>CM029497.1:24395014-25595014 GCA_017140595.1 Eucalyptus curtisii
GTGTGTCGATGCATGTGTTTTTGCGCTGACGTTACATCCAAAAGCAAAGACAAAAAAAATGCACAAGCCAACTCGGTTTTCAGTACATTTCGGACCTTGCATTTACCTATATTTCCAAATCCTTCCATGTCTCATTCAATATTCCATAATTACAGCCTGAAAACTTGCGAGTCCGATTATGAAATTCTTTGAATTCTCAGGGAGGAGATCCAACGCATCAAGGCAGGAAATCCCGATATAAGCCACAGGGAAGCTTTTAGTGCTGCTGCGAAGAACGTAAGTCTTACAGCCATCTTTTCTTTGGTCTTTTTCCTTTTCCTCTCTATTGAGAAGTCGCTCTCTTGCCTCATCTCCCTCCACTTGTTTATTGGGTTCATTCATTTTCCTTTATACTCTCCATTTGAAACATCGAACTTGGGATGTTTCATTAGAAAAAAGCTTTCGATTTCTGATGATCGTACGTTCGTGTTCTTTTCTCCCTTTTTGCAGTGGGCCCACTTCCCCCACATCCATTTCGGACTCATGCCTGACCAGCCCGTGAAGAAAACTAATATCTGCCAGCAGGTAATATGCTTCGAAACCCTAAATTCAGTTCTACTACTAGTTAGGCTATTAATCATTCTATTTATGGAGATTGCGAGAGGACACGTCGTTAGATGACATATAACATCGAATGTGGGAGCAGCCTTTTCCTTTCTGGTAAGCAAAATAAAAATCAAGGCGAGAAAAGAAAAGAAAAGAAGCTGAATTCGTTAGTATCATTTCCAGGTCAATGAAGAAATATTATGGGTAAAGGGGATTTCTGCATTATGGTCGATATGACTAATAAAATGATATTGAAATTCTGGCATACCTTTTAAATAATATGGTTTTGGGAATTTTGCAGGAAGGAGAGGATGTGCTGAGAAAAGATGGCGGGCTCTTTGCAACTGCGAACGTGGGAGTGTCGCCTTACTGAGAAAATCTACGTTGGGTGTCTGTTTAAATTTCTGGAACTGTTCTTCCTTCCCCCCCCCTTTAGGGTTCTTCATTTGCGGAGGACTCTCGACTGTTCACCTGTTTTGGGATTGCTTGAATTCGTGTTTGTCATGGTCTGATGGGGTAACATTCCGAAATATGCTAAAAACAATGTTTGCGACTCGACTTAACAACTAATTTCAGGAGACTGAGACATGCTCTCTCTCCTTAATTTGTGTCCACAATTCTAATAGATAACACCTGCCATAAGACATGACCAATATGTTACTAAAGTGATAATATAAATATCATCATATTCCGAAAATCTTTTGCACGTTTTAAATTTGAGCTAAATCTAAATCATCCTGCAATAATACAAACTTTGCCCTTAAATGACTGAAATGAGAACTACTCCTCCTGAGTTTTTTTCCTATTATTTCCGCTCTTGAATCTAGATCATACTGTTTTGCTACTAATGATTAAAGATAAGGCTTATATGATCCTTTTTCTTTTTTTTGTCCATTTTATATCGATTATTCAAATATATTAGAAAAACCACATTGCCATAGATGATACTGCAAAGGCTTTTATCGCATTGAATGATGAAATTATGGCTAAGCAAATATTGATAATTTAATAAGTACATAAATAGTACAGATACATGAGCTTAAGCCAGAAGGCGTGTAACAACTAAACAGTAGCAAAAGTAGGGCGCATCATGACCCATCAGTAATAGAAGAACGTAAGGCCCAACACGGACATCACAGGAGCCCCAAACTTAGAGGATTGGAAAAGTTCAATGAGTGGCGTGGTGGCGGCCACCGATGTTGGCTGGAGCTCCGATGAGCAGCAAGGCGTGACAAATGAAGACGATGAAGCTTAGGCAAGGATTTCTGTAACAGGATGCGCAGGCAGCACCCGTGATCTGTTATATGGAGATGATGAAGGACAGCGGACCTCACCAAACTTCAGCACGGGAGAGGCGTGAAGGCGGTGGCGAGTAACCAAACAGCGATGCCCTTTCTTAAATAGACATTTGACCGAAGGGTTAGGGTTTATTGCAGGCAAACTGCTGATAATTTTTATGCAGCACAATGACATAAGTGAGTAAAATTTTGAGCAACCTTATGTAATCTAGTACTTACAACACTTCAACTGCGCCAGCGCCAGGCAGCCTCCTCCTAGGGTGATTTTCATGCTTTCGCGCATGAAGAAGGTGATTGGTTTATTTTATTTTTTTCCTTTTGTGCGTCCAATAGCCAAATTGCTCTCTCAATTAATTGTGGATGGAAATTAATGATTATGATAACAAAGATCGTGAATTTGAATAAATATGCAAATGCACTCAAAACACGGATTTTCCAGTGAATAAAATTCGTTTTAAGCTGCGAGAGAAGACTGAAATTTACCGTGAAAATTGATTCATAATGTAGAAACAATTCTGAAGTAGTGTCACTATTTTCTTTTCATCTTCTATTGATTAACACATCGGCATTGAGTGTCGCGACCTCTTTTTTTCGGCGCCCGATCGGGGGCGAGCGCCTAAAGGAGGCTAATGGCTCGGCTGAATTTAGTTATGCCCGGACTTTCCCAAGTCCACCAATTCACGACTTTAATGGTTCAAGTTTTTAATCTATAAAGTTAATTTTAAAAGAGTCGCCACTAATCGGTTTGGGGTGGGTCGATTAGAAACCCAAGCAAAGTATCGGGAGAAATACTTGCTCTGCGCAATTAGAGAAATTAGGATCGGGACTTGATTACACTAGTTAATCACTAATGCCCTTTCGGTACCTAATCTTGTTTAAACCATTAAGGCTTTTTGGATGTTTGAGGGATTTTCCATGCATTTTGGGGAGGAAAAACATTTTTGAGTCTTTTTCTTTTTTTTTTTTTTTTTACATAAAAGGGATTTTTGGATTTTTGGGTATTTTTAGAAAATACAAGTCTTTTTGGCATTTTATGAAAAATTTTGGCATTTTATGAATTTTTTGGCTTTTTCATGAATTTTGACTTTTTTTGGATTTTTGGCATTTTTTGGAAAATATGAAATATTTTTTGATTTTTTTTAATTTTTCGGAAAATAAAATATTTTTTAATTTTTTTAAATTTCGGAAAATAAAGTATTTTTTATTTTTCTTGATTTTTTGGAAAAATAAAACATTTTTTTACTATTTTTTGATATTTTTTGAAAATAAATCATTTTTTGATTTTTTTGAAAATAAATTATTTATTTTTATTTATTTATAAAAATATTATTTAAAATAAAAGAAAAGCCAACCGGGAAGGGTCCACGGGTTGGGTCCGACGGGCCGGCGACTCCGACGCGGGACGGGCCCGCGTTGCGGCCCGACTCGGATTTTTTTTTTTTTTTTTTTTTTTTTTTTTTTTTTACTTTATTGAAAACGGCGTCGTGGCCGGCGTTGGGAGACGCCCGCCCGGCCCGACGACCCCCGACCCAACAACCCTCTCCCTCGGCGAAACCCTACTACCCGACCCGGCTCCCGCTCGCGACCCGACTCCCGCCGCCCCGAAATCGCGGAATCCCTACCGGTTCTCGACCCGGATCCGACCCAACGACCCGGGCCGCGACTCGGAAAAATCGGAACCCTAGGGTTTCGAATCGCGGCGCGGGGGGGAGAGGGGGAGCGGCGGCGCGACGGCGGCGACGGACGACGCGCGGCGACGGCGGCGTGGCGGCGGGACGGCGACGGGATGGACTACGAGAGGGAAATGGCAACGACGACGATGCGGCGACGACGCTACCCGGGCAACGACGACGACGAGGGCGGCGACGGCGGCGATACCCACGCGAACCCCCTTTCCCCTTCGGCTTCTCTCTCTCTCTCTCTCTCTCTCTCTCTCTCTCTCTCTCTACTTCCTCCTCCGGCGAGGCTCGGATCCGTGGCCGCGAGTCCTCGGACCCCCGAAGTCTCTCGGAGGGGTGCCCGGGCCCGCGACTTCAATCGTCCCCCTCTCTCTCTCCCCTCTCTCCCGCGAGCTCGGATCCTTGGCCGTTCGACCTCGGCCTCCCCGAAGTCTCTCGAGGGGTCGTTGAGCTCGCGACCCGTTTGCTCGCGAGCTAGATCCTGGGGACTTTCGAGCTCCTCTCTCTCTCGTGTCGTCCGTGCCTCGTCGAAGGGATCGACGCCTATTTATAGGCCGAGGGGCGGCCGGTCGACGGAGTTCGACCGTCGGTCGCCGCGGCCTTCGCCGGCCGAACCGCGTCCCATCCCGACGCCCTACCCCCGCGTCCCCATCCGACGTGCGCATGCCGCCCTACTCCACGTGCGCTCTACCGTTCCTCCTTCGCTCCGGCGGCGCGCGCGTCCTTCCTCCGGCGCGTGTGCTTATCCGCTCGGGGAAGAAGACGGAGAGAAGAAGAAGACAAGCAAGGAGGGCCGGGCCAAGGAAGAAAATGGGCCGAGGGCCCGCGCGGGGAAAGGAAAAAGGGGCCGGGCGCAAGGCTGAAGTCCCAATGGGCTGCTTTCTTTTTTTTTTTTTTTTTGTTTTTTTTATTTTGTTTTTTTTGTTTTTTTTTGTTTTTATTATTTATTACCCGAAAAAGGCAAAATGGATAATTAAAAAAAAACCTAATTAATTAAAAAAATGAAATTTAGGCGTCAATAGCTGCCCCTCTTTGAAGGTGAGTTCGCAGAGGTTGCATTCAAAGACAAACTGATGCCTAAATTTTATCTATGCATGCGTAGATTATATTTTATTTGGGACCTATCATTCTATGCAGAAAAAGAGCAATATAACTTTACATATACTAAGACAGATAAGAAGATACATGTAGTTACTTACCGAGAGTGAGTGAGATAGGGTGTGAACCCCGAGTTTGGCAAGTATCAAGGCGTCATCTTACCTGGTGACATGAGGAGGTTGCTTCTCCAGGACCCGAACCATTCTTTGGTTGCCTGTTAGAGCAATCAGTGATTTGTCGAGGACCCGAACCTTTCTTCGGTCGCCTTGACGGGGAATTGCTTTCTCAGGACCCGAACCATTCTTCGGTCGCCTGTTAGAGCAATAAGTTGTTTACCCGACCTTTCTCAGGGGATGCGCCGACCTTTCTCGGGACATATGTTTGTGGGGTGTCTGATCATCGTCAAGGACACCGGATATTACCCAACCTTTCTCGGGGGATGCGCTGACCTTTCTCAAGGCATTTGCTTATAGGGTGCCTGACCTCGATCGAGGACACCGGTTGGTACCCGACCTTTCTCGGGAGATGCGCCGACCTTTCTCAAGGCATCGATTTGTGGGGTGCCTGACCTTAGTCGAGGACACTGGTTTGTACCCGACCTTTCTCGGGAGATGCGCCGACCTTTCTCAGGGCATCGATTTGTTAGGGGGTGCCTGACCTCAATCAAGGACACCGGTTGGCACCCGACCTTTCTCGGGAAATGCACCGACCTTTCTCAGGGCATCGATTTGTTGGGGTGTCGATGCCGGACCTTTCTCGGGAATGCGCCGACTTTCTCGGGGCATCTATTCGGAAGATACCCGGACATTCATAGGCATTGAAGGAGTACCTAAATATTCACAAGTACTAACCTGGAGGATATTCGGGCTTTTGCGGCGTCGAAGGCGTACTTGGATGGTCATAAGTGCGGGTCGGAGGGTGCTGGATATTCGCAAGCGTTGAAGGAGTACTGGATGCTCACAAGTACTAGATGCTGGAAAATACCCGATTGCTTGCGGGTATCGAAAGAGTACTTGGATGATCACAAGTATGAATTTTGAAGAATACCTGATTGCTTGCAGGCATCGGAAGGGTACTTGGGTGATCACAAGTACAAACTCTTGGAGGATACCTAGATGAACACAGGTATCGAAGGGGTACCCGGATAATCACAAGTACAATCTCTTGGAGGATGGAATATCAGGGACGTACCTGGGATATTCGTGAAGGTCTCTCACTTTCTGGTACTGGGAATATCGAGGACGTATCTGGGATATTCATGAAGGTCTCTCACCTCCGGTAATTGGGAATATCGAGGACGTACTTGAGATATTCTTGAAAGTCTCTACCTCCGGTGATTTGGAATATCGAGGACGTACCTCGGATATTCATGAAGGTCTCTCACCTCTTGGTAAAGGGGATATCGAGGACGACTCGAGATATTCTTGAAGGTCTCTCACCTCCTGGTGATTTGGAATATCGAGGACGTACCTCGAATATTCATGAAGGTCTCTCACCTCCTGGTAAAGGGGAATATCGAGGGCCTGCCTCGCATATTCATGAAGGTTTCTCACCTCTTGGTAATTGGGAATATCGAGGACGTACCTAAGATATTCTTGAAGGTCTCCCACCTTCTGGTGATTGGGGATATCGAGGACGTATCTCGCATATTCGTGAAGGCCTCCTACCTTCTGGGAAATTGGGAATATCAAGGACGTACCTCGCATATTCGTGAAGGCCCCGCCTTCTTCGGAAATTGGGAATATCGAGGACGTACCTTGGATATTCGTGAAGGCGTCTCACCTTCTTGGAAATTGGGAATATCAAGGACGTACCTCGCATATTCGTGAAGGCCTCCTGCCTTCTGGAAATTGTGAATATCGAGGACGTACCTTGGATATTCGTGAAGGCGTCTCACCTCTTGGTAACATAAATTTGAATGTAGCACAAGGCTTACCTGGATGGTCGCAGGCACACATGTGTACAAAGTAGTGGAATATTTGGATGAACACAAATATTTACTGATACGATCAGGGACCACTCAGCTGGTCCAAGTGTAAGAAAGCATACCTGGGTAATCGCATGAGCACAATGTGGTGGAATACTTGAATGGCTGCTAGTATTCAATGGTATAATTTTGAGGACAACTCGGAGAGGTCGAGTGTCACGGAAAGGGAGTACCTAGACAATGAAAGGCACTCAAAGGTAGTGGGATACTTGGTGGTTGCGGGCATCCTAGCTATGAAGACAACTCGAACAAGTCGACTATCAAGAAAAGGGGGTATCCGAACAGTGGACGGTACTCAAAGACAATAGGACACTTGGACAGTCACAAGCATCCAAACTTTAAAGACAACTTGAACATGTCGAGTATCAACAAAAGGAGCAGCACGAGTAGCGGCGAGCACTCAAAAACAAGGGGATACGGACAAGTGGATGGGACTCGCAAATATCAATACTCTGGGGACGACTCGAATAGGTCGAGTGTCGATAAGAGAGTACCTGGACAGTGGTAGGTACTTTAAGACCAATGGGGATGGGGATATGTTTACCCGGCAATATCTTTGATTTCTGAGAGTATGTCTATTATTTGCACAATATGCACACATGATTGTATATGCTGTAAATTTATGAGTTTAAATGTGATTTATGCATGACAATTTTGTCAATTTTGCATCATCTGAGTTCCACTGGGGAAGATTTTGAAAGACAACCTTTATTCGGAATATAAATGTCTTGAGCATGCCAGATGAGGGACTTTTAGTTTGAAAGGACTTTCTATTCACTCTCACGGAAAAGGCTATCCTGACCATTGATGCAGGATTTATAAGGACCACACATCTCATTGTCATCATGTCAGCAGGGGTCCGAGTATTCTTGCAAGTGGTACGATTTTACCAGTGCGAGAGGTCTTTGTTGAGACCGTAATGTAGGCTTGGTTGTCGGCTCATCAAAGGGGGCCATCAAGGTCACGGCTCTGCGAAAAAGATGCCGCACGATTATCTCCGGGTTTGCAAGTCAAGAATCCTGCGAAAAGAGATAGAATAATCTTGCTCGTACTTCTTCGAGCGATGTTTATAGACATATGAAATCCTACGTTAATTGAAGTGCCCTAGTCTGAAGAGACTTTTACAATGGGACGCAATGTAGGCTTGACTCATGTGCAAAAGGATGAGAGCTCGTGTTTGCCTTGGCATTTGTCGCCAGTCTTTCTTCTCACTATCAGATAGAGGCTCTATCAATTGAACCACAACATCAACTTTTCTTGAGAATACAATTGACTATATTCTTTAGTTGGGGGGCATTGGCCTTGCTTTTACCGGCACACTGCTTTTTCATGCCCCTAGTTTTTATTCTAATTTTTCATTCATGGGCATTGACCTTGCTTTTACCAGGTACACTGCTTTTTTATGCCCCTAGTTTTTTTTTTTTTTTTTGTTGCTTGAGGAACTAATCTAGACAAGTTCAAGCAAACGCCGTTGTTAGACTGTTAAGTCTTCATCTTTTTTGCCGCGCTCCCGATTATGCTGCTCGAATGGCAGTAACTTCTGTTTTGCCTCCATGTGAGGGTAAATTTACAGACTCAATTGGGTTGTACAATGAATACAAGTGCGTAAAGAAAGAATTGCTCTTCATGACTCTATGGCACTTAAATTAACGCGAGTGTTCATATGCAATAAAGACACTCGAAGATTGATGCAAGTGCAAGCAAGAGAAACGCTATCCCTTTTCTCACCTCGTGATAATGACTTGCCTTTTCGACTTGCCCTAGTGTGTGGGGTTTTTTTTTTTTTTTTTTTTTTTTTACGGGGGTAAGACAGAAATTTGGCCAGTGTATGGGGCTCAAAGTGAGCAATGGAATGCCTCCCACTATCTTGGTCATCGTACCATTCGCGAGAGAACTCTTTACCCTGTAGTCATGGAATTTTCTGCACTCATCTCACAAGTGTATAGATAGGGGGATCGTGTGTGTAGGATATGGCTTGCCTGTCATCATTCTGACGCGCCTCATCCAGCATGCTCAATTAATCTTGTATTCTTCACTTAGCTGTCTATTCTAATAATCCTTAATAGAATCAAAGATTTAGATAGACAAAATCATCATGCAAAATTCACTTGGAAAAAGGCATGCGCATTTGTATGATGTGATAGAGTTTGTACTCTCAAAATAAATGAATGACTTTTTACTCAAGAAAAAATTATTAACAACTTTAGGGGTGTTTACTTGGTGGAGCGGTATTCACAAATGTGTTGAAATTTGAACATCAAAAAGAGTTATTTACAAAGGGTTATTTACAAATGGGTGTCGCTAGATTGCTCCTATTGGTTAGGGACATGACATACGAAAGATCAACCAGGGATTGGGAATCTGATCAGGAATTTCTGCTCCTGCCTCTTGCAGAAGAGAAGCTGTGGAAATAGCTCAACCAATAGGGCCAAGATCATAAGTGACTTGAGGCCTGAAGGGTCTCTATCATTTGCTTTGATGATACTTTGTTTGGGAAAGCTTATCAAAGTCTGACATGCCTTTCATTGATTTGTTTTCCGCATCTTTGACGGTTAGGTGATCCTGTAAAAGACAAGAGAGAGCGTGTTAGTCGCGAAATTTTTTAGAAGTCAAACAACTGGAAGCGATACAACATTACCCTTCACTGGTTTGCAAATGATTAAGTGGACCTGGAGTACAAGGAGGACATGAAGTCTCGTGTCTTCCACTTCGTCAGGTCAATTATTCTCCTTAATTGGCTTATGGATGGCACGTCCCTTTACACGAAGTCAAGTGAATTCGATGCGAGGTCATTTCCGTATACTAGCTTGGCCAGTATTGATTTGTCAAACCTAACCATTGAGTTTGGTTCTTGAGTTGTGATGCTCCCTGTCAAATAGGGAAAATACGTCAAAAGCGGGTTCAGATAGTGGGAGTATTGGAAATGATACCAAATTACCCTTCCCCAGAGTTTGTCTGTGCTAGCTCCTAAGGATATTTGAATGTCGATGATGGCCTCTTTATCTTGGCATAGTTCAATGTTTCCTTCAATTGGCCTTCCTCATTTGTGACCATGTATGCATGATTGCTGGTCGTCGAATCATCTTCAACGCCTTCCTTTTGTGGAATTTCTCCTTCTATCTTTAACTATAGCATCATTGGGCAAAAGTCATGTACCTCAAGCTTCTATGGAATCTGAGATAAAAAATCTCAAGCTTTCTTATGGCAATTACTCCTTGGAAGAATATGCATCTGGAGTGAAGCTTCTAGATTCCAAAGTCATTGTCCAGGGTGTGGGGCTATAGATCGCCTTGACTGTTTGGATTTTCTCCTTGTTGACAGTAATCACTTTAAAGGAAGAGAAGGAACTTCTTCCTTATGCTTCTGGGCTCGTCGAAGTTGAAACCGTAACATCTAGCTGTTTGGGCGCGTCGTGCGACAAGATAGTCCTTTGGCTTAGGATGGAGTGGGTAGGAGTGAGGCATGTCATGGATGCTTTGATTTCAACTTTTGTATGTATGCTTGTACCTATTACGTCTCACCTTTTGTATCCCGTAAATAGAAGAGAGGGGTTGTCATTCTCAATATTATGTTAAGGGAATAAGACTTACCCTTTTTTGAAACGGGATGCTCCCTTCTGTTTGCCCCCGCTTTCTTGAAAATGTGTTCTCGAGTTTGGTCTGTTCACACGATGTGCTAGTTTCAAATGCCTTTTGTCAACCTAAATCAAAGGGGATGATGTTTTGAAACATAAAGTGAGAGGGTTAGAAAGACAAACGTACTTAAATTTATCATCTTGTTTTGACAAAAGCTTTTGGGTGATGAAATATTTTTTATTTTCAAAATACGTCTTTGGGGGAGAAAAAGCATGAGGAAGCCCAGCCCTCAGTATTCTCCTTGGATGATATTTTCTTTTCATGGTTGGATAACATCATTGGCTAGTTTGGAATACTGCCTCATGTTCTCAAAACAAAATATTAGAACTGTACATTAGATTATTAGATGGAAAATACAACAGTAGCACACTAGACATGATAAGAAACATGAAATTATAAAAACAAACAAAACCCATGAAAACTCCTATGAGAAGGAGCGCTTAGATAGTGCTGGTCCTGAAGTCAAGCGCCTTTGAGTTCCTCGCCTCCAGTAGACTCAAAGTACTCGCACAAGAGGACCACTTCATTGAAGCTACGGAAGTGCAACCCATGCAACCAACAACGATGTTCGCGAGGTAAAGCTCCTATGAACAGCTTTATCATTTCTTCTTTGGCTAGTTGAGGGTAGGTTTGCATCATAAAAGTCTTCCACCTCCTTGCATATGCTCGGACATCCTCCATTGGTCTTCTTCTAAAGTGAACCAAGTTCTCGTAAGGCAGTTCAATTCCAATCTGGCTTTGATGCTGAAGCATGAATGCAGAAGATAGCTCATTCCAATCTCTCATGAGGTAGATATCTGTTGTGACAAACCATTGCAATGCATGCCCTATAAGACTTTCTTGGAAGGCCCGAGTTGTGAATGACATTGGGCTATAGTACCGACTCATTTCAGTGTGGAGATATTGCAAATGAGCCACGGGGCAAGTCGTGCTGTTATACTTGCAGAAATTAGGTATCCACATCTCTTCAAGGGTCATGCTCCTATGAGTGCAAGACGGGATTGATGTATCCTGGTTAGGCCACTGGTTTTCCCATTGCATATTCGTTGTAGTGGTGAGTTTTTCTGCTTCGGGAAACCGGACTCGCCGAGGTTATCCCATTGCTTTCTTCCGGGTCAAAGTCACCAAACGAGGATGAGGCATTTAAGCCCTCTTCATGGTCAGGTGACAAACTTAGTAGTTCATTAGGGTCACAACGGATAAGGACGAATGTTCCCTCTTCTGACAGGCTTTCGACCCTGTGTGTGGGTAAAAAGCAGTTATACGATGAATGACCGATTTCATCTGTATAACACTGGTAGTCATTGGGATTGTATCCTAGGGACTGGAAGTCTTCAGGGTTGTACCCTAGGGGATGTTCAAAGTCTTGGTGTGGCGACTCATTGATTGTCGGGTTTTGCCCACGCTCGTGGTAGGCGTTGATTCGAGCGCTTAGGCTTTTTTTCTTAACTCCCGGTCCGGACTTTTTGAGTAAGGCTCTTCGTTTTGCTAGTTGGACTTTGTCAAGAGGAGTGGGAGATGGTGGAGTTTCACTCCCTAGATTGATGGGGGTCGGCCTTCTTTGGACCCTAGCTCTTGCGGTAAGCTTGAGAAGTCGTCCCATCATACTTCGGCTTTGAGTAGTGTTGACTTCGTCTGTGGGCTCCTTGCCTTTCCTAGAGGAAACCTTCTCAATAATAGGATGCGGCTCGGCCTTCCATTTATCGTGCAAGGCTTCATTTTCTTCTTCGTTCTCTGTGACTATCGGCTCCTCATGCTCCATGACCATCGGTTCTTTGTAGGGCGGGGCGATGTTGGGGCTGATGTCAACATTATACTCTTGACGAAAAACATCGATTAGTTCCTCCCAGGTTTTAAGGAGATTAATTTTCCTTACAATGTACCACCGCAAGGCAGGGCCAGTCAGGCGTGATTGGTATGATTGAATCATCTTCCGGACCAAGTAGGCCGCAAGTAGGTCTTCGGGCGAGAGGTATCGGCATACCTTTCGCATTCAAGTGCTTTGAGCTCTTCGGGGATCTTAATGCCGGCGTAATCGACAAGTCCATGGGATTTTGCTCCTGCAATTGGCTTAGTTTTTTCATGATCTTTTCAAGCTGTCTATCCTGTTGGTTATCCTCTAGCAAATTCGTGGGTGTCATGACGATGTTTAAAGCAGTTACGGAGTTGGGCTTGGCTTGAGTGGATTCCATTTGCCTCGAGAGTTGTCGAAGGGTAATGGACATCGTCCTACGCCGTCTTCAATGTTGGCGAGACGATTTTGTACATCATTATGATTGGGCCCTATTACGTGAGGCCATTCGCGGGTGGCTGGTAGCCGACGTTTCATAATTACCGTCGTCGCGAAAATAATGAATGAGCGCGAAAGTAAACAAAGATTGACCCATGGCAATGGTCTAACTGCTTTTTATTTATCAAAAGAGGATTTTATAGACTGCAGACTTCTGACATCTAAAACTTGAAATTAAAATGACAGAATGAAATACTAGATATTAAACAAAAGTCCCTAAACAATGGGACAAGACTTTCACAATATTAACACTAAGGGGCACATGATTGCCAATTTATATGCGACGGGGAGCCTTGTTCTGCGAGGATGCCTCGCTTCCTTGGATGGCTCTGAGATATGCATCCAGTCTATTCCCAAATCCCTTTGCATAAGCTCTGCTTGCTCATGTTGGTTGCTCTCGCTGATTGAGTGAGGGACCAATGGCTTCCATTTTGTCGGGATACGATGGTTGTGGATGTAGGACGTAGAGGCGTGGTGGGCTTTTTCTTCTCCCTCAAGCCCTTTAGGTACCACGATCCTTTTGCGATGGCACTTGTTCCATGTTTCTCGATAATGTCAATCTCGAATGTGTATTCACGGCTTTGATGGGTGAAAAAGAGTGGAGGGGCCTTCCTCTTGAAAGGCGGCGGGATCTCCGAAGGGCTCCATATTGTCGTGCCACCCGATATGGGAAATAGGAAACGGCGCCGGTGAGGCCGAGCAAAGGAATTGGATGGCGGTGTCTATAAGCAAAGTGAGCTCTCTTTTCATGGAACCAACCAGCACACCATTGGAATACCTCGGGAGTCGGGTCTCTTAGGAAGTTTATCCAATTTAAACAGCTTTGGTTAGGAATGTATGGTCCTAAAACCATAAATTTCTGCAATGGATTTTCAAAATTATTTGTTTCAGACGATTGCATGAAGCATCGATATTCACTTAGGTGAGAAAAGAACTAGACTTGTAAAATTTCTGGGGAGACCGGCATGATTTTTTCCGTGTTTCCTTCAAAACGATTGAGGGACAATAATGTTTCGGTTAAAATCATGTTGACATAATTTTGCCCCTTGAGATTTGATCAACTATCCATGCCATCTTTGGACTTATGACTTTTCTTTGATGGGGGAAAATGATGAACCCGAAAAAGGCCGGGAGAAAAATCTCACTTTTTTGGGTCATGGGTTGATTTTCAAAAAAACAAAGTCAAAAATGCTAATGGGCAGGTATTATGGTTGTTTTCAAGAATTTGCCTTATAACATAGACTTCAGTTCTTAAAAGTCGTGCTAACCCACGCAAGGGGATAATACCTGTTGATGGCCTAACAAGCTTTTTCTCGAGAGGCATTCCAGTGATGATGATGCTGTATTCTTCCAGAGTTGGGGTTAGCTCGAACTCACCAAACATAAAAGTAGTCGTCTTCGGGCACCAGAAATGTGCAATGGCTTGTATGACTTCAGGATGAACACGGATTTGGATCAACGATAGAATATGACTGACTTTGGCTTTCACGCGCTCTTGGGCATACTGGTCTAATTGACCCCACCATCTGAAGAGTTCTGCTTTGGGAGCAGGAATGAGCTGAATATCATCTTCTCCCATTGCATATAAACCGGGACTCGAAAAACCTACCCTAAATTGCCATGGGCCAATAAAAAAGATTGAGTAAAGGTAAATAGATTACTTTTGCTTTTAAAGAAAATGGCAAGCATAGAGACATGCACATGGAACGTGCGGCCCGATTTCTAACTATGAAGGCTTGTTGAAATTAAAAAGGTATCCGCCCGTCGCAGTCTTGCGTTGGCAGCGTACCCTCTTAACCTCGGCTAAGAAATTCGGGGAAAAGAAAGGCAACCTCTACATCACAGTCTCGCGTTCGAGATCGTATCTTTCTTAACACCATCCTAGAAATCCTATGGCGGCCCAGGTCCGGCGGCCGGGTTGTGTGTGCCATGTGTAGTGTTAAAACAGTAAATCATGCATAACAGTTTATAATCACAAGATATTTTAAGAAAAACTAAGATACTAACCTGCACAAAAAAAAAAAAAAAAAACCAAAGTCAGTAAAGCATTTAAATAAGATAAAAAAGCCCTAAGTCTTCAAGTCCCCAGCGGAGTCGCCAAGCTGTCGCGACCTCTTTTTTTCGGCGCCCGATCGGGGGCAAGCGCCTAAAGGAGGCTAATGGCTCGGTTGAATTTAGTTATGCCCGGACTCTCCCAAGTCCACCAATTCACGACTTTAATGGTTCAAGTTTTTAATCTGTGAGTTAATTTTAAAAAGGAGTCGCCACTAATCAGTTTGGGGTGGGTCGATTAGAAACCCAAGTAAAATATCGGGAGAAATATTTTACTCCTGCGCAACCAGAGAAACTAGGATCGGAGACTTGATTACACTAGTTAATCACTAATGCCCTTCCGGTACCTAATCTTGTTTAAACCCTTAAGGCTTTTTGGATGTTTGAGGGATTTTCCATGCATTTTGGGGAGGAAAAACATTTTTGAGTCTTTTTTTTCTCATTTTTTTTGACATAAAAGGGATTTTTGGATTTTTGGGTATTTTTAGAAAATACAAGTCTTTTTGGCATTTTATGAAAAATTTTGGCATTTTATGAATTTTTTGGCTTTTTCATGAATTTTGACTTTTTTTTGGATTTTTAGCATTTTTTTGGAAAATATGAAAATTTTTTGATTTTTTTTTTTTTTTAATTTTCGGAAAATAAAATATTTTTTTAATTTTCGGAAAATAAAATATTTTTTATTTTTCTTGATTTTTTGGAAAAATAAAACATTTTTAACTATTTTTTGATATTTTTTGAAAATAAATCATTTTTTGATTTTTTGATTTTTTTGAAAATAAATTATTTATTTTTTTTATTTATTTATAAAAATATTATTTAAAATAAAAGAAAAGCCGACTCGGGTCAGGTCCGCGGGTTGGGTCCGACCCGGGCCGACGATCCGAACGCGGACGGGCCCGCGTTGCGGGCCGGACTCGGATTTTTTTCGTCTTTTTTTTTTTTTGTTACTTTATTGAAACGGCGTCGTGGCCGAGCGTTGGGAGACGCCTGGCTCGGCCCGACGACCCTGACCCGACAACCCGCTCCCCGGTGAAACCCTACCCAACTCGGCTCCGGCTCGCGACCCAACTCCTGCCGCCCCCGAAATCGCGGAATCCCTACCCGGTTCTCGACCCGGATCCGACCCAACGACCCGAAAAAATTGGGAACCCTAGGGTTTTCGAATCGTGGCGCCGAGGGGGAGAGGGCCGAGGCGCAGCGGCGACGACGGTGGTGACGGCGGCGAGGGCGGCGAGGGCTGGACTACGAGAGGGAAATGGCGACGACGACGATGACGGCGACAAAGACGCTACCCGGCAACGGCGCGACGAGGGCGGCGACGGCGGCGATAACCACACGAACCCCCCTTTCCCCTTCGGCTCTCTCTCTCTCTCTCTCTCTCTCTCTCTCTCTCTCTCTCTCTCTACTTCCTCCTCCGGCGAGGCTCGGATCCGTGGCCGCGAGTCCTCGGACCCCCCTGAAGTCTCTCAGTGGGGTGCCTGGGGCCTGCGACTTTCGAATCGTCCCCCTCTCTCTCTACCCTCTCCTCCGGCGAGCTCGGATCCTTGGCCGTTCGACCTCGGACCTCCTCTGAAGTCTCTCAGTGGGTTGTCAGAGGTTTGCGAGCCCTAGATCCGACTCTCCCTCTCTCGATTTGTCTGTCCTCGTCTGCTGGGATCGACGGCCTATTTATAGGCCGAGGGGCGGCCGGTCGACGGAGTTCGACCGTCGGTCGCCGCGGCCTTCGCCTGCCGAACCGGCGTCCCATCCGACGCCAGCTACCCCCCGCACGTCCCTATCCGACGCCAGCTGCCCCCAGCTCCACATGCGCTACTGTTCCTCCCTTCTGCTCCGGCGTCGCGCGTGTCCTTCCTCCGGCGCGTGCTACTTATCTGCTCGGGGAAGAAGACAACAGAGGAAGAAGACAAGCAGGGAGGGTTGGGCCAAGGAAGAAAATGGGCCTGAGGGCCCGCGCAGAAGGAAAAAGGGGCTGGGCGCAAGGCCCAGTCCCAATGGGCTGCTGCTTCTGCTTTTCTTTTTGTTTTTGTTTGTTTTTATTATTATTATTTTTTGTTTTTATTATTTATTACCCGAAAAAGGCAAAATGGATAATTAAAAATTCTAATTAATTAAAAAAAATGAAATTTAGGCGTCAACATTGAGGTACGGGCTAAGTACGTGCAGACATAAGAAAATGACGGTTATCTTTGTAGTCGGGGATGGGAAGAACCTTAAGAATGCGCCTATTTATATTAATGTCCTTATTGTTTTGGTTTCATGCTTCTCTATTAACTAATCTGTTATAAATACATTGTCAGTCCGTTTCTTAATAGCTTAAACTTTAGAGAAACAAAATTTGTTTAACATGGTATCGAAGCATAGATCAAGTATTTGAATCTTAACACACACACTCTCTCTCAAATTTCTCCTGGTTATATTATACCCCATTATTCTACCTGCTTTCTTGGTCCAACCGTAATCTTGTTGACATGGTTCCATCCACATCCTAATTTGCATAGGTAAGATCGACTTACATTCAAGGAGAGCGTCGAGTAATTTGTCATAATTATATTGGCTATCTACTTTCTAATAACTTAAGTTTTTGGGAAAAAAATCGTTTGACTAGGAAAGTTTGAAAGTGAAGACAAAAAGAAAATTTGATTTAATAGTATCGATATTGTTTTGAAACTTTTCTTGGGAATAATTTACAAAGAGAGACACATATGACTAACAAACGTGATAATTTAAAAACTAATCTACTTCTTTCTTACCAAAAGTAAGAGAAGACTTCGTAAATCTTGGATAAAAGGGACTCGCGTACATGAGGAACATTTGTGGGTCCTAACAATAGTCTAAAGTATTATAGCAGAGAATATCTCCTCCTCAATGCATGGGCCCATATGACCAAGAAATTGAAACGAAAATGCATGGACCCTAAGAAAAATGTCAAAAGATTAGACTATCACCGGCTTCCATGGAGCCACCTAACTCCTTAAGTCATTGGAAGAAAATTTCCTGGTAACCGGACATTGGGTATTGGGAGATAGACATCAACCTTCATATAATAAGATCAAGTTTGCGGCAAGTTAGACTAGGCTTCGTTCAAGCATATTACTTATTGTTACCGCACAAAGTGTAATAACCAAATAATACAAGAGATCACAAATTTGAATCATATTGATCATGAGCAAATCTATGACTAGTTTGCATCTTGACATTTGTTACTTCACATGAAGAGAAGCTTGGGACAGAGCCGTATGATGCGGAAGTCTTGCGTATAGCTCCTTGAGAAGGGAGTAGCCAATAGTTACTTACAAGAGCTATGACCAACCACCGCTAGGCAATTCCGCTATGGGGCCACCCTTACCCTACCATTATTAGAGGGGTATGGGGTTTGAGACAAAGAAAGATCAAGACAGCATGTCGGTTTTTCCTTTATGCTTTATTTGGATGTGTTTTTATTCTTTTGGTTATTGTGTTGGTTCTTCTCTAAATAGGAATCACTAATTTGCAAATATCATAAACCACGGAATTTAGTGAGTGGCGCTAGATCTTGTTGTGAATTGCTTCTTTCGCCTCTTTCGATGTAAACTCGTGAGCTACTGAAGGGTAGAACATATTATGCAGGTCTTATCGTGAAACAAGGAGATACGGCCGCAACGGGGGCTTGTCCGGCTGTAGGAGGACAAATCTGCGGGGGCGCTGACGCTTGCCGGAGTGTCTCGCGGAAGCCAGCAAGGCGGGAAGCGAGAGGGACGGGCGGTGGCTACTGCTCCTTCTCACCGAGTTCACGCGTCCCTTCAGCCCAGAAAGTCTCCGCTCACTCAAAATTCCACACTTCAAACAGTGGGTGGAATCAACCAGACCTCCACCCAAGAATCGTTCTGTGAGTGAGAGTGCCTGATTGCCTCTTTCTATCTCTCTTTTTATTGCTATTTTTATTCTGTTAATTATCCAAGCACTCCCACGCTCATATAAGTGGTTAATTTCCTTTTTTAGTGATCCCCGAATGTCTTTTTTTTCTTTTACTCCTTAAATGCTGGCCGAATCTTCTCAATACGCCGAAAATTCACGTGCCCAAATTATTGTCCTTTGTGGCCGCATTTTCAAGATCTCTTTAATAATGCTCTCCAAGTCTACCTCAATAAATCAATGTTTCCTAACTTGAAGGACCACATGGACCATCTTAGTGGACTATTGGGCTTGTTCTAATTTTTCAATTTATGAGCTTACCCCTACTAATTTAATTAAATTGTTCCTTTAGTATTTAATTTTTTCATTTATTAATTAAATTGTTCTAATTTAGTTAAGCTTAGAACGTCCCTACACTTGTCCAATTAGAACGCAAATTATGTGGGTCTAATTAAAAATGCTCTTAATATGCAAACGTAAATTTTTTAAAAAATTTTTTTGTTTAAAAATGGGGATCCTCTTATAATTTTATATGCAATAAAATACTTAAATAGATTGCTAATATTTAATGGACATGTTGCAAAGGAAGATGGGCAAGACTCTCGATAGTGTCATCAGAGAACATAAGATGGAGAGAGATGGATCCTCGAGCGAGGAGAAGATCTTTTTGATGTGCTCTTGAGACTTGAGCAGTCCAAGGAGGTAGGGTTTCATCTGACTGCTGACGATATTAAAGGTCTCATTCTAGTAAGTTTATATAATGATATCTTTTAGTTATTGTTTGCACAAACTTAATCAGGTCGTCGACTTAAATAAGCATGTGGCTAGAGGTTATCTATATTAGAACTGTGGGTCATTGTCAATAACCGTGGGAATTGTTATTGTATTGATATGCGTTGATGACCATGAGTTATGCTATCAACATAAGATAATGAATGGTTGATGATTATCATAATAGAGTTGATTGGTAAGGATATTAATTAAAAGGGGATTGAAATATTACTAATTGAGACACCAAATGAAGAGCAAATAGATGGAAAGCGCTATAACTCAGTTATGATATTTAAGGTCACTGGTAAGTAAAACAATGAAGGCAAGTGAATCGTGGGAGAAGGAATGGAGGTAACTTAGTAGCTAAGTGCAAGAGATTGAGGCGTGAGTTTTAGGGAACAACCACCTAGAGATGAAATCATGGCAATGTAAAAGTATGGAACCAAAATTTTCGAAGACATAGAAGCATGGCTAAAATTGCAAATCAACTTCTCACAAGTGATTACATTAAGGGTGCAATTGCTTCAGCTTTATAAATGGGCTTTGAGTGTAATACAAATGCTAAAACTTAAAGCTACTTGGGGAAATGCAAATTATGTTTGGTAAAAACTATTTGCAAATAGACTTTGTGTTCAAGTTGTGTTTGGCTAAAAAACTTTTGAAATGGGCTTTTATATATATAAATATATATATAATTTTAGGACCCAAACCTTTCGGCAGTTCCAACAAACCAGATCTGGTGTCAGTGGTTATTGGTTGAGGTCGCTCGAGGTCGAGGCACCTCCAGCAAGGGTCACACGACTCGAGCGAGGGCCACTTGAGGTTGGACGACCTCAAGTGACCCTTAACACGTGGACCTTGCAACCTCAGGTGAGGGTCACTTGGAGTCGTGCGACCCTCGCTGAAGGTCGCCCAAGGTCTGGCAATCTCAACCGACCGCCATTGGCACTAGATCTGGCTCAACAACAACTGTAACCCTTTGTTGGACCAGTAAATATTGGTATACATCTATTGGAGGCTTCCTGCGTATAAACAAACAAACATGTTATCTTTCAATTCCTATTTTGTAGTTATAGTTTCTAGATCAACGTTCAATTAAAATTCTAGCGTGTATCTTTGCTGTAGTTCATGAGTGCCTCATCATTTATTAAATTATGACGTTACATCTTTATATTCTCAAGCTTTGTCATTGACTAAATTTCGACAAAATTTTTATATGTTCGGCTTCGTTTGAATCTAAGTTATCAATTCTTGTCTACCTATGATATTTCTTATTCAGAATTGCCATAGAACCTATCCCCTCTAGTAAAAACTGAAGAATGACTTTCAGCAAAAGGTATTTCATTTTGGAATCGAATTCCAGCGAAACAGTTATACACGGTGTCTCCAGTAATTAAGAAATTTAAGGCAAAATACTTTCCATAAAAAGGTTACTCTATTTGTGGAAACCAAGGTTTGATTGTATGAGTGACTAAAATTATGGAACTTTGATGGATACACTTCAACGACTATTTTTTGTTCCTTCAACAATTGTCCAATGGAAGATTGCTCTTCCTAAATATTGTCCAATGGGAAGTTTGGATGTTGAGGAGTATAAAAGGAGATCAACAAGACGCCAAGCGAAGAAGATTGGTTTAGGGTGCAAAATCCAATGTTAGAGAGAGCTTTCAATTCTTTACATTGTCTTATGAGAGAATTCAAATTTCTAATCTTTCAAGAATAATTGGTAGTGCGATAGTTTGTGCTTGGGTGTGAGATAGTGACACTTATAAGCTTGAGTAAAAGCAGCATCAGCTTTAAGGAGAAGGTGCTTGAGTATAAGCAACACATTCTATTGTAACTTCAAGAAGATTTATAGGGAAATCTAGCTAGTATACTATTAGCATGATAGAGTGGACGTGGACTTACACCAATCGAATCTAGGGGTGTGCAACTGGACCAGGTTTACCGAGGAACCGAACCGGCCTACCCGGAAAACAGGGTCGAGAACCGGTTCCCAAAATTCAAATCGGTTTGAAACAGTTCAGGAACCAGTTCTAAGGGATTACCCACCCGGGAATCAAATCGACCGGACCGGTTCGGGAACTGGTTTGAGAACCGGTTTGTAAGCCCAACCTAAAAGTCCAAAACCAAAACCCTAATTTTTCCCTGTTTCTTTCTTTACCTCTCGCTCACACTCGCAGACTTCAGCGTTTCCTTCCTCGCTCGTTTCCATCCATCATCGGCCGGCTCACAGTTGCGCCATTACCAACTCCCCGTTGCTCTATTTCATCCATAGCCGGCTTCCTCATCTGTAAGCTCGAGTCCAAGTTCACCATTAGCATCGAGTTCGCCACTCACACTCTCGCAAGGTCGTCAAGGCTCAGATTTGGGACACCGCCAGTCAAGAAAAGTCTCCCATTTTCTCCAACTTTCGATTCTTCTTTTTCCCTTTTGAGTTCTTATTGTTCTGTCTCGGATTTGGTTTTCTGTAAATTTTCTTTTGAGTGGGTTTTAGAGGATATTGTTGTTGATAATGTATTCACGAACCCCCATCGATGTTACTTTTTGTGGGGAATGTTAGTTTTCAGGCTTTCTTCTTCTTCATCTTCAGGGTTTTGCGAAACTTTAGATGATGACTATTGCCTTCATGTGCTTGCTTCTTTCTTCCTTTTATTTTTTGATTCATTTTCCTTTTTGTGTTTCTTGCAAATCACATGGAGGCCTTTCATTCAGGGTCCTTAGGGGGTTGCATTCTGCGGGCTTTCTATGTTCTTGCTAATTTACTTCTGTTGTGCATATGCTTGAGGAGTGAGTGGCGACACATTGTTCTTGGTTCTGTGCGCACGATTTGTTATGAAGAATATGTTGATAGTGTACTGCGCATCATGTACTCAGAGCAATCAATAGCTAATTACTTTTTGACCGTGTAGTAAACCTATTACTTTACTTGCCTATCATCCATGCAGTTAAAAAATAGGTGTCCTGCATGTCATTAGGAATCGAAGAGACTAATTAGTGCCTCCGACTTTTAGGTTAGTTTCCAGCAAATCTAACATCTAATCATGCAAGCGTGAGTTTAATGCAGCTAGAGATGAACAATGCTTTTTCCTGATGTTACTTATGCAGTTGCATGAAAGTTAATTTTGCAATCATGTGGCGTCAGAGGTAAACTAATTTGAACAGAGGAAACTGCCCGTCGACACTTTTGACTCCTGGTTTAGGTTTAGATTATTAGAAACAACGATGAGTAACATCTTGATTCCGCCTCTCAAATCCAAAGATATTTTTCTCTTCTACTCATATCAGGAGCTATTCCACTATCCGTTGGCATCTTGTCTGTTTGACAATAAATTTACACTCGTCTGATTGAGGTAGCTAACTTCTAGAGGCAGCTAACTTCTAGAGGCTATTGAGTAAGCGGTTACATGATATTTTAATTCCTCTCATGTTCATGCACTACTGGTGTACTATTGTTGCTCTTTGGACCGATGGGTCATACTCATAGCAAAGCAAGCTAACATTCTCAATGTTTGGCCCATGTCGGGCTGTAAGTATACATAATTTAGCATTAGTTCTCAGGTTGACTTTGTCCCTTTCATCAGCACTCTCTATCTCCAAAGTTATGTTGAGAGATTTGATTTACTATGAAAACTAATTTGTTTTTGTAGAATCCTAATGTTATAAAATTTGTTTTTAGTTTTTAGTCAATGGATCAAGGCAAAAACATATCAACGGAAGTGGAGGGACATAATGAAATGAGTCCGCTCATGGAATTGCCATTCCATGGAGCTGATGAACTGGAATATGCGACCATGGGTGTGACAAACAAGGTGAGGGTACCTAACTCTCATCCTCCTTCGAGTAAAAAGCGAGTTAATCAATCAGAGACTTGAGATAATTTTTCGAGAATCATATATGAGAAAACACAGAAAACAGTTATGATCAAGTGCATTCATTGCGGGATTGATTATGCATATAATGTTGATCACGGAACCTCTATTATGTGGAAGCACTCGAGAAAGTGCAAAAAGTGTACTCATGCAGATAAAAAGCAAATGTTGTTTGCATCACGTGACAAAGATGTGGTTGGCGAGGTAGGGGAAAATACTACTAGTTGTGGTAGTGTCTAAACAATATGGAAGTTTGATCAAGAACGTTGTAGGCATATGTTTGCTCGAATGATTATTATTGATGAACAATCATTTTCCATGGTTGAATGTGTTGGTTTTCGCAATTTTGTTACTGAATTGCAACCTCTTTTTCAACATCTTTCATGATTTACGGTGTCAAGAGATTGTATGAAGTTATATCTAAGTGAAATGACTTATTTGAAAGTTTACTTTGGTAAGCTTAAATCTGGGATTGCACTCACAACGGATATGTGGAGTTCCATTCAAAACTTGAACTATTTGTGTCTTACTGCACATTATATTGATGAAAATTGGCAATTGCATAAAAGAATAATCAATTTTGTGGTGATGCATAGTCACAAAGGTAGGGAGATTGGGAAAATGGTGGAGAAATGCATTTATAACTAGGGAATAGAAAAAAAGGTGTCCACAATAACAGTGGATAATGCTAGTTCAAGTGATGTAGCCGTTGGTTATTTGAAAAAAAAATTCAGAAGAAGGATTTTTGATTTTGAATGGCGATACTTTACATATGATATGCATTGCTCATATACTTAACTTGATAGTAAGAGACGGATTGAATGTGGTGCGTGATTCTATTGCACGCATCCGAAGCATAGTTAGGTATGTGAGGAGTTCTCCGGCGAGAGTTAAGACATTCAAATCTTGCATTGAGAGTGAGGGGATTGCATACAACGGTTCGGTTTGTCTTGATGTTGCCACTAGATGGAACTCCACTTACATAATGTTAGACACCATCATAAAGTTCAAGAAAAATTTTAAAAGAATGGAAGAAGATGATTTATTTTTCTTAAGGGAAATTGACAATGATCCTCCTGAAGATAAAGATTGGGAAAATGACATCATTCTTTCTAAATTTCTGAGATGGTTTTATGATGCAACCAAAAGGATGTTGGGTAGTTCATATGTTACTTCAAATGATTATTTTGAGGGGATAGCTATGTTATATAAGTATTTGAATAATGCGACGAATTCTTTAGACCCAAAGTTTCAAGCTATGGGTTTAAAAATGAAAGAGAAGTTTGACAAGTATTATGGGAGTTTGGATAAAGTTAATATGATGGCATTGACTATGGTTGCATTTGATCCTACAAAGAAGTTGAATTCTATTTTGAACAAATTTATGATGATGAAGTAAAAATTGATGAGATGCATGATAAAGTGAAGACCGCCTTGGAGAATTTGTATAAATCTTATGAGCGATCTTTTGTTGGCTCTTTTAGTAAAGAAAAATTTGGTGGTTCAAGTGTGAGTAACAGTAGTAGTGCTTTCAATGCTGATATTGATGACAATGAGTGTGAAATCCATGCTTGGCACAAAAACTTTCTCCACGGGAAGAGCACAAAAACTTTCTCCACGGGAAGAAAAAAGTGTTGGATGAAAACAAATCTGAGCTTGATCGGTAACTTGAAGCTGAAAGTGAAGATATCCTTAATCTCGATATTTTGATGTGGTGGAAGAGTACTGGGTCAAAGTATAAAATCTTACCTTTGATGGCTCGAGATGTTTTGTCTATTCCCGTGACTACCTTTGCTTTAAAGTCTGCTTTTAATACATCGGGACGTATACTTGATGGCTTTCGAAGTTCTTTGACTCCTAGAGTGGTGGAAGGTTTGATTTGTACTCAAGATTAGTTGAGAGCTGTTCGCGTGCCAATTAATGTTGAAGAGTGCATCGAGAATGCGCGAAAGTTTGAAGCAAGTAAGTCATATATATTTCTTTCTATCTTGTAATTCATTCGCATAACTATCTATTAAGTGAATGCCTTATTTAATCTTTTTTTTTTTTATTTTAGATTTGGATTGTCTTACCGAGGACATTATCATTGGAAAATAAACTTCATTTTGTGGAAACTCCGAGTTTGTGGTAAGTAAATAGACTTTATTAAATCATAACTTTTGCATGTGTCTCTATAGCATTGTTTCTTGTTGATTTTTCTTTATATATGAATTTTAGGTTTTCGTCGAGATTTTGTACCACATGGATTGGCTCGCCTAATTTCACTTTTGGAGGAGGAGTTATGTTGATTTCACTTTTGGAGGAGTTATGCTTGCGCCAAAGATTTGTTAACCATTTTAGACAAATGAAAAACTTCATGTAGTATTGTGGGAATGAGACTAATATTGGATCTATGTTTGTTGCTAATGTATATGTAATGTTAGGATTTTTGCTTTGTCTTATGATTTTGTTTATGATAATTTGCCTTGTGGATCCTTAGTTTTTTTTTGTTTAGTCAAAAAGTTTATTTACTTATTAATTACAAGTGCTTAATGTTTCAATATAAATTAAAAGAATTATGTTATTTTCTCGAGTATTAATATAAACTCCAAAGTCATATAGGATGGGCGGTTGCAAAACATGTTCCAATATAAACAAGGTCAACCTTAGAATCGGACCGGAAAAACAGGTGAGTCGGGTACAGGGTCCAATGCAAACAGGGTTGGGTACGTGGTCCAAAAAATGGGAACCTTTTATAACAAGGTCGGGTATAGGGTCCAAGTCTGAAACCTACTCACCTTGGACCCGATCACCCCTAATCGAACCACTATAAGCTTTGTGTGCATCATTCTTGATCTCTTTGCCCATATCCATTTACTTCTTAATAGAACGCACTGCATTGTATTGCAATATATTCAGTTTGCATTCATATAAACTCTCTATATTACATGATTAAGCTTATATTAAACTTGACTATTTTAATATTGTAATATTTGTCAAGTTTCTTAAAATTACTTGTTCACACCCTCTAGGTGATACTATTAGCCAATATCAACTAGTATTAGAGCCTAGTGCTCATTATTTTAAAGTGTTTACTTTTGAGTTAACAATATGTTATAGCTGGCATGCTTGGACCATATATTATTGAAGGACTAAGCAATACTAAATCTCCCTACTTTGATGGAATTGAGTATGATGTCTAGAAGAATAAAATAAAACCTTTCATTAGATCCACAGATCCGTTGGTGTGGGATGTTGTATGAAATTGAGTAAATCCTACAATCGAGATCACTTTACGCCTGCTTCCGCAAACATGCGAGCAACTAATTAGAATTCAACTCCAACTACCACAATTACTCCACAAGAGTTGGCTAAAAGAGAAGTATCAAATTCTAAGGCTATTTATTTTTCTTACCATCCATTATCTCATGCTAAGCAAAATTGTGTTTCTTCATGTGAAACAGTTGAGGAAATTTGGGACAAAGTTCAAGTGACATTTGAAGGAAGTGAGGGAGTCAAGAAAACAAACAACAAATATTCTCATGGCAAACATGAATCCTTCAAGATGAAACTGAATGAGACAAGTTCAATAGATTCACTAATATCATCAGTGGACTTGCATATCATGGGAAGCCAATCTTGTTTGAAGAGAAAGTAAACAAGCTTATGCGAGAACTTTCAAAGGAATGGAACAATATTAAAACATCTATCAAGAAACATAGCGGATCATGTCTCTCACTATATATGAACTTACTAGGACTCTCATGTGTTTGTAGTTGAACACATAAATGATGAAGAAAATCCCAAATGTAAGAAGTCAATTGCTTTGAGATCTAACATTCACAATTCAGATGATGTAGATTCTGAAGATGATGGAAAACTAGCCCAATCGTAAAGAAATTCAAAAAGATGGCTAAGAAGAGAAGAAACTTAAAAAGAAGGAAGTAGTTCAAGCAATCAAAAGAAAGAAGGTCCATCAAGAATCAAGAAGAAGTTAAGAATGTAATATGCCTTGAATGTAGGATATAAGAGCACATCAAACCAAATTGTCTACCTCTAAAGAAGAAGAAGATGATGAAAAGTAGAAGAAAGTTCTTAAGGTAGGGACTTAGAGCAATACTGAGTGCGAAGAAAGTGAAGATGAATATGCAAATATATATTTAATTACAGATTTAGATTTCGAAGAAGAAATTGAGATTTCTGATGAAGTGTTATATTATATTGATGAGTTATGTTTGGAATATAAATCCGCTCTTAATAAAATTTTGATGATGAAAATGGAAAATCTAACGTTAAGGCAACATGCTCTTTCCAAAAAGTGAAGTTATGCTAGTGGAAGCTTTCACGTAATGGTCAAGTGAATTTGCTTTTGGTCGTTTTCCCTTCCCTTTGCTATCAAAGAAACTCGCAAAAAACTTTCAGAGGGATGTGCAAAAATGCTTTTGTTATTGAAGGCAGCAAGCCTCTGGTAGGGTATCTTCATCAACTTGATATTGTTCACTATGGTAGCAATTCGACCATGCCTAGATAAAGTTTCAATAGGCAATCGTGTTAATTTACGGATTTCACTTAGACTCCAATGCAACTTAAGGGAGGCTGCGTCCTGGGAGCCGCCGTATCATCATGTTCTTTTCACTTTAGTCAAAATTCACTCGCGCTTGCATGGTTGTACAATGAGTCTGTGCTAATTTAAGATTACATGAGACTTATTTCCTTAAACGATCGCTCATACATTGGGGTTGATCGATTTTCGATTTGGTCTGATCCCACCTAGAAATCGAGAACTGAACTAGTTCTCAATTTTTGGGATGATAGATCAGATCAAACTATCCTAGAACCGAGAACTGGACCAAATCGACCGCTTTGATCCGATCCAATAAAACCAATCATTTAACAAAAAAAAATTAATTTTTTTAAAAAAGACTAGAGTTGTTACTATTTTAGATTTATTTCTCTTTTTGAAAAATAAAAAATATTAAAAAAAGAGTCGGTCCGATTTGATTTAGTTCCTATCATAATTGAGAATCAAACCGAAAATCACCAATTTTATAAAAATAGGAACGGACCCACGCCCTTCGAGAATCAGATCAAATCAGCCAGTTTGGTTCGATCCAAACGATTCCTAGTTAGGTTCCATCGATATGCTCACACTATCATGCGTGGACGGCACCCATGGAACGGACCCACTTAAGCCTCAAGCGACAAAATGAAGGAATTTACTTGATTTTGCTATCCTCGCCGCCCTTCATCCTTTATCTCCCCTCACCGACCGCTTCGTAGCCGTGCGATTCAGCCAAAATCGCGACCCCCGTTGACCGTGCGGTCTCCTCTCGTCAACCAATCCGGTGCCCGCCAGCGCTCGGCTAATTTCGCTTTGGAAACTCGTCCACGGTTTGCCGCTCCTGTTCCCCGTTCTCAGCAGCCCGAACTTGAATCGAAACGCGACGTTCTCGTCCAAGAACCCTAATCCTCGATTTCTGGAAGAAAAAGAAGAAGTGGGTTCTTTCGTAGGAGTCGTTTCGTTGTTGTTGAAGCTTCAAAGACGGATTTTTTTTTGGCTGGAGACGATGGTCATTGGGAATCTTCTTGACATTCATCCCAGGGAACTGAAATTCACGTGTAAGTTTCAGTGCTCGAGTCTTTCGGGACAAAAAGAGATTTCGCGGAGCAGAGTTCTTGATCGTGTAGTGTCTTATGAAGTTTGTATCGGTGTTTCGCCATTGAGGATCATGTGTTTTCTTTTGTTGTTTTCGATTTGGATGATCACGGGTTGTTTTTGTTTTTCCTCTTCTGCTGATATGGCTTTTGTTGGCGTGTGGTGGTTGAAGTTGAATTGAGGAGGCAAGCTTCGTGCTCTATGCAACTTAGTAACAAGACGGACAAATACGTTGCTTTCAAGGTGGGCACGTTTTTTTCCTTGTGTTTGATTCTAATGGCTTGAGCTGTGGGGTTGGGATTGAGAACTGACAAGAATTGTGAATGGGGACGTAGGTGAAGACGACCAATCCAAAGAAGTACTGCGTTCGTCCAAACTCTGGCGTTGTCCCGCCCAGAGCAACATGTGGTTTCACTGGTAATTTTGGTTTGCCTTAAGTGAAATATTGATTCACCAAATATCATCTATATCAATGGGTTAGCCTGCAAGTGCAACCGCATTCTTAAGTATTTAGGTTTCTTTCTAAGCAAATAATGTTCTCTGTTTTGTGTCGAGTAATGGGTAGGCATGGTTTGCCCATTCTTCTATATTTCCGCATTATGTTTATTATGCTGGACTGTATTTGGTAGTCACAATGCAGGCCCCAAAGGAGGCACCTCCTGATATGCAATGCAGGGACAAATTCCTTATTCAAAGTATTGTTGCCCCATATGGTGCAACTGTGAAAGAGATAACACCAGAAATGGTGGGTCAACCCGCATCTTCGGAGTATCTTATGATAGTTTTCTATGTTTCCTTTATCACCCTCAATTTGAATGATTTTGAACGGGTTATTGTAGTTTAATAAGGAGTATGGGAAGACTTTGGAGGAATTCAAATTGCGGGTTGTCTATATTCCTGCAAATCCTCCCTCTCCTATCCCTGAAGAATCTGAAGAAGGATCTTCTCCAACAGCATCTCCTCTTGAGGATGGAAACAATACCACCTCATTATTTGATGTTGTGATTTTTTCCTTGTTCTCCATCATGTTTTCCTTTAATACTAATGTTCTGGTTTAAACGGCTCATGATTTGTAAAATTCTAGGTAACAAGATCTTTGGAAACACCTAAGAAGTCTTTAGAGGTAAACTTCCTACTTTTGGTCCTTGGTTGACTTTGATTTTATCCTTGATGATGAGGTTTTTGTTTGACATCTCAAAGAGGTTTTAGGTTGTGATATTCTACTGCACTGGTTTCATGTTTTGTCATTGCCAATCAGTTTTGCTTGATCCTAACTTTTTTGAATTATGGTAACCGTGAGGAGTTAGGCAGATGCTGCAACTTGTATTTTTGTTTCATTAGGATAAAAAAAGTGGAACCAGTTGCTGAAGCTGACACAGACTATGCTTAAAAAAACTCATTCAGGGAAAAAGTTCCTTGAGTGTTTTCTTTTGAAAGTTCTCTGGTGGGTTGTTCTGTATCTGAGAACAACCTCCTTTTCTCTTTTCTTCTGCTGATGAAGTAAATATTTGGTCCATTTATTGAAGGGATATTGGGTCCAGGAAAAAGTTGATTAAGAAAATAAAATGGGGGAAACAAAGAAGGAAAGTGGAGGTGGAGACAAAATGAGATTATTTCGGTTGTGTGGAAAGGAGGGAGTGAAATCAAGAGAAATCTGATGCTTTTCATCTTGCCATAATGACCTTCACATATGATTTTACTTTTGTGAGAGAACAGAAACTTCAATTAATATCTGCCAACTTTCTCTTCTATAAATACGGGGAAGGATTAAGGGGCTGAAGAGAAAAACACTTCCTCCTACTTTCTGCTTTATCCATTATCTCCTCTTTCCAGACAATGGAAAATTTCAATCTTCCCCCAATTCTTTCTGATACCGTATTTGCTCCACCAACACGCTTTCCTTCCTACTTTTGAGATTCTGGTGCTATAGACTTGACATGCACTTATGAATCGAGGAAAAAAAAAATGCTGCCATAAAGATTCTCGGTTCATTTCCCATAGGGACATAAGTCAGTATTTACGGACTTTAGAGATTTCTGATTCTGACAGTATTTAAAAGAAGGAAAAGAAGAAGAAGAAGAAGAAGAAGAAGAAGAAGAAGAAAAAGAAGAAGAAGAAGGATCAGTTGACTAATTAAGCTATTCCATACAGTTCTCTTAATTCCCCTTAACGTTTGATAATTAATTTAGTGTAGTTGGTTAGGTTTTTGATTGTAGAAGAGAGCTTCTGATTGATGTTTGTATCTTGGCAACTGCTTCGCTATAGTAGTACTAGTTAAAGCCCACACTTATTGGTAGAGTTCAGTTCTTTGTTTTTCAAATCTGTAGTCATGATTACAGAAAATGCACTATATTCTTGGATGATTATTATAGTTAGCTGCATTTGTGATGACCATATTCTTCAGATTTTATGTGATGTATATAATTCTTTTGATGACCTTGTTGATGTTAACTTTTATTCGGCAGACATGGTCTATGATTTCAATGCTGACTGAGGAGAAAGCTTTAGCCTTGCAGCAGAGGCAGAAGTTATCTCAGGAACTGGTAGGTTGATAACATAGTATACTACAGGTGTTTGTAACTTAGATTGCTCTTCTTGTAGATTGATGATTTTAGGGAAATAGCAACTTCATGATGTTTTTAGGGTGCTATCGTGCTTCTGTGACTTAATGTTTCAAAATGTTTCTGCATAGTTAGGTTAGCAGGATGGAACAAAGAACTAGTAAAAGAGTTTTAGCAATGGAACCACCTTTAGTCTCTTGCTCTGTTTGATGTGCATTCTTGAGTTTGACCATTGACATTCTTCATGAAGGATGTTGGTAAGCCCCGACTGGTCACCTCTTTCATGTAATTACTTTTTGTACCAGGTATATTAACAAATACATGGGGTATCTGGATCCTAATTGAGGAGGTACTAAATAGGGTAATGGATGATGGTGTTTTATGCAATTGGATCAATTATTTGGCAGTAAGATTCATTTCGATAGTAATTAAGGTTTTCCTTTGACGATAGACTATCAATGGGAGTTCTTCATTTGTCTCAGATTCCTAAGTTTCTGATATTTACTTCATCACAGACCTTCGAGTGTGAGATCATTGACTTAAAAGACACTAAAAAATGCCAATGCATACTTCTAGACCTGTCTTCTTGTTCTTTTCTGTTTTTTTGGTCCGGAAAGGGTAGGTCATTTCCATCAAAGTACTTAATACTAAGTAGTCATATTCCTCTTTCCCTCTGCCATAGCAATGTTACTCGCTATTGGTCATTTGAGACCTTTCGGTGGCATTTGCATCCTGCTCCTGCTGTCACATTTGTTGCATGGTGGTTTCATATAGCAAACTACTTTATAGACATCTATGCTTTCTATTAATCGTGTCCTGGTTTTTATTTTGGCTCCTCGAGCAGGATTTGCTGAGAAAAGAAGTTAGGAAGACTCGTTTGAACAGCTACTTTTTATTGCTCTCTGCATTGGTTGGTTTACTGGGTATCCTGGTCGGCTACTCCATAAAATAGGAGCTACATCTGAAGGATCACTCTGCTATTTAGGTGCAGGCTTTATTGTTTGAGAGCTTGCTTGACCTTCACAGTTTTTACAACTTAGCATGTACATTTGTAGGACCTTAAGGTGATGAATTATAAAATGATTTTTATGTTTATCAGAGTTGGACGTTCAAGATTTCAGGGATCAAGTTTTTGTGAACATGAAAGCCAGTCATACAAACAGACCTCTTTGGACCGCTTCCCGTTGGTTCTCCTAAATCTTTTGACTTTTTGCGCATGAACACTTTCCCTAACTTATGAGGATATCGTGTTTTGCCATGCTGAACTGAATCTGCCAAAGAGTAGATATTGACAGATGATATAACTTTCAATACAACGGCGACCTTAATTTGTGAACAAGAGGCTTCAGCCGTGGCCGAAGAGACTTCTTGCTGCAGTGCCCAAAAAAGGAGAATGACATTGCTAGGCAAAGATGACTTTCCTTTACCAGATCAAAGAGAATCAGTTCTTAACAATGTCATCCAATACTACTCTCCAAGCGATATATCCAATAAAATTTATAAATGTTCTTAGAAGCTGCATTTTCTTTATTTTGAGGGAATAAATGATCAATATCATCAAAGATAAGAAGGTAAGAAAATTTGGGGGCAAATAAGGTTAATTGGTTCATCGCAGATAAAATAAGCATTTGCTGTAGTTCTTCACTTAAGCATAGTTGAGTAACTGATCAGCAGTACGTCAATGCATGTGCTCGATCTCTCTCTCAAAACCAACCTTCAATATGACCGGAAAAGAATGCGTAGATTTTATCTATCAAGGAAACACGCCGACTTTTCATACACAGTTTCCACAAATTCTATGCAGCATGATCGGTCACATTCAACCTACCTGTTTGTAAAATGAATCAAGACGATGTTTCTTTAATCCACCAATCAGACAGGTCTATCAGCCCCACGAAGGCACGGTTACATTGCTACTACAGCAAGTTGTGTACGCACAAGCTGCTGCACAAGCAGCTGCAAGGACCGCCTCTGCATACAAGTCAATGTCTCACGGTGTGACCAAAGAGTAACTAACACTTCCTTCTCAGCATAAAAGGACACAAATGACAACGCCAGCAACATGATCAAAATATCCACAATGCACATAATGAAACACTGTTAAGTTTTAGGGACAATATTACAATGTACCATACAGGTAAATTTTCAATCTCATGCCCGCTCATTATTCAACACACATTACAATGAGGATTATGGATCTTCTTTTACCATTTATCTGAGTGCGTAAAATCTGCATTCGGGGATTCATGGAATTAATCTCCAATTTGTTCAGACATGGCAAGCCTTGAATACTCTTCACAAATGTTGGAACTGTGGATGAAGAGCTTAGCAGCGTTCTTGATTTGGAACAGCGCAGTAACAGTGCGATGCCACTTTCCTGCCGCTAAACTAATTCAACGAACACATATTCGATCACCAGTAGCATCGAGAGCCAACTGAAGCTACAAGTGCTCATTGGCAACTGGACCTGGGGTTAAGCATGCCCTGCTTTGGGGAGTTGACTAATGTCATGAAACCTCTTCTGTTATCTGTATTTCTTCATGAAAATGTCAAGAAATGGTCACTGATACTCATTTCTTACATTACAACATCTTCACCAAAGGGCTACCACCAGATGAACACAGACATGATGAAACTATTTCATTAATCTTTCTTGCGTGTAATTCCATGACTCAAGAAACAGCAAGAACACAATATTTGTCAAATAAATAAACCGGAAATGGAGGCTAAATTGACACTGAATGGCTTTTGCCTGAACATGCACCTATTGAATCGGATTTGTCAATTGAACGGTCATTCTGACATGATTACACCAGTGACAGTAATAATCCAGTGGAGAACACAAGCTTTGCTTTCAATTGCTAACTAGAAAATACTATATGAAGTTCTAGAAGTCATAAGGAGCCCAAGTGATGCTCCAAAACAAATGGAGGACTCAGGGATTTCTTCTAATTGCCACAGACATGACAACAATCTCCAACAAACAATTTAATACCCTGTGGATGTGCCTACAACCAGTAAATCCAGAACAAAATCAGCATGTAAAACAACAAATTCAGAGATTCAGAGAAAGGGTAAAGACCTTTGGCTTTGGGAAATTTTCTGCAGAGTTGAGTATTTCAGGCAGAGTGCAAGCCTTTTCTGGTTAACAATGTATTCCTGGATACGTGACGTAGTTCAGCTGCATACGCTGACTTGCTGTGATAAAAATTAGCAGAGACACAAAATGACATCATTATGAGGGCTTAATGCAGCAAGGGTGTCTGAGAAAAACAGTTAAGGTGAAATTCAAGCAAAGAAGTAAATTATGGCTTGCAGTACAATCATTGATCATAAATCGAGGCTGGGAGGATGTTGTTTACCAAGATAGCCAAAAGAAGGCATGTGAAGTAGTCCCCCATAAAGAGTATACGCCCACAGCAAAAGGCTTTAAGGGAGACTATTGCTTTTATCCTACCTCCATTGAGCTAACCTCATTGATCCTGCAATTGATATAATTAATGTCTACTAGGCAACTCCTTTTATCTTTAGCCAAAGACAGTAGGTTCACCATAGACATTGCCATTGCGTTCATCTCGTTGCAGATGTTGAACCTGTCAAGGAAGTCCCAAGAAAGACGATTAAAATATTAATCGTTCCTCGAGTCTTCAATATGTCATCTCAAAACTAATCATAAAGAATCTTAACAAGAACAGTTCATGAATGACATGTTCCCTCACAGCAATTTTGAACTAGAAAGACATGAACTGAGAGCATGACTGGAACGGTGTCTTTCTTTTTAACCTTTTGCCAGGTGATCTAGCAATGTCTATCTCATGTAAGAATGCCGCAGCAACGTGATGATCGGATTCTTATTCTATAATACAATAAATCATCTGAACTCAATTAGGTCGCAGTCCGCCCAGAGGATGTGCTATCAATGATTTAACAGAGGAACAATGTCCAAGCTAGAAATAGTTCGCACAGCGGATGTCTTATGATATCATGTTAAATCGCTGCTGACAAGCAAACAAGCCAGCAGACAGAAAACAGAAGAGCGCGACCCAGAAAACCTCAGCCGCATCAAACCAAGCATTTACCAATCGCGCTCTTTCATACCCGACAAACTAAATTAACCAATATCACTCCCAAAGGACAACAAAGACCCAAATTACATCGAACTCATATCGTCCTCGCGATGAAAGGACATCAACTTCTTCTCGTACATCGTAAGCGAATGTACATCAACTGGGAATCAGATGGCCCTGTCACGCGCTCGCGGCAGGGAGTACCCATCTACCTCGATGGAAACTGCGGAAAAGAAAGAAGTGGGTCGGCTTCGCAGCTCAATCCTCGCCCTCCCTCTTGCTGCCGGGCTTGCGGTAGGTCTCTTCGACCTGCTTGGCCTTGGCGAGGTAGGTCCTGGCCAGGTTCTTGATTTTGGGGACGTCGTAGTTCTGGGCGACGTAGACGCCGGTCACGGTCCCCAGCAGGAACGAGAAGCTGCTCCTTATGATGCCCATCTGGCCCAATTCACCGGATTCGAGAGCAATCAATGGAGCTGAGCTCGAGAAAGTTGCTGGAGACAGCGAACGGGAAGATGCCAAGAAAACGCTTTGGTTTTGGACTTTGCTGGTGTTGGTGGCGAGCTGGGGACGACGGGGCCAGTCGATTTTTATAGCGTCCCGTGTCTTGATTGCCAAGAAATTTTCGTGATGCGATGCGCTTAGCTTATGGTTGACCTTACCACATTTTAAGTTATTTTATAACTTTATTTTTTATTAAAAAAATCACCAAAAATCTTAATCATCTATGCTCCAAAAATTGTGATTTTTTTTAATAATTACGTGATTCTAAGATAATGAACTTGCTTAGCTATCAAGATATTGGCTTAAATAATACAAGAGTTCGTTTTTCCCTTTTAATTTTGGGTTCGAATCTTGTTGAGAATACTTTTAAGAGTAAAATTTTGAGATCGCCCATGGAAGTGAATCGGTTGATGTGTGCTAAAACTGGATCGAACACCAGCTGGTAGCTTAAACAAAAAGAAAAAGAGTTGCTCGGTCATTATACGGTTGCTCCCCTATAGTAAGGGATTTGGGGATGCTCAAAATTATGAGTGAGAAGAAAACGTTTGCTAAACTATTTAGCTACAAAGAGAAATATTCAATGCAAGAGTGAGAAATGCTCTGAATGACAATGAAACTAGAATGAAAATAAAATGATATGCCAAGCCACATCGAGTTGCTTAGTGACTGAAAAATGAAAATGTATATATGATATTGCCAAAAAACAATGCAAATTCGATTTTTCATAAGCCTAAGATATACATGTTTAGGTGGGCTTTATGCCTGTTTGGTAACCATCATGTTTTTCTATTTTTTTGTTCTTTTGTTCTTCGAACAGTAAAAGAACAGAAATCATTTTGATAATATTAACTAATTTTTCAATTTTCCGACATTGAAAAGTTGTTAGGGAGTAGTTTTGAAATAGAAATAATAAGTAAAAAAGATCTACTTCTTTGTTCTTGAGAACATAAATGGAAAAAAAACTACTTTTGAACATAAATTGTTCCCAAAAATTAAAAACAAAGTTACCAAAAGTACCCTTCATCTCTGTAAAATTTTGAAAAATAATAACAATGGAAGCATGATATCAATGAACACACATCTATTTCCTCTAGATAATTTCATAATTGAAATCATTAGTGAAGCCAAATTCAGAGTCATTTTATGCGTCCTTAAAATGCATGACATTATCCATAATTTTGAAAAATAGTTGCACGTAACAATCCGTAACGTGTTTTTCCATTCGAAACGGGAGGAGTGAGATTCGAATTTACAGATAGTTAGACAAGCATCAACGGGTAACTGTTAAAATATGATCCATTTTGTGAAAACTCTAGATTACACTAGACTACACTTGCTTATGAATTAAGTATACTTAATAGAGAAGGAAAATGTGGACAGCAATTCTACGTGGGCAGCAGGTACGTAGGAAGGAAGAAAGCCAGCTGGAAGTTGGCTGAATTAGTCAAAAAGAGTGACTGTTTGCACAAGTCAAAGTCGGTTGAAGCTTAGGCGGTGAAGTGTCAAATAAGCTGTCCAAGTTGGTCAAGAAGCTCTATAAAAGGAGGGTGTGTTCGTTCATTTATACAGGACGACAACTAGAACAGAACAATGAGAGAATGTGAGCTGAGAGAACCAAAAACTAGAAACTAAGAGAGAGCCACTTCATTATCTTTTGTACCTCAAAAGTCCTTGAATAAAATTTAGTTTGTGCTTTCATTTATTTTCACTCCATTTCTCACTCCCTTGCCATAGTTCACACACACTTGCACACACATGCTTCCGCAAAAGACCCAACAGTAACGAATGTGCTCGATTCCGAATCAAACTTAGTCTGCTCTCTTTCAAACCCTCTTGTCATTCTCTATTTAGTGGTTCCAAGCATTCCGATTGATATTCGAGATCAATCCCAGGAATTTGCTCGCCAAATCCTTCTTCTTGCATCCATTTTGCAACGTCCCAAGTGTCTCTCCAATTTTCATCGGATTGCAGGATATTGAGTAAGGTAAGAGCCATCTTCTCTCTCCATTGTTCTAATGGTGGTAGTCCCAATTGACCCGTAAGCCACTTGTCATACTCATACTGTCAAGGACATGAAAATAAGATCAACTTCTTCGTATGGGAAACAAAAAATTAAGGCAGCCCTCATTTTTACAGTTAATAAGATGGTCTCAGCCATTGACGGTCAACGAAGTTTTTGGGCATCAAACTATTTTTGAGCCCTATTGTGTAGATTTTGCCTACTGTTGTAGGGGGAATTATTATGTTAGTGTAACATATATATTTATATTGAACGTGAATAATTGAAAATGATCAGTCCCACGTGAGTCTTACTAGATCTGACTGTCCAAATTCAGTTTAATATACTTATTAAGGTAATGGATTATTTACTCGTTGTTTAGACTATAGTCTTTATATCTAATAAAACCAGTTCAACAGGAAAAAAAAATAGGTTTGTTGCCGGTTTAAGAAATAATTTTTGCACTCTGCTTTGGATAATCGACATAAACAAGAATTCAGTTACAATACTAACTTCACACACGCTTCTTATTTATATAACGGTGACTGTGTGAATTTGTTTTGTAACAATGGCAATGAAGCTAATAATCTTAATAATAGTATATCGTCTCTCGACTTTTTGAGGTGTTCAATTTATTGAAAAAGTCTCGCACTATGAGTTGAGGGAAGACAAGTCAGTCTGTACCTTTTCAATTGCAAGCCTGTGAGCGTGATGCTTGGGCCATCCAAGTTCATCGATGCGCTGGTAATGTTCTTGAACAGAAGACAACATCTCTTCTTCACTCGGCAACACCAATTTTCCAGATAAAACCTTGGCCACCCACTTCGATTGTAACTCGCCAAGGCGTGTTGCAACAGTCTAATCATGGTCGAGATCGATTGAGAGAATGTAGAAATAAGGAATTGAACCAAAGGAATAATGAACCGGAACCCACAAGAATTCATCAATTGTAAACTCATGTTTCCATGTAATGAAAAGTGTAAGTACACCACAAAAATATGAAGTTATATAGAGAAAGAACCAGCATTTGGCAAAGACCTATAGGAACATGCTGCATACTAAAATGTCCCTTCAAGTTTTTGGGCCAAGTGTATGAAAATGGCAACACACTCAATCAATAGACCATCTTAAGTCAGGCTTGGTTTTATGACATTAGACGAGAAGATATGGAATCGTAAGATGGGTCACTTCAAAGTATTTGGATGTGTATGTTTTGCTTTCGTACTCAATCACCTCAGAAGTAAGTTCAATAAGAGGGCGGTTTGCTACATATATGAAAGCTTTGATGATTAGAGGAAAGAATGGACGAGGATAATGGGTATGGTAAGACCCAGCCGAGCAAAGAAGTTATTATAAAAGGTGAACCCAGAGAAAAGTCAGGGCACAACTGCTAGAAAAATCAAAAGAGTTCGTGGACAGAGGTGTACATCGAAAAATAATGGAAGAGCTTTGATCAAGTTAGATGGACAAACTTGAAGAGCAGGCACCTCGGATAAGGAGGTCAACAAGGCAAAAGAAACTAAATCCTAAATATGAAAATGCAGCTTTGGACAAAGATGCTGGAGTTGTAGAGCCATCCACATATGAGGACTCACAAGGGGCAAAATGGAGGAAGACTATGGAAGAGTAAATCTAGCCTTATTATTATAGTCTCTAGAATTATCTGGGGAATGTGGTGTTTTAGAATTATCTAAGAGGCAGGACCATCTTCATTTCAAGGCTATACATAGCCAAGAAGTGCTCTCACTTTAACTGGTGTGAAAAAGAAGTCCTTCTTAACAATATTTTGGAGAGTGCCTATGATTAAAAAAAGTGCGTTTTCCTTAATTGAGTTCCCGATTTTTCTCGATGATAGTTTAAAGGAAAAAAATAAATTATACAAAAAAATTACCAGAAAGGGTATGCAAATGAAAGAGAACCAGGGAGCTAGGCTTGGTGGGAAAACACGTTTATATAAAGGCCCCACACAGTTGTTATCCACACTCACGACTCCCTTCGTCTTCAAGAATGGAAAATGGTAACTATATCTACAACATGAGAATGAAATATATAAGGCAAGATATGTAAATGGATAAAATATCAGACAGACATGAATTGTTTATGGAATTTTTCATAAAACGCATAAGCAATTGCAAAAAACTACATATTTGTTTCTGATACCCAGTGCAGTGGATGATGACATCTGCATACATAGACGATCCGTCTTCAAACACTAATTTACCATCTTCTTTAGCACATGCAATCTGGCATAAGACAAAAAAAGATCAATGAGATTAAGGTCAGATTGAAAGTAATCACTTCACTTAATTTTGAGGATGGAAACTATGTCTTTTGAGGCTGCACTTGGATCTTCATCTAAACTTAGCTGCAATTAAAAAAGAGGGATACAATTAAATGTTAGGTACCATTGTATGTTGGAAGACCCCAGCAAGTTTTCTTCGTTTCACAACTTGGGAATTTGTTTCTCTTGAGGCTTGGTGAACTTCTCTGGCAATAGGTAAGATTTCTTTGGCTATGTCAATTGCGCTACGCCCTTTTCCTATTATCAAAACAATCTATCGCGGAAAATGGTGAAGAACATCCATACATGAACATGATAAGAGTGAGCTGTAAGGGACATGCGATGTTATTGTGATTCCTGAGAAAAGGTATGTGATGTGATTCATGAGTTAGGACCCATTTAACTCAAAAGATCGCCACTTATGTAATCTATTCAAAGACTCAACCCATGTATATCAAGCTGAAGTAGGAAAAATTCAACTACATGTGTTTCAAGGACGAATTAGGCTCCTAGCTGTCCTGACAAAGGCGGGGAGTAATCATTTGGGCAAGAAAATCTAGACATAGTACACTCTTATCGATTTCTACTAAAATGGTGACACGGACAAGAATAAACCAAATCGCCCATTAAAAAGTGAAAATACCATTCGACGATATAAGCTGAATTGACAAGGAAGTCAATATTTTATATGGCAGAGCTCGTAACACCTCTCCAGTCATGAGAGAGATTGTGAGGAAAGGAAAGACTCGCCCCTGAGTGATCAGCACTTGACCCTCTCTTTTGAGATTTGGTTTACATAAATCAATTGATAATTGCATATGATACAAGAAATTTCATTCAAGGTAAATGAAGAGTGCATATTGACATACCTTATCTGTGTATGGCTCGGGAGCTCGATAATTATGACCGTGTAATTGCTCTCCTGGCCATGTTGATCTACCTATGAAAAAGATTTTTCTCGTGAGAAACTAAGTGAACAATAATTAGGAGACTTCTTGGTCAGATAACAGCTATATAGGGGATAATCATCAAGAAAGTTTTAAATTTATTGTACGGTGGCTGAAAATATTTGATGTGGACATCGGTTGTCCTATATAGCATAGCCGGTGATGACATGTACAATTTTTGCTTTTATTTTTTCTTTTTCTTTTTGTAGGCCAACAAGGTGTTGCGTAGCAAGGGGCGCAACGCCCTCACCCGTCTCACGTGGCTAGTGAGGGGGCTGCCACATACTCACTACTCTATCTTATAACTATTAATAACAAATTCAGAAAATAAAATAAGTGTGAAAATTATTTACGTTAGCAAACCATTCGTGGCATCCACGTTGGTGATTTGCGGACAGTTTCGAAAGATTTAAGAATAATTTGGCACATTAAAATGTTTGTAATTAAAATGGCCATCATACAATAGATTTAAGACTTTTTGTATAATTTTTCCATATATTTCAAACTTAGGTATTTCACTTTTTTACCAAATGCGACATTCTAAGTGTATTGCTTGAATATTTAAGTCCGCTTGTTTGCCAACTCAATTTTTTATTAACCAGATCCGTTAACTCTTTTATAACTGATGATGGTGTTTAGGTTTTACAAGTTCGAACACATGAATAATCCTTTCTACATTTCCATTTCAACGCATATCGTGAAAATACTCAGATGACTCCAAGATAAACCACAAGTATGGAGTTATAACTCCTTTTAGAACTTATCGAATAGAAGTTGCCTGTCTTACATTATCAATTATGACATTCTATAACCAGATTTTTTTTTTCCAAAATCTAGTTTAACAAAAAAATTTGCAGTCTAAGTTTTTCTTTTTTCAGGAAAGCTTTTTCTAGGTTAAATGACATGCTTATGTATGAAAGGAGAGTATCTTAAGACTCTATTTTCGATCAACAGTCTTTTAACATACTCACTATATTAAGAACTAGTCGATTTGTATCATTATATTTGCAGCATATATCTGTCTTTGTATAAAACATCTCTTCTCCTGTCCAAGATAAAAATTGAAAAGAACATTAAAGTTTCAGAATTTTTCCCCAAAACCCTCATTCGTTATTAATTCATTCCCAAAAGAGGGCATTTCCAATCTTACTATTGATAGCACTTTGTGCCAGGTAAAACATCTATGGGTTATTTATTTATTTATTTATAATTTTCAATTTTTTATATCTCAATCAGTTAGGAGAATAACTAAAAACTTTGTATTTGACAGCACAAAAAGCTTTTTTTAAGCAAAGATTGGAATTGGGTATGATAAAATAATTTCTGTTAAACAACAGATAATTGATGATTTATTTTTGAAGTGTATTAGGGTATAAAATTCTCAAACAATCTATATTTTAGTTAAATGATAATTAAATATTCCAAGGTACAGTAATCAGTATAACAATATCATTAATAACTATAAGACAAACTTAAATTGGTATAACTACATAACATATATATGGTTATGCATAAGTAATTACTAACTACATTAATTTATGTAACTATAGCAACTAAATATACACAGTATCTTATATAATTTATATACTGATGATAGAATAAAGTTTCATGGTTTAAGATAACATTACACAAAAATTAATAATGAAATATTACGTATAATAATCTTACAACTACAATAATTGAATATTTCTTTAATTTGCTATTAATTATAATTTTATAGCTACTCAAATAATCTCGATTTTGAAAACCGACAATTGTATGAAGTAGAATAATGGAAGTTGTTCTAATGTTATTTTTAAAAGATATGTAACGATCGGGTGACATCTTACAAATGATGACATATTGTACAACTATGAATAATATCCGCATAAGTAATTGATTGCCATACTTGTGTAACGGAAATAAAATCATAATTCTTATTATGTGTAATTAATATATCAATCATAGAATTTTTCATAATATGATAGTGTAGATATTGATTTCTTGATCGAATATAACATATGGTAACTTTCATATTTTAACGTAACTTTATGCATTACGTAATAATAAAATATAATGTATAGTAAAATTGAAATTGTCCATAATCTATTCTGTTAATGTAGGTATTATTATCATCTTCAATATCTCATCAAAATTTTAAATTATGTAAGTATAATTGACTTCCAATTATTTAAGTTATCCTATAAGTTCATTTTATTACTTTACTAAGAAAATTTAATGTGATCAACGAACAAAGAAATAAAAATTTTATTGAATGAAATATACCTAAGTGAAATTTGTAATATGAAGGTATAAATTATATATTTACAAAATAATTAAACTAGAAAGTACATGCGCATAGCGTGTGAATGAATTCCGGTTATATTTATATGTAATTATTATAAGATAATTATTAGGTTATAACTTTATAATTATGCAGTCTAGTAATCAATAATTATGCTAATTATATTAGGGATAATATAATCTTTAATATAATATTAGAGCAACTAGATTAGACAGATTAATTTCTTAAATGGACAACAGTGGCTTGTTCTTCTAATGCATACTTCTGGGAACAGAAATAGATTCGTGGATTGGCTAGCTAAGCAAGGCCCGAATCAATAAACTCCTTCATTATAGAACTTCTTGCTGCATTATAAGCCCTCTCGATAGGGGGAAAAACTAGTAAGAGTACAAGGGCTTAAATGAATGAATAAAAAATATTTTCATCATTTACGAAAATATTTAAATATAAATTATTGTTACTAATTAAATTATTTTGATTAATTATTCTAAGCAAGAAAATTAATTATTTTCAGAAAAATATTTTTCGATTCAATTTTTTAATAAACAAACGAAAACCATTGTGATTGAAAAGGTTCGATATAAACAAGAGAAATGTCTAGCCCAATTTCATTTATTAGTCAAAATCGAAAGAATCATAAAAGAGGTTCTAAACATATTGCAATTCTATGAATTCAACTCTAAACCTTTTTTATTGCCCATTCTGCCCATTGGCTAAATTTGCCATGAAATCACTAATATGGACATTAGGGGGTGCATGACAAACTACAATTTCTGTTCCAAAAACAATTTTTCTATTTCGGACTTGTTTCTAGAATAGAAATCCATTTGATAAAATTATTTCATTTTTCTATTTCTAAAATAGATTTTTGATCGAGAAATAAGTTTGGAATATAAATCAAAAGTAAACATTTTCTACTTTTCTATTTCTGGAATAGAAAAGAGAAATAAAAATTTTTCTCATCGTTCGTCCTTGCTATGAACCGATCATCCATCCATCGCCGCCGACCACCGTCTGCCGGTCACCGGCCGCCATTCGCCGGTTGCCACCGTCCGAAAGGAAGAAATTTTATGTTGTTATCAAACAAATTTCTATTTTTAGAGTAGAAATTTTATGTTGTTATCAAACGGGTATTTTTGTTTAGAAACTCATATAGAAATAGAAATAGAAAAATCTATTTCTCTTCCATAAATCAATTTCTAATCGAATGGTTATCATTCGCCCCATAATCTATCTTACGTAGTCATGCCAATAATTTTGAATAATTTTGAATTTTTGCTTTTCCTCTCTCTCTCTCTCTCTCTCTCTCTCTCTCTCTCTCTCTCTCTCTCTCTCTCTCTCCAAGAGCAACGATCATCAAGGCATTGCCCCTGCCAAGTCTCGACCTAGCTACTCTCTCTCTCTCTCTCTCTCTCTCTCTCTCTCTCTCCAAGAGCAACGATCATCAAGGCATTGGCCAAGTCTCGACCTAGCTCTCTCTCTCTCTCTCTCTCTCTCTCTCTCTCTCTCTCTCTCTCTCTCGGTCCAATCTCTCTCTCTCGGTCCAAGGGCAGCGATCATCAACTCTCTCTCTCGGTCCAAGGGCAGCGATCATCAACTCTCTCTCTCTCTCTCGGTCCCTTGCATTTGACCTCACTAGCCCTGTCCTCTAGCTAGTTGGAGGAAGAAGGAAAGGAAGGAAAAAAACAAAAAAAAAAAAAAAAGTTTAAAAAATATTAAAATGTTACTAATAATTATTTACGTCAGCGCTGATCGCACCACGTAGGACGACTGACGTTCATATTAGCGAGTTATAGTTAAAATTGGCTGGATGTACTACATTGACACAAATTGCAAAAGGTTTAGATTCGATTGAAAAAAAAAAGTTTAAGATTGAATTGATGCAATTGGAATAAATTCAGCACTTTTACGAATTTTTTCAAGTTAAAATCCAAACTCCATTATGATACATGTTTTCTTTCTTCTTTATCACAATTTCAAAAACTGTAATATATTTCACGCTGGAAATATCGATATATATGGATTTGGAAATGATCTCCACTAGCACATCAATATAAAATTGAATCCGGTGCAACAAATTTAGACAAAAAAAAAAAAAAAAAAGCTAGGGAACAAATCAGCAATTCGACAAGGATGATATTACACCAGACGATGTACCTGGAAATTCAGCAATCTTTGGTTGGGTGAACTTGCCGTTACAAACCACCACAGCCTCAAATACATCCACGCCCGCTGCCTCCTCCCCACCGCGCATCCGCCACTCCACAGCCCACTGGTCGCGCCTCTCCTCGACAGCTCGCTCGACCCGCACCACTTCGTGCCCGAACCGAATCAATTCGATCAGCCCAGAATCCTCTGCGAAGCCGTGCAAGAACCGGAGAACCTCCTCGTGACCTGGGAAGTTCCTTGGGTCCACGCTTCCCCTCTTGAGAAATGGGTAGTCCGAGAAACCCATGAGTTGCCTCGGCTGGTTTACCCGGAGCGACCGGTACATGCTGGCATGGATGATCTCGCGGCTTGGATCCAACCCGAGCGGGTCAGATTCGACCCTAGGGTCGTAAAGCCACGTGCCACCAACATCATTGCTACGCTCGAACACCACCACTTGGTGCCCCTCGCGGCGGAGCTCCCTCGCTGCGACGAGACCAGACATGCCGGCTCCGATCACCGCTGCCTTCACGTGCAGTTTTGCCATGGTTTTGAGACCCGGATCCCGGTGTGGCATTGGTTGGTCAATTTACTGAGGAAGGGTTAAACAGGTTAGGTTATCAATATTCTAGAATTACTTGATTATTTAATGAAGTTAAGCTTATATTTAAAAACAGCAGTCTTGGGTTCTCAAATAATCGACCTCCTTGGAAATACATCCCATAGATCGACCTGATTCAGTAAGCTTTCACTCTTAGACTAGTCAAATTCGGGAAAATTCTTTGTGGATACGAGTAATTTCAGTACTTAATCGAGTTAAGACTTAAGATAGGGTATGAAAATTATTTGATTCACTTCCGAGATATCTAACTTCGTTTATGCTGCTGCGTCCACGTGAAATCGGTCTTGGAATTTGGTTTGTTTTATAGCAAAATAATTTTTTATCCTTCATGTGCTTTCAAGTATATTTTATAGGATAGATCGACTTGGAGTGTAGCGTCTGGAATCTTACAGAGGTCATTATTTATTTTAGGTTTCCAATTTTAGAATATAATAATTGATATTGCCTGCCATATTTGTTAGGGAATCTCCTTTAAAATATTATCACTTTCATTAACTAGGTCTATTTGTGAAAATGAGAGATTTGTTAGGTAATAGAATCGATGTAATTTTAAATTTGAAGTGCAATCAAGTGTTTCCTATCAATTTTTCCTTGAAATTTCTGACTAGTGATCTATTCATTATCAACCATCCTATGTGTCATACACAACGATTAAAAATGAAATGATGTTGTTCAACTTTTGTGATTTTTCGGATGTCTTTTTTTTTTTTTTTTTCCTTTTTTCTTTTTTTCCTTCTTTTCCGCCCACTCCCTCCTCTTACCATTCATCTTCTTCAACATTGAGATGGCTAGGCTAAAACTCCTCTGGTCCTCGCTGTCGCTGCCTGCTGTCACTTGGACCTCCGGCGACAATCGTTGATCATTGCTCAACCACCAGCAGCCACTCTTGTCTTCTTTCATTGGTTGGATTCGATTTGTTTTTGTCAATAAAGGAAGCTACCATAGCTTCAACGCTCTCTTTCTTTTGGTTCTCCCACTTCGTCAATCTGCGTGATGACTGTTGACCGTAACATGAGAAAAGCGAACCGATCCCCCCAGATGATGGGGAGGTCTATGTATCCTACTTACCGGACAAGTGATCTTACATGTTTACGATGCAGTAGGATCCCGTTAGGCTTCTTACAAACCTTATAATAGGCAAATAACGTATTGAAACGATGAGCAATAGAACTAAGTCAAATGCAGCAGAATCCCAAAAACTCGCACCCAATTCGCCTTAGATTGGTGCACATCGTGTACATCTACATTCATAATTTTTTAGGTGCTACATTCGTGTACCTTCTTTTCTAAATTCTTATCCTATCTGGAACAACCTTTGACAACGTAAGGCCGTTCTCTTCTCTTTTAAGAACTTGTATACATATCGTGCAAATAAGCACCAGTAGTCTCCACAAGTAATCAATCACGTCATCAGTTAAAATGGTATCAAAGCTGACAAAAACATGAACAATCTGCCGAAATAATCGCCTGCCTCTTCTTGTTATTTTGGTTCGAACTCAAGCCATATCGCATTCGGTAAGGTTAAAGTTAGTAACTGCACGCAGCCATGCATTACAATCTCATTAAACTTATGTAATGGAAACGAGGATGATTCGAGTTATTTTTTTGATAATCAGGATCGCTTTAATCTAAATTACCTACTTTACAAGTAAGTTACTGTGCGCTATTGATTGCTGGCAGTCCAAATTTTGAGTAGATGAGAAGTAATTGATGGTGAATTTAATTGGAAGGTGTTTGAGCGAGATAAAGATTGTAAATTGTCTTGCTAAATGGTGTGTACTCGATTTATAAATCGTAAGGTTGGTAATACGTTAATGCTTAGTAGGAGAAGTCTGCATGTATATATAAATGTATCTAAATTTGAAATGCAACCAATGCAATTTAAAATTTATGTAGAGTCAGATGAGCATTGAAAGGTAACAAATACCCCACATCCATATCAAAGTCCTTATTGTTCTATCTTAACTCTCTTTTCTCTTTCCAGTGGTTGCAAGAATTCCGAATGATGTTCAGAATCAATTCAACGAATTTGCTTGCCAAACCCTTCTTCTTGCATCCACTTTTCAGCATCCCAGTTGTCCCGCCAATTTTCATCAGAAGATTGCAGGAATTTGTGCAATTTGAATCCAATGAGAAGCATCTTCTCACTCCATTGTTCCATGGATGGAAGTCCCAATTGATCCACAAGCCACTTCTCGTACTCAAACTATCAAGCACATGAAAAAATATCAACTTCTTCATATTAGAAACAAAAAATTAAAGGAGCCTCATTGCATAGTTAATAAGATGGTCTCGGCCATTATAGTTCAATAAAACTTTTGGAGATCATATTACTTTTTTGGCTCTATTATGGATTTTGTCCACTGTTTGCTTGCGAGAAACTATTATATGAGTGGGATATAGGTATTGAATTGAATCTAGATTATTAGAGATGGTCAGTTCATGTAGGTTCATGTAGGTTCTACTAGATCTTAAGATCCAAACTGAGTTTAGTATATATAACAGGTTCAAGGTATAATTACTCATTGGTTAGACTATAATATCTATATCTAAAAAGGTAAGTTTAACCGGAATTAAGAAAGAATTTGCACACTAGATGTTGGATAATTGACATATGGAAGAATATGGTTGAAAAACTAATTTCAAACACACATGTCATTCATCTAACGGTAAATGTAAACTAATTTGTTGAAACGGTACAGCACAATGAATTGAGGAATGACAAGTTAGTTCCAACCTTTCCCAGTTCAAGCCTGTGAGTGAAATGCTTGGGCCATTCAAGCTCTTCAATGTGCTGGTAATGTTCTTGAACAGAAGACATCATCTCTTCTTCACTTGGCAACACCAATTCTCCAGATAAAACCTTGGCCACCCACTTCGACTGTAGCTCACTAAGTGGTGCCGGAAAAGTCTACTCACAGTTGAGACCGATTGAGAGATTGTGCAAATAAGGGATTAAACCAAAATTTCGGGGAAGAATCCACACGAATATGTTTAATTGCTTCCACAATTCTATACTCCTGTTTTCATGAAATGTCTAAACCTTAAGTATAGCAGAAAACATCCAATATTGATTTTTTTTTCTTTCCCTCTTCCTTTCTTTGCATTTTCAACTGTTTTGAAAGAAAATTTTCTACATCACTGAACTTAAACTTCAGTACATCGGTGGCCGAATTTCCAAGTGATGGAGAAAAAGTTGTTTGTTTGTCTCAATATATGTACTAACTGTTTTTTTTTTTTTTTTGATAACCGAGGACTCCATACGTACTAACTGTTACCTTTTGCTATTTTTCATTAGTTGGCTTTCTTCTTGAAAAATCTTAATCTCTACTTGGTCTACATGATAGCAAAAAAAAACTTCATAAAAAAATTATACCAGAAAGGGTATGCCAATGAAAGAGAGCCAAGGAGCCAGGCTTGGCGGGAAAACATGTTTATATAAAGGCCCCACGCGGTTGTCATCCACATTCACGAGTCCCTTTGTCTTTAGAAATGGAAAATGGTATCTATATCTGCAACATGAGAATCATATATATCAAGCAAGATAGAACATGCACGCTCGCGCATATATGTATGCCTATAGAGAAATGCTCAAGTAACTGAGGAGAACTATATGTTTTTTGATACCCAGTGCAATGGATGATGACATCTGCATATATAGATGATTCATCTTGGAACACTAATCTGCCATCTTCTTCGGCACATGCAATCTGCCAAAAGGCAAAACAAGATTAATGAGTTTGAGCTCCATCACATCACTTGGATTTTAATCTAAACTTAGTCACAATTAGAAAATGAGGGAATAAATAAAATGTAAAGTACCATGGGATGTTGGAAGACCCCAGCGACTTTTCTTAATTCCAAAACTTGGGAAATTGTTTCTCTTGAGGCCTGATGAACTTCTCTTGCAAAAGGTAAGATGTCTTTGGCTATGTCACCTGCGCTGGTCCCTCTTCCTATTATCAACACAATCTGTCGTGCAAAATAGTGAAGAACATTTACACAAGAACATTGAAGGCACATACACATTATTTTAAGTCATGAGAAAGGGCTTGCAATGGGATCCATAAGTAACAATCCTTCAACTCCAAAGATCATCACTGATGTCATTTTAAAGACTCGAGCCGTGTACAAGGCCGATGTAGGAAAGCCTCAAATAGATGTTTGTTTCGAGGAAAGTTAGGCGCCTAGCCATCCCGACAAAGGCTATCATCGGGGTGAGAAAATCAAGACAAAGTACTCTCCATGTAGGTTTCTTCCAAGAATGTTGAAGAGGACGGAATTAACCAAATTGCACGCCATGTGAGGAGAGTATCATTGGACGATAGATGCTGATACTAACAAGGATGTCAATACTTTATGTGATGGAGTTTGTAACACCTCACTAATCACGAGAGAGGGCTTGAGATGGTAATTAACACTTATAACTCCCTTTAGAGGCTTGGTTTACATAAACCAATTGCTTGTTGGATATAGTCCAAGAAATTTCATAAGTCAATTTGAGATCACGTTCTTGGGAAATAAAGAAGGTCTATCAACAATACCTTATCTTTATATGGTTCAGGAACTCGATAATTATGACTGTGTAGTTGTTCTCCTTGCCATGTAGATCTCCCTGTGAAAAGGATTTTTTTATTAAGAAAGTAAGTGAGCAAGAAAGAAGAGACCTCACAGTCAAAAAGAACACATATATTTAAAAGTTTAAGTCCACTTGTTTAAATTAAGCAAATAAGTTAATGTTAGAGATATTTAGATTATTTATGATATTCTGGATATCTTTTTAAATAATTGTAGTTAATGTTGCAGTATTCAGTTAGTGTAGATAGTCATCATATAAAATTTATAAATGGGCTTATGTGCTCTTTATATCACATCGTGATATGCCAAAAATTTCCAAATTCTATATTTTGCATTACTCTCACTTGGTATCTAAGCTTTGTTGTATGAAAAGTGCAATCGAGTCTCGTTTGCAATGTCAAGCACATAGGCCGCATTGCTCTGTCGTGACCATCATGACACCAACCATATAAATAGCATCGCCTCACGTAGCCTTATGACATTGGTTGCATTGCTTTCGTATCTCCTCCAAGCCTGCAACTTCAGCTGCTATTGAAGACTTTGTTTTGGATAACCACCACTATCACTATACTCCTCGCCCTAAGGAGAATGAGATCCTGAAGTTTCACCAGACCCGGAGGCCGAACACCCAACACACACCACCACGTACTATGGTTTCAAACTCACAAAAGCCTCACCTGTAAGTCATTTTTGGACACTTTCAACTGGTTATATTTACTATTAGAATATTAAAATAATAAATCATGTCTCCTTCTAATAGCTTAAGCTTTTAAAACGGTTAACGGTAATCCTATAAAATCTTACATGTTATCAAAGCTGGAAGTCATGTATTCGAATCTTTACAGATTCCATTTGCCTCTCCAATTAAATTTCCACACTTAGTACTAAATAAGATCATAATAAACGCGAGGGAGTGTTAGAATATTAAAATAATAAATTACATTTTTATCTAATAATTTAAGTTTTTAGAATAGTTGGTAATGATCTTCTAGTTTGTCGGTCCGTCTATATATAAGCATGTAGTCTTTGGTACCTTGAAGGTATCTCATAACTTTCTTTGCAGCTCTCCAAAGGGTCTAAACCTGGGTTACTCGATATCTTCCCAACATTCCCATGACAAAAGCGATGTCGTCGAGTGCAAACCGAGCATACATCAAACTTTCGACAAGCGAAGCATATGGGATGTTGTACATTTGTTCCCTTTCTAAATCGTTTTCGGGCATTTGTTCAAATTGAACTGTCACCCTTCAAAATGGATGCTTTGTACTTGGTGAACAATCTTTCATCCGGAATCTCTCTAAGACCTTATTGATATAGGTTTTTTGAGATAGTCCTAAAATTCTCGAGGTCTATCTCTATGGATCTTAATGCCAATGACATAAGATGCCTCACCCATATCTTTCATATAAAAACTCTTAGAGAGAAATTGTTTCACCTCATGTAGCAACCCCTTATCATTGGTTGCAAGTAGAATATCATCCACATATAGCACAAGGAAACAAATTTTGCTCCCACTGACCTTCTGGTATATACATTGATCCATGACATTCTCTACAAAACCGAATGAAGAAATGACATCATGGAACCTTAAGTACCATTGGCGAGAGGCTTGTCTCAAGCCATATATAGATTTCTTAAGCTTGCACACCAAATGCTCACCTTTACTAGAGGGGAATCCTTGAGTTGTTTCATGTAAACCTCCTCCTCTAGTTCTCCATTGAGGAACGCCGTTTTCACATCCATCGATGTAATTCCATATCAAAATGGGCAACCAATGCCGAAACAATACGAAGAGAATCTTTCTTAGATACAGGAGAAAAGGTCTCCGTGTAATCGATTCATTCCTTTTGAGTGAATCTTTTGGTAACGAGTCTAGCTTTGTATCTTTCAATGTTACCTAATGAATCCTTCTTAGTTTTGAAGACCCATTTACAACCAATGGCCTTCACACCATCAGGTAACTCAACCAAATCCCAGACTTCGTTAGATGCCATAGAACTCATCTCTTCCTTCATGGTATTGTACCACAAATTGGATTTATCACTATCCATGGCTTGTGAAAACGTTTGGGATCATTCTCGGCTCCAATATTGTAGTCGACTCTTGTAAATACACAATATAATCACTAGGAATAGCCGATTTCCTTATTCTAGCAGATCTTCTCAATGTTGCATCAACATTCTCTTGAGGAGCATGTTGCTCAACCGGTTGTTCAACGGTTTACGGTAATTGCTGAACAACTGGATCTACTAGATCAATATCAGCAGGTTGTGGAACTTCAACGATTGTTTGTTCAATAGCCGGCTGAACTGAAGGGGCATTATAAGCAACAACTAGCCTTAAAGTTGAGGTGGAAGGTTGAGTGTCTGAATAATCTTCCTTAGGAACAAGGTCCCTCGATCGATCGCTCCCACTGATCAAGTCATTTTCAAGAAATTTAGCATTTCTTGATTCCACAATCCTAGTGGTATGAGATGGACAATAAAACCTGTATCCTTTAGACCTTTCGGCATATCCAATGAAATACCCACTTATGGTCCTTGGGTCCAATTTCTTTTCTTGTGGATTATAAACTCTCACTTCGACGGACGGACATCCCCAAACGCGCACATGATGCAAACTCGGTTTCCAACCCTTAAATAACTCAAAAGGTGTCTTTGGGACAGCCTTGGTCGGAACTCAGTTTAATATGTACACTGCCGTCTTAAGTGCTTCAGTCCACAATGATTTAGGAAGTTTGGAGCTGCTAAGCATACTACGCACCATGTCCAATAAGGTCCGATTTCTTCTTTCCGCTATGCCGTTTTGGTTCGGAGAACCAGGCATAGTATATTGGGCAACTATCCCATGCTCTTGAAGAAACCTTGCAAATGGACCAGGTGCTTGTCCATCTTCAGTGTATCTACCATAGAATTCTCCACCTCTATCTGATCTCACGATCTTAATTTGCTTACCGCATTGTTTCTTTACTTCTGCCTTAAATACCTTAAAGGCATCTAATGCTTCATACTTATTATGAATCAAATAGAGATACATGTAACTTGAGTAATCATCTATGAAAGAGATGAAGTATTTCTGACCACATGAGTCCATATCTGGACTACAAATATCCGTATGTATGATTTCTAATATTTCTGTACTCCTCTTGGCACCTTTCTTTGTCTTGTTAGTCTGCTTTCCCTTTATGCAGTCCACACAAGTATCACAATCAGTAAAATCTAAAGTACCGAGTACTCCATCATTCATTAATCGCTTAATTCTTTCTATGGAGATATGTCCCAATCTCCGATGCCACAACATAGAGGAATGTTCTTTCACAACACATCGTTTCATACCAGCTTTATCATGAACATGCATCGCATCATAATAGGCATTGTCTTGTAAATTAATTCGAAAAAGACCATCAGACAAAGTACCACTCCCAACAATTTCAGATTTAAATGATAAACAGAAGTTTGAATCTGAAAAGTTAAAAGAGTATCTCAAAGGTACAAGTCTTGAAACTGAAATTAAGTTTATAGAAAAACTAGGAACATAAAAGGTCCTTTCCAAATTTAAAACAAAACCACTATTGAGAACTAGTCTACATGTCCCAATAGCTTTCACATGCGAACGCATCTTGTTTCATGAATAGATGCTTTGTTCACTTCCCACTGGCTTCCTGTGGTTTTGAAAACCCTGCAAACAATTTGAAATGTGGATTGTAGATCCAGAATCAATCCACCAAGTGTTGTAACTTACATCAGTCATATTAGATTCATAACAAACACAAGAGATTGGATTACCTTTCTTCTCAAGCCAGGCCTTAAATTTGACACAATCCTTCTTCATATGCCCCTTCTGTTTACAGAAGAAACATTTGGATTCTTTCTTAATGTCAGCTTGGGGAGGTATTTTACCTTTACCTTTATTTTTGCCATGGCCCTTATTCTTTCCTTGTATTGCCAAATGAGCACTTTCTCCCAATTCCATACTCAGTCTTTCCTTCTCTTGAACACACATGGTCATGAGCTCATTAATTGACCATTTATTCTTATGTGTGTTGTAAGAGATCTTGAAAGGTGCATACTGTTGTGGGAGAGTGTTTAGAATATAATATACAAGAAAGGATTCAGATATCTCAACCTCAAGGTTCTTAAGTTGAGCTGCTATGTTCCTCATTTGCATGATGTGCTCACGCACACCTCTAATACTAGTGAGCTTCAATGATGAAAACTTCATAATTAGGGTCATGGCATGCGCCTTCTCGTAACTCTCAACCGCGCATCAATTGCCTCCAATAAGGCCTTAGCATTGCTATGCCGAGCAACCGAACCACAAATACTAGGAGATATCTTAGCTCTTATAAACATGGCACAAACGCGGTTGGACCGCTCCCATTGGTTATAAAGAGCTATCTCAGCTGGAGTGCTCGAATCAGAAGGAGTAGGTGGTTCGTCTTTTCTTATCGCATAATCAATGTCCATCCACCCCAATTGAAGAAGAACCGACTCTTCCAAACTTTATAGTTCTCACCATTCGTATGGGAACATCAAACTTAAATTCAGAGAAATTCACAGTTGCGAAACCGCATATCAAATAATCATGCTTATGTCACAAAATTTGAAGCAAATATACATAAATCATGTTTTACCAATGTAAACATGTCACAATATGAATCACATAACATAAAAACTACCTGTGGGCTAAGTTTTTAATTTAAATAGATTCATAATTACATCATGAAGAAACTACCATATTATATACATTTTCTTAATCCTGTGGGTAAATTAAGAAAAATAATATGACATTTCATCCTAATTAATCATATTAATACAATGAAAATTCCTGTGGGATAAAATTCATCATATTAATATAATTAATTACAATTAATGTCCATTTCTAAATATGATCCGGAAGCTCTTAATTTATAATTTAATTAATTAAAGATGCTTGTGGCCACTCTCTAATTAATTAAATATATGAATCATTGGACATTTGATTTCATGCATTGTAAAATCTTACATTTACAATACAAGACTACAACTAAATTCTTCATCTTCCACTTGCTATCAATGACAACCTAGGCAACCTACAGGGACAAACAACCGATCCCAATACAAAGCTCCACCTTCACACTCATCCACTGATGCCGCCATTATTGAGGGTTCTTCTAATAGTCCATCTATTACTTTATCTTCAGAGGATTTTACAATGCAATTTCAAGAATTTTTTAATTCCTCTGTCCCTAGCACTTCAAATCTATATGTGACTCTAGTCATTTCTAGTTCTTGATTCTTTGATTCTACCGATGGCAATCATATAATTTCAAACATCAATATGTTGAAGTCAAAGTCATTACTTTCACAATTACGTTCTATCTATGTAGCTGATAACTCACAAATGCTAGTTAGTCATAGTGGAAATATTTTAATACCCACGTGTCATTATCTAACACTTTCGTGATTCCTAGACTTTCATTGAACTTGATATATGTGGGACAACTATGTGCAGGATTCATGAAAAGAGTGGATAATTAGGATAAACTGTAAAGTTGGATGCCTATTTGAACTTATCTCCTTAAAGCTTTCGAATGCTCTTAGTAGTTGTGCTACCACAGTATCATTTGAAATTTGGTATTCTCGTTTGGGTCATGTTTCTTTTTTTATATTAGGTTATCTGACTTCTAGTGGTCACCTAGATTCTATTGACAATAAACATTTTGATTACATGCCATGTAACTTGGGAAAACGTCAGGCTTTACCTTTTGATTTTAGTGAATTTGTCTCTCGTGCTTCTTTTGATTTAATTCATTCCAATACTTGGGGCCCATCTCCTACTCCCACTATGGGAGGATCTCACTATTTTGTGATTTTGGTGGATGATCCTTCTTGTTATATGTGGCTCTCTCTTATGAAGTATCGATATGAACTAGGTCACATTTATCGCGATTTTATTGCCATGATCAAAATACAATTTTATCAAACATCAAGATCATATGTATAGATAATGGCATGAAATTGGCACTATGATTCGTCATTCTTGTCTGGAAACTTCCCAACAAAATGGTCGAATAGAGTGTAAACGTAGACACATCTTCAATGTTGTCCACAACCTTCTAATCTCAACGTTGTATCGGAAACAATTTTGGGAGAGACCTCTCATACTATTGTATACACTATCAATCACATTCTATCACCTATCATAAGTGATATCTCTCCTTATGAGTGCTTATTTGACAATGTTCCTAATTACAATCTTCTTCAAGTCTTTGACAATGCTTCTTTTGTCTATTTTCTTATAAATGAACGCACAAAGTTAGAACCTCATGCACATCTATGTTATTTCCTTGGCTATGACTTTAAGCACAAAGAGCATCAATGTTGGGGTTGATAGGGCTAGTACGAGCACCTAGAGGGGGGTGAATAGGTGATCAAAGAAGTTTTTACGAAACTTAACAAAGTAAATTAGTCTTTTAAGATTAACAGATTGAAAGCGCGAAGACAATAAACAATCGTATAAAGCTACTATGTAAAGTAAAGAGTTTAGGGATAGAGAATCAAGACACTAGGTTTATAGTAGTTCGGCTTAGACCAAGCCTACGTCCACTCTCCCGCACTGACAGCCCACCGGCTAGATTTCACTAAGAATCAAAAGAGAATTACAGTCTCACGTCCCTGATTCCACAGTGTAAAGACTCTACTACACTTCCTCAATGTCTCACAAATATATATCTCTCTTTTGAGTACAAATAGAGCTCAACAAATAAGATCGCAAAGAACAAAGAGCTTTAGACTTTGGAATTTTTCTATTGAACACACTCGAACAACTTGAGCGTCTTCCTTATATACTCCTTCATGCCTTCATAACCGTTAGCACCTTCCAAAGGAGTTCTTCCAATCATCCCATTGGATAGAATCAATTAGGGAGATCTCGAGTTATTTGAGGAATATGACGATAGCCCACCAATCCTGCTCGCCCATACAATCAGGATCTAGGTTTCCATAAATAGAACCTTCCAAGTATACTTCGCCGATCAATTGAATCTAGATTACCTGAATTAATCTTAATACGAATAATAGTTCTTGTGATGCTATCTTCAGCCGTGACATCTTCCTTAACCACACGAATCAAATCCTTAAGGATATACTCGTCTAATTCAACGAATAATACTTTTTCTTCATCGGTTTGGAAACTGTGAATGAGGGCAGACTTTAAATCTTGAGTCTGGAGGTCTTCAGACGTTGACGACAAAGTCTACAAGTCTTCAGATTAGACTGATGGAAACGTTTTGTCAATTTCAAAACAAATCGGGAAGTTTTCTTCAACAGGGATCCTATCTCTAATTGTCTCCGCGACCTCATCATATTATCTTTTGGGAATACAAGATGTTCTCATCACTTTGCCCCTTTGACTCCTCTCCTGCTACACCCTTCTTTAGTCCTTTAGTGGATATATTTCCCAAAGATACAACAATTGAATCTTCCTCTTTGGAGTTTTGTTCTCCCAATGTTGATGCAAGTAGCTATGGCGATCCCACTTTAACAGTTCCTAGCTTGTTTGCACCATCCACAAATTGTCCACCCTTGGTCATTCTCTCTTCTCTTGTTTGTCGTTCCACCGTATAAGTGAACCTTCTCTTTGGTTCATGATTTTCATTATTATTCTACTTTTTCTTCTTTTCTTGAGCTTCGCATAAACAAAGAAGCTCAAACTAATCCTCTTTGGCAGCAAGTAATGGGAAAACCAGTTGCACTTATTTAAACAAATCTTATACATGAGATTTGGTTGAGTTGGCTCTTGAAAATTATGTTATAGGTTGTAAATAGGTGTATAAAACCTAGACTAAGGTAAATGGTATGGTGGAGCGCTACTAAGCTCGGGTAGTAGCAAAAGGCTTTACTCAAGAGTATATGATTAACTATGAAAAGACATTTGCTTCAGCTGCATGTCTTACTTTTGTTCGAAGTCTTGTTGTTGTTGCTGCTATTAAACAAAGACCTCTATTCCATATGAATGGTAAAAATGCCTTGATCTTACTGAGAAAGTATATGTGGAACCTCCTCCAAGGTACACTCATGCTTCTAGTAAAGTATGTCATTTACGAAGAGCATTAAATGAACCGAAATAGGCTCCTCATTCATGTTATTCTAAGTTCAATTCCACCATGGAATATCTTGGCTTCAACTCCAGTCCCCATGATTAGGGATGAGTAGTTTCAGATTATATCCAAGTTCCATATAAAACCTAAAACCCACCGGTTTGAACTAGTTCACCATTTTTCAAAATATATAACCTATCCCGTCATAGATTTCAAGGTTGGTTTCAGGATCAACCTCAGAACCAACCAATTTCCTTTTTTGTTTCATTTTAGTTGAGTAAATGAAAGTGACAACAACAAAAATGAAAATTTCTCATCTGTCAATAACAATAATTTATAAAAGACAAACACATAAGATAAAATAAACAATAAAAAATTAAAAACACGAAACGTAAAAATCTAGATTGTCATCGTACACATTAGTAAGCGGCCACCGATTCGTACATGGAGAAGCCCATCCACGTGAAGGAAAATTATACACTTAGCCATAATTCGGTCAACGTGGGGAGCAAGAAATTGACCAACATTATTTTAAGAGGAAAGAATTTATGCATGATTCTCTGGTCCGATTCATACAATACGGGCAAAGTAATAAGGAATGGAAGAAGCAGGAAATCGGTGGAATATTTCAGTAAGAGCACTTGCGGTGGCCGGTTCTCGTGTTTGTAGGGAAGAAGGGAAATAAATATATTTGCATGGTTGAAGATACAAGTCCTGAAAGGAAAAAATAAAAAGAATATATTTCAGTGCATCTAGAATTAGAAAGGAGATCATCTTGGGAACCTCACGTGGTCTTGCATTTAAAAAGGAAGAACTTTTACTCAAGGACGGAGGGGGGGCCGCACATATCGACACAAAAGGCCACGTTGAGAGGGCTACACGATTCCATACACAGCCACATTGAGAACGCATTGAGAGACACACGTGAGAGGGGAAGAGAGAGTTCCTTTGCTTTTTCATTGCAGGCCAACACTGAGTTGCCGTGCCCCACGTTTGTTTTTGCAATTATCAATGCCCGACCATCGTCGGCAATTTTAGGGAGAACACATTAAAAGAAACGTCCCTGCTGCACCACAAGCCCTTGGTGATTCGCTGCTACCTTCTTGCACGGTTGCCAAGCTTTCAGTGACAACCAGCTGCTGCTGGACCTACCACCGAGGGCTGCTCAGCCAAGACGACCCGCGAATCCAGCAAACCTTCAAGGAGTCCCGGCGCACTCCTGCATCTCCGACGTGTCTATTCTAGATGATCCTAGCAAGAAGCCGACACCTTTCCGAGAGCTATTCTTCAATTTCTAGCGATCCCACGATCACCTTTCAGTCCTTCCCATTGGGATTTGATTCAGTTTTTGCAGGTTTGTTGAAGATCTCTCTTACGGCCAGCAAGCTCTGTCTTCTCTGGTGAACATCAAAGCATCCATCCCACACAGTGGCAACATCAAATGGTCGAGAGTTGGTAGAAGAGAAAAAGACAAAAGTCAAGTGGTGGATTAAAGATTAAAATAAAGAAGTCCAAGAGCATTCCATCGCTAGTAGATAAGCTGAAGTTCTCGGATAGAATTCCAAAGTACTCGGTCTTGTGGAACACGTCCGACGATTATCGAGCAACCGACTGATCGCCGGCCTTCCTCACCGTGATTTCCGTGACCCATCATCCATCCGAATTTGGAGACGTCACCCGCGTGACATCGTGAATTAGGTAAGACTCTCGATCAATTTGATTTTCATATATCTTGCTACCTAATTCGTAATATCGCAATCTTCTTTGAATGTTTGATCGATATTGCCATATCCAAAAGATCTCTTGATCCCTCACGAATTAGGAAATTTTCCTAATTTCGCAACGTCGTGCGTATGATTGATGATTCGATTTCACGCTCGAAATACGACTCACAATCGCATGGAAAAATCGCCAATCCGATCTCACGCTCGAGATACGATTCGCGATTTTATTTGAAATTGGCCAATCCGATCTCATGCGCGAGATACGATTCGTCAATTTATTTCCAAAACAGACATGGATGATATTGCCTGATTTGTTGCCGTGTTGTTCTTGATGTCTTATTTTGATTGCTCCTGTAAAAGAAAGGAAAAATCCAAAAAATCTGAGTTAGATTAGCTTCGTTTTAGAATATTGGGTGTTCTAGGATTATTTTGCACGTTTAGAATAGGAAATTTATTTATTTAGAATTTCTTAAATAAAAATACCAAAAACATTGAGTTAGGGTGTTAGATTTTTGTTTCAATTGCACGGTTAATTATTTGACAATTTTTAATTTCGAAATTAATAAAAAAACAAAAAATCATCATGCATATGTCATATAGAATGCATGTTAGGATTGCATGTTTATTAGTTATAGATTTAGATAATTTCTCATAGATAGATTACATGCTTATTAAGAAAATACAAATCATGTGCACGTCATAATATACTATGAATCAAATACAAACAGAGCTGAAGCACGTGCACAGCAGAGTCATGGGCGCATGTGATGGACGAAAAGAAAGTAGAAGCAAAGAGAGAAATTAAAGGGGAGAGAAAGAAGAAACGAGCAAAGGCATATCCCATAAGAGTCCGTCTCAGCCATTCTTCTCATTACACAGACAACATGACCGGGAGAATAACACTAGAATTGTCAAAACTTTCGCACGGCACTCACTTGAGTATCAAAACTTTTTTTTTCATTCACTTAAATGCCATAAATTTGAAAAATCATTCACTTGAATGCCAATTTTCATTTGCCTTATCGGAAAATCCAATGTGGATGCCGGTCGTCCGATGTGGCGACGATGGTCATTTGACGTGACTTCGCCAACGTGACATGGACAATTTTTTAATATTATTTTAATATTTTTATTATTTATTATTTTTAAATTTTTATTTTGTGTTAATATTTTTTGAACTTTTTATTTTTATTTTTATGAATTTTTTTTTTCTCTCTTTAGGGTAGCCAAGGATCACTAGCGACCCTCGTCAGCCGCAAAACCCCGCCAAGATTGTGCGAAGGCCGCCTTGCACTTGGCCGCAAAGGCCCTAAACGAAGCTGCCCAATCGTGCTCTACACCTCACCAAGCCAAGACCCAAAGCAGCATCCTCATGTACAAAGAAGATAGAGAACAAACGGAGCAAGGAGGATGGCGGAGAGAGCATAGCTGCCTCTTTTCCATGCGAAACCTTATTTTATCATATACAGTTTTGACCGTTGGGAAAAAAGTCATTTTTTTGTGCCCTCAAACCTCCTAGTTTTTTAGAATCTCTCTTGATTGAAAGAGATGTTAAAAATCGATCATTTAAGAAATGCCACATAAATACTTAAGTAATAATTTTCTTAATAGGAAAATAAGATTGCCAGTAAAAAAAAAAAAAAGGTTGAAAATGATCTATTTTGGGAAAAAGAAGTTTATACGAATGAGGGTTTGGGGAAATACTCTAAAGTTTCGCACACTTGGGACCCACAAAGTAATCCTACGTAGAGATTTTTTTTTTTGGCCGTTCTACGTATAGAGATTGGGAAGGGTGGTTTTTATATTTGGAATTGAAAAGGGTATATATGAATAGGAGAGAAGTCAAGCTCAATTTTGTTGACCGGTCAAAATCCAAAGCTCCATTATAATGCAAGTTCTCTCTCTGCTATATCGCATTATCAACGAAGAGAAACAATTCAACAAGGATAAAGTCAGATCAGACGACGTACCGGGAAATTCAGCAATCTTTGGTTGAGTGCACTTGCCGTTACAAACCACCACTGCCTCAAAAACCTCCATGCCTGCCGCCTCCTCCCCACCGTGCATCCGCCACTCCACGGCCCACCGGTCCTGCCCTTCCTCGACGGCTTGCTCGACCCGAACCACTTCGTGCCTGAACCGAATCAGCTCAACCAGCCCGGAATCCTCCGTGAAGCCGTGCAAGAACCGGAGCACCTCCTCGTGACCCGGGAAGCTTCTCAGGTCGCTGCATCCCTTATTGAGAAATGGGTAGTCTGAGAAACCCATGAGTTGCCTCGGCAGGTTCACCCGGAGCGATCGGTACATGCTGGTATGGACGACATCACGGCCTGGATCCAACCCCAGCGGGTCAGATTCGACCCGAGGGTCGTACAGCCACGTGCCTCCAACATCGCTGCCACTCTCGAACACCACCACTTGGTGCCCCTCGCGGTAGAGCTCCCTGGCTGTAACAAGACCCGACATGCCGGCTCCGATCACGGCCACCTTCACGTGCAGTTTTCCCATGGTTTTGAGACCCGGATCTGGATGGTATCCTGGACCTGTACCTCAACTCTCTTTCTTTCAGAGGAGATTCTTTCTTGCGGACGGCATCGGTGGGTAAAATTTAATTGGGGAAGCTCTATAACAAGTTCACTTATTAATGGAGTGAATGGAAGGCGTGCGCATTGTTTAATTATTAATGGAGTGAATGGAAGGAGTGCGCATTGTTTAATTATTAATGGAGTGAATGGAAGGCGTGCGCGATGCGTTAGTCGATCCACCTCATCACAGATAATTCACAATTTATTGAGATTACAAATAAAACTCGAAGAGGACCGATTCCACATTAGTGAAGGATATTCTCTACCGCCCTTTTTTTTTTTTTTTTTTTTTTGGTCAGAAAAGGAAATATTATATAATCAATGTAAAGAACCAGAGAAGCCCATTGCGTGGGCGTCAACATACAAAAGATCTAGAAGAAAGCCAGAAGGGGACGTAGCCCAGTCCAAGGGTAAGGTGCCATTACAATGGGCCTTGGCGGCCCAATCAGCCACAAAATTGGCCTCTCTTCTACAGTGTTGCACAATTAGGTTACGGAAAAGAGAGAGCTTGGCCGCCGCTTCTGCAAGGAGAGATCGCACCTCCCATGGTGTCGCGAACGGATCTTGAATGGCTTTCACCAACACCAAACAGTCGGATTCAATGAGAAGGTGATCCTGATCTTTCCCTCCTCGTAGCAGATGATCAAGGGTGATTATGAATGCTTGGATCTCGCTCTGCAGAGCTGAAGTCGCTGGAAAATCACAGGTAAAGCCATGTAAAAGAGTACCTGAATGATCTCTATGGATGCTCGCCATCGCACCTGTTATACTATCAGGATGATAGGCCCCATCGATATTAATTTTCACCACTCTAGGTTCTGGTGGCCACCATAGCATACCAGATTGAAGAGAAGATCGGGTTGTTCGCAGCAGCGACTGGGCAAAAAGATTGGCGGTGCAAACCTGGGCAAAAGCCAGATCCATAACCTGAAGATGAGTGGGACGTTGCTGCTGAAATACAAACCGATTGCGCGCCTTCCAAATTTGCCACAAAAGAGTGGCAATCATTGGCAGATCAGGGTAGGTACGTCATTGTTCAATCTAATCTACTAACCACACATCCATCCTTGTCCATGGACATTGAAGGAAGAGGTGTTCTATAGTTTCTGGTATGAGGTTAGAGCAGAGAGGGCAAGTCGGGTCTGTAGTGATGCATCTTTGGAATAGATTAGCTTTCGTGGCTAGGGCATTACGGCAAACCGACCAGAGGAAAGGTCGGATTTTAGGGGCAAGTTGCACAGCCCATATAGCTTTCCATAGTAACTTGGATGGGTGATAAGATGAAGAAGCTATGTTCAGTTGGCTACTGGGAATGTCTTTTCTAAGTGTGTGATATCCATTTTTCACCGAATATGTGTCATTTACAGTCCCTGTCCAAATAACTTTATCAGAAGTGTATTGTGGTCTGACCTGAAGTTTGAGAATATCTTGGACTGTAGAGGCATCAAATTGTTGGTTAAGAAGGGGAATATTCCAACTGTTTCTGTCCGGGTCCAGTAGGTCAGTGACAAGTAACGGGGCATTCCGAGTAGCAGGGCCCCCAATGACTCCTCTTGGAAGCCATTGGTCTTCTCGGGTTTTAATTGATTGTCCATTGCCAACAGACCATCGGATATGAGGTAATATGGACTCCCTCCCAAATAGAATACTCCGCCATCCCCAGGAAGGTCTTGATCCCATATCGGCATGCATAAAATATTGAGAGTGAAAGTAAAGCCCTTTAAAGATGGTACTCCATAATGCCATAGGATTCTGGAATAATCGCCATGCTTGTTTGCCAAGCATGGCTTTATTAAAGTCTTGAAGATCCCGAAAGCCGAGGCCCCCACAATCTTTGCTTCTCTTAAGAACAGCCCAATTTTTCCAGTGGATGCCTGTTTTAGTACTATCTTTCTGCCACCAAAACCGAGCAACTTTCTGGTCAATGGATCGGCAAATAGATGTAGGGATTCTAAAAATGGATATGCCATACTGAGGTATTGCTTGTACGATAGATTTAAGTAAAATTTCGTTTCCACCCTTAGATAGCAAACTTTCTTTCCACCTCTCCAGTTTGGCATTTACCCTCTCCGAAATCCAAGCAAACATGTCCCGCTTAGATCTGCCACAATCCGATGGTATACCTAGATACTTTCCAGTCCTCTGAATCACTGGAATTCGAAGTACTCCAGCTAAATTTTCTTGTAGACTAAGAGGACATGCTTTGCTGAAGAAGATGCTAGATTTATTTCTATTAACAGCTTGGCCAGAAGCAAAGCAATATTGATTGACAATGTTTGCTAAATTCTGGCATTCAAGTAATTTACCATCTAAAAAGAATATAGCATCATCAGCAAAGAACAGATGGGAGAGAGTGGGACACCACCTGTTCAGTTTGATGCCTTTGAGATGACCCATGGTAATGCCCTTTGAATTGACCTATAAACTAACATTGCAACGACTATACTTTTTTAAGGAGCAAGTTGCTTGATTTCGTTTGATAATTTTTTTAAGGAGCAAGTTGCAACACAATGTTTAATCCATCTCACTATCTGTTTAGCTTTCCAATTTTAAATAAGCACTAATTCTAAGTAATTATAAATAAATGATATTTATATGAAGTGCTCAAACTGCATAGCGATACTTTTTTGGCGTCATTATATCCAAGCTTGTTATTACATAGAAACACAAACCAAAAACTGGTAGATATTGGGCCCTGACCTTCATTCAGGCGTCCACTATTAACCATCACATGAGAAAAGTGGAACCGATCCGAGACAAGGTTTAATGTGTCCCACTCGTTGAACTCGTGATCTTATATGCTTAGGGCTGTCTATGGTTCAGTTAAGGTCAAGTTTCCAGTCAACTCGACCCAAACCGATATATGAAGTATGCATCTTCGTAATGAGCCGACCCAAAACCCAAATAGAACACAAACTGAAATCGCAGGTTGGGCCTGTTATTTGTTTTACCAAGAAATACAACTACATGGCCTGTAGGCTTTCCCTCCTTTCATGTTTGCAATCGTCTCTTTCATTGGATAACGTGTTTTAGTTCGGTTCAGGTTATGATCCGAACCTAAACAAGTACACTATTTGTACTCATTTACCTAAACTGAAAAGACCCAAAAATTTCGGGTTCGGATGGGCCAATCGTGCTTTGATTTGGGTACATAATTTGGTTTTGACACCCTTACTTTCGATACAGTCGCATCTCATAGGGTGTAGGCTAATCACGTATCTAAATGAGGAGAAATAGACCTAGACACGAATATGGTAGAATCCAAACAAACTCGCACCAATTTGCACCATAAATTGGTGTGCATAGTACAGTCTTTATGCTACGATAATTATGTACCTTTTTTATTGGGAAAACTATTCCATCATGTTTAAATTTATTGTATGATTGCCAATTCAATTATGAAGTTTCCAATTCAATCAATTTAGTCTTTAAGCTTTTCATGAAATTCCAAAGAGCACCATCACGAGCCCACATCAGTCGCTACCACAGCCGTTCACAACCTCTTCCACGACGATGTTAGATCTGTGGCCATGCAATTCCGAGGACATCAAGAGGCCAAGATCTCAGATGGAGGGCGTGAAAGTCATGGACGACCGTAGATTACCTTGCGCATCAGCGGGCTGAAGAGAACGCAGACAAATGATCAAAGGGAGATCGCAAGTAGATTCCTTAAATCGCTTCCAACATCTAGTATCCTGGTTTCTAAAGCTTAACATTCCAAAGTGCAATTGATCTTGTCCGACTCTTCTTCTCCTTTCATCCATTTCTCAACATCCCAAGTGTCTCTCCAAATTTCACCAAACGTCATCAGAAGACTCAACGATGTAAAATACATGTTTAGTCTACATTTCTCCAGTGGCGTTAGTCCAAACGCCAGCAAGCCAATTCTCATAATCAAACTGCCAAAAACCGAAAAAATCATGTAGGATGATGATCATATATTTAGAAGGAAAATGTTCGATAATTGGAACAGTAGACTCGATTATCATTTAAATAAGGTTTTGGAGTCTAATTAACAAGATACGTTGCGACAAGACAAATACTGCGATTCTACGCTTTAAAATGTCCAATTCGTGAAGATTTCTCTATTTTCTCGTTGTTTATTTTGGAAATGAAATTGGGTTTGATGTAATTGAATGAGTAGTGCAATTGGGTTTCTTCGGATGTACCTTTTCCAATTGAAGCGTGTGAGATGACGCTTGGGCCATCCGACCGCCTCGATCCGCTGGTAATATTTTTGAATCGATGACGTCGACTCTTCTTCACTTGGCAACAGTATTTTCCCACATAATATTTTTGCTGCCCACCTTGGTTGTAACTCGCTAAGGAGAAACGTAATAGTTTGTTCGCATTTTCAAAAAAGATAAAAAGTCACAAAAGGCTAAACCCTATTAATGAAATAACCCACAAAATCATTCTTATTTTTGTGAAAATATATCATTTATCGAATTAATATGTTTTCAGAAATATTAACATATAATGTTTCCCACAGAATTGTTTTTTTTTTTTTTTTTTTCTCTTGGACAAAGTTCTTACTTGCGTACTCGATAACGAATGCCGATGAAAGAGAGCCATGAAGCTAGCGCAGGCGGGAAAATGTATTGATACAAAGGCGTGACGCCATTGCCGTCTACATTCACAATTACATTCGTTTTGAGAAATGGGAAGTAGTCCTTATACCTAAGAAACAAGAACAATACGCATAACTAATAAAGAAAAATACCAATAAGAATAAAATTATTGACATATTATGTGTGCTAAAATATACGTATGCCGTACCAGGAACAATGGATGATAGCATTTGTATATATCGACGATCCATCTTGGAAGACTATTTGCTCGTCCACTTCATCTTAATCAATCTATGCAAAATAGATGATGTTTTCGACGAGCCACGTCGCAGTCAGAATTATTTTTGTTAATTGTTCGATGCTAGAAAGAACACAAGCAGAGTGAAAATGTAGAATACCGGGAAATGTTGGTCTTCATGAATCTCAAGCTTGGTGGTTTCTCTTGAAGCTAGGTGAACTTCTTTCGCGCCATGTAGGATGTCTTTCGCAATGTCGATCCCGCTCGGTCCATTTCCAATTATCACTACAACCTGTAGTGCTTAATAGGTGATGAATGAGGGATATATATCCATGAGAAAATTTTACCAATTTTCCCATTTAGTTACGTTATTTTGTTAGTCGTACTTACCGACCCATTAAATTTACCACCTATGTTTAAAAATCACCATACATTCTTCAATAGAGTTTTCTCAATGTCTAAATGAGGGCATTATGACAAATTCAGTTCATCACCCTTAATGATAGAAGCAATTCCTAACTTGCAATGATGTATATTAAATCTTTCTAAAATGCGATAAGCATATGTTTTATGAGACAAACCCAATATACGGCAAGAATGATCTTTACAGATCTCAATGCAAAGGACAAAAGATGCCTCATCAAGGTACTCCATGTCATTTTTTTTTAATAATATTTGCTTTGTCTCATGCAATAATTTAATATCACTACTTCCAAGCAATATATTACGTACATAAAATGCGAGATTCTCCCATTGATCTTGTAGTATATACATCGATTTACTTTATTCTCAACAAAATTGAACAAAGTGACAACATTATAAAACTTCAAGCACCTGGTCTAGAAACTTGCTTGAGGTCATAAATAAGACTTTTTAATCTATACACAAGTTTACCCGAATCATCTGCTGTAAAACCTTTGGATTGTACCATATAGACTTATTTATCAAGATATCCATTTAGAAAGATAGTTTTAACATCCATACTCCATATCAAAATAAGTTACTAATGCCATATTCACTTTGACAGAATATTTATGAGAGACTAGAAAAATGTTTCTTCACAGTCCACTCCTTCTTTCTGAGTGAAACACTTGACTACTAGTTTGGCTTTAAACTCCTCAATATTTCTTTGGAGTCCCTTTTAGTCTTATACACTCATTTGTAGCTGATGAGCTCTTGACCTTCAAGTAACTCAACAAGTTCCTAAACACTATAATGTTTTATAAATTGCATCTCATCTTTTATCGCATCTAACTACAGATTTGATTGAGGACAAAAAACAACATCTGTATAAGTCACTAGATCAACTATGCCACAAACTTCATAGTCATACTTTAATAAATAAACTATATAGTTTGGTAGTATAACTAAGTTGAGTTACAACTACTTCATTCTGCACCTGAGAAAATTGAGAAACTTCATCAATAACTGTCTTAGTAATAGTACCTCGAATCTCAATAGGCTTAGTTTGTGGTGTAGGAGACCCCTTAATTATCTATATAGGCAAAGACAAAGACATGGTAATCTCCACCGTACTATTATCCTTAATAATAGTGTGAGAGCAGCTATCCTCTATGGCTACATCGAACTCTAGAAACTTTACTATATGTGATTCCACAATTATTGTACCTTCATTTGGGTTCTAAAATTGATATCCCTTTGAATGATTTGGGTAAATTACGAAATAATACCAAGTGGTTCTAAATTTCAACATACTTAATATTGGATTGTAGAACCTCACTTCTACAAGACACCCTCAAATCTTAAGATGATTCAAGTTAGATTTACCTCCAGTCCATAACTCAAAAAGAGTCAATGAAATAACTTTGGTAAAAGGACAATTTTGTATGTGAAAAGATTGCTTTAAAAGCGTCACCCCACAAAAAAACTAAGTAAATTAGTCATACTAATCATACTCCTCATAATCTCCATGAGGGTGATATTGTGCCTTTCGACTATACCATTATATTCAAGATTTCGAGCATAGTAAATTAAATTACTATCCTAGAATCTTCCAAGTGTTTGACAAATAGCATTTTAAGCTATTCATCATTGCCATACTTGCCAAAATACTCACCATGACAATCAGGTCTAACAACTTTTAAGACTTATCCGAATTGTTTTTGGATTTTAGTCCGAAACAATCTTGAATTTATATAGAGATTTGAAACTTTTCCTTAATCAAGTATAGAAGATATAGTCATCAATGACTATATTAAAATAAAAATTTACACACAACGTTACCATATAGAGTCCACTAAGATCAATGTAAATGACCTCTAACAGGTCAAAACTTCATACTGAGATTTATTTTTTATTTTAGTCATCTTATTTATTATGGTCTACCCAAGTCTTTATGTAACTTTTAAGAGTAGATAGAATAGTAACTTTATCGGCATTTCTACTCTTTCTCCAAACAAGTGATCAAGACGTTAATGCATAAGACTATCCCTTCAGCGGAAGTCTTTTGGAAACAACCTACAACCTTTTCAATTGTATACACGATGTATATATTATTGAGAGTTAAACACGGTTTATATAATCCATTGAACACAATGTAGTACTCAACCTTATTTGAATTAATGAACATAAAGATAACATTGTTTTTACTTAATTTACAAAAAAAAGCTACATGTATTTAAACATAATATGTAAACTAAGCTCAATCTCAAAGAAGGTATATAAAAATGTATTTCTTATTAAAACCATAATCTAAAATTAAAATGATATCTCCCATGAACTCAACGTCGACTTTACCATTATTTCCCTCGATAAGCTATGATTCACCTTGATTTGACTTCCTTCGATTTATGAATCCTCTTATACTAAACAACATAATTTGTTGCATGACTATCTAGCCACCATGAACTAGACAAACTTATGATAAGTATTGGATTCATAAACAATGCCAAAGAATCATTAATTATAGGCTCACGTTTGGACAATCAAGTTTTATATATTTGCTACAGTCTTGCTACAGTCTATTTTTATGTGGCATTTTATTAAAAAAGGAAGTAACAATCACAATTTTTTTTTTGAAGGATTCTATCTTAGGTTCTAAACTATCAGAATGATCGTTGGTTTCATGAGTTCTTTTATGAATATGATTTTTAGATTTCAAATCTACTATCTTTGGAACATAATCCTTAACCTCATCAGAACCATCATACTTCATCTTAAAGAGTCATTGCAGATGTGTTCTAATCTCGATATTAGACAAGTTATAATTTCAAGCCACCAAGGCTTCTATAATCTTTTTAATATTGTAGTCAACTGGTAAATTATTTTCAAGTATTCATAAATTGAATGCTTCATGAATAATAGGCAAATCTGATTGCTCTTTTACTTAAAAAAAAAAAATCTTTTCATTACTTAAAGTTTGAATCAATAAGAATCTCAATAGTTATGAAGTTATTGATTATAGATAAGTTGACTAAAATAACAAGTAATGTATATAACTAGCACTATGTGAAAACTATGTTAATTGAAATTGTACAAGTATACATCCAGAAAGTTACATATATCATCACATAATCACCTTTGGGCATAATACATTACATGCAATTATATACTCACCACATAATAGCAGCCATGAGAATATATTTCAACCTTCGTGAATTCATCACATTTTGGTGCATAAACCACTAGAATCAGTCACTCCTCCACCATATACTATTCATGATCCCTCCATGAAATAATACACAATCATCTCCTTTGGTAGTATAACCACATATTAGAACATGAGACATTCCATCATTATACGAGACCGATATATCTCAACCCCAATTAAGTGTACCACTCTAGCGATCACAACTTAATTGAATCCTTGAAACTCTCTCACACTAGAGATATAAACTTTATTTCTCACATACACTATATACATATGATTTTATCCTTAGTGACATGGACAATTTATCATTAAAATCACATATCATGCCAATTACATTACTCTATTCATTAATACATGTAGAGCCTTATACATGTTATCAATGAATCAATTCTCTACACATTCTTTATGTAATAATATACATGTAAGTTTGCACTTGTATTTCCAAAATCATAGAAAAATACAGAAAAATACACAAAATACCCTAAAAATACGCGTATTTAGGGTTTTGTATGTAATTTCACATCCATAAAACTATCAAACATAAAAACTAAATATATCACCGTGTAGAGCATCTCCATACGAACACATAGACTCCAAAAACGCCCCAATCGAAGTCCAAACGCGCTCGTACGCATGCCTGGAGTGCGTGACGCGTGAAGCAGACGCACTGACCAGCCCAGACCAGTCTAAGCCAGCGGTCCAACCAGTCCGACCGGTTGACCGGTCCAATCAATGGTGAACCAAGTCATGCGAATCAACAGGTCAGACCTGAGTTGATCAACAGTCAACCAGGTCAAGTCAATAGGTCGGGTCAAGGTTAACAGGTCGGGTCAAACCCGCGTCTCCAGTCGCTAACATTATATAACTATGCAAAGCACGTGTTGGCATCGCTTGTGTGTGGGGGCGCATGCTTAATACACACCGTCTCCCATAGACCCATGGTCGTGCGTGGGGGCGCATGCAACCTCCCTCGGTAGCACATCTGTCATGGTTTTGCTCGTCTTGACTAGCCCGTTCCATTTATATGATCAAAATTTATTTTTGTTGCACAAAAATTCACAAAAAAAGGCAAAATCCATAAGTTCAAGTTCTAGGCTATGGCTACTCTGATGCCACATGTAAGATGCAAAAACACAACCCAAGATCTCCCTTACTAGAATCAAGAACACATATATAATCATGTAAAGCAATTAACGCACCTAATTTGGACCATCATTCTTTATGTTGAATAATGACAATCCAAACTCAAGAACTTGTCCTCTATTGTCCTCTATATCACTGGCTCAATGAGACGACTCCCTACCCTTAGTACTTAGTAAAGGCTCCTTGGTGAGGATAATTGTGTGTTAAGGGCTAGAGGAGAGACTTGAAAAGTATTTATAGAGTTTCTAGTGAGGCATTCTCCTTACAAGCCAAAGTCAACTCGGCCCACACTAGCCAGTTTTATATTAGAGTAATTAAGAAATATTTTATCTCACCTTACACCAGTCCCGTAAAACGGTAAATTATAATATCAATTATTGTAATCCATATTAGAAAAAACTCTTACAATAGATGCCCCACATCCAAATCAAACTCTTTGTCACTCTATTTTGAGTTTTGACTCTCATGTCTCTTCCTAGTGTTGCAAGTGTTCTATGTCTCTTCCTAGTGTTGCAAGTGTTCCAATCGATCTTCAAGATCAATTCAATAATTTTGCTTGCCAAATCCTTTTTCTTGCATCAACTTTTCAACATCCAAGTTGTCCCGCCAATTTTCATCAGAAGATTGCAGGAATTTGAACAATTCGGAAACAATGAGAACCATCTTCTCACTCCATTGTTCCATGGATGGAAGTCCCAATTGATCCACAAGCCACTTCTCGTACTCAAACTATCAAGCCCATGAAAAAATATCAACTTCTTCGTATTAGAAACAAAAAATTAAAGGAGCCTCATTGCATAGTTAATAAGATGGTCTCGGCCAGTATAGTTCAATAAACTTTTGGAGATCATACTACTTTTTTAGCTCTATTATGGATTTTGTCCACTGTTTGCTTGCGAGAAACTATTATATGATTGTGATTTAGGTAGTGAATTGAATCTAGATTATTAGAGATGGTCAGTTCATGTAGGTTCTACTAGATCTTAGGATCCAAACTGTGTTTAGTATATATAACAGGTTCACGGTATAATTACTCATTGGTTAGACTATAATATCTATATCTAAAAAGGTAAGTTTAACTGAAATTTAGAAAGAATTTGCACACTGGATGTTGGATAATTGACATATGGAAAAATATGGTTACTAATTTCAAACACACATGTCATTCATCTAACGGTAAATGTAAACTAACTTGTTGAAAAGGCACAGCACAATGAATTGAGGAATGACAAGTTAGTTCCAACCTTTCCCAGTTCAAGCCTGTGAGTGAAATGCTTGGGCCATCCAAGCTCTTCAATGTGCTGGTAATCTTCTTGAACAGAAGACATCATCTCTTCTTCACTTGGCAACACCAATTCTCCAGATAAAACCTTGGCCACCCACCTCGACTGTAACTCGCTAAGTTGTGCTGGAAAAGTCTACTCACGGTAGAGATGGAATCGAGAGATTGTGAAAATATGGGACCAAACCAAAAATTTGGGGAAGAATCCACACGAATATGTTTAATTGCTTGCAAAATTCTAAATTCATATTTTCATGAAATGTCTAAACCTTAAGTATGGCAGAAAAAGGTTTTTTCTTTCCCTCTTCCTTTCATTGTATTTTCAACTGTTCTGAAAAAAAAAAAAAAAAATCTACGTTACTGAACTTAAACATTGGTAAATCGATTGTCGAATCTCTAAGTGTTGGAGAAAAAGTAGTTTGTTTGGCTCCAAACATGTACTGAGTGTTACCTTTTCCTATTTTGCATAGTTGACTTTCTTCTTGAAAAACCTTAATCTCTACTTAGTCTACATGATGCGAAAAAAAAAAAATTCATAAAAAAATTTACCAGATAGGGTATGCCAATGAAAGAGAGCCAAGGAGCTAAGCTTGGCGGGAAAACGTGTTTATATAAAGGCCCCACACGGTTGTTATCCACATTCACGAGTCCCTTGGTCTTTAGAAATGGAAAATGGTATCTATATCTGCAACATAAGGATCATATATATCAAGCAAGATAGAAGACGCAAGCGCGTGCGCATATATGTATGCCTATTTATCATCATAAGTGGAATTTTGAAAAACAAATGCTCAAGTAGCTGAGGATAACTATATGTTTTTTGATACCCAGTGCAATGGATGATGATATCTGCATACATAGGCGATTCATTTTGGAACACTAATTTACCATCTTCGTCGGCCCATGCAATCTGCCAAAAGACAAAACAAGATTAATGAGATTGATCGCAGATTAGAGATGATCACATCACTTGATATTTGTGAATGCGAACTATGACTTTTAAGGCTGCACTTGGAATTTCATCTAAATTTAGTCATAATTAAATATGAGGGAATAAATAAATTATAAAGTACCATGGGATGTTGGAAGACACCAGCGACTTTTCTTAATTTCACAACTTCGAGATTTGTTTCTCTGGAGGCCTGATGAACTTCTCTGGCAAAAGGTAAGATGTCTTTGGCTATTTCGCCTGCGCTAATCCCTCTTCCTACTATCAACACAATCTGTTGTTCAAAATAGTGAAAAACATTTATACAAGAACATTATAAGAGTGAAGGCACATATTCATCATTTTAAGTCATGAGAAAGGGCTTGCGATGTGATCCATAAGTAACAATCCATTCAACTCCAAAGATAATCACTTATATCTTTCTAAAGACTCGACCAGTGTACAAGGCCAAAGTAGGAAAGCCTCAAATAAATTTTTGTTTCAAAGAAAGTTAAGCCCCTAGCCATCCTGACGAAGGCTAGAAGTAATCGTCAGTGTGGGAAAATCTAGACAAAGTACACTCCGTGTAAGTTTCTTGCTAGAATGTTGAAGAGGACAGAATTAATTGAATTACTGACCAAGCGATGAGAGTATCATTGGACGATAGATGCTGACACCGACAAGGATGTCAATACTTTTATGCAATGGAGCTTGTGAATGTCTCTCTAATCATGAGAGAGGGCTTGTCATGATGATTAACACTTATTACTACCTTTAGAAGGTTGGTTTACATAAACCGGTTGATTGTTAGATAGAGTCCAAGAAATTTCTTTAGTCCATTTGAGATCATGCTCTTGGAAGATAAAGAAGGTATATCAGCAATACCTTATCCTTATATGGCTCGGGAACCCCATAATTATGACTGTGTAGCTGTTATCCTTGCCATGTAGATCTCCCTGTGAAAAGGATTTTTATATTGAGAAAGTAAGTGAACAAGAAACAAGAGACTTCACAGTACAAAAGCACACATATTTTTAAAAGTTTAAGTCCACTTGTTTGCCAAATCAATTTAAATAAAACAAATAAGTTGATGTCGGAAACATTTACATTATTTATGATATTCGAAATATCTTTTTAATTGATTGTAATTAATATTTTAATATTCCATTAGTGTAGATAGTAATCATATAAAAACTAGAAATGGACTTATGTACTATTTATTATCACACATCGTAATATACAAAAAATTTCCAAATTCTATTTTCTGCGTTATTCAAAGTTTTATTGTATGAGAAGCGCAATCAAGTCTCCCTCGCAACACCAGCTGCATAGGCCGCATTACTCCACCATGACTGTCATGACATCAGCCGTATAGATCGCGTCACTCCAGGTGGCTGTCATGACACTGGTCACATTGGCCGCATCGCTTTCGTTTATCCACCAAGTCTGCAACTTCAGTTGCTGTTCGAGACTCATTCGCTACTTGTTTTGGAAACTATTGCTATGATTAGACCCGTCGCCCTAAAAAGAATTAAATCCTAAAGTTACTCCATAAATGCCTACACGCACCACTGTCTCGGACTCACTGAAGCCTCGCCTGTAAGTCATTTTTGGATACTTTCAACTGGTTATATAATACAAGACTACAACCGAGTTCTTCATCTTCCAATTAGTTAGAACTCCGGCCACACTTTGTTGACGTCACCCTTGGCACCGCAACTTCATCGACAATGTCATCCTTGCGTCATGTACCAGTCATCCACCACGTCATCTACAATGTCATCCTTGCATCATCTACCAGTCATCCGTCACGTCAACTACCGCATCATCTGCCACATGGCCCAAATCACGCGCCACGTCATCCGTTATGTCACCACTGGCTGTGGATCGTGAACGAGAAGTTGATCAATCACTTTTCAAAGTACACTGATGTGCTCCATTTTTTGGTGTTATTTTACCCATACATGCACTCCGAGTACTAGTTTTTTTGGTTTTTACTATATAAATTAGTGCATTTAATGGATTAAATTGGCATGCCAATATCCATTCAAATCGTCTTGAATGGATCGAATCATATTTTATGGATTCAAAAAATATCAAATTTTCTAAGAGGAAGCAGACTTTGGTGTTATGTCACCAGTGGAATTCGTGTGCTTTACAAGGATTGCTGAAAAAACTAGAGAAAAATTTAATGAACATTTGGAGGAGTGGGACAGTAAGAACAGTCAAATTTTAGCATAGTTTCTAATTACTTTGATTTCTTCTATCAAGCTTTGGTTTGGTCACCTCAATATGGCAAACTAAGCATGGGATTTGCTTGTTGGCCATTATTCCACTTATATATTGTCCATGAGTATTGTTAGGAATTTGCACCGCATGCATCAGGAAATAGGTCAGTCTATCATTAAAATTTGTCCTCTATGCATCATATTTAGGATCAACTAGCTTTATCTAAGTTGCAATGGGAAATGGCCGCTAATGCTTGCAAGTTTGTTGAATATCATGATCATATGTGTGTTACCAGTTATGTAATTTCTTATGACACTTAAGGATAAGTTTGAACTTGTACAAGTTTCACTTCTACATCAAGATCCATTACCTCATCTTGAAGTAGTTATCTCAGAATAATTGACTAAGGAGACTTGGCTTCCTAATTTGGAGGCGCACTGTACTATTTGTCCAGTCCTAAAGATGCGGTGCTTGCCACCCCTACCTCTTCCTAATTGTGTAGACCATATTGTACGTATTGTCACTGAACTAGTTATTTTGCTTTTACTTGCTATCGACAACAACCTAAGCAATCTACAAGAACAAACAATCAATCCCGATACATAGGTACACCTTCATGCTCATCCTCATCCACTACTAATGCTATTATTGAGGGTTCTTCCAACAGCTTGCTCATTACTTTATCTTTAAAGCATTTACGATGCATTTTCGAGAATCTTGTAATTCTAACTCCTCTGTCCCTAGCAATTCTGCTCTATTTGTGACTCTAGGTATTTCTAGTTCATGATTCTTTGATTCTACCTATGGCAATCATATGACTTCAAACATCAATTTGTTGAAGTCAAAGTCATTACTTTCACAAACACCTTCTATCTATACAACTGATAACTCATAGATGCTAGTTAGTCGTATAGGAAACATTTCAATGTCCGCATGTCATTATTTGACACTTTCTAAGTTCCTAAACTTTCCTTAAACTTGATATATATGGGATAAGTATGAGAAACTTGGTTTTGATATTAACTTCTCTTCCAACAATTGTCGTGTGCAGGACCCATGAACAAGGTAGATAATTGAGATGGACCGTAAATTTGGATGCCTATTCAAGCTTATCTTCTTAGTACTTCTCAATGCTCTTAGTAGTTGTGCTCCCGTGTATCATCTGAAATTTGGTATTCTTATCTAGTTCATGTTTTTTCTTCTATATTAGGTCGTCTAATTTCTAGTAGTCATCTAGGTCTATTAAAATAATCATTTTGATCGCTTCTCATGTCAGTTGGGAAAACATCACGCTTTAACATTTAATTTTAGTGAATTTGTCTCTCGTGTTTCTTTTGATTTAATTTAGTCTGATATTTGGGGCCCATGTCATACTCCCAAAATGGGAGGATCTCACTATTTTGTGAATTTTGTGGATGATCATTCTTGCTAGATATGGCTCTGTCTTATGAAATATTGATCTAAACTAGCTCACATTTATCGTGATTTGTTGCCATGATCAAAACTCAATTTTATCAAACATCAAAATCTTTTGTATTGATAATGCCATGAAATGTTAAGACACAGAATTTCTTTGAATTAATTCTTAAAATGGTACTATCATGGATCATTCTCGTTTGAAAACTTCCCAACACAATGGTCGAATAGAGTGTAAACATAGAAACATCTTAGATTTTGTCCGAAACCTTTTAATCTCAGCCTCTTCTCCAAAATACTTTTTGGGATAGACTTCTCATACCATTATATACACTATCAAGTACACTTGGTCACCTATCATAGGTGATATCTCTCCTTATGAGCGCTTATTTGGCAATGTTCTTAATTACAATCTTCTTCGAGTCTTTGGCAATGCTTGTTTTGTCCATTTTCTTCCAAATGAACACACGAAATTAGAACCCTATGCACATCTACGTTGTTTCCATGGCTATGATGTTGAGCACAAAGAGTATCGATGTTGAGATCCCCTCTTTAATCATCTTCACGTATCTCGTCATGTTACCTTTTGAGAACACAAGATGTTTTCATTGCTTCATCCCTTTGACTTCTCTCCTGCTACTCTCTTCTTTATAAGTCCTTCAGTGGATCTATTTCCTAAAGATAAAAACAATTAAATATTACTCTTTGGAGTTTTCTTCTCCTAATCTTGATGCAAGTAGGTCTGGTGATCCCATTTCGATAGTTACTAGCTTGTTTGTACCATCCACAAATTCTCCACCTATCATTCCCTCTTCTCCTATTTGTCATTCCACCATGTAAGTGAACCTTCTGTTCCATTTGTTGATTTTCATTATTATTCTAGTTTTTTTTTTTTTATTTCATGAGGGTTGAATATATAGAGAAGCTCGAACTAATCCTTTCTAGCATCAAGCAATGGCGAATGAGTTGCATGTGTTAGACAAATATGATGCTCGACATTTGGTTGAGTTGCCTCTTGGAAATTTTGCTATAGGTTGTAGATGGGTGTATAAGATCAAGACTAAGGTAGATGCAATGATGGAACGCTACTAAGCTTAGCTAATAGCAAAAGGCTTTACTCAAGAGTATAGGATTAACTAGGACAAGACATTTGCTCTAGTTGCATGTCTCAATTTTGTTTGGAGTCTTCTTGTTGTTGCCACTGTTAAGCAAAGACCTCTACTCTAGATATATGTTAAAAATGCCTTGATCTTACTAAGGAAGTATATATGGAACTTCTTCCGGGGTATACTCTTGCTTCTAATAAAGTATGGCATCTACAAAGAGCATTATATGAACTGAAATAGGCTCCTCGTGCATGATTATTCTAAGTTCAGTTGTCTTGGCTTCAATTTTTAGGGTTGTATAGTTCCAAATTCTATCCAAATTCCATTTGAAGCCTAAAACCTACACATCAAAATGTTCCCCATTTTCCAGAGTGTCTAACTTACTCTATTAGGGTTCTAGGATCTACCAGGGAACCAACCATTTTTTTTTTTCATTTTTAGTTAAGCAAAATAAAAGTGACCGCAACAAAAATGAAAAGACCCCATATGTTAATAACAACAATCCATAAAGATGAACACGTAAAATAAAATAAACAATAAAAAGTTCAAAGAACGTAACATTCTTATCTAGATTATGGTGGTACATGTTAATATACTGACAATCAAACACAAACAAAGTTAAAGGACGTGCACAGCAGAGTCATGGGCGCATGTGATGGGCGAAAAGAAAGCAAAAGCAGAGAGGGAAAATAAAAGGGAGAGAGAGAAGAAACGAGCAGAGGAAAATCCAACAATAGTCCTTCTCAGCCATTATTCTCATGACACAGACAATATGATCGCTCTTTCATTCTCTACGTACTACCCTCTCTAACTACGGACCGAGCTCCTCTCTCTTCTGTTCCTTCGGCCACTCACTCATGTTCTATACCTCACCAAGCCGAGACCCAAAGCAGCACTCTCATGTACAAGGAAAATAGAGAACAAACAAAGCTAGCAGGATGGTAGGAAGAGGGCTCTGAATTGAAAAAAAAAAAAAAACCGCAAGAGAAAAATAAGGGACTCTTGACCTTGGAGCCTCCTAAACCTTCGACCAAGATTTCCCTTTCATTTTGAACCGTTTTGTCAACTCATAAATACAGCTTAATATTTCCCTTCGTAAATTCCTGATTCGGTTCCTAGTCTGTTTTCGATTCGGTTCCTACCTATGAACTTAACCAAAATAAGTTCCAAAAAATATAGAACCAAGAACCGAACAAGGTCTTACCCAACCTTGGAACCGGACCAATTCTAACTAGTTCGGTTCTCCGAGTTTCCAATTCTATCCTTAAACCATACTCACCCTTATCCATGACAATGCTCTCGTCTTTCGAGTGAACATCTCCTGAGTATATTCTACTACTATTATATGTGGATAATATGATTATTACTAGCGATTATCATATTGGTACTACAAAACTCCAACAGTACCGGTAGAGGCGTTAGAGAGGGTAGTACTACTTGCGATTCGGTTACTCTTTAAGATTGCAGGTTGCCTCAGATTCCTCTAGCTATTATCTTTCTCAAGCGAAATACACCATTGATCTTCTTTCTCAAGCGAAACTCACTAATTCTAAGATTGCCACAACTCACATTGAGGCAAATGCCAAATTTGATGACAACGATGGGACTGATCTTTTGAATCCTACACTTTATCAATAGTTGGTTGGCAGCCTTGTGTGTCTCATTGTTGCTCATCCTAACATCACCTATGTTGTCCACATAGTCAGTAGGTTCATGACCGTTTCGCATACAATTCACTTTGCTGCTGTCTTCATACTTTTATTATGTCAAGAGTACCTTATTTTATAGTCTTCACTTTTTTGCCCAATCTACTTTAGAGTTAAAGGCTTATTCTAATGCTAATTGGGCATGACATTTTAAATATAATATGTTATAACAATTTTTATTTAGTAATTGATCATGTATAACATGCAATTATTTAAATAAAATTACACGATTGTATTGTCAATGATCATGGTGGTTTTAATCTTGAGGATAGTTGCCTCTTTTTCATGCTAAAAATTATTTTATAATATACAGTTTTGAACTTCGTGTAAAAGAGCCATTTTTTTGTGCTATCAAAACATGCAAGTTTTTAGAATTTCTCTTGATTGAAAGAGATATTAAAAATCGATCATTAAAGAAAAGCCACATAAATGCTTACGTGATAATTTTTTTAATAGGTAAATAAGATTGCCAAAAAAAAAAAAAAAAGATTGAAAGTGATCTCTTTTGGGAAAAAAAAAAAAAGGTTATATGAATGAGGGATTAGGGAAATTCGCTAAAGTTTCGCACATTCGGGATCCGCAAAGTAATCCTATGTATTGAGATTGGGAAGGGTTCTTTTTATTATTGTAATTGAGTATTGTGATTGAAAACGTTTGATATGAGTAAGAGAGAAGTCAAGCCCAATTTGGTTGCGCGGTCAAAATCCAAAGCTCCATTATAACGTTAGTCCTCTTTCTTCTACGTCACGATATCAACGAAGGGAAACAATTCAACAAAGGTCAAGTTAGATCAGACAACGTACCTGGAAATTCAGCGATCTTTGGTTGGGTGTACTTGCCGTTACAAACCACCACAGCCTCAAAAACCTCGACACCGGCCGCCTCCTCCCCACCGCGAGTCCGCCACTCCACAGCCCACTGGTCCCGCCTCCCCTCGACGGCTCGCTCGACCCGAACCACTTCGTGCCCGAACCGAATCAGCTCGATCAGCCCGGAATCCTCCGTGAAGCCACGCAAGAACTGGAGCACCTCCTCGTGACCTGGGAAGCTCCTCCGGTCCCCGCATCCCTTCTTGAGAAACGGGTAGTCCGAGAAACCCATTAGTTGCCTCGGCAGGTTCACCCGGAGCGATCGATACATGCTGGCATGGACAACATTGCGGCCCGGATCCAACCCCAGCGGGTCGGATTCGATCCGAGGGTCGTATAGCCACGTGCCTCCAACATCGTTGGCCCTCTCAAAAACCACCACTTGGTGCCCCTCGCGGCAGAGCTCCCTCGCTGCAACAAGACCCGCCATGCCGGCTCCGATCACCGCCGCCTTCACGTGCAGTTTTCCCATGTATCTGGACGGTATCCTGGGCCTGTACAACAACTCGCTTTCTTTTATAGGAGTTTCTTTCTTTTTCTTTTTTCTTTTTTTGGGGTCACATAGAAGATTCTTTCTTCCGTACAGAATTGGTGGGTAAAATTTACTGGGGAAGGTCTATAACAGGTTTAATTATTAATGGGGTGAATGGAAGGTGTGCGCGTTGCGTCGGTCGATCCACCTAATGCCAGTCATAATTCACAATTTATTAAGATTACAAATAAAACTCAAGGAGTACTGATTCCACATTCGAGAATGATATTTTCCACCGCCCCTTGAAATGACCTAAAATCCAACATTGTAACGAAAATATCTTTTTTTAGGTGCAAGTTGCTTGATTTGGTTTGATAATTTATATCCATCTCACTATCTGTTTAGCTTTCCAATTCTAAATAAAGCACGAATTCTAAGTAATTATAAATAATTGATATTTATATGAAGTGCTCAAATAGAGATACACTTTTGGGATCATTTTATCCAAGCTTATTATTGCGTACAAACACAAACCAAAAACAGGTAGATGCTGGAACTTGACCTTTATTCAAGCGTCCACTATTGACCATCACATGAGAAGAGCGGAACCGATCCGAGACAAGGTTTAATGTGTCCTGCTCGTTGATCTTCTATTCTTAGGGTTGTCAATGGTTTAGGTTGGGCCGGGTTTCCAGCCGACTCGACCCAAACCGAAATATGAAGTGTGTAATTTCATAATGAGCTGTCCCGAAACCCAAATAAAACACAAGTTGAAAACGCAGGTCAGATCGGCTATTTGTTTTACTTAGAAATGCTACTGCATGGCATGTAGGCTTTCCCTCCTTATATGCCTGCGACCATCTCTTTCAATGGGAAACATGTTTTAGGTCGGTTGTGGTTATGACCCGAACCTAAACAAGTACACTCTTTGTTTTGTACTCATTTACCCGAACTAAAAAGACCTGAAAATTTCAAGTTGGGACAGGCCAGTCGTGCTTCAATTTAGGTACACAATTCAGTTTTGACACCCCTACTTTCGATACAGTAGGGTCTCGTAGGGTACAGACTAACCAGGCATCTGAATGAAGAAAAGTAGACCTAGACAAGGATATGATAGAATCCAAACAAACTTGCACCAATTCCCACCATAAATTGGTGTGCATAGTGTAGTCTTTCTGCTATGATAATTGAGTACCTTTTTTTTTGTCGGAAAACTATTCCATCATTCTTAAATTTATTGTATTACTATCAATTCAATTCTAAATTTTCTAATTCAATCAATTTAGTCTTCGACCTTTTCGTGAAGTTTGAAAGAGCACTGTTACGACCCCACATCAGAAGCTACCGTGGCTGTTCACAACTTCTTCCATGACTACATTAGATTTGAGGCAGTGCAATTCTGAGGATGCGAGAGGACCAAGATCTCAGGTGGAGGACGTGAAAGTCACGGACGACCGTAGATTACCTTGCGCATAAGCGAGCTGAAGAGAACGCTGACAAATAATCAAAGGGAGAACGCAAATGGATTCCTTAAATCGCTTCCAACATGTAGTATTCCAGTTTCTACAAACTTAACATTCCAAAGTGCAATTAATCTTGTCCGATTCTTCTTCTCCTCCTGCTTCTCCTTTCATCCATTTCTCAACATCCCGAGTGTCTCTCAAATTTTCACCTAACGTCATCAGAAGACTCAACGAAGTAAAATACATGTTTTGTCTCCATTTCTCCAGTGGCGGTAGTCCCAACTCTCCAGCAAGCCAATTTTCATAGTCAAACTGCCAAAAACCGAAAAAAAATTATGTAGGATGATGATCATATATTTAAAGGGAAAATGTTTGATAAGTGAAACGGTAGACTCGATTATCATTTAAATAAGCTTTCGGAGTCTAATTAACAGGATGAGTTATGATAATCGAAGACAAATACCGCAATTTTATACTATAAAATGTCCAATCCGTGAAGATTTCTCTTTTTTGTCATTGATCAATTGGGAAATGAAATAGGGTTTGATGTAATTGACAGAGTAGTGCAGTTGGGTTTCTTCAGATGTACCTTCTCCAATTGAAGCCTGTGAGTATGACGCTTGGGCCATCCGACCGCCTCAAGCCGCTGGTAATATTCATGTACCGAAGACATCATCTCTTCTTCACTTGGCAGCAGTATTTTCCCAGATAATATTTTCGCTACCCACCTTGATTGTAACTCGCTGAGGAGAAACGCAATAGCCTGTTCGCATTTTCAAAATAGATAAAAAGTCACAAAGGCTAAACCCTATTAATAAAATAACCCACAAAATTTGTTTTATTTTTTTTTTTTGCAAAAATTTATCATTTATCGAATTAATAGATCGTCGAAAATATAATCATATAATGTTACCCACAGAATTGGTTTTTTTTTTTTTTCCCCGTAGGCAAAGTTTTTACTCGCGTACCCGATATGGTATGCCAATGAAAGAGAGCCATGGAGCAAGCGCAGGTGGGAAAACACGTTGATATAAAGGCGCGACGCAATTGTCCTCCACGTTCACAATTCCATTCATTCTGAGAAATGGGAAGTCATATTTGTACCTGGGAAACCAAAACAATACACATACCTAATAAGAATAAAATTATTGACATATTTTGTGTGCTAAAATATGCGTATGTCGTACCCAGAACAATGGATGATAGCAGCTGCATATATTGACGATCCATCTGGAAGACTATTTTCCCGTCCTCTTTGGCATAATCGATCTATGCAAAGCAGATGATGTTTTGGACAAGTCACACGGTGGTCGGGATAATTTTGGCCAATTGTTTCGATGATAGAAATAACATAATCGGAGTGAGAAAATGTAGAATACCGGGGAATGTTGAAATAGGCTTTCAAGAATCTCAAGCTTGGTGGTTTCTCTTGAAGCTAGGTGAACTTCTTTCGCGACATGTAGGATGTCTTTCGCAATGTCGATCCCGCTCGGTCCATTTCCAATGATCACTACATTCTGTAGTATCTTAATAGGTGATGAATGAGGGAGATACATTCCTAAGAAAATTTTACCAAATTTCCTGCTTTAATTACTTTATTTTATTAGTCGTACTTACCAATCCGTTAAATTTACCACCTATTGTTAGAAATCACCGATTTGAAGTAGAGTGGTTACTAATTTTCTTCAATCAATTTAATTTGTGTTATCAACTTTTATTGAGCTTAGTTACCAATGTTCATCTGGCATTTCTTAATTATCAACTTCTCTTATCTCGAACAAAAAAAAAAGTTCTCTATATTTTACAATTTTTTAATTTATCATTCTTGCTTATGCCTTAAATTTATCAACTATCATGTGGAAATACCAATTTCTATTGGAGGGGTTCACAACTTTTCACCAATACCTTAAATTTCTTGACTGATCTTTACTTATACCGCTTACCAATTTTTCTCCAGTTAAGTTATCTACTAAGTTGAGGGTTGTCAACTTTCATTGAGTTGTTTATTCTGATGCTTACTAACTATTTTTCGAAAATACTAATCTTAATTAAAATTACAAGATTTTATTTGATTAAATTACCAACCTCAATTGGTAACTCAATTGAAATGTTGGTAAATTACAAATAAATAAAAAAATTGAGCATTGGTAAGAACTAAAGTGAGAATTAATAATCTAAAATTAGTGGATAATTTAATCCAACAAGAGTTAGTACATTACATTGGTAACTTCGTATAAGAGCTAGTAATTTTGAAGAGCATATAAAGTTATGCAAATAAAACTTAGTGAGTTAGTACAAATTTTGCCAGTTGCAAATTATGAAAACCAAAAATATATCGTTTTATGAAACTGTTTCTATGTTGCCAGCAAGGTACTCGGGAAAAAAAAAATCAGCAGTTCTTTTTTTTTTTAACGAACAAGTTTTTGACACCTATCAACATTAGTTGAAATTCACTAGCACGAAGACATTCGTATTTTATGACACAGAACAGAGAACATCATACCTCATCTTTGTATAGTTCAGGAATCCGATAGTTATGGCTATGTATTTGTTCTCCTCGCCAAGTACTTCTACCTACGGTAAGTTGCAAGGTAGGCATGTCTTAGATCAAAAAAGTAAGACAACTCTAATCCTAATATTACGAAGAGTCTTTTTCATAGCACTTGAATTTTTTCAAGAATATCTAACAAGGAAATACTTTAAATTTCAAAATATATATTGCAATACGACAAAAGCAGGCCACTGAAAGGTGCAAATATATTTTAGGGAAAATTTCAAAAAATGACGTGAAGTGCCATCTTTTTCTCAAATTAGGACCCGAAGTGGACTTTGTTTCAAATAAGGACTTGAAGTGACTTTGGTTATTTCAAATCAAAATCTGAAGTGACTTTGGTTGTTTCAAATAAGGACTCGACCTCGTTGGTAGCCGGCCGGTTAAATTTTTCGATCGATCAAGGGTATTTTCCTCTATTTTCTTCTTTTTTTCCTTTTTTTTTTCTAGTTCTTTGGCCGGCGATGCCCACAGAGGGCTAGGCGAGGGTCGCCCTCACTAGCAAGGGCCACCCACGCCGGCCACATGCGAGGGACAGCCTTGCCAGATCTGGGGAGGGTGGCCACCGGCGTGGCGCCATCGCCTAGTGGCCATCCACAAGGTCGGCCCTCATCAACCCTAGGCGAGGTCGACCCTCACCAGATCTAGTGAGGGTGGCCTTGCCCGCAACCAACGAGGGCTAGGCGACCTCATTGGGCGCTAGTAAGGGCCGGGGAGGGCTTGCAAGCCCTCAAGCCCTCACCCGTGCCGCCGGCCCGCGAGCCGTCCCTCACCCGGGCGAGACTATCCCTCACCTCTGGCCGGCAAGGGCAACCCTTGCCAGCAAGGGCAACCCTCCCCCAGCCTACCACCGGCGAAGAGGAAGAAGAAGAAGAACCAGGAAAAAAAAAAGAAAAAGAAAAAAAAAAGGAAGAAAAAAATGGGAAAATGACAAATGACAAAAATACCCTTGACCACCAGAAAATCAGGTCCTTATTTGAAACGGACATAGCCACTCCAGGCTCTATTTGAAACAAACATAACCACTTCAAGTCCTCATTTAAAACAACATTCACTTTATGCCCTTATTTGCAAAAATAATAGCATTGCAGGTCCTTATTTGAAACAATATCCACTTCAGGTCCCTTTTTGGAATTTTCCATATATTTTATTTACTCGTCTATTTTTAACGAGTGCCTCGAAAAATATTGGTTAACAAAATCTACTTTCCAAATGTGTTAATTTTACATTCAAAGGCGACATATATTCTTTTACCATTTGTAAAGAATTGAAACACGACAAATAACGTGGTGCCAAGTATAGACAACTAGATATGATTTATTGTCGGAAGTATGTGCTGTGTGATTGTGTTATCTACATTGTCGTTTTGCAAATAAAGAAATTATATTAGCTGAATTCACTTAAAAATAAAATAAAATTTAGAAGAAAAAAAAGGGAGGAAAACAAAGACGTTTGTGACGTACCTGGAAATTCAGCTAGCCTTGGCTCGGTAAACTTGCCATTGCAGATGACCACGGCCTCAAACGCCTCCGCACTGGCTTCCCTGTCGCGCGTCCGCCACTCCACGACCCACTCATCATTCCTCCCCTCGGCGACTTGCTCGACCCGAACCACCTCGTGCCCAAATCGGACCAGCTCGACCACCCCGGAATCCGCCGCGAAGCCCCGCAGAACGAGCACCTCCTCGTGACCCGGAAATGGCCTCGGGTCATCCCAGACACCGGGTTTCGCATCACATGGGTAGTCCAAAATGTTAAAGATAGTGATTTGAAGACAAGATCTGTGGCAATACATAAGTCTGTGGCAATGCATAAGGAAAAAGAAATTGAAAACGAAGCTCATGACTGAGGTGCTCTGCTGATGTTGTGCTCGTGGCAATGAGGAAGAAGTACAGAAGATGGTGAATTCAGAATTCATGACCGACATGAAGAGAGAGATTGTTCTTCACGAGTCTGAAGACTTAGAGCCTGAAGACTTTAACAGGAAATGCACATGCTCTAATACATTAGGGCGGTTAGTTTGTTAGATAAGTAATCGAAGTTGTTAAGTCGGTTGAAGAGTTTTCCGTTTTATCATCTTCTTCCTCAAGTCTTCTATAAGCTGTGATGTACTCTGTTTTTTCAATACATAGAGAAAAGAGGATAGAGAGCATAGAGAGAAAAAGAGATGAAATGAGATTGTATTACAGAAGAGATGAAAAGCTCTCAGTGAATACATGTTTTGTTCTTCGATTCAAGTAAATACAGAAGTTCTTTCTCTTCTACATCTTGTATCTTGTTCTTCATTTCTTCACATGGTATCAAAGCCTTCCTGAGAGCTCGAGTTTCTTCTACTATACTGCTCGAAGTTTTTAATGGAGTTTGTGTGATCCATTTCGTCTGTGTGATCCAGACGACAGCAAGAAGTTCAAAGAACAGAGTCTGAGGTGTCTATTCGATAGTAATCAAGAAAGCACATTCTCAAAAGCTTCTGGAATACAGTATGACAGCAAGGATGCAGAAATATCCTTTTTCGATTCATGTCAATATAGCCAATTTTGTTACAATAAAATTAGCTGAAGATAACTTCCTACTTTGGCAAGCACAATTTCACAGGTTCTTGCGAAGTCAGGATCTCTTTGGATTCATCAATAGCGAAACACCACCACCAGCTCAAATGATGCAGGTTGAGATTGAAGGTAATGAAACAAAAGTGGTGAATCCTGATCATACAGATTGGATGAAGATTGATCAATTAATCTCATCTTGGATAAGTGGAGCAATATCCGAGAACATTTTAAGCTTGATCATCGGGCTAGAGACTTCATATGAGGTATGGCAGACTCTCCTTAATCGTTTCACACAAAAGTCTGTGGCAAAAGAGTTCTAACTAAGAGGAAAATTGCAAGCATGTCAGAAAAGAGATAGAACATTGAATGCTTATCTTCGAGAGTTCAAGTCTCTTTGTGATCAACTTAATGCCATTGGAAAACCTGTTGATGAGATAACCAAGATGTTTGGTGTTCTCGAGGGATTAGGTTCAGAATATGAAAGTTTCAAAACAACAATATATTGCTTAAAACCTCAGCTTGATTATGATGAGATTATCTCTCAGCTCGAGAGATTTGAAACTAGGCTACAGACTTACTTTGTGAATCAATATAATCCTAATCTAGCCTACTATGGCCAAAGAAAGTCTGCTGGAGTTGTGCAAAACTCTAACTTCAGAAACCAAAGAGGAAATAATTGAGGAGGATATAGCTATGACAGAGGACGTGCAATGAGTGCTAGAGATCGTGGTAATGACTTCGCTGAGACAGGAAGAAATCAACACTACAGAATGAATAATCTGAATCTGAACCAAGAAGATCAAATTAACAAATCACCACACAACTGGTCTAACTATGGACAGGGGTTCAGACCATATGCAAATTCTGCACAAAAGTATCAAGCCACTATCGTGAAGGTAATGTTCTTGAATAGGATCTCATTCCTATACTTCCAAATAATATGGCACGCGCTCCAAAGGAAAACCAAGCAATGGAGTGGTAGAAGTCCTTACCGAGTAAGAATTTCAAAGCCCAGCGAAGGTTGTCAGCCCAACTGCTATTTTGCCAAGGAAGTTTGCATCGAGCAGCCCAAATAAATGCAAAACTGGCTATAATGCTACAACCAAAAAACAGATGACTAATCGAATCTGGCGTCAAATTGCAAAAAGCACAAACTGCATCCCTAATCCTGCCATAAGATAAAAGCAGGGCCTGGGTGGGGAGACGATTCTTGGTGATAAGCCAGAGATTGAACTGATATCTTGGGGTTATAGTGTTATTCTAGATCAAGGTAGCCTAGTTGACCCGCGGCTTCCTCCTTCTAATTAGGTGCCATGCCGAAGCAACCGAAAATAAACCGGAAGTACTTCCTTCCCAAGTAAAGCGATCCGATACCTGTGATAATAGAGGAAGAGGCTACTCCCAAGACTCTAGCAGTGCACGAATGGACTGACCAGCCTGCGAGAAGAGATCCTCCACCGTAGCAAGCCTGGATAAACCTGAACAGTAGATCAACGAGTCCGAAAACAATAGGTTGAGGGGGCTTCTCGGGTGCCAATTGTCGAACCAAAATGACACAGAACGACCATCCCCTATCATCTAGCTAAAAGAAAGCCGAAATTCCGTCCTATGATGGAGGATTCTCTTCCACGCTCAAGAGCAAAAGGTGGGTTGTTTGACCATCTAGAAACTCTCTGTTTTCAGGAATGTCGAATGGATCCACCTACACCATAAGGACTCCTTGTTCGTGAACAGGATCCATATGTGTTTCAGCATAGCCACATTATTGCAATCCCTTAGCCGACGAATACCTAAGCCTCCTTCCTCCTTTGGAAGGCAAACATCATCCCATGAGACCTTGGCACCTCCTCTCCCTAGGTCAGGGCCCTTCCAGAGGAACTGTTTGAAGATCTACTCAATGCGATCTAATACAGCAACAGGGATAGTAAAAACACTCGCCCAGTAGGCTTGGATTACATGAAGGACAGACCTGATAAGGTGAAGATGGCCAGCAAAGGAGAGGAAGCGCTAAGTCCACGATTGAACCCTATTGGTTATTCGATCAACTAGGGAGACACAGTCCGCCTTACCGAGCCTAGAGGAGATAATAGGAACTCCTAGGTAACGCACCAGTAGAGTCCCTTCAATGAAACCAAGAGCAAGGAGGATCTCACTACATAGAGCTACGGAGCCTCTAGCAGTTAAAACCTCACTCTTGTTGGAATTAGGCCTGAGGCCGCTCCATGTAGAGAAGGTATCCAAACCATCCTTCAAGAGAGAGATGGATGGCAAGTCAACACTGCAAAATAGGAACACATCATCCGCAAAGAAGAGGTGGGAAAGACTCAAAGCCTTGCTTCTCCAAAAGAATTTGAACCCTGGTTGCCTGGCCCGAGCACTTAGAATCCCAAAGAAAACTTCCATAACCAAGGTGAAAAGATAAGGAGAAATCGAATCCCTTGGTGAAGGCCCCGACCACTCAGAAATAACCCATGGAGTTCTCTGTTTAAGGAAATAAAGAACTTGGGCGTGCGAACATAGATCATGATAATCCGAATAAAATGATCTGGGAAACGAAATGCACGGAGAACCATCTCAAGAATGTCCCAGTCCACTATGTCATAAGCTTTCTAAAAATCCACCTTTACCGCACACTTGGGCTTGTATGGATTAAGATGGAAACCCGCAAATAACTCCTGAGCAAGGGGAATATTGTCTCTAATACGCCTGCACTTTAACGAAAGCATTTTGATACGGACTGATAATATCGTTAAGAACCGCAGCAACCCGGTTAGCTAAAATCTTGGTAATGCACTTGTATATAGTGTTGCAATATGCAATAGACCTATAATCATTGACAGACATCGCATTAGGAACTTTCGAGATCAACACCAGAATATTAATTTCCCTGAGAAGTCTCCCCGTGGTAAAGAAACCTTAATCGCTTCAGTGACCAAAGGTCCAACTATATCCCAATTATGCTTAAAGAACTCGACACCAAAACCATCCGGCCCTAGAGCCTTCCCATGAGGCAGGGAGAATAAAGTATCATGAATCTCCACATTAGAGAACGGACAAGAGAGGAAGCTAATCTGATCATCCTTGAGAGGGCATCGTATGACCTCCCGAATATCCTGCAAATAGGGGCTGGAAGACAGGGGACTCGATCCTGGGAGCTCCCGAAAATGCGAGACAAAAGTCTGTTGCACAAAACTCGGCTCAGAGATAATATTACCAGAAGTGTCCATAATAGAAAGAATCATGTTTCTCAGTTGTCTCCTATTAACGGAATGGTAAAAGAATTTGATATTCCGATCACCTTCCCTGAGCCACCCAATCCTAGATTTCTACTTGAAGAATGACTCCTCCTGGTTCCTTAACTCCAAAAAGGCCTTCTGGTGAGTTTTCTCCAAATTTGCAAGAAGTTCGCTATACGGATCTTGCTGCAGGCCAACCTGTGCTAGCCTAAGAGCACTTCTTGTTGCAGACACCCTCTCAGAGATATTAGAGAAAGATTCTCTGTTGAGCTGCTTCAAACGGCCTTTAAGAGTCTTCATCTTTCTCACAAGCCTAAACATAGGGACCCCAACACCCGGGTCTCCCAAACTTGTGAGACAATGCCGTGGTGAGACGGGAAATCAAAGAACTTAAAAGGTCTTCTCGAGAATACCAGCTACATCACTCTAACCACCATAGGCGTGTGATCAGAAATGCTAGGCGCCAGAAAAGAAGCTTCCGAATAAGAGAACTCCTGGCTCCCTTTAGCATTAACTAGCACTCGATCGATTTTCCTAGCCTTATGGTTACCCACGGAGGAAGTAGACCAAGTAAAGCGAAAGCCAACATACGAAGATCTTCTAACTCAGCCTGAATCAAACATTGATTAAAGTCATCAAAATTAGGAATCCAAGTGTCAAAACTCCCAATCCGATCAGAAGGGTCCCTGATAGCATTGAAATCTCCTGCCACTAGCCAAGCAGATCCCTGGAACAAAGTATTCATCTGTACTAGGTCTGCCCATAGAGGCCTACAGGCTACGAAAGTATGCTCGGCATATACCATAGAGACATAGCAGCATATACTAGTCATAATAAATCTCACCTTGCCATGAATGACTTGGCTTTTGGAAGAACTCACTTCAAAAGTCACAAGGAATGGTTCCAACTAATCCAAACCTACCCCTATGAGAGAATTCATAATTGGCCACCAAATTCCATCCAGAGACCAATCTATCATAAATGGAACCAAAGAGAGCTTTGGTAACATTGGTTTCCAATAAACCAACTAGATAAAGCCCATTAGTAGACACCAGGTTCCTAACCTCTGCTTGCCTAAGAGAGTTCATAAGACCCCCCACATTACAAAAATCGAAAAAAAAACACACACACACACACACACACACACACACACACACACACACATATATATATATAAAGTAACAGCACAACTAAAAGAGGAGTGGAGGCCTACCTCCGCTTAATCGGCATCTTCCGCCGGTTGGCTATCAGAGCCTCAGTCGTAGGGGGAGCTGGATCAAGAGCAACAAGTTTCTCCTGGATAATTTCCACCTTACTTAAAGAGGGAGGGGGTCTCGGGGATGGCGGAAGTGAGAGCAAATCATCCTCGGAGTAGCTATCTGAGAGTTCCAACTCTCTACCAACCCCAAGCAAACAGAGAACAGGGGCTTCCGCTGGATCATTCACATCACCAGGAGGGGCGGGAGTCTCCGGAACCGAATTGGGGTCCTCCTCAATGGGGCTAGGGGGTGGGAAGCCATCTTCGACTCCCTGACACTCCTCAATGCCTTGCGTGTTGTGGAAGGGGGAATATCATTTTTCGTGGTGGACTCCTTGAGAATGGGCAAGCTGCCCATTTCGAATGAGGAGGGCAAACGGGCCGAGGGGCCTTCCTTCAAGAGCGAGGCCTCTTTCTTCTTCTCCTTGACCTCATTCCAGTCTTGAAGCGGCTCCTCAGGGTTGCCTACACCAACCGGTGTAGGTTCAGACACCGGAATAGGTGCAGCAGGTTCGGTGGAGGGCTGAACCAAGCCCCCCGCTTCTTTCGTGATTGCAGCAGCAGCAGGAGTTTCGCACCTATGACCGAAGGTACCATAGGAAGGACATTCAGCAGGTTTCCATTCAAATTCAATCGCGATCGATCGCATAACCCCATTCAAGACCACATCCACGGAGGAACACCTCAATTAATTGGCGTAGATTTCAACACAAACTCTCACAAAGGCAAGCATCTTCCCTTGCTCCGTGCGTTGGTCAACATAGAAAGGTTTACCAACCGCACTAGCAATTCCACCAATAGCTAGAGCCGACCATAGATCAAACGGAAGGTTTTTCAACCTAATCCACACCCAAACGACGGTTTGCTTAGCCTTCTTCAAGTCCAAAAGGGGTTGCCATTGCTGCAAAATGAGTGGAACCCTTGCAACCGTGAGGGGTCCATCTTCAAGGATCTTTCTTCGGAACGCTGGGTCTAGGATGTGAAAGAAAAAGAAACCTTGATTAACCGCCATGACCTCCACAAGTTTCGAGCCCCATGTCCGCATCAAGGTTTGTTCCATGAGTTTGAAGAGAAGTTTCTTCCCAACGTAATAGCCAATAAGGCAATCATGCCACTTCAGGTCAAAGGCCTCCAACACTTCCTCCGGAAGGTGAACAATGGGCTTATTGTCCACAAAGGAGGAGGGAGAGTAGGCAAGGTCATAACCTTTGGAAGCAAGCTTGGCCACACTTGCCCAAGTGCAAGAAAGGGATACCTTATGGTTCCCTGAATCATGGACCGGTCCATTCGGTCTCTTGGAGGAGGACTACACGCGGCTTCGCCCCCTGGATGGAGCAGCACGAGGAAGAGTCGTAGTGGGCACTTGATGCTTGCCCATTCGATCAGCTTGGTCAGCCTTGAAAGGGCCAGACTGAGCAGGGACAGAGGGGTTCGGCCCTTGAGATGTTTCCGCAAAAGGCAAAGCCTCGCGGGATGTACTAGCCAAGCCAACCGTGGTTGAGGCCATTTCACAAACACCTTAAATGCAGTCCAAAGTCTACAACGGAAATGCCATCCAGAGAAGAAGTGTGTACCAAGGAGGCTTCAGCAGCACCAAGGAGAGAGAGATGCTGGTCGTTCCTAATCTTCGAAGGCCCTGCAGACGCCAAACTTCCCAGCCTTGTTTACCCCGAGAACTAAAGCCCACGGTCGAAACAGCAGGAAGCGAGACCAACCAGTTCGCGAGCCCCTGAGCTATCGAACCTGAGGCTGTGGGTTAAGGTAGGAGGAATGGCTTGGAGGGACAGAAGAGGTGATGTAGGCGACCCTACCCTCCAACGCACGGGCCCAAGGACCGGCCGAGACACTCGCACCAAGCAGAACTCAGTCCAGACGAGTTGCTCACACACAGCTCCTAGGGTTTGCGAGATCTGGAGTTGTAGACCAAACTAGACAAATCCGTTTGGTGGATATGAAGAGGCAGGTGAGAGGAACCTACTCTCCAAATTTCAGCCAAATCGGATGGCTAGAACTCCGGGAATGAGCTATAAACTGAACGGATGAACAGTACCCTCGGGAACCAGTAGAGAGGACCCTCGTGAACAGTACCCGCAAGAGGGACGAAATGGCAAGCTTCGTCTCTTAAGTTGTTTATTCTGCTGCTTACTAACTATTTTTAGAAATTATCAACTTCATTGAGAATGATTACTAACTTTTATTTAATTAAATTGCCAACCTCAATGCTCAACTGAGATGTTGGTAAATTATAAAAACAATTAAGCATTGGTAAGAAACTAAAGTGAGTTGGTAATCCAAATTAGTTCATAATTTAATCCGACAAAAGTTGATATATTACATTGGTAACACTATACAAGAACTAGTAAATTTGAAGAGCATATAAAGTTATGCATTAGAAAATTGGTGAGTTAGAGCAAATTTTGCTAGTTTGCAAATTTGTGAAAAAATAAGTCACTTTGCCCATGACTCTCAATTCAAACAAACATAAGGAAACGAGGCAACATCAATCATGAAGGAGAAGGACAACAAGGAAGAGTGAAATTTCCACATGTCCATTGTAGTAGAGAAAATGAAAGATTTGCTAGGTAATAAAATCAATGTAATTTTAAATTTGAAGTGCAATCAAGTCTTTCCTATCAAATTTTCCATGAAATTTCTTATTAGCGATCTAGTCATTATCAACAGTGCTATGCATCATAGCCGGCTATTGACGTAAATAAAAGGATGTTTACCATTTGTGCCTTTTCTGATGTGTTTTTTTTTCCCCTTTTTTTTTTCTTTTCCTTCTTTTCCGCCCACACCTTCCTCTTACTGCTCATCTTCTTCAACCTCAAGATGGCTTGGCTAAAACTCCTCTGGTCCACTGCCACTTGGACCTTCGGCGACAATAGTTGATCATTGCTCGACCGCCAACAGCCACTATCGTCTTCTTTCATTGGTTGGATTCGATTTGTTTTTATCAATAAAGGAATCTACCATAGCTCCAATGCTATCTTTCTTTTGGTTCTCCCGCTTCCTTAATCTGCGTGATGACTGTTGACCGTAACATGAGAAAAGCGAAACCGATCACCCCAGATGATAGGGAGGTCTATTTATCCTCCTTACCGGACAAGTGATCTTGCATGTTCACAATACAGTAGGATCCCGTCAGGCTTCTTACCAACCTTAGAATAGGCAAATAACGTACTCAAACGATGAGCAATAGAACTAAGTCAAATGCAGCAGGATCCAAACAAACTCGCACCCAATTCGCCTTAGATTGGTGCACATCGTGTGCACTAACGTTCATAATCTTGAGGTGCTACATTCGTTTGCCTTTCTTTTCTAAAGTCTCATTCTATTTGAAACGACCTTTGACAACGTACGGCATGTTCTCTTCTCTATTAAGAACTTTATACATATCGTGCATACATACACCACTAATCTCCACAAGTATTCAATCGCGTCATCAATTAAAATGGTATCAAAGCTGACCAAAATATGAACATTCTGCCAAAGAAATCGCCTGCCTCTTGTTAATTTGGTTCGAACCATCACATTCGGTAAGGTTAAAATTAGTAACTGCACACAACCACATTGTTTTATGATGACATAATGCATGATAATCTGACTAAATTTATGTGATGGAAATGAGGAAGACTCGAGTTATTTTTTTTTTAATTATCAGGATTGCTTTAATTTAAATCACACCTGCTTTACACGTAAATTACTCTGTGCTGTTCATTGCCTGTAGTCCAAATCTTGAGTAGATGAGATAGGTGAATTTAATTGGAAGGTGTTTGAGCGAGATAAAGATTGTGAATTGTCTTACTAAATGTACGAATGCAATTTATAAATCGGAAGGTTGGTAATACGTGAGTGCTTATTAGGAGAGGCCTACATGTACTTCTAAATGGGTATACATTTGAAATGCGACCAATGTAACTTAAAAATTATGTATAGTCAGATGACCATTAACAGGAAACAAATGTAAGATGTCAAAGCGCAATCTAAGATCTCCATAACTAGAACCAAAAATACATATATAATTATGTAAATAGATTAACGCACCTGATTTAGATCATCGTTCTTGATGCAAAATAACGACAATCCAAACTCAAGAACTTCTTCTCCATTACCTTATGTGTCACTGACTTGATAAGACGACTTATTACCTTTAGTGGTTAGTAAATACTCATTTGTGAGGATAATTGTGTGTGTTAAGGATTAGAGGAGAGACTTAAATACTATTTATAGAGTTTCCAATTAGGTCATCTCATTACGGGTCGGGCTCAACTCAGCCCATACTAACCAGCTCCATATTAAATTAGTTAAGAAACCTATCTCACCTTACACTAGTCATGTAAACAATAAATTATAATATCAATTAATGTGATCCATATTAGAAAAAACTCTTACATTTGCCCACTTGGGTTGTATTAATTGAAATTATATTATATATGTGCACATTGGTCTAGAGATAATTTTTAATAGTCAATCATTTCTCATAAAGTCTCAAATATCAAATCATGACAGTAACTGCATGTATACACAGGGAGCCTTCCATGGTCATGAGTGTTTTTAATTTCATTGATATAGATTCAATATGATAGTGTAACAAGTGGATAACACCTCTCATAGAGAGTAATACCTTATGTGTCATCCCATTTGTTAGTCTGCATTCTCTTACTCTAAATGTCATAAAAACCTATGCTACTAGAGAATATTTTTATGATTTAATGAACCTACATATGCCTTATACTTATGGTTAATGTTTCTTTATGTATAATAAGACATATGCTCAAGGTTAATAACCGAATGCCCCTAACCTTCATTCAAGATTTATACAATACCTTGAGATTTTTATCAATATGTATTCAACATAATAATAATACATTCATAAATACGTCATTAAATGCAAAATTGATATATATCAAAACGTTACTAAATGTAACAAGCACATATGTAAACTTTATTAGAGTAAAACCGAAATAACTCCACTAAACAGCAGCATTTCATGATGCTCTTGAGCACATGCTAATGACATGTCGTTCAAGAACACAAGGGCGAAGGCCTTTAGTTAGTAGATCTGCAATCATATTATCTGTGAAAATATGCTCTACTATAACGTCACCATTTTGTACCGTTTATTTATGGTCAAAAACTTGACCATCATATGTTTAGACCCCTTGAGATCTTTGTTGTTGTTAATAAATAAATAAAAAAACTACAGAGTTATTATCTCAACACAACCGTATAGGTCCATTTACAATGTTAAAAACAGTCAACTCCTTAATGAGGTTTCGAGGCCAAATGACCTGAGTAACAGCCTAAAAAGCATGCCATAAACTATGTTTACATGATAGAGGATCACATAGATTTCTTTCAAAAAGAGTCAATGGAATAACTTTGGTAGAAAGACAATTTTGTATGTGAAAAGATTGCTTTCAAAGTGTCACCCCACAAAAAAATGAGTAAATTAGTCATATTAATCACACTCCTCATAATCTTCATAAAGGTGATATTGCACCTTTCGACTACACCATTATATTCAAAATTTCGGGCATAGTAAACTAAATTACTATCCCATAATCTTCCAAGTATTTAACAAATGGCCTTTTAAGCCATCCATCATTGTCATACTTGCCACAATACTAACCACCATGGTCAGATCTAACAACTTTTAGGACTTATCCCAATTTTTTTTGGATTTTAGTCCGAAAAAATCTTGAATTTATATAGAGATTCAAACTTTTCATTAATCAAGTATAGAAGATATAGTCATTAATGACTATGTTAAATTAAAAATTTATACACAACGTTACCATATAGAGTCCACTAAGATCAATGTAAATGACATTTAACAGGTCAAAACTTCATACTGCAGTTTTATTTTTTTATGACAGTCATTTTATTTATTATAGTCTACCCAAGTCTTTAGGTAATCAACCTTTCTACTCTTCTAGTTCATGGTGGTTAGATAGTAGTGCAACAAATTATGTTGTTTAGTATAAGAGGATTCATAAATCGAAGGAAGCCAAATCAGAATGAATCATAGCTCATCCAGGGAAATAATGGTAAAGTCGACATTGAGTTCATGGGAGATATTATTTCAATTTTAAATTTTGGTTTTAATAAGAAATACATTTTATATACCTTATTTGAGATGGAGCTTAGTTTACATATCATGTTTAAATACATGTAGCTATTTTTTGAAATAAAATAAAAACAATGTTATTTTTATGTTCATTAATTCAAATAAGGTTGAGTATTATATTATGTTCAATAGATTGTATAAAATGTGTTTAACTCCCAATAATATATACATCGTGTATATAGTTGAAAAGGTTGTAGGTTGTTTTTAAAAGACTTCCGCTTAAGGGAGAGTCTTATGTTAAGGGACAGACTTATGATAAATATTGGATTCATAAACAATGCCAAAGAATCATTAATTATAGGCTCACATTTGGATAACCAAGTTTTATATATTTGTTGCAGTTTAGTTTTATGTGGCATTTTATTTTAAAAAGAAGCAACAGTCACAAATTCTTTTTGAAGGATTTTATCTTAGGACCTAGACTATTAGAATGACCGTTGGTTTGATGAGTTCTTTTATTAATATGATTTTTAGTCTTCAAATCTACTATATTTAGAACGTAATCTTTAACCTCATCAGAACCATCATATTTCATCTTAAAGAGTCATTGCAGATGTGTTATAATCTCAACATTAGACAAGTCATAATTTCAAGCTACCAAGGTTTTCATCATCTTTTTAACAGTGCAGTCAACTGATAAGCTATTTTCAAATGTTCATAAATGGAATGCTTCATGAATAATAGGCAAATCCGATTGCTTTTTTCCCAAATAAAAAATCCTCTTTTTGCTACTTAAAGTTTGAACTAGTAAGAACCTTAATAGCTATGAAGCTATTGATTACAAATAAGGTAACTAAAGTAACAAGCAATGCATATAACTGGCACTATGTGAAAACTATGTAACTTGAAATCGTATAAGTATACATCCAGAGAGTTACATATATCATCACATAATTACCTTAGGGCATAATACATTACATGCGATTATATACTCACCATATAACTACAGCCATGAGAATATATTTCAACATTCATGAATTCATCACATTTGGGTGTATGAACCACTAGGATCAGTCACTTCTCCACCATATGCTGTTCATATATCCCTCCATAAACTAATACACAATCACCTCCTTTGGGAGTATAACCACGCATTAGAATAGGAGACATTCCATCATTATACGAGACTAATATATCTCAAACCCAATTAAGTGTGCCACTTTGGCAGTCACAACTCAATTGAATCATCGAAGCTTTCTCACACTAAGGATACAAACTTTATTTCTCACATACACTATATATATAATTTTATCCTTAGTGACATTGACAATTTATTACTAAAAGCACATATCATGCCAATTACATTACTCCATTCATTAATACCTGTGGAACCTTATATGTGTTATCAATGAATCAATGCTCTACTCATTATTTATGTGGTGATATACATGTGAGTTTGCATCTGTATTTCCAAAATCATAGAAAAATACAGAAAAAATACTCAAAATACTCTAAAAATACTCGTATTTAGGGTTCTGTACGTAATTTCACATCCATAAAACTACCAGACATAGATACATATATACATATACATATATATATATATGTATATCGTCGTGTAGAGCATCTCCATATGAACACGTAGACTCAAAAAATGCCCCCATCAAAGTCCGAATGCACTCGTATGCACGCTCGGAGTGCGTGACGTGTGAAGCAAACATGCAGCCCTGCCTAGACCAGTCTGAGCCAACGGTCCGATCAATCTAACCGGTTGACCAATCCAATCAATGGAGAACTGGGTCGAGCGAATCAATGGGTCAAACTCAGGCTAATCAACAATCATCCAGGTCAAGTCAATAAGTCGGGTCAAGGTTAACGGGTCGGTTTGAACCCACATCTCCAATCACTAAAGTCATATGACTATGCAAAGCACGTGCTAGCATCGCCTGCACATGGGGGCGCATGCTCAATGTATGCCGCCACCCATCAACCCATGGTCGCACGTGGAGGCGCATGCAACCTCCCCCGGCGGCATGCCAACCACAGTTTTGCTCGTCTTGACTAGCCTATTCCGTTTATGTGATCAAAATTTATTTTTGCTGCATGAAAATTCACGAAAAAAGGCAAAATCCACACATTCAAGTTCGAGGCTATGGCTGCTCTAATAGCACACGTAAGATGCAAAAGCACAACCCAAGATCTCCATAGCTAAAACCAAAATCACAAATATAATCATGTACAGAGATTGACGCACCTAATTTGGACCATCGTTCTTTATGTTGAATAGCGACAATCCAAACTCAAGAACTTCTCCTCCATTGCCCTCTATATCACTAGCTCAATGAGATGGCTCCTCACCCTTAGTGCTTAGTAAACGCTCCTTGGTGAGGATATTTGTGTGTGTTAAGGGCTAGAGGAGAGATTTGAACAATATTTATAAAGTTTCTAGTCAGGCCCTCTGATTACAAGCCGAGGTTAATTCAGCCCACACTAACTAATCTCATATTAGATTAATTAAAAAAAATTATCTCACCTTACACAAGTCCCAAACAGTAAATTATAATATTAATTAATGTAACCTACATTAGAAAAAACTCTTACAATAGATGCCCCACATCCAAATCAAACTCTTGTTGCTCTCTTTTGAGATTTGACTCTCATGTCTCTTCCTAGTGTTGCAAGTGTTCTAATCGATCTTCAAGATCAATTCAATGATTTTGCTTGCCAAATCCTTTTTCTTGCATCAACTTTTCAACATCCAAGTTGTCCCGCCAATTTTCATCAGAAGATTGCAGGAATTTGAACAATTCGGAAACAATGAGAACCATCTTCTCACTCCATTGTTCCATGGATGGAAGTCCCAATTGATCCACAAGCCACTTCTCGTACTCAAACTATCAAGCACATGAAAAAACATCAACTTCTTCGCATTAGAAACAAAAAATTAAAGGAGCTATTGCATAGTTAACAACGTGGTCTCGGCCAGTATAGTTCAATAAAACTTTTGGAGATCATACTACTTTTTTAGCTCTATTATGGATTTCTTGCGAGAAACTATTATATCAGTGTGATATATGTATTGAATTGAATCTAGATTACTAGAAATGGTCAGTTCATGTAGGTTCTACTAGATCTTAGGATCCAAACTGAGTTTAGTATATATAACAGGTTCATGGTATAATTACTCATTGGTTAGACTATAATTTTAACCAGAATTAAGAAAGAATTTCCACACTCGATGTTGGATAATTGACATATGGAAGAATATGGTCAAAAAACTAATTTTAAACACACATGTCATTCATCCAACGGTGAATGTAAACTAATTTGTTGAAAAGGCACAGCACAATGAATTGAGGAATGACAAAGTTAGTTCCAACCTTTCCCTGTTCAAGCCTGTGAGTGAAATGCTTGGGCCATCCAAGCTCTTCAATGTGCTGGTAATGTTCTTGAACAGAAGACATCATCTCTTCTTCTCTTGGCAACACCAATTCTCCAGATAAAACCCTGGCCACCCACCTCGACTGTAACTCGCTAAGTTGTGCTGGAAAAGTCTAGTCACAGTCGAGATGGATCGAGAGATTGTGAAAATATGGGACCAAACCAAAAATTTGAGATAGAATCCACACGAATATGTTTAATTGCTTGCAAAATTCTAAACTCATGTTTTCATGAAATGTCTAAACCTTAAGTACGGAAGAAAACATCCAAAATTGAAGGTTTTTTATTTCCCTCTTCCTTTCATTGTATTTTCAACCGTTCTGGAAAAAAAAAAAAATCTACATTACTGAACTTAAACATTGGTAAATCGATTGCCGAATCTCTAAGTGTTGGAGAAAAAGTAGTTTGTTTGGCTCCAAACATGTCCTGAATGTTACCTTTTGCTATTTTGCATTAGTTGATTTTCTTCTTGAAAAACCTTAATCTCTACTTAGCCTACATGATGCGAAAAAAAAAAAAAAAAAACAAATTTCATAAAAAAATTTACCAGATAGGGTATGCCAATGAAAGAGAGCCAAGGAGCTAGGCTTGGCGGGAAAACATGTTTATATAAAGGCCCCACTCGGTTGTTATCCACATTCACGAGTGCCTTGGTCTTCAAAAATGGAAAATGGTATCTATATCTGCAACATAAGGATCATATATATCAAGCAAGATAGAAGACGCACGTGCGTGTGCATATATGTATGCCTATTTATCATCATAATAATGTAAAATCATTTGTGGAATTTTGAAAAGCAAATGCTCAAGTAGCTGAGGATAACTATATGATTTTTGATACCCAGTGCAATGGATGATGACATCTGCAAACATAGACGATTCATCTTGGAACACTAATTTACCATCTTCGTCGGCCCATGCAATCTGCCAAAAGACAAAACAAGATTAATGAGATTGATCTCAGATTAGAGATGATCACATCACTTGATATTTGAGGATGCGAACTATGACTTTTAAGGCTGCACTTTAGAAATGAGGGAATAAATAAATTATAAAGTACCATGGGATGTTGGAAGACACCGGCGACTTTTCTTAATTTCACAACTTCGAGATTTGTTTCTCTGGAGGCCTGATGAACTTCTCTGGCAAAAGGTAAGATGTCTTTGACTATTTCGCTTGCGCTAATCCCTCTTCCTATTATCAACACAATCTGTTGTGCCATATAGTGAAAAACATTTATACAAGAACATAATAACAGTGAAGGCACATATTCATCATTTTAAGTCATGAGAAAGGGCTTGCGATGTGATCCATAAGTAACAATCCACTCAACTCCAAAGATAATCACTTATATCTTTCTAAAGACTCGACCAGTGTACAAGGCCAAAGTAGGAAAGCCTCAAATAGATTTTTTTGTTTTAAAGAAAGTTAAGCCCCTGGCCATCCTGACGAAAGCTAGAAGTAATCGTCAGTGTGAGAAAATCTAGACAAAGTACACTCCGTCCAAGAAATTTCTTTAGTCAATTTGAGATCATGTTCTTGGAAAATAAAGAAGGCATATCAGCAATACCTTATCCTTATATGGCTCGGGAACCCGATAATTATGACTGTGTAGCTGTTCTCCTTGCCATTTAGATCTCCCTGTGAAAAGGATTTTTATATTGAGAAAGTAAGTGAACAAGAAACAAGAGACTTCACAGTAAAAAAGCGCGCATATATTTAAAAGTTTAAGTCCACTCGTTTGCCAAATCAATTTGAATAAGACAAATAAGTCAATGTCAGAGACATTTACATTATTTATGATTTTCGAAATATCTTTTTAATTGATTGTAATTAATATTTTAATATTCCATTAGTGTAAATAGTAATCATATAAAAACTAGAAATGGACTTATGTACTATTTATTATCACACATCGTAATATACAAAAGTTTCCAAATTCTATTTTCTACGTTATTCAAAGTTTTATTGTATGAGAAGCGCAATCAGGTCTCCCTTGCAACACTAGCTACATAGGCCGCATTACTCCGTCATGACTGTCGTGACATCAGCCGTATAGATCGCGTCACTCCACGTGGCTGTCATGACACCGGCCACATTGGCCGCATCGCTTTCGTCTATCCAATAAAGCCTGCAACTTCAGTTGCTATTCGAGACTCCTTCGCTACTTGTTTTGGAAACTACTGCTATGATCAGACTCGTCATCCTAAAAAGAATTAAATCCTAAAGTTACACCATAAATGGATCGTGAACGAGAAGTTGATCAATCACTTTTCAAAGTACATTGATGTGCTCCATTTTTTGGTGTTATTTTACCCAACATGCACTCCGAGTACTAGTTTCTTGGTTTTTAATATTTAAATTAGTGCATTCAATGGATTAAATTGGCATGCCAATATCCATTCAAACCGTCTTGAATGGATCGAATCATATTTTATGGATTCAAAAAATATCAAATTTTCTAAGAGGAAGCAGACTTTGTTGTTATGTCACCTGTGGAATTCGTTTGCTTTACAAGGATTGCTGAAAAAACTAGAGAAAAATTTAATGAACGTTTGGAGGAGTGGGACAGTAAGAACTGTCAAATTTTAGCATAGTTTCTAATTACTTCGATTTCTTCTATCAAGCTTTGGTTTGGTCACCTCAATATGGCAAACTAAGCATGGGATTTGCTTGTTGGCCATTATTCCACTTATTTATTGTCCATGAGTATTAGTTGTAAGGAATTTGCACCGCATGCATCAGGAAATAGGTCAGTCTATCATTAAAATTTGTCCTCTATGCATGATATTTAGGATCAACTGGCTTTATCTAAGTTGCAATGGGAAATGGCCGCTAATGCTTGTAAGTTTGTTGAATATCATGATCATATGTGTGTTATCAGTTATGTAATTTCTGATGGCACTTAAGGATAAGTTTGAACTTGTACAAGTTTCACTTCTACATCAAGATCCATTACCTCATCTTGAAGTAGGTATCTCAGAATAATTGACTAAGGAGACTTGGTTTCCTAATTTGGAGGCGCACTGTACTATTTGTCCAGTCCTAAAGATGCGGTGCTTGCCACCCCTACCTCTTCCTAATTGTGTAGACCATATTGTACGTATTGTCACTGAACTAGTTATTTTGCATCTACTTGCTATCGACAACAACCTAAGCAATCTACAAGAACAAACAATCAATCCCGATACATAGGTACACCTTCATGCTCATCCTCATCCACTACTAATGCTATTATTGAGGGTTCTTCCACCAGCTTGCTCATTACTTTATCTTTAAAGCATTTACGATGCATTTTCGAGAATCTTGTAATTCTAACTCCTCTGTCCCTAGCAATTCTGCTCTATTTGTGACTCTAGATATTTCTAGTTCATGATTCTTTGATTCTACCTATGGCAATCATATGACTTCAAACATCAATTTGTTGAAGTCAAAGTCATTATCTTTACAAACATCTTCTATCTATACAACTGATAACTCATAGATGCTAGTTAGTCACCTTCTATCTATACAACTGATAACTCATAGATACTAGTTAGTCATATAGGAAACATTTCAATGTCCGCATGTCATTATTTGGCACTTTTTAAGTTCCTAAACTTTCCTTAAACTTGATATATATGGGATAACTACGAGAAACTTGGTTTTGATATTAACTTATCTTCCAACAATTGTCGTGTGCAGACCCATGAACAAGGCAAATAATTGAGATGGACCGTAAATTTGGACACCTATTCAAGCTTATCTTATTAGTACATCTCAATGCTCTTAGTAGTTGTGCTCCCATGTATCATCTGAAATTTGGTATTCTCATCTAGTTCATGTTTTTTCTTCTATATTAGGTCGTCTGATTTCTAGTAGTCATCTAAGGCTATTAAAATAATCATTTTGATTGCTTCTCGTGTCAGTTGGAAAATATCACGCTTTAACACTTAATTTTAGTGAATTTGTCTCTCGTGCTTCTTTTGATTTAATTTATTCTGATATTTGGGGCCCATGTCATACTCCCAAAATGGGAGGATCTCACTATTTTGTGAATTTTGTGGATGATCATTCTTGCCAGATATGGCTCTGTCTTATGAAATATTGATCTGAACTAGCTCACATTTATCGTGATTTGTTGCCATGATCAAAACTCAATTTTCTTAAACATCAAGATCTTTTGTATTGATAATGCCATGAAATGTTAAGACACGGAATTTCTTTGAATTAATTCTTAAAATGGTACTAACATGGATCGTTCTGGTTTGAAAACTTCCCAACACAATGGTCGAACAAAGTGTAAACATAGAAACATCTTAGATTTTGTCTGAAACCTTTTAATCTCAACCTCTTCTCCAAAATACTTTTTGGGATAGACTTCTCATACCATTGTATACACTATCAAGTACACTCGGTCACCTATCATAGGTGATATCTCTCCTTATGAGCGCTTATTTGGCAATGTTCTTAATTACAATCTTCTTCGAGTCTTTGGCAATGCTTGTTTTGTCCATTTTCTTCCAAATGAACATATGAAATTAGAACCCTATGCACATCTACGTTGTTTCCATGACTATGATGTTGAGCACAAAGAGTATCGATGTTGAGGTCCCCTCTTTAATCATCTTCACGTATCTCGTCATGTTACCTTTTGAGAACACAAGATGTTTTCATTGCTTCATCCCTTCGACTCCTCTCCTGCTACTCTCTTCTTTATAAGTCCTTCAGTGGATCTATTTCCTAAAGATAAAGACAATTAGATATTACTCTTTGGAGTTTTCTTCTCCTAATCTTGATGCAAGTAGGTCTGGTGATCCCATTTCGATAGTTACTAGCTTGTTTGTATCATCCACAAATTCTCCACCTATCATTCCCTCTTCTCCTATTTGTCATTCCACCATGTAAGTGAACCTTCTGTTCCATTTGTTGATTTTCATTATTATTCTAGTATTTTTTTTTCTTTCATGAGGCTTACATATATAGAGAAGCTCGAACTAATCCTTTCTAGCAGCAAGCAATGGCGAATGAGTTGCATGTGTTAGACAAATATGATGCTCGACATTTGGTTGAGTTGCCTCTTGGAAATTTTGCTATAGGTTGTAGATGGGTGTATAAGATCAAGACTAAGGTAGATGCAATGGTGGAACGCTACTAAGCTCGGCTAGTAGCAAAAGGCTTTACTCAAGAGTATAGTATTAACTAGGACAAGACATTTGCTCTAGTTGCGTGTCTCAATTTTGTTTGGAGTCTTCTTGTTGTTGCCACTGTTAAGCAAAGGCCTCTATTCTAGATATATGTTAAAAATGCCTTGATCTTACTAAGGAAGTATATATGGAACTTCCTCCGGGGTATACTCTTGCTTCTAATAAAGTATGGCGTCTACAAAGAGCATTATATGAACTAAAATAGGCTGCTCGTGCATGATTATTCTAAGTTTAGTTTTCTTGGCTTCAATTTTTAGGGTTGTATAGTTCCAAATTCTATCCAAATTCCATTTGAAGCCTAAAACCTACACATCAAAATGTTCCCCATTTTCCAGACTGTCTAACTTACTCTATCACGGGTTCTAGGATCTACCAGGGAACCAACCATTTTTTTTTTCATTTTTAGTTAAGCAAAATAAAAGTGACCCCAACAACAAAAATGAAAAGACCCCATATGTTAATAACAACAATCCATAAAGATGAACACCTAAAATAAAATAAACAATAAAAATTTCAAAGCACGTAACATTCTTATCTATATTATGGTGGTACATGTTAATATACTGACAATCAAACACAAACAAAGCTAAAGGACGTGCACAGCAGAGTCATGGGCGCATGTGATGGGCGAAAAGAAAGCAAAAGCAGAGAGGGAAAATAAAAGGGAGAGAGAAGAAACGAGCAGAGGAAAATCCAACAATAGTCCTTCTCAGCCATTATTCTCATGACACAGACAATATGATCGCTCTTTCATTCTCCACGTACTACCCTCTCTAACTACGGACCGAGCTCCTCTCTCTTCTGTTCCTTCGGCCACTCACTCATGTTCTATACCTCACCAAGCCGAGACCCAAAGCAGCACTCTCATGTACAAGGAAAATAGAGAACAAACAAAGCTAGCAGGATGGTAGGAAGAGAGCTCTGAATTGAAAAAAAAAAAAAAAAACCGCAAGAGAAAAATAAGGGACTCTTGACCTTGGAGCCTCCTAAACCTTCGACCAAGATTTCCCTTTCATTTTGAACCGTTTTGTCAACTCATAAATACAGCTTAATATTTCCCTTCGTAAATTCCTGATTCGGTTCCTAGTCTGTTTTCGATTCGGTTCCTACCTATGAACTTAACCAAAATAAGTTCCAAAAAATATAGAACCAAGAACCGAACAAGGTCTTACCCAACCTTGGAACCGGACCAATTCTAACTAGTTCAGTTCTCCAGTTTCCAATTCTATCCTTAAACCATACTCACCCTTATCCATGACAATGCTCTCGTCTTTCAGTGAACATCTCCTGAGTATATTCTACTACTATTATATGTGGATAATATGATTATTACTAGCGATTATCATATTGGTACTACAAAACTCCAACAGTACCTCAGTAGGCAGTTAGAGAGGGTAGTACTACTTGCGATTCGGTTACTCTTTAAGATTGCAGGTTGCCTCAGATTCCTCTAGCTATTATCTTTCTCAAGCGAAATACACCATTGATCTTCTTTCTCAAGCGAAACTCACTAATTCTAAGATTGCCACAACTCACATTGAGGCAAATGCCAAATTTGATGACAACGATGGGACTGATCTTTTGAATCCTACACTTTATCAATAGTTGGTTGGCAGCCTTGTGTGTCTCATTGTTGCTCATCCTAACATCACCTATGTTGTCCACATAGTCAGTAGGTTCATGACCGTTTCGCATACAATTCACTTTGCTGCTGTCTTCATACTTTTATTATGTCAAGAGTACCTTATTTTATAGTCTTCACTTTTTTGCCCAATCTACTTTAGAGTTAAAGGCTTATTCTAATGCTAATTGGGCATGACATTTTAAATATAATATGTTATAACAATTTTTATTTAGTAATTGATCATGTATAACATGCAATTATTTAAATAAAATTACACGATTGTATTGTCAATGATCATGGTGGTTTTAATCTTGAGGATAGTTGCCTCTTTTTCATGCTAAAAATTATTTTATAATATACAGTTTTGAACTTCGTGTAAAAGAGCCATTTTTTTGTGCTATCAAAACATGCAAGTTTTTAGAATTTCTCTTGATTGAAAGAGATATTAAAAATCGATCATTAAAGAAAAGCCACATAAATGCTTACGTGATAATTTTTTTAATAGGTAAATAAGATTGCAAAAAAAAAAAAAAAAAAAAAGATTGAAAGTGATCTCTTTTGGGAAAAAAAAAAAAAAGGTTATATGAATGAGGGGTTAGGGAAATTCGCTAAAGTTTCGCACATTCGGGATCCGCAAAGTAATCCTATGTATTGAGATTGGGAAGGGTTCTTTTTATTATTGTAATTGAGTATTGTGATTGAAAACGTTTGATATGAGTAAGAGAGAAGTCAAGCCCAATTTGGTTGCGCGGTCAAAATCCAAAGCTCCATTATAACGTTAGTCCTCTTTCTTCTACGTCACGATATCAACGAAGGGAAACAATTCAACAAAGGTCAAGTTAGATCAGACAACGTACCTGGAAATTCAGCAATCTTTGGTTGGGTGTACTTGCCGTTACAAACCACCACAGCCTCAAAAACCTCGACACCGGCCGCCTCCTCCCCACCGCGAGTCCGCCACTCCACAGCCCACTGGTCCCGCCTCCCCTCGACGGCTCGCTCGACCCGAACCACTTCGTGCCCGAACCGAATCAGCTCGATCAGCCCGGAATCCTCCGTGAAGCCACGCAAGAACTGGAGCACCTCCTCGTGACCTGGGAAGCTCCTCCGGTCCCCGCATCCCTTCTTGAGAAACGGGTAGTCCGAGAAACCCATTAGTTGCCTCGGCAGGTTCACCCGGAGCGATCGATACATGCTGGCATGGACAACATTGCGGCCCGGATCCAACCCCAGCGGGTCGGATTCGATCCGAGGGTCGTATAGCCACGTGCCTCCAACATCGTTGGCCCTCTCAAAAACCACCACTTGGTGCCCCTCGCGGCAGAGCTCCCTCGCTGCAACAAGACCCGCCATGCCGGCTCCGATCACCGCCGCCTTCACGTGCAGTTTTCCCATGTATCTGGACGGTATCCTGGGCCTGTACAACAACTCGCTTTCTTTTATAGGAGTTTCTTTCTTTTTCTTTTTTCTTTTTTTGGGGTCACATAGAAGATTCTTTCTTCCGTACAGAATTGGTGGGTAAAATTTACTGGGGAAGGTCTATAACAGGTTTAATTATTAATGGGGTGAATGGAAGGTGTGCGCGTTGCGTCGGTCGATCCACCTAATGCCAGTCATAATTCACAATTTATTAAGATTACAAATAAAACTCAAGGAGTACTGATTCCACATTCGAGAATGATATTTTCCACCGCCCCTTGAAATGACCTAAAATCCAACATTGTAACGAAAATATCTTTTTTTAGGTGCAAGTTGCTTGATTTGGTTTGATAATTTATATCCATCTCACTATCTGTTTAGCTTTCCAATTCTAAATAAAGCACGAATTCTAAGTAATTATAAATAATTGATATTTATATGAAGTGCTCAAATAGAGATACACTTTTGGGATCATTTTATCCAAGCTTATTATTGCGTACAAACACAAACCAAAAACAGGTAGATGCTGGGCCTTGACCTTTATTCAAGCGTCCACTATTGACCATCACATGAGAAGAGCGGAACCGATCCGAGACAAGGTTTAATGTGTCCTGCTCGTTGATCTTCTATTCTTAGGGTTGTCAATGGTTTAGGTTGGGCCGGGTTTCCAGCCGACTCGACCCAAACCGAAATATGAAGTGTGTAATTTCATAATGAGCTGTCCCGAAACCCAAATAAAACACAAGTTGAAAACGCAGGTCAGATCGGCTATTTGTTTTACTTAGAAATGCTACTGCATGGCATGTAGGCTTTCCCTCCTTATATGCCTGCGACCATCTCTTTCAATGGGAAACATGTTTTAGGTCGGTTGTGGTTATGACCCGAACCTAAACAAGTACACTCTTTGTTTTGTACTCATTTACCCGAACTAAAAAGACCTGAAAATTTCAAGTTGGGACAGGCCAGTCGTGCTTCAATTTAGGTACACAATTCAGTTTTGACACCCCTACTTTCGATACAGTAGGGTCTCGTAGGGTACAGACTAACCAGGCATCTGAATGAAGAAAAGTAGACCTAGACAAGGATATGATAGAATCCAAACAAACTTGCACCAATTCCCACCATAAATTGGTGTGCATGGTGTAGTCTTTCTGCTATGATAATTGAGTACCTTTTTTTTTTGTCGGAAAACTATTCCGTCATTCTTAAATCTATTGTATTACTATCAATTCAATTCTAAACTTTCTAATTCAATCAATTTAGTCTTCGACCTTTCCGTGAAGTTTGAAAGAGCACCATTACGACCCCACATCAGAAGCTACCGTGGCCGTTCACAACTTCTTCCATGACTACATTAGATTTGAGGCAGTGCAATTCTGAGGACGTCGAGAGGACCAAGATCTCAACTGGAGGACGTGAAAGTCACGGACGACCGTAGATTACCTTGCGCATAAGCGAGCTGAAGAGAACGCTGACAAATGATCAAAGGGAGAACGCAAATGGATTCCTTTAATCGCTTCCAACATGTAGTATTCCAGTTTCTACAAACTTAACATTCCGAAGTGCAATTAATCTTGTCCGATTCTTCTTCTCCTCCTGCTTCTCCTTTCATCCATTTCTCAACATCCCAAGTGTCTCTCCAATTTTCACCTAACGTCATCAGAAGACTCAACGAAGTAAAATACATGTTTTGTCTCCATTTCTCCAGTGGCGGTAGTCCCAACTCTCCAGCAAGCCAATTTTCATAATCAAACTGCCAAAAACCGAAAAAAAAAATTATGTAGGATGATGATCATATATTTAAAGGGAAAATGTTCGATAATTGAAACAGTAGACTCGATTATCATTTAAATAAGGTTTCAGAGTCTAATTAACCGGATGAATTATGATAATCGAAGACAAATACCGCAATTTTGTACTATAAAATGTCCAATCCGTGAAGATTTCTCTTTTTTGTCATTGATCAATTGGGAAATGAAATAGGGTTTGATGTAATTGAAAGAGTAGTGCAGTTGGGTTTCTTCAGATGTACCTTCTCCAATTGAAGCCTGTGAGTATGACGCTTGGGCCATCCGGCCGCCTCAATCCGCTGGTAATATTCATGTACCGAAGACATCATCTCTTCTTCACTTGGCAGAAGTGTTTTCCCAGATAATATTTTCGCTACCCACCTTGATTGTAACTCGCTGAGGAGAAACGCAATAGCCTATTCGCATTTTCAAAATAGATAAAAAGTCACAAAGGCTAAACCCTATTAATAAAATAACCCACAAAATTTATTTTATTTTATTTTTGCAAAAATGTATCATTTATCGAATTAATAGATCGTCGAAAATATAATCATATAATGTTGCCCACAGAATTGGTTTTTTTTTTTTTTTTTTTTTTTTCTCGTAGGCAAAGTTTTTACTCGCGTACCCGATATGGTATGCCAATGAAAGAGAGCCATGGAGCAAGCGCAGGTGGGAAAACATGTTGATATAAAGGCGCGACGCAATTGTCCTCCACGTTCACAATTCCATTCATTCTGAGAAATGGGAAGTCATATTTGTACCTGGGAAACCAAAACAATACACATACCTAATAAGAATAAAATTATTGACATATTTTGTGTGCTAAAATATACGTATGTCGTACCCAGAACAATGGATGATAGCATCTGCATATATTGACGATCCATCTTGGAAGACTATTTTCCCGTCCTCTTTGGCATAATCGATCTATGCAAAGCAGATGATGTTTTGGACAAGTCACACGGTGGTCGTGAAAATTTTGGCCAATTGTTTCGATGCTAGAAATAACATAATCGGAGTGAGAAAATGTAGAATACCGGGGAATGTTGAAATAGGCCTTCAAGAGTCTCAAGCTTGGTGGTTTCTCTTGAAGCTAGGTGAACTTCTTTCGCGACATGTAAAATGTCTTTCGCAATGTCGATCCCGCTCGGTCCATTTCCAATTATCACTACAATCTGTAGTATCATAATAGGTGATGAATGAGGGAGATACATACCTAAGAAAAATTTACCAAATTTCCTGCTTTAGTTACTTTATTTTATTAGTCGTACTTACCAATCCGTTAAATTTACCACCTATTGTTAGAAATTACTGATTTGAAGTAGAGTGGTTGCTAATTTTCTTCAATCAATTTAATTTGTGTTATCAACTTTTATTGAGCTTAGTTACCAATGTTCATTTGGCGTTTCTTAATTATCAACTTCTCTTATCTCGAACAAAAAAAAAAAGTTCTCTATATTTTACAAATTTTTAATTTATCATACTTGCTTATGCCTTAAATTTATCAACTATCATGTGGAAATACCAATTTCTATTGGAGGGGTTCACAACTTTTCACCAATTAAGTTATCAAATAATTTTGGGTTGCTTACTACAATTTTTCATTAATATTTTTTTCAAGTTACCAACTTTTTTATTGAGTTACCACTTTTTTTGGCATTACTTATCAACCCCTTTAAATAAATAAACTCTTTTTAAAAATGAACAACTTTTCTCCAATTGAGATAACAGCTACGCTTGCGTTAATAACTCTTTTTTGAACTAGTTATTAATGTTTATTTTTTAACCTACCAACTTCTCTTGTCTACGATGGAAAAAGAAAATGCTTTTTTGACCATTTATTAACTTTTATTTCCCTATCTTATTAATACCTTAAATTTCTTGACTGATCTTTATTTATACCGCTTACCAATTTTTCTCCAGTTAAGTTACCTACTAAGTTGAGGGTTGTCAATTTTCATTGAGTTGTTTATTCTGATGCTTACTAACTATTTTTAGAAAATAACAATCTTAATTAAAATAATTACAAGATTTTATTTGATTAAATTACCAACCTCAATTGGTAACTCAATTGAAATGTTGATAAATTACAAATAAATAAAAAAAATTGAGCATTGGTAAGAACTAAAGTGAGAATTAATAATCCAAAATTAGTGGATAATTTAATCCAACAAGAGTTAGTACATTACATTGGTAACTTCGTATAAGAGCTAGTAATTTTGAAGAGCATATAAAGTTATGCAAATAAAACTTAGGGAGTTAGTACAAATTTTGCTAGTACAAATTATGAAAACCAAAAATCTATCATTTTATGAAACTGTTGCTATGTTGCCAACAAGGTACTGAGGAAAAAAAAATCAGCAGTTCTTTTTTGTTTTTTTTTTTACGAACAAGTTTTTGACACCTATCAACATTAGTTGAAATTCACTAGCACGAAGACGTTCGTATTTTATGACACAGAACAAGGAACATCATACCTTATCTTTGTATGGTTCAGGAATCCGATAGTTATGGCTATGTATTTGTTCTCCTCGCCAAGTACTTCTACCTACAGTAAGTTGCAAGGTAGGCATGTCTTAGATCAAAGTAAGACAACTCTAATCCTAATATTACGAAGAGTCTTTTTCATAGCACTTGAATTTTTTCAAGAATATCTAACAAGGAAATACTTTAAATTTCAAAATATATATTGCGATATGACAAAAGCAGTCCACTGAAAGGTGCAAATATATTTTGGGTAAATGTCACAAATGGTCCCTATACTTTTACTTAATGTGCAATCTCGTCCCTGAACTTTCAATTTGCTTAATTTGGTCCATGAACTATTGATAAATGTCCGATCTAGTCCCTGAACTTTCGATTTGCTCAATTTAGTCCATGAACTATTGATAAATGTCCGATTTAGTCATTCGATTACTTTTTTTTTCTTTTTTCTTTTTTTTCTTTTTTTTCTTTTTTTCTTTTTTTTTCTTCTTCTCTCTTCCCTCCGCCGGCCATGGCGTAGCCGGCGGAGGGAAGCCGGCGTCCGGTGAGGGTCGCCCTCGCCGGCGTCGGGCGAGGGCCGTCTTTGCCGGACGCCGGCTTCCCTCCACTAGCTCCGCCATGGCCAGCAGAGGGAAGAGAGAAGAAGAAAAAAAATGAAAAATGAAACGGAAAGTAACCGAATGACTAAATCGAACATTTATCAATAGTTCAAAGACGAAAATGAACAAATCAAAAGTTCAGGGACTAGATTGGATATTTATCAATAGTTCAAGGACCAAATTGAGCAAATTGAAAGTTCGGGACGAGATGCACATTAAGTAAAAGTATAGAGATCATTTGTGACATTTTCCCATATATTTTATTTAGTCGTCTATTTTTAATGAGTGCCTCGAAAAATATTGGTTAACAAAATCTACTTTCCAAATGTGTTAATTTTACATTCAAAGGCGACATATATTCTTTTACCGTGTGTAAAGAATTGAAACACGACAGATAACGTGGTGCGAGATATGGACAACTAGACATGATTTATTGTCGGCTGGGTGCGCCGTATGGTTGTATTATCTACATTTGTCGTTTTGCAAATAAAGAAATTATATTAGCTGAATTCACTTTAAAATAAAGTAAACTTAAAAAAAAAAAAAAAAACAAGGGCGGGAAAACAAAGACGGTTGTGACGTACCTGGAAATTCAGCTAGTCTTGGCTCGGTAAACTTGCCATTGCAGACAACCACGGCCTCAAACGCCTCCGCACCGGCTTCCCCGTCGCGCGTCCGCCACTCCACGACCCACTCATCATTCCTCCCCTCGGCGACTTGCTCGACCCGAACCACCTCGTGCCCGAATCGGACCAGCTCGACCACCCCGGAATCCGCCGCGAAGCCCTGCAGGAACCGGAGCACCTCCTCGTGACCCGGAAATGGCCTCGGGTCATCCCAGACACCGGGTTTCGCATCACACGGGTAGTCCAAGAACCCCATGATTGGCCTCGGGAGGTTCACTCGGAGCGACTTGTACATGCTGCTGTGGATAACCTCGCGAGCCGGATCGAGACCTAAAGGGTCGGACTCGACCCGGGGGTCGTAGACCCATGTGCCTCCGACTTCGCTGCCCTTCTCGAAGACCACCACGCAGTGCCCTTCTCGACGGAGCTCCCGGGCCGCGATCAGCCCCGACATGCCGGCTCCGATTACCGCTGCTTTTACGCTCCGTTTTGCCATGGCTTTCTTCTTGTGCATAACATTTTATTTGGAGATCCTTTATATACGCTAGCGATGGGTCTATTGGGTGGTGGGCTAAGATTGAGCTTATTTTTGCCCTTTTTTATTCCTATTTTTTTATGGATATTGCTCGCTCCAAACCGAGTGGAAATTTCAAAGTCATAGCGTGCATAATCCTACTTTCTACCTCTGATTACGTGCTTAGACCAAATACTACTTAGTAATTGTGGTGATGGCGATGCCCAAGAGAAAATATTGATAGAAAAAATCAAGATACAGTTATCAAGATTTGCAATAATTTACTTCAACTCTCACACTTTTGTGTGAGTAATATGAAATAATCATTCACCGTCCTGTTTTCAAGACGATCAACACAAGCCATCAAGAGGGGTAGCGCAACAATAAAAAGCGCTCCGTCTTTTGTAAGATCATAAATTTGAACAAGTGTCATGCACATTTGGAGGGGAAGACGAGATTAGTTCAAACCCTCCTGTAGCTGAAAGTTTAAGATGATGATGGGAAGAAAGAGAAAAGGGAAAAGAAAAAGACTTTTCAACAACAATTTGAATAATTTTATTTAACTCACACTTTTCTGTGGGTAATACGAAATTGTTATTATGATTACTCGTCCCCAAAGGCATCTTGGATTAGCAATAGTTCGGTTGCCGATTTGCTTTCAAGATGAAAAATTCGAGCCTATCAAGAGTTGTAGCGCAACAATAAAAAGGTCACTCTGTTTTTCATGAGATTGTAAATTTGAACACGTGCCCAATTTAGTTTTTGGGTATTTGTTGAGAGATTTCAATAACGAATGTGACATCTTTTTTCTAATGCTTAAGGAGGATAATTGCCCTGGTCGCCCCTTTCCACGCTTCTAACTTTTCAAATAAAGTTAGAAAGATGCCTCCCGCGCCAAATTCCAAATTACTTGACAAATGCAAATTGAATTCGACCACCCCCTTTGTTTATTCACTGGCAGTCTACCATTGCCACGCCGCCGCTGTCGGGGAAAAGAATTGAGACGTGTTTGGATCTGCGACTAGTCTCCCAATCTCACCGTTTAGGCCCACGGTATTGGCAAGTTTTCTATCTTTACTTTAACGAATATGTCCATGATGGGGTGCAATTGGGTCGCACCGTATCGTCTTGATACGTTACGATGGAAATATATCTCTTGAAATTGTACGAAGGGAGATGTATAAGAGTCTCCCGAAGACAACCGTTGGAACAGTTGGCAGAGCATGCGATCAAAAAATCCTCTCATTTGTTTGTTCCATTTCCATCAAACGGAGAAGGCATCCCATTTTTACTTTTACAAAGAAAAATTGGCATTTACGCTATGGAAATCGGGTGCTTTTCTCGTGATTACATTCAGACCGACGTGAAGTGTTTTTGTTCATGATTCATCCGCAATTCAACATTAGTTCCGGGGTTTATTGTTGTTTGCGCATCGATTAAAAGTAAGTCGTCTTCCGCCGACTTGAATTCTAACATTGGTATCAGAGCCCAGTCGCGATTTCTGCTTTTTTTTCATCAAATTTTCTCGTTTACTAATTGATATCGAGATCAAGAGTATGAAATCTATACTGTTTGAATGTTTATTGCTCAGAATTGTGATCTGAATTGTCGAAAACGAATCGAAGCAAAGAACGGATTTGGGGCCACGTACACACGTACAGTTTTGGCCATTTTTCGAAATATTTTTTCGGCCAAAATCAACTTTGAAATATGCAAGATGAAAGTACTCATCGAGACAAGTCCGACGATGGGTCGAGCGCCGCCGGCGGAAGCTGGACGCGCCCACATGTGCGGCCAGAAGCCGCGGCGCGTGGGTGCCACGCGCTCAATGCGCTGGGAATGCTAGTGCATGAGCGTCACGCACGCGTCGGCAAACCGACGCGTTCTGACGTCATCCAACGGTCGGTAACCGCCGGATGATGTCATCGATGACGTCACCGACGGCGGCAGTTGGCCAGGCGGCAACCGACCCGACCCGAGGCGCAACCCATTGACCGACCCGACCCGACCAGTGACCCGACCCCGTTGATGGACCCGACCCAACCGTTGACCAGTCAATGGTTGGACCGGTCAGATCGGTCAACGGTCGGACCGGCCAGGAGCCATTTGGCTCGCTGGCGCGTGCGCCACACGAGCCGCACACTTAGGCGACGCGTGGAGGCGCATGCGTGCTCCGATTGGAGCGTGGTCAGCGGCGTTTCGTTCGTATGGATGTCCCCTACACTATGGTATAGTTATTTTTATTTTTAAATTTTATAAATGTATGAAACTATGTATGGAACCCTAAGTACGCGTATTTTTAAGGTATTAATGCACAATTTATTCATTTATAGCTAGTATTTTCTTATGTTTTAGGAAATACAGTAGCTAACCTATATGAAAATGATCTCATATATGTTGTGTAGAGCTTGGTTTAATGGTAGCATGTATATAGTTTAATATACTTGCAATTTTCTAGTTCAAAGAAAATTCGAACAATGGTAGGAAATCATGGTTTTTCCATTACATGTTGAATTGCCGATTTTGATTGTAGTTATAGCATGATTGTTTTTTGTACATTGGTTTACATCATGTTATGTTGTTGTGTTAATAGAAAAATGTGGAAATTACATGAGGTCATGTAATTAATTTTTTTCTAGTGGGAGTTCGTAGGTTGGTAGAATTCAAAAGAGTTCTCACCTAGAACTTAAAATTTGTGCAAATTAAATTGATTAATGATAATGGAATAATTGTACATAGGAGCTGATTGGGAACATAGTGAACTTTCGTTTCTGTGTCTTTTGTTGAAATATCATTAATTTAGTTTGTCTTTGCTACAAATTAAATATGTGTGTTACTCTGAAAAATGTGCTAGTATTGCTTATGTGTTTATTATGTCAATTTGTTATAGCAATTGATTATGATTTCGACATCCAAGATCATTGTGGCTGACCTCAATAAGGGTGAGAAGCTGAACGGTGACAATTGTGATATTTGGCACAGAAATGTTCAATACATCCTTGATGAGCAAGAGGTTTTGGAAACCCTCAACCACACCATGAATGAACCTGAGCTTGGAACTTCAGCTCAACACAGGAGAGATCAAGAAGCTTATCAAGCTTGGAAGAAGAAAAATAGCATTGCTCGCATCACGTTGCTAAGCTGTATGCAAGATGATCTCATGTGTGAGTTTGAAAGTTATAATAATGCTCAAGTTATGTGGGTTGCCTTGAAAGATAAGTTTGGGGGTACATCTGCCACTAAGCTGAGGAGACTCACCATCAAGTTTGACACATATCGAAAGCGTTCAAATGTAACGATGAGGCAGCATCTTCGGGAGATGTCAAACATGATTCGTGAGCTGAAGTCAGCAGGTCACTCCCTTACTGATGAACAGCAAGTTCAGGTTGTTATAAGGTCTTTTCCTGACAATTGGGAGCATATGAAGATCAATATGACGCATAATGAGAATATTGTCACTTTTGATGATATTGCACGTCATTTGGAATTAGAGGATGAGCGTCTAGAGGCTGCGAGATCCTCTACCCATGCTTATGTTGCTGAATCGAGTTCGCGCAAAGTTTCGGGCTTTAAGCACAAAAAGAATTCTCAATTCAACAACAAAGGTAAGAAGACTGATTAGGCACCTAAGAGGGCTAAAACCTTCCAACGCAAGAAGCGTGGTTGGAAGAAGGACAAGGCCAAGATGAAGTGCTACAATTGTGGCAAGATGGGTCACTTTACTCATGAATGCACTGAGCCGAAAGAGGTACCCTATTACTCCATTACTTTAAGTAATGCTTTTGTTTCTAGTACTGTAATGCTTGCTGAATCACATCTAATGTGGACTATAGACTCAAGAGCAACAGACCACGTAACTAGAGACCGAGAAGCATTTGTGGAGTATCGTCGGATACAACCTGGAAGAATATTACTATATGTTGGGAATAACTCAAGAGTTGAAGTGAAGGGTATCAGCACATGTAAATTAATTTTACGTGGTGGTCGAAGCCTATTCCAACATGATGTCCTCTGTGCTCCGGATATTCAACGAAACTTGGTCTCGGAAGTTGTTCTTCTTAGTTTAGGTTATGTATTGGATTGTCATGGTGATTGTGTTGACATTTTGTATGGAACAATTTATTATGGTTCAGGTCATGTATCGAATGGTTTTATGGTGTTAGACATTGACTATGATCAGTACAATATTAATGTCGACGGTTGTTTTTCTTTAATTGCATATTCTAGTGATGTTGAGATTGATGCAAGTACTTGGCATGCTAGATTAGGTCACATTGGGTTGCAAAGAATGCAAAGATTAGCTAGAGAAGGCCTTTTAGGGTCACTCACTAATGTTAATCTACCTGTATGTGAACATTGTCTAATAGGAAAAGCAACTAAAAAACCATTCGGTATAGGGACTAAAGCCGAATTTCTATTGCAACTCATACATTCTGACATTTGTGGTCCTTTGAATGTGAGGGCGAGGCTCATATTTCATCACTTTTATGTATGACTTTACGCGTTTCAGTTATATCTTTCTGATCTCCCATAAGTCATAAGCATTAGACTGCTTTAGACGATATATAACGATGGTAGAGAATCAGTTGAATAAAACAATAAAGGCATTGAAAACCGATCGTTGACGTGAATATCTATCTGAATAATTCCAGGCTCTTTGTGATGAAAAGGGAATTGTACGACAATTAACTATTCTTAGTACTCCACAACAAAATAGGATAGCTGAGAGAAAGAATAGAACCCTATTGGAAATGGTCAGGTCTATGATGGCGCAAGCAAATTTACCAATCTCCTATTGGGGAGATGCATTATTGACTGCTGCCTATATACTTAACCGAGTGCCCTCAAAATCGGTCACTTCCACCCCTTATGAATTATGGACCGGTAGGAAACCAGACTTGAGTATTCTACGTCCATGGGGATGTGTAGCTTATGTTCATGATTCTTCCCATAAATATAACAAATTAGGCCATAGAGGGAAGAAATGTGTCACGCCCCGAACCCCGAGCGCGTGCACATCCCACTGCAGTCGATCAAACATGCGACATCCCAGGATACGTCGCCGACCCATTCATTTTATTACACATGCGGAAGCGAAACAAATCCCCTGACAACATTTAACTTGGGATAGAAAAGCAGGTATTCAATCACAATACCAAACACTCGCTTATAAACACATCGGTTTAAATACAATACTGGACTGATTACAAAATAGACCAGCTCGATAAAAGGGGAACTATCTTAAGACCACTAGCAGGACACGTTCACCGATCCTCTAGTTTTCACCTTTCCAGACTCCATGGCTTCGGGTCCTCCACGACCACCATCTAGGGACCTGAAATTTTGGCCCACAACGGGGTGAGACATTGTCTCAGCAAGTTCAACCCCCTAAACCCCTATTAGAAAGAAAATATACCCCGGGTGGCCTAGCCACATCACACAGAACACTTACCTCACCCCAATCCCTTCCTGCAGGTTAGCACAATTTGTATCACACTAACTCAGGAAATAATAAGAATTCAAACAATTGGAACGCCAACACTTTCATAGGAACCACAAACACACTCAGCACGCATTCCAATTATTATTCACTGCCACACAAGGGCATAGCCTACTCGCAGTTCGGCTATCTACTGACATTAATGCCAGGCATCGCCTCCCCCCTTGGAGCGCGGCTTCGTCACTACGTCGACGGCATTCCCGAAGGAGCATAGGTCCAGTCGGCCTAGCCTCTACTGCGACCCGAGCCTCGTCACTATATTAACGGCGATTATAAAGGAAATACAGGTCCAGTTGGCTTAGCCTCTACTGCGACCCGAGCCTCGTCACTAAGTTTAGAATCAGGTCCAGTTGGCCTAGCCTCTACTGTGACCCGAGTCTCATCACTAAGTTGACAGCGATTCTAAAGAAATACAGTCCAGTTGGCTTAGCCCTCTTTGCGACCCGAGTCTTTCAACCAGCACACGACAATTCAAAAGCGACCTCGGACAATTTGCATTTCACTCAAATACTCCAATTGCAATAGAAAACCTTAAATATCTGATTTCGGTGCCAAATCCGACACCTGAGATTTTCTGAATAAAATCCACATTTTCCACAATCGACACTCAATTTGCAATAACCACTCATCGAATTTAAAATCTGAATACACAGCAGCGATCAGCTTGAAATTCTAAGAATTTAGGGTCCCGAAATAATTTTCGGAATTTAATAAATAATTAAATTTATTCCGAAAATTAATTAAATAATAATATTCATACTTTTCACAATCCACGCTCAATTTGCAATATCCAACCATCAATTTCAAAATCCGAATACACGGCAGCGATCGGCGCAAAATTATGAGAATTTAGGGTCCCGACAAAATTTTCGGAATTTATTAAATAATTAAATTTATTCCGAAAATTAATTAAATAATAATATTTTAATAATTTTCGTAATATAATATATTATTAAATAATCCAATAATTTCGAAATATTTATTTAAATCAAAAATAAATTCATTTAAGTCACATCAAGGCTTATCTTAAAATAAACCTTCTTAACCCTAATTAAACACACTTTAAATTAAAACACCACCTTAATCTAATCCACTCTTAAATAACTTAAACTAACCACCTAATAACATTTAACCTAAACTAAGCCTCCCTAAGCATAATTAACCCTCTAAGCGAGGTTTAGTGAGCTAAACTAACCGGATTAGCGAGCCGAGCGGACCAAAACGACGAGGGCAACGAGGGGATCGACTTTTCCAAAGGCGAACCTAAACTCCGGGGCCGGGAAGCCGGCCAAAACGGGCCACGAAGCTGCTGCCATACCCATTTCTTGCAGCTGCTGGTCACAGGCGGAGGAGGGCCAAAAAGCGGCGGTTCGGGCGCGGGGCGACAGCAGCGGCTTGCACGGGCTCCCGGCAAGCTAGGCGGCGGCTCGGCGACGACGGGCAGCTCGAGACAACTGCGACGGCGCGCGGACGAGGGCGGAGCAGCGAGCTGTCGGCGAGCGCGCGCGCGCGCAAGCGTGCCAGGGCGACGTGCGGCGACGGCGACGACGACGGCGGCGAATGGGCGGAAGGGGCGGCCGGTCGGGCGATCGAGCTTGGCCGGTCGTTCCTCTCTCTCTCTCCTCCAAATTTCAAGACAACTCCCCTTGATTCAAGGAAGAAGATGATGGGGACAAGGGGGAAGTGACATCCCACCTTTCCAAGAGCCAATCCCCATCATCCACTTGTCAAAATCCTAGCCCCTCTTGCCCCAACTACCATGACATAAGATGATGTCATCTTCCACTATCTCCAATCTCTCACAACTTTATTCCAATAAGTTCAATTTCATTTTCCGCCGGGGCATAAAATTCAAAGTCTTCAATTCTCCTCTAATTGAACCAAATTGAAGTTCATAAAATTAATCCAATGTCACCACACTTCAATTCACATATTTACTTGACCATAGAACCCTCTTAGATCTCAAAAGTGCAACCAAAAGCGGGCCTACTAATTTTTCGAACCAAATTAGCCATACCTTGATTATTTTGCTGAAAACTCGGCTTGCATGAAAAATCTTCCAAAGATGAGTCAATGATCCTAAAATAATTTGTGACACACCCAGACTTCCAATTTCTGAATTTGATCTCAATTTCACGGTTAATTTCACTCTGGCACGATATTAGCGCGTACTGATCCACCGGGTAGCTTTTAGAGATTTTCGTGCATTTGACTGTGGTTGATCAATTCAAGCCACAATGTACATCTTTGACACATTGGCGACTCTCGGTTGTCGGGATAATCTCAAGGTTTCAAACACGGACACAGGGTACCCAAACGACAGAAAAGCCGGTCTAGTGCCGATCGACAAGAATTGTGCGATCTGGTGGAATCACCCACACTCGATCACATGCCTCTGTCGAGTCGACCTATCTCCGGTCTCTAATCGATTTTTAACTGTGCCGTAATGACCCTTGCAGATTAACTCGGTCGAAAGGTCGTTTCCTGGTCAAATTCTCAAGTCCGATGCATTAGAATTTCTTAACGGCTTCACCTAGTAGACTAGTTATCCCATGAGTAATCAGTTCAGGGAAAATAACTATATGTGCACAGATTAAATGCCCATTTCAATTTATTGAAAATAGAATTGGAAAATGGGATGTCACAAAATGTATCTTTATAAGATATTATGAACACTCCAAAGAGTACGTGTTCATAGGTGAACAAGCTGAGAAAGTGTGACCGAAATGGAGTCACGAGATGTCACGTTCTTAGAGAACAATTTTCCTAGTAGATGTGAGATTGATCAGGACTTCCAATTATATGAGATGGAAGATCCTGATAACACACCCAGTAATGTTGTATGGGGAAATGAAAATTTACCTCAACACACAAGACCTAGTGGGAGTGTTGCATCGCCTGACGAATTGAATTCAAGAGAAATTCAATTGCGTAAAAGTAATCGTAAAAGTATTCACCGTCGTCGTTTTGAGATTGAAGGGGAAGCATTTATGATTGCTTAGAAAGACGATGCCGAGCCTAAGACTGTTCAAGAGGCTCTCTCATCCTCTGATAAGGAAGAATGGAGAAAAGCTTTGAAAAATGAAATGGAGTCAATGAGGACAAATCATGTTTGGGACTTAGTTGATCTACCACTCAATCGTAAAGCCATTGGAAATAAATGGGTCTTTAAGATAAAGCGAAGGGCAGATGGATCCATTGAAAAGTATAAGACTCGTCTTGTGATGAAAGGTTATACTCAACAAGAGGGTATAGACTATGAGGAAACATTTTCACCAGTTATAAGGTTTGTCTCAATACGCCTTATTCTAGCCATCGTTGCACATTTAGACCTTGAATTACATCAAATGGATGTAAAGACGGCATTTCTTAATGGAGAACTAGATGAGGAAATTTATATGAAACAACCAATAGGTTTCATAGGTAAAGGTCAAGATCATAAAGTTTGCAAACTTCATCGCTCAATATATGGCCTTAAGCAATCATCTAGACAGTGGTATCTTCGTTTTCATCGAGCCATAACAACTTTTGGTTTCACGATGATCGAAGAATATCATTGTGTATATGTCAAGCGGTCCAAAGATAAATTTGTGATTTTATCACTTTATGTAGACGATATTCTATTGGCTAGAAATGACAAAGTTTTGGTTATCACCATAAAAGAATGATTGTCTTCCAATTTTGAAATGAAAGACATGAGAGAAGCTGCTTATATATTAGGAGTTAAGATTGAAAGAGATCGATCAAGGAAACTCCTTACTTTATCACAAAAGTCTTATATTATGAAGATTCTTGAACGTTTCAATATGCAGCACTGTAATCCCATTGATACCCCTGTCATGTAAGGTGAAGGCCTAAGTACTAAGATGTGTCCTAAGACTCCAGAAGAAATTAAAGTAATGAAAATTGTTCCTTACGCTAGTGCGGTCAGAAGTTTGATGTATGCTATGATGTGTACTCGACCCGACATATGTTATGCTGTGGGATTGGTGAGCCGATATCAATCAAATCCTGGTCAAGCACACTGAAAAGTAGTGAAGAGGATCCTAAGATACTTGAAAGGCACTATGGACTATCGACTTTCTTACCAATGGAATGATTTACGCATATTTGGCTATTCATATGCTGATTGGGGTGGAGACCTGGATTAGCGTAAATCGACTTCTGGATATGCGTTCTTGCTCAATGGATGTGCAATTTCTTGGAATAACAAGAAACAGACATGCACGGCCTTGTCTACTATAAAGGCAAAATTTATTGCATGTTCTGCCGCAGTGCAAGAAGCAATATGGCTAAAACATTTCTTGGAAAATTTAGCTACTGTCACTGAGGTTCCAAGACTGGTGACAGTTTATTGCGATAATCAAGCATCCATTGTCTATGTGAAAGATCTCAAATATCATGGAAGGATGAAGCACATTGACATAAAGAACAATTTCATCAGAGATATTATAGCGCAGAAAGAAGTGATCCTACAATACATTTCAACCAATAAAATGGTTGTTGATCCATTTACGAATGTTATTCCTAGAGACATATTCTTGACTCACAGGATGTCAATAGGATTACGTAGAATGTGATATGTGTTATTGTAGAGGATCACTGGTTTATGTATATGTGGACATATGTATTGTACTTGTTTATTTATTAATGACTTGATGTTTTATTAATAAATACAAATACATTATGAGACTAGCACATACACACATATATTATTGAAAAGTATGTCAGCAAGCAATGATTGGCTCACTCACACGAGCAATCACCTCAAGTGTTATAGTTAGCACATTGAGATGAGACATTATGTACAAGTAATGCTGAAGAGCAAATTTAGTACATAAAATAATATGTCGCCTTGATTGGAGTCAAGATGAGGTATTTGATTTGTTAATAATAAAACCGAACATGATAGTCCCACAATCATGTATGCTTGAAAGATGCTAGATGCGAGTACTTAATCGAGCGTTATAGAAAGCGAGCTGATATAGCACTCGAGCTAAACATGAGTACGTGAGGAGCACGTGACTATGTTTAGGCTAAGATCCGTATAATGAATATATTTAGTAAATGACATACGCTCTTATAGAATGAGAAATCCACTATAACATGAAATTCATACTACATGTGCATTGTACGACCGACAAGGGAAGGTGAGTAGAATTATCCATATTTACTCATCGTGTGAACCCTTGAGGTAATTTATAATTTACGTCATTTTGTGCCATATGTTACTTCTGACTATGTTCTCGAAGTGAAAGATCAATGTTGCTACTTTAGCATGTTATCGGCGGTCATGAATGGATATGGCCTTATGGAACGTGTCTAGGAAAGCAGTTGTTCTGAAATGGAGAGAGACATGAGTGCGAAGGAATACTATCGTTGTTTTACATCTATCACATATATTTTCTGGTCGACCAATTATATCATCCTCTGTGATTGCGGATATAATTGTAAATACATGGTGTTTTTTTATGATAGTCAAGTATAGCCTTTAAGGGATAAGTATACTTGAATTGATGTAACAAAATATGTCTGGGGCACTGTGAGACATCGATTGTTTATTTCTTTTCGGGGTTGTAGCCATTATGTCATCCCTAACAGGTGCATAATTTGAGCTCCCAAGTGCAGGTGTATTCACTGGTCACACGGCTTACTTGCCAATATGAATTGTTTTGTAAAGTTGATGAATGTTGAATGCATTATATTCTTGATAGAGCACTATCAAGCCCATCATGTCCGAGTGGGAGATGTTGTACTTTAGCTAGTACGTCCATGATGGGGTGCGATTGGATCGCACCGTATCGTCTTGATACGTTACAATGGAAATATATCTCTTGAAATTGTACGAAGGGAGATGTATAAGAGTCTCCCGAAGACAACCGTTGACACGGTTGGCAGAGCATACGATCAGAAAATCCTCTTATTTGTTTGTTCTATTTCCATCAAAGGGAGAGGGCATTCCATTTTCACTTTTACAAAGAACAATTGGCATTTATGCTGTGAAAATCGGGTGCTTTTCTCGTGATTGCATTTAGACCGACATGAAGTGTTTTTGTTCGTGATTCATCCGCAATTCAACGTTCGTTCCGAAGTTAATTGTTGTTTGCGCATCGGATAAAGGTAAGTCGTCTTCTGCCAACTTGAATTCCAACACTTTTGTTCTGTTGGCTCGACAGAATCGACTGGCGGATCTATTTCCGAATGAAATTTCATTGTGCAACTGCACGTGTTCAAGTTAATGCGTCATCTTAATTTGTTTACTATCACCAAAGGAGAGTGTAAAGTCAACTGCGAAGTGCGTGGAGCCAGCTCAGGGAAGATTTTTGCATGCTAAAATAAGATGACACGAAGGGATCGACTTAGGTCGTGAGCTTCCTTTTAAGGTGACGCACCAAGAGAGCATGATAAAAGCGAAAAAATTCAGAAGTGCTCCGAGTGCATGCAAGCTCAATGTACCACAATCTTCGATTATAGTGGATTGCGTGTATGATTCGCACTATCTTAGGGTAAGAGTGGATTGAACTTGCATAAACCCAATGTATCTAATAATAATCTCTTAAGTATGGCATCGCTGCACTTCTTTTAAAGAACAAGTAAATAGCCATTTTTACCTCAAAATTTCACCATAATGTCTTATGTTTGGCCTTTTGTAGAAAGATTGACTTAAATTTAATTGAACAATATTATATGATACCTCCGGTCTTTCACTCTCCCCGTTGCTTTCCCCACATTTGATTTCTCTATCCACCGCTCACTCATTGCCAACTTATTCTCCCTCTTCATCACTCACTATGATTTCGTGTTCTTGCAAACAAATTTGTTGTCCTCTTTCTAATTCAATTCAATTAAACTTCGTACTCGTACAGATCAAGCCAAAAAGAAGGAAGGAAATTCTGTACTAATGTAAGATTTTTTGGTGGATATTTCGCTTTCATATTTTCAAAATGAATGCGGGTCATAATTGTCTTCAAATCGAGTTGGAAGCAATTCCGCTCTAATTTGATCTTTGATTATTGGGTTCCACGTGACATGAACAAGTCAAGTTAGACTGTAGCATCGAACTCCTAATGTCCATATTTCGTCATATTTCCCCTAGTATGGAGATGGCGAGGACAATTAAGTGTCACACACCTTAATCCTTGAGTCCAGTCGATCCATGAACCATAGAAAAAGGGAAAATAGAATAAGCCATGGACCCAAAAATGACACTAATACACCATATAAATATATACTGATGTACAAGTAGGAAGGTTAAATTACAAGCGTAACCTCTCATAGGCAACACAGTACTAACGCTAGTATCATGAGTAGAACAACCTTAATTAAATATTAGTATCAGACTGAATCAACACGGGTCAACTCGAAATAATAAATCCATGCCACAAGAGGGTTAACACCCATCTCCACCGGTAACCGGAGCTAAGGATCTGATCTCTAGGCACCCTGCACAGCCACCTGCGGCACCATCGCCGTCGCTGTCGCCTCCGTCACCCCGGGATCAGCAGAAGAAGCTTTGCCTTCCTTATCGGCTCGGCGGGGGCACGACCACCCTCTCTTGCTCCACTCATGGTGATGGTGGTCGTGGCGGTGGTGGAACCCTCGGCTCACGAACGCTCCGAACACGGCTCCTAGCGCGAAGGCAGCGACGGGCCTCATCGTCATGTTCGTCTTGGAGATCCGACCGGTCACCTTGAATCACGAGAGGCTGTAGAAGAAAGTGTTGTGGGGGGATTAGTTTGAAAGCTTGGATTGAGATATCTAGATAAAGGGTGGCCTTATATATAAGTCCGAGGATAAATTATATACGTGGGAGTTTCGTATTGCCCAAGCACCTGTGCTGGACCAGGTCAATTCACATTTGCCTCTTCTCCAAGGTCAGTATTTTACTTTTCTTTGATTTTATTTATTCATTGGAGTAGATAACAAGAAAGCGTTGTCTAGACACTGGCTCTTTGAGAATTAGGTTTTCCACTTTTTTCTTAATGAGCACCTAAGTAGCATCAACATCAACACGTGATATACAACATAACACAATGGGACACGCCATTTCGCAAAAATAGAAAATTTCGACACATTGGGATACATCATATATTCAATGTATATTTTTATCATTATTATTATTTTAATTAAATTTATTTGATTCAAATTCACAAATAAATTAATAATTAAAAAAGAGTATAGAATGAAATTATACTAAAAACATTAATCCACCATTTGTTAACATCATTCATTATTTCAATTTGACCAATTCAGTTTCATTCCAATAATCCATAAAACTTGGAAAAAAAAAAACAATCCACATCCTGGCTTACGTGTTAGAACGTGTCGGAAAAGAAGAGGAAAAAACAAACTTAGGAGATAAATTGTGCATCATGGGAAGTAAGAATCGAAAAATAAGAGAATATTATGTTTTTCTTACTTCCTCATTTATTATTTTTATTATTTTTTATCTTTTATATATTTACATTTTGACGCTTTATTTATTGAGAAATTTTAATATTGACCTCGTGCGCTTGGGAATTACATATTGAAATTCTGAACTCGCGTGTCGGAATTCCAAACTCGAGTATCAAAAAGTGTCAGGAAAGTTAATCAAGTGTCAAATTTTTTAATGCGTGTTGATTGAGTATCAAAGAGTATCTGACACGATACGAATGCTCTCGGAGAGTATCGGTGTTTCATAGATGAGCACTATTATTTAAAGGTTAATCATGTGAGATAGTTAAAATAATTCCACGATAAATGATACTGCATATGTTTATTGTAAGTAAGGTACGTTGCTACTCGTCCAATGATGTCACATATGACATATATTGTCGCATGATGTTGCTTGAAGTTTGTACACCATCGAAAGACACAAATGGACCTACCCCTGACTTGACGGGTCATCGTGTCATCAATTTCTTAGAAAAATAACTGTGCATCATGACCTAATTAGTGAAAATAATTATCAAAAAAATCCTAACTAATTATACAGATATCAATTTAGTCAAAACCTTTCAATGTGGCTAATTTAGCCATGAATTTTTTAATTATTTGTCAATTTAGTCCTTCCGGCCATTTAATCATAAATCAATAATGTAAATAATTTTTATAATGAAAAAAAAATCTGAATTTTTTAAATATTGTTTTTCTTTTCTTTTTTTTGGATCTCTTTTTTTCCGGTGAGGGCCTGTAAGGCAGCTCTTGCCCGCAGCCAGTGAGGGCTTAAGCCCTCGCCTACTGGCCAGCAATCCTAGCTGGCCACAATTGGTAAAAAAAAAAGAGATAAAAAATATTTTAAAAACTCAAAATATTTTTAAATAATAGTAAAAATTGTCTACGTTAGCACCGGTAATGCCATGTAAAATATCTAGCGCCCACGTCACCGATTTGCAATCAAAAATGGTCGGAACGTTACATTGGAAAGCTATAAGGTTTTAAACTTAATCGACATCCATATAATAAATTTAAAATTCTTTTGGTAATTTTCTCTATCCAAATTAACACAACCTAACCGAACCTTTTATACTTTCGTGTCAATTATAATATATACATAGTTGAAGTTAGAGTTCAAAGAGTGTTCCCTCGTGTACTTGCCACGTGGCACTTCTCTTTTTCTCTGTGCTTAGCAAGTGGCATGATGCTTGGCATTAGCCCAATAACTTTTACTGATTGTTTACATGTCACACGTAATTTCTAGATGCTACTATAGAGAAAGTCAATATTTAAACATTTTCAAATGCTAAAGATAATTATATCTACATCTGAACTTAGTGAAAATAATTAATTTAGACTTAGCCAAAATAATTGAATTAAACTACAATTGGTGGAGGTGTCTTTTTCGTGTCATAAATAGATAGTACATACTGCATCATCTTCTTTCTCCTCCTTTGATACATTTGCACGTAGATTTCCTCCTCGTAATAATAGATAGTACATACTGATATTTTTTTGGTTTTGAGTGGCAAATTAATGAATGAGCCAATAACTATCATTTCACATAAAATTAGTATTTTATTTATTTTGCAGGTAATTTACTACTATATAAACAAATCTACGTTGGTAAGTTATTAATTTCATCAGTAAGTTTTTATTTTTATCGTTAAGTCTTTCTCATGATTGTTCAACTTCTGAAATATCTGATAACTTAATATCGCATTTAAAGTTGCTAATTTGCTAATATTGCTGGTAATCACTTCCATAAAAAGCCTCTTCGATTCAATGTGGGAATGGGACTTGGGATGGCTCCAACAAATATGCTATTTACGACAGACATTTTTTCTGATAGTTAAAGAAACCAAGAGCATAAACATGCTTTGATTAGTCTACTGAATGAAGAGGTTTCATTTCATTTGAACGAGAACTTCACTAATGTTTTGAACAGCAAATCAGCAACTACACAGGCATACGCAGAGCTAATCCTTAATTTCAAGCACACACAAATCCTTCGGGGACCTTCTTCCCACACCCGTTCACAAGCAAGCTAAGAGCAAGAGGAACTTTGATCTTCACGAGGCCCAGCACATTGGCCTTGATTGCGGTGCACAAGCACAATGCAGCTTCGAGATCTGCAAGCCCCGCTACGAGGGTGCAGCACTCCTTGCTGGGTTTGGCGCCGATGTTCTCGGTGACCAGTCCAAGCCAGCTTCCGCAGACCCCGAATTTCAGCGTGTCTTTGGGGCACTTTCCTGGCTGCTCCGGGGCCGACGGCGGAGAGGGCAGCGGGACTTTTGGCGGGCACGGGAGGTTGTGGGGCGAGACACAAGTGAAGAACATGATGTTGAGGAGAAGCAAAATGGTTAACATGGGCCTCGGACACTTGGGAGCCATTTTCATGAAATGAAGCGGGGTGAATACTATGGGGAAAGTGAGAAGATACCAAGTGTTAAAGAGAGGCTCAAGCAATCATGTTGTTTTAATAGACAGCACAGCACAAGAGGACAAGTGAGTACGACTGGTGGCGCTTGTTAGGCCATGAAACGGAGTTGTGGCAAGAATTTTATACGAGAGAAGACTGGCCATCACACACTCACAGAGAGAGAGAGAGAGGCAGGCATACTTCCAATGCCAGAGGTTGGTTATCCAAATTGTGGCTAAGGAGATTTCTCTCTGTCTTTCACAGCGGATGAGGAATAGCCTGATCATTCACGGCCGTCACTCTTCTCCTGCATCATTGTCATTTCTTTAACTTTGCTTTTTGTCTTGTTTCATTGGCGGCGAGGGGGTTTCCAAAGACAGAGAATAAGAGCCATCATTGGATGAATTGGATTTATGTGAACTCAGTGTACGACCATTAGATCATGCGAGTTTCGCTTGAGACTCACAGAAATAAAAAATATAATGAATTTTATCTTGCACCTACAAATAGAAAAACTGTCATCGCCTCAAACATCACACATTTACAATATGGTCGATAACACATACCATAACAAGTCAGTCCTCACGCAAAGTCTTGCATCATAACTACTCAAACAGAGATGTAATAATCCAAAAATAGAACATGCTTGTCATATGAAGTTACGACTTATACAACCACCGCGAGGCGATAACCATAGGTGAAGGCAAATAAAGTCTAAGAAATTTGAGAAACAGGAATGGTTTATATCGATGTGGGGGAGAGAGGGTTCTTTCGGATGGGTCCATTTACTAGTATCTTGTCATAGAGACTACACAGTTTCTTAACATGCAAAAACTTAAATTCTTTTTAACCAACAGCGCAGCTGAGATAATGCAGCAGCTAGTGATTTTCCAGAAGCGTTTCCTCGAGGGGTCATTGATGTGTGTGCATATGTATATATATAATTGCGAAGATATAGGCATAGTGCTAAATACAGGAAGAATAGGCTGGCCCAGTCGTCTCAAGCAGCCGGGACAAGTTTGTCTTACAACTCGTTCTTATATGCTAGATAAGAAGGATATGAAAAAATGATACGCTAGCACCAGAATAACACGACCAACAATGTACTCTTATTGACATTGAATTGACTGATGAGATCACATTCCATTTTGATCAACAAATCAACCAGCTGCTAAAGAAGGCCAGAATATATTCCAATCAAGATGGACAAGAATGAACGAAACAATGAACAGACACAACTGAAGAAAAGAAGCAAATTCGAAGTGGAGTGAGAACAGTGTGCTCTAAGCACATTGGAAGCCTTTTGGGACACCCTGCCCACAGTAGTTCAGGAGCAGGCTCAGAGAAATGGGAATGTTGAGGTTGTTCCCCAGGATGTTGGCCTTGATGGCAGTGCAGAGGCAGACTGCGGCCTCCAGGTCTGCGAGCCCTTTGATGAGACTGCAGCAAGGAGTCTTTGGTGGGGTGCCCACGACAAGATGCAACAAGTCGTTCAGCAAGTTGGCACACACCCCAAGCTTGAGGGTGTCCTTCGGGCAAGTGGCAGCAGCTGGGGATGGCAGTGATGGGTGTTTGGGTATCTATGGATGTGGTGGAGGGCAGGGAGCGTGAGTCAAGCTCACCATGGTGAAGAAGAGGAGGTTGATAAGGAGGATAACACCAGTTGCAACAGTTTTAGAAGCCATTTCAGTGGGAATCAGATGTCCAAGGACTGCAACTTAGAAAGGCGCTAGGCTTGCTTGTGATGCATAATCTTGACTCTGCTTTATATAGAAGAAAGACCTATATAGAAGTGCTAAGAGGTACTTACGACTCAGAGCACAAAAGGGATCTGATCTAGAGATCCACGTGAGCATATTGCCCTCTGCATCAGAAACCACCCTAGTGGGCAGTGCAACTTGGAGAATAAGCCGTGATTCAGGCTTGGAGTTTAGTAGATCCATCATGCGTCTACCACCTAAATACAAAAGGACAGCTTTTTTCAGGCAATGTCAACCCCCCCCCCCCCCCCTTCTCTCTTCCCTCCCTCCAATGTGAATTGGTTTATCTTAAGAACAAGACATCAACACCTAATGATTCATAATCAACAGTACTGGTGTCTGTTTCGTTGTTCTTCAATTAAATAGGATAGTGAGATTGGCATATACTTGGAAGATGATGAGAAATTATTGTTGCGATCACATGGTTTCAATCATCCTGTCAAAAAACTATGGGTTAAAAAGATAAAACTACTAATGTTTCAGACTGTTCACCCATCTCAGAATTTGGAAGAAAAGCTTTGCCCAAATCCATCGGCATGTGGAAATTGATAACAAAATGATAAAGTACTGTCTGTGCACGGTGAAGTATATAGTTATCTGCAATGCTACAGATATACACCTCGGAGTAGATAAATTGCAGCATCTTGTTGGCATGGTTTATCAACTGGCATCTAAACAAAGTCGGTGCCAACATGATGCCAACAGATTACCAAGAAAATTTCAATGCCCAGTACCCTTTCATTCTTCAAAGCTACATGTGTGAGGTCTAATCATCAGAAAAAATAATAATAATAAAAATAACAGTTCACAAGACAAGCAGGAAAGCCAGCTCCCAGAACAGGGACATAACTAGGGAAAAAAGGGGAAAAACAAAATTTATCTTGATAAATACCGTCGAATCATGTTCTTTGTACATGGCAGCCAATTACAGGAACAAGATCTCACCCCATACAGAGGAAGTGAATAACTAAAATTAGATGAACAGAGACGAGCAATTGATCATCAGGTTGGTCATGTGGCAAACTTCAATGAGGCTTCAGTAGTATAATAACACGGTTATGACCACTCCTAATCTCACTTATCCGACCAAGGTGCCGAAGAACCTGCAAAAATGAAATGTGCAAGGATGATAGTTTTGCTGAAGTAAGAGGTCATTCATGAGTAAACACAACTTTAATGACAACCCCATGAGAATTTCAGCCTGTGGCATGAAAAAAAGCTGACAAATCTCAGTGAGCTAGACCAAAAATCCAATGCAGTGAGCTGTTCCTTTGACGAGCAAAACTAACAACAGAACCAGATTTGGGGAGAGACCCTTTCCCTCTGTATGGATAGTGGATAATCAATTGTAGTTATGCTAATGGTAATGAAATGCGTGCTTGGCCACACATTGTACTGAGGCTGAAGCGGCAGAGGATTAATGGCAACTACCATTTTCTGCAGCATCCAAAAAGTTCTAGGAGTTTAACCGTCTCAAACAATATGTCCCTCCATGGAAGCCTAGTAGTTCATAAGAACTGATGATTTTGGTAATAAACACTCAAGCTATTGCAGGTTCCCAACAAACATAACTGGAAAGCCTTATGCATCAATCTTATGAAGTTATGCCCAAAGTACCTAACGTTCAAATAGACTCCAATTTCCATAAGTCGGGTTTTATATTGTTTGAGGTGAACAGAAGCTGTCACATGGAAATATCTTCAAACATGAAACCCTTAAAAACCTTACATCAGCCAAAGACACAAATACTAGGTTAATCTGTGTTGCAGAGGTAATGATTAAAACCCGAATTAGGAGATCCAAGTTCCCCTGATTTCAGATCGACTAGGTACAAGCATGCACATAGTCAAAACCTTAAACAAGGAATTTTTTAGGCAGAAAAATAGAAGATGGTTACTCACAGTCAGTATCGCTTTCCCTGTGTTGTCAAGCTTCAGATTTGGTCCTTTGATGTCAGACTCAAGAAAGAAATGTTTTCCTTTTATGCCTTCTGTCATTGCAATGTCTCTTAATTCCTGCAAAATTAATGAGAATAAAGAGAACCAAAGATCAAAAATGACACTGACCATAAATTTGACGACTAGTCAGTACACTAAACCATAGCCCGTAATTTTATATCAAAAATTTTGCCAATCTCAAAATCATGTGTTCTAAAAGCAACTGCTTGAAACAAGTCCGGAAGGTCAATTTCAACTCTCAAAGGTACAAGGGTCAACTGCAGTGAGAACAGGTAGTTGAGATGGTTTATGCAGTCTGTAGTGAAATATACTTACCAGTGCCTTCTCCCAAAGACTTTCTCCCACCTTAACAACAAAAAATGATAAGTGAGATCATAAGCAAATATCAGACATCGAAATACAAGATTCAAAAGTAATGAAACCTTCTTTTTTGGGGCCACAATAAGTTGTACATTTGCCTCAGCATAAGCAGCCATGTCATTAATAGCTGCATTGACCTTCTCTAATGTGAGTCTTCCTCTCATGTATCTGCAATTAGAGGGAAAAGTTGGGCATTTTAATCATCTACGAGTAAAAAGGAATCTTAGAAAAGGAGACTAGTGACATAACTCCTTGTAGTCCCCTTCCCCAACCATTTAGACAGTAAGAAGAAACAGGCTAACAAGAAGAGCGCAACATAGGTGGAGTGACTCTTCATGAATATTCAAGCTAAGATTTGGCAATATTTGGCTGAAAATCGCAAATGGACCTGACTTCTCTTGGCAATAGTCCTTTTTGTTGTTAAGGTGTATACTATGAATGTACATTCTGTGCTTTGTGCTAATATTCTATGCCTTTATAAGCAACTGCAGTAGCCAAATGACGCTGCCAAATGACACTGAAACGAGATCCCTCCGGTAGCAAACATTAAACTAGCAACGGACTGGAAGCTACTTACGATGACAGTGAATCCAGTTCATCTGCTGAAATGTACCACAGCGGTGGAGGAGCACGTCCCTTTTTCTCCTAAAAATGCCAATTTATAAAAGGTGATCATCAAAAGTGCCTTATACGTGGTAAACGCCATATATTGCAACGAGAATTAACTAGAGCAAAGAAGAAGAAACCCATCAAGTCATTTTCAAAGATGATTTAAGAGGAGCAACCTAATGAAGAATGATTGTGCCATCAGTTATTTTCAGAATAAGAGAACCTAAAATTAGATCAATGCCAGTGAAATGCAAGACCCATCAAAACAAGCATAGTAAATTGCAGATTTTAGCTTGGTAGTCATGTGGAAAGTATACCGGGAAGAGTTCTCAAGTGTATAAGGTCATTTATATGCTAAAAATGCATTATCCAATGACATCTTCTATTTTATTAGCTTGATTTAGTTATTCCATCAATTATCAAAGGGTGGTCGCAAATTGGGTTTTGGCACCTCTTTGTTTTGAATTTAGGAGGCTGCCCCAGCCAGTTCAAATTGCATGCAATTGCAAACCTCATCATCACATCATTGGTTGTTACCCTTGATGTAGAGAGACCATTAAAATGTAGCATATATACACACAAGCAAAGGTGTTTCCAAGATCACTTGGAGGAACTTTTTCTCTGCCATTTTAACATTCAAATGATGGCCATTTTAATCACTATTGTCACTAACTTAATGCATGAAAAGCATGCTTGAATCCAACAGAAACACCAAACTCATTCTTCAAACGGCATACATGCTAGATAATCAGCTAAGTTTTTAACTGGAATCTCACGGGCAGTTAATTTGGACAACATGAGACTTCTAGTGCTCTGCAAGTTACTTCAGACATTGGCATACCATGTGTTTTTGTTGTACTGATTTCTCTCTAGGAGGTTGACTTCTGTATACCCAAATGGGCACACTCTAGCCTACATGCCTCACCTAATTTAATGAGTAAAGGCTTTTCACTTTGATCAGCCTTTTTCCCTAATCATTCAGCATGTTGTCGCATTTACCTTGGGTATCGCGACACGCTCTCCCTCGAGTTTCAAATTCCCAACACTGGGATGTTGGTTACCAGCATCATGCAGCCCGCTGTAAGCAAAAGCCAATGAGAACTGCAAACTATTTTATATACAGCACGCAGTTATATCTTGGTACAGAACACATTTTATTTAACCACCAGCTAATTGTATCTGCATTTAACATCGTCATTCTTTCCGGCACATGAGATGGAACATGAACAGATAAACTCTGCAACTTCTTCTTCTGCCGTAGTGATGCCTCAATAAGCCTCTGCAGTGAAAGTAATGATGTAATGAGATGGACAATGGGGACTAAAAGAGAGGGAAAAAATCACAGATCCTCCAGCAGTTCAATTTTTTTTTTTCTGGATGCAATTGAGAGATTTGAGCAAATCAAAATGGAAGCTGGCAAATAATGTTCCTTCCACTCGCATCCTTTGCCGATACAATATCTCACCCAAAAACAAGTCAAAAAGAAGAGACTGTTCCTCCAAATTGAATAGAAAGATTTTAGACACGAAATAATTGGATTCGCGTGCTAATACAGGCACTCGAGAACCACAATTAAAGAAAGAAACGCCACGATTGAGAAAAAGCAATCTCGACTTCAAGAACAACGCTTCCACCGCCCAAATCAGGGCACCATTTTACATCTCCGCCAAAACAATCGCCTTGCCAATCACGAACTACCAATTCCCAACAGACCTAACTTCAACAGGTAACCAACACCCTAGACCAAGACCAATTTCCCTATCAGCGTACGCTGATCAAAGGGGGTAAAATAAAACTTACTTTGGCTTTAGGGATGGCTTCGGCCTCGTCGCGCAGCCGGCCCTTGATGGCCTGCACCTGGAGCTCCATGGACTTCAGCGCGGCGTCGACCGCCGACAGATCGGCGATGCTGCTCCCCGTGTACACTGGTCCGATGGATCGGAATGGGAGCGAACCCGAAGAGAGAGAAAATCATCAGGAATCGAGATCGAGTTCGACGGACGGGGGGCGGGGCAGGGGGATCGAGGTTCGGGACTCACTGTTTCGAGCGATGACGAGCTCCTGGAGCTCGGCGACGCGGGCGTTGAAGGCGGCGATGAGGGAGTCCAGCGACGCCCCGGCGTTCTTCGCCTCCATCTCTCTCTCTCTCTCTCTCTCTCTCTCTCTCTCTCTCTCTGTGGATGGTGATTTGAATCCAAAGGAGTGATTTTTTGGCGGCAAAGCTTTTGAGCTTTTGTGAGGGATTCGGTAAGGGGGAGCTTTTCGAAACCGAAAAGCCGAGGAGGGGTCCAATTGCAAAAAGTTAGAAATTGGGGGACTAGCCAAACCAAAGAGAGAACAAGTTTTTTTTTTTTTTTTTTTTGTGAGGGGGGTTTTTGAGGTTTAATATTGAAAATATTCGGCAACTTAAAAAGAAAAATCGCCTAAAGTTATTAACAATTCAGAGTAGGGATATTCATTATTCGCCCTCCCTCTTAGCTTATACTAATCTGTCTTTGCACCCGATTATAGAGAGATCAAATGGCCACAAAAAGGAATTATAGAAAGATAAATAGGAATTAGAGTTAATACCACCAAAAATTCCAAATCAATATACTTATGATAAATAGGAAAAGACCACAAAAAACCCCAAATTTTGCCTAAAGTGATAAATTTACCCAATTTTTTTTTTGTGACATGAAGAATCCCAAGCTTTGCAAACCGTGACACATTTACCCAATCAAGGGCATTTTTGTCTTAATTTTTTTATTTTTCTATTTTTTTTCTTTTTTTCTTCTTCTTCTCTCTTCCCTCCGCCAGCCATGGTGGAGCTAGCGAAGGGAAGCCAATGTTCGGCAAGGGCTGCCCTCGCTGCGTCGGGCGAGGGTGACCCTCGCCTGGGCTGGGTAGCGCCGCCCTCACCGGCGTCAGGCAAGGGCTGCCCTCGCCCAACCTTCACTCGACCCAACCAAGGGCCGCCCTCGCCCAACGCTGGCGAGGGCAGCCCTCGTCCAACGCCAGCTTCCCTCCGCCGGCTCCACCATGGTCGATGGAGGAAAGAGAGAAAGAAATAAAAATAAAAAGTAAAAGATCAAAACGTCCTATAGTTTAGGGTAAATGTATCACACGGATAGAAATTCATAATTTTTTGTGTCAAAAAAAAAAAAATTGAGGTGAATGTGTCATAGTTGGCAAAATTCGGGGTTTTTCATGTCAGAAAAAAAAAATTTGGTAAATTTGTCATTCTGAGCAAAATTTTGAGTTTTTGGTAGTCTTTTCCTATAATAAATTTATACCAAGCAAATTTTTTACTATTAAAAACCCTAAACTGATATATTTATAACAGATTTACCCTTTGTTAAATTGAATTACATCACAAAAAATCACAAACCGGTACACTTATAATAAACCGATGGTAAAACTCCAAATTGGTAAACATGTTCATCGACTATCATGTGTTATCTAATTCAACAATTTGACAGTAAAATTTAATATAAACAAATGAAAGGTAAATTTATTGTGAGCATACCAATTATTAACTCTAGAAATTAATGTAAACATAAATTACTTGAGAGTATTTGTGTATTAAGAATGTTCTCGCCATGTTTGACTGCTCGAATAAAAGCCCTAATAAGATTTTTGTTTTTGGTCATAAAGCCCTGGTAAGATGAGAATTTATCGTATCGTCAGTTTGGCAATGTACATAGACCCAGATAAGTTTTGATGAATTGCCAAAAAAGCTAGTCCTAATAATGAGGTGGGGCCTTCTTTATCCGGATAAGATAACAAAAACTGAACAGCAAAAACATGAAACTAGGAAAGTAAAAGAAAACTTCAGCAGTAGCATCGAGGAGAGAGGAAAAGGGGAAGAGAGAGGAATAGAGAACACTCATGGCCGTCGCAAATGATCACCTCTCGGTATTGCCTCCGTGATGGTGGTCACCTTAGAACGACGACCACCATCGCCCAGTCTCCGTCGCAGTTGAACTCAAGCGGCATCCCTTCCTTTGTAGGGGTCGGATGTATGGTTGGAACTAAGGTTAAGACCATTGGGAGGTGGTCGAGTTCAATAGGGGCAAATGCCCTAGTAATCCTTGCCTTCTTTTCTTAATTTTTTTTTCTTTTCAAGTTTTTTCTATAGGTGAAAATGGTAGGAAGAGGTGATGGACCAGCAACGGCCTTCTGGGCTCAATCATAAAGGTTCTACATTCGCTACAAGTTTGAGTGTGTCAAGAAAGGTTAGCACCCTTGCGGCGCTTTTTAAGTACCGTGATTTTTTTTAATGAAGGTTTAAATCACATGTTCATCAAGCTTTTTTCAAAGCTTTTGAAAAGAAAAAAATTGGGAAAAAAATAGAATATCGTTGGTTCGTGATCGGTAAATGAAATTATATCACATTGTGCATGCGTGTATGATTGCGTACATTTAAAGTATGCAACGCATGAAAACATTACAGATTGACAAAGAAAACATGACTAAGACCAAACTAAACAAAAATATAATACTTCTGATTTTGCTTACGTATATATAAGTAGAAAGCTCGGTAAAAGCCCAATTTTTTTCCCGTCTAGTGGACAAATTGCAATTTGTGGTCGTGATTAGATTCGATTTTGTTTCACTATCCACAATATTTTATTGTGTCCCCTCATAAATCCATAACAACAACAACAATGACGACGATATGTACTTAGACTTGCTTAGACTTGGAAATATAAATACGAAGACAATGGGAAAAGTGTTAAAAAAAAGTCTTAAATATTTTATAATTGTGTCAATTTAATCATAAATCTTTCATTGATGCCAATTTAATTATAAACATTTTGATTTGGTGCCAACTCAGTCCTTCCAGCTAATTTTGATCGGATTTTGCTGATTAGGTACCGGTTGACTGATGTGGCGTGATTAGCGCTAACGTGACACAATCAGCGCTAACGTGGTCAACTTTTAATAGTATTTTAATATTTTTTGAATTTCTTTTTTTCTTTTTCTTTTTTTATTTTTCCTTCTCATCCTCCTTCCTCCAGCCGGTCACCAGACCTCGGCAACCAACCAGAGGTGACGGCCGACGAGGTCAACCCCACCCTCACTGGCCTCTAGCAAGCCTCGTCGGATCTGGCAAACCTCAAGCATCGCCGGCCATGTTTGAGGATTGACTTTGCCAAATCTGCCCGAGGTAGAGCCTCACCGAACCTCTAGCAAGGCCAGCTCAAGGCTGCCTAGGCCGCGAGGGCGACCTCACGCTGGGTTGGCAAGGATCAAGCCTCGTTGACCATGGGCAAGGCGAGAGGCCGCTTGAGCCCTCTTCGGCCGTTACCTCGGCCAATTGCCAAGGTCCGACAACCGGTTGGAGAAAAGAGGAGGAGAAGGAAAAAAGAAAATTAAAAGAAAATTAAAATAAAAATATTTAAATATTATTAAAAGTTATTCACATCAACGCTAATCGTACCACGTCAATCAACCAGTGCTCAGTCAGCAAAATCCAGCTAAAATTAGCAGGAAATGACTAAATTGGCGTCAAGTAAAAAATTTTAAGACTAAATTGACACCAATAAAAGGTTTAGGACTAAAATGACACAAATGCACAAGGTTTAGGAATTTTTTGACACTTTTTCCCGAAGACGATCAACGGGTGGAGTGGGAAAACTAGGTGGCGTGCAATATCATAAGCTGGATCACCCTCGGAAATGCCACATTTAAGGAATTTTGGGGTCTTTGTATTCTTTTCTTCGAACATTATTTATATTTTTCATTGAATGGAGAAACGATGGGATACTAACGTGTCGGTTCAATTGTATGTATTCTTAGTAAATATTAAACTTCCCACCGTCTTTCTTCACTGGCCTGATAGTTTGTTCCATATCCTGTGGAAGTTAGAGGGGGAGGGTTATTAATATATAGGTGAAATTAATTTATTAATTGATCATATCCCCAAAAAATTTGCCTCGTTCGATAAATAAAATGTTACATTTTTTGGCCCAAAGCAAAGTCCAAAATTATCAAAGTGATGTTAGATAAATACACGATTTAATATTTCAATATTCTAACATTCCTACTCACAGGTGCACTAAGCTCTAACCTAAGGATAAAGCGTAAAAATATATAATTGAGAAGGTAAATAGATGCCTACAAAGATTGACTTAGGACCTACTACTTTGATATCAAATAGAGATGAGCGAGTTCAGGTTCCGTCTAAGTTCCATCTGTAATTTGAAATATGTCCATCAAAATAGAATCATTAATTTCTAGAATCTAGGATCTACCCCCACATACCCAGAAACTTGAAATCTATCATGTCATAGGTTCAAGGGTCTACTAAGGTTCTACCTATACTCTTAATAACAACTATCTACCATAGTCAATTGATCACAATTCATATTTAGACACATGAAGATTATAAAATTTAACAAAGCGAAAATCTCGGTCATGGATATTGTCGGAAATGAAAATTCAGACTAATAGTTTCACATCACACACTCATAATTGGACATTAGAGAATGATGTAGAATCACGTGAATACCAAGACTTGTTCCAAGTTTTACGTTTCCAGTTGCACTTAATACCCAATTTATCCTTTGGAATAGGTTTCCCAATTTTTGGAACTTAGAACCTAGAACCGCATCAATTCGGTTCTTAGGATCCTGGTTCTACTTTGGAACCATGCCCACCGCCAATATTAAACAAGATTTTATGAGAGAAATTGTCTAATTAATCACAAACCTATTGTATGGATATCAATTCAATTTTAAACTTATTAAATTTGTCAATTAGGCCATAAAACTCTATTTAAGTGAAATATAGTTCCTTTGGTCATTTTTTGCCAGGAATCGTTGCCATGGCAACGTTTGTAAGATGGCCGAGCGATTTTTAATGAAAAATGACCAGAAGAATTATATTGGAATCTCATGCAAAGTTAATGACTTAATCGGCAAAATTGAAAAGTTTTGAACTGAATTGACATCTATACAATATGAATAAAAATAATGTCAAGCAAGTTGAATATTTAGAAGAATTCAAATTAAATGCTCATGCAAAAGAAGTTCATATGCAAATGAAACAAATTTGGAAATCGAGAAATTGATGTTTGAATATTGAAACAATTTTGATCCCTCTTGAAAAGATTTTAATATATGTAAGGCTTTGTTTGTGTTAAAATAATTAAATATTAAGCCATGTCTTTATTTAATATTTTAAATTTTTAGAACAATTTGCTATAGTTCCACAAAATCTCACATGATATCAAAGTTGGAAGTCCTAAATTCAAATATTTCCAAGTCCATTTGCCTCTCCAATTAAATATATCTACACTTAATACTAGTAGACTAAGCATGAGTAAGAGTGTTAAAATAATTAAATATTAAACCACGCTTTTATCTTATAACTTAAGTTTTTAGAACAGTTGACAGTGGTCCCACAAAATCTCACAGTTTGTTTCGTAGAAGATGAATAATTTGAAAAATATTTTCTTAAAAATAATTGCATTTTACTGCTTGAATTAATTAGTTAATAAAATAATTCCGTTACCGACAATAATTTATGTTGAAATATATTTTTGTAAAAGATGAAAATATTTTCCGTTTGTCCGCAAAACAAACAAAGCCTAAGATATAAGTCTTGTCCCATGGGAAAAGTAACAAAAAAGTCCTAATGTTTCATTTGTAATAAGATCCGTTCCACGCGCTCAGTAGGTGAATCCAGTGCTGAGAAGATCTCTTCACATTATGACTAAACCTGAGATACTAGAAGCTCCGGCTACTCTTACTTCATCCCCATCCTCCTCAACTCTTTTAGATTTTTGTGTGTCAAATGTTTCTAAGATCGACTATCTTTATGAAGTCTCTCTTAGTGATAAAACCAAAATCTCTTAAACTCAACTCCCCCTTATGAACCCTTATTCTACTTTTGCTAAACCTATCTCATCATTTTCTCCCATTCGCTCCATTCGACAACTCATCCGTTAAATCCCAAAGGAAGTAGAAGAGTACGTCTAGTCCTCCAAGTTCGATCAACATCCCATTCCACCCACTGAAAATGAGTATATTGTTACTCTTCAAATTCCACCAGAATTTCCTAAGCAGTGAACCCAACAAGGATACTCTCATGTCCATTATGGAGTTGTTCGTCTTGCTTTCATCTTTCACGATCGTAAAGGCTTGCCAGTTGTAGCTAGAATAGCCTTATTGAATACTCGATTCCTAGAATACTAGCATGCCTATATTGATACTGTCCAAACCACTTTGAATGCTGGAATAGTCTTTGTAACCTTATACCAAACTTCAATATCGCTCTTTCAGACCCCCAGCTACTCTCATTTTTAAAAGTCCAAATCCAACTCACAGGAGCTCCCCAGACCGCTGACTCTATTGCAACAACATTGCACTACCAAAATGGTTTATCGAGTGTAGAACCATGCTCTTGATTTGAATTTCTAAAATGGGAATGAAGATGCTCTATTCATCTCTATGCAGAATGACCAAGCTTCTTGCATTCATGTTCCCAAAAAAATCCCAAGAGAAAAGTTGGCCAAGCTCCTTCCAGAAACCTGAATTACCAATTATGAAAAGTTGCATCAGGATAACAAGCCCCTCTAGTCCTCAGATTCCGAATTCATCAGGAAGAAAGATGGCACTGTTGCCATCAAATTTGGCAAAGAAAATGAAGAAAATCCTTCTGTCTTCCAGACCTTGTTCATGATTAAACCATGTGTTCCTATGTCTATTTTTAAACCAGATCCCAAAAGGCTTGTTCAATACTTTCAAAGTAATGGAAACCATATCCATTACTATAAAGACCGATGTGGTCACTGTTTTTGGGACCCCTTTTACCAATGTTCTTACTGTACAAACTCCCCCAACAAAGTAGACCCAAATGCAAGACCCCGTCGGAAACCCAAGAAGCCAAAAGACACTATGTACCAAAGGTACTTAAACAAAGATTCCTCCATTGATACTCTTGGTAAAAGTGATAAATTCCAATTTATGATTTCTTATACCCCAACTCCACCACTAGAGTTCACAGAGCCACCTTCCACATCCCCAACCTCACCACCAACACCACCTCCTCTTCACAAAAAACCAGTTATTTCCCCGTTCTATAAGCCAATCTTGAAGTGAGCAAAAAGGCACTCTTACTCACCTGAAGTTCCAAAAGAGGTACCACCTAATTCTTCCATCGCTATGTTCTAAGAGGCAGATTTTCCTCCTCTTGCTCGAGAAAGTTCGAAACTTTCATTCCTTGTGCCAGAATAATTCATCGATCCACAAGGGAGATATCGACATACCCCCAAAGTACCTGCCTCCACTGATGTGGACGAACATGGAAGACAAAAAATGACTCATGTCGCTGAAGTTGTCTTGAATTGGCAATCGAAGACTCTTTTAGCACACAAAAATGCGTTCAAAACAATCGATTCTAAAATTGTGGATGTGCAACAAGATCTTCGAAGATATGATGAAACCACCAAAAAAATGCTTTTGGACTTCTAGAAAATGCTTCATGTTTGGAATCCGGACAACATTTGGGATATCATCATCTCGAAAGCCCTAAGGCGAAAATAGAAAAACTCAAAACGCAAATCCAACTCCTTGAAGAAGGAAGATTCAATCCTTTCAATCCATTTCCGACTACATTGCGGATTGAGCATTCGCTTCCTCCACCATCTCTGAATGCGTCTATTTTTGTTGCCCTCACAAAAGCTCCCACCAGATAAGACAAGACCGATGTGGTAGAAATGCGAAATCGCCTCAAAGAACTGGATCGAATAAGGAAATAAAAGGGAAAAGAGAAGATGCCTAAAGAATCCTCAATAGCTATAAAAGAAAAGCCAAACCAAATGATGCTATATAATCTGTTAGAATCATTCCTGAGAAATCTAGGCAATCAAGAAGAACGGTCTGATCATGTTACTTTGAAAGACCATATTCTATTTTCATCAGAGCCGGTATTTGTAAGCAACTTTGACACTGGATTAGATTCGGTATCCCTCTCATCCTCTTCATCCTTCTCAATCCCGACCATTGATTCTTTCCATATCGTACCGGTAACTTTATCAATATTCATGGCCGACCCTCCGGACCAAGATATGGAATCCAACCATTCTAAACCAGAGGTTGTTCAACCAAGCAATCCGTCTCAGAATGTGACTACCTCCTCTAAATAGTTTTTCACCGTTGATGATATTCCCTACTCAAGATGGCCATAATGATTTGAAGAATTTCATACTTGGTTAAATGCCCAAGCTCTTCCCAATCATGATAAATATGATATCCTTTTTCGTTTTGTCACAAGGTTTACAAGTAGTATCAAACATTTGTGGCAATCGGTGACAAAACAAGACCAAGTTCAATTTTTACTTTCACTTGACTTTAGCCACGTCATTACCCTCCTATACCATTTTTTTCATTGGAAAACCTTCTGACCTTCATGAGCTCAAAAGGAGAGAATTTTTTGAGAGAAAATGATGCTCTCTTCAGAAAAGACATATCGATAAACATTATCAGGAAATGCTCAAACTTTTCTATGGTATTGGAGCTGATCCAAACCTAAAGCAAGTTTTTCTAACTTCCATCCCTAAAGAATTGTCCTAGCAAGTTGAGAAATCTTTTATCAATAGACAATGGAGAATTGTGGATATTCCTTTGGGAGAAATACAATAATAAATCCATTTGTGCCTTAACGATTTGTGTTTAAAGCGTAAATGGTTCAAACTTATCTCATGAACAACAGAGAACTTGATGGAGCATGTTCTCGTTAGAAACTGAAGATCAAATGCTCCAAACGAGACTACGATGGTTCTTGCGGAAAGTTTTCTGGAAAAAAGAAGCACTTTAAGAAATTTTGGATAAAGAAATCCAAGCATGAATCTAAGCACTTCCGGAAAAAGAAAAAATGGTGATGTTGATGCCTAAATTTCGATTAAGGTTTTTAAATTAGGTCTTAGTTTCTATATTTATGTATTTTTCCTTTTAATGAATAATAAATAATAAAAACAACAAAAAAATAGTAAAAACAAAATAAAACAAAAAATTGGCAGCCCATCGAGGTTGGGCCTTCGCGCCCAGGCCCCCTCCTTTTTCTCTCCCCCCGCGCGGGCCTTCCAGGGCCCAAGGCCTGCCTTTTTCCCCCAAAGCCCGGCCCCCTTTTCTTCTTCTTCTTCTTCCTCCTTCCCTCTCCTTCGCCGCTGTGCACACACACGCGCGAGGGAGGCCCGCGCGAAGGACGGCCTACGGCCGAGGAGAGTAGGCCGACGTCGGCCGGAGAGGATAAGACCTCAGGCGCCATTAATGCTGAGTAGGCTTCACTGGAAAGCTCGATGGGACACCGGTCCAGCCAAGGGGAACCGGTGGGCAAGCTGGAAGCCGGCGGCCGAGGCCCTCCATCGACCGGATTTCCTTCGCCTATAAATAGGCGGCCACAAGCACTGTCGGGGGGTGTGGTGAGCTTGGAGATCTTTCACTGAGAGACATCGGGAAAGATCGAAGGGCGAGCGCAGGAGGGGAACTCGAGTCGCGAGCTCAGCCCACCCTCCACCGAGAGACTTCGGGGAAGGCCGGCGGCGAGCGAGTTCGAGAGGGTCAGATCTGGCCGGTGGAGGCTCGGATCTGGCTGGAGTGAGAAAAAGCCAAGGCCGAGGAAGGTCCGGCCGAGATCTATGCCTCAAATCTGGGGTGACCGAGCCCCTCCGCAGCGCTGACACCGTGCCACCATCCCGACGCCGTCGTCGCCGTCATCACCGTCACCGTTGCTTCTCCGAAACCCTCGCAGCGCCTCGATCGTCGCCACTAGGTGGGAGGCTGTCCGTCGCCGTTCTGTTCGAAGAAAGGTGAGAAGCCCGCTGCCGTTGCCTCTGCTATTCATCTCAATCACCGTTTTCCGTTGACCTAGCCTCCGTCGATGTCATCATCGCTGTCGTCGTAGCCACCGTAGCCACCATCGCCGCCGTTGCCGCCATAACGCCTCTGTTCCCCCCCTTCGGCGCGCGGATTCGCAAACCCTAGGGTTTGCGATTTTCCAGTCACGAAGCGGATCGGGTCTCGAAAATCGGCTAGGGTTCGCGATTTTTGGGGGGCTGGAAGTTGGGTTGCGGCCGGAGCCGGGTCGGGTAGGGTTTCGCCGAGAGATCGGGTTGCCGGGGCCGGGTCATCGAGTCGGGCCAGGCGTCCCAAACGCCCGGACGCGGCATCGTTTCAAAAAAAAAAAAAAGTCAGGCCCGCTTAGCGGGCCCGTCTACGTTTTGAAATTTGGGCTCGGGTCGACACAACCCGTGGATCCGACCCAAGTCGGTTTTTATTATTTAAAATAATTTTTTAATAAATAAAAATAAATAATTTATTTTCAAAAAAATCAAAAAATGATTTATTTTCGAAAAATATTTTAAAAATAGTAAAAAAATATTTATTTTCCGAAAAATAAAAAAATCAAAAAATATTTCATATTTTCCAAAAAGGTGCCAAAAATCCAAAAAAAAAAAAAAAAGCCAACAAGACTTGTATTTTCTAAAAAATACCAACAAATCCAAAAAAAGTCCCTTTTATGTCCAAAAAAATAAAACAAAAAAAAAATGTTTTTCCTCCCTACAAATGCATGGAAAATCCCTTAAAAATCCAAAAAGCCTTAGGGTTTAAACAAGATTAGGTACCGAAAGGGCATTAGTGATTAACTAGTGTAATCAAGTCCCCGATCCTAATTTCTCTGATTGCTCAGGAGCGAGTATTTCTCCCAATACTTCGCATGGGTTTCTAATCAACCTACCCCAAATCGATTAGTGGCGACTCCGTTTTAAAAATTAATTTGTAGGTTAAAAAACTTAGACTATTAAAGTCGTGAATTGGTGGACTTGGGAGAGTCCGAGCATAACTAAATTTAGCCGAGCCATTAGCCTCCTTTAGGCGCACGCCCCTAATCGGGCACCGAAAAAAAGAGGTCGCGACAGGCAATTCTTGCGCAAAAGGAAAGATCACTCAAGCCGCAAGAAATCAACTCGATGCTTTATCTGCAACCAAAATGGTCATTTCGCCAAAAACTGCCCCAAAGCAAGAAAATGTCAGAATCATCTAATACATCACATAGAGATTGAAACTGATATTTCACTCGAAAATGATGATATTGAATCTCTATTCTCTGCAGAGGAAGAACCATCTGAACAAACTCTTTGTGTCATTCCTTATTACCAAACTCCAAGCGAAACTGATTCAGATTCAGACTCTGAAGACCTTTTTCACATATCCCTCACTTCATCAAAACAAAACCCTGACATATTTTCAAGCCGGATTCATTTTCCCCATTTTCCTGTATCACTTCGAAGTTTCCCAACCCATCACTGTCATTGCTTTTATAGATACTAGTGCAAGTTCTTCAATTTTAGACACTAAATTTCTTCCTGAAAAATATTAAACTTCCTATGTTCGATATTTTAATTATACATCAGGAGATACTTTTTCTACAAATGTAAGAACAACTGTAGTAACTATCCAGTTTTTTCCTCAATGTTCCATAACCACAAAAATTTTCTGATCCAGTCTTCCCAATAAAAATTTGATTATTGGTTGGGACATCATAACTCAAATTCATCAACTTCGTATCATTTCTGGAAAAAGTCTTAAGTATAAGGATTAATTTCTCTAAATTCGTCAATATCCAAAGACATTTTTCCATCCAAATGAATATGTTAGATCCGATCATGCAGAAGTTGTTATAATCCTGTTCATAATCACATTCTGAATTCTCTAAAAAGTGTTCTCATCCTTTATAGAAAAATCTAAAATTATTTGTCCGCCTTCCCTTCAAGAAAAATGAAGATATCAATCCAACCAAAGCGAGTCATATGGGAATGAAGCCAGAACAACTAGTTTCTGCTCACAAAGAATGCTTAGAATTGTTACAACAATGCCTTATTGAAATTTCAAAATCTCAATAGGTTTGTGAAGCTTTTTATGTCATTAAGTGTGCCGAGCAAAATAGAGGAAATATGCGACTAATAATAAACTATTAGCCTATTAACATTTTCCTTTAAGATGAAAAATTCCCTCTACCTTCCACAAATTCTCTCTTTACTAGATTATCAAAAGCCCATATTTACTCCAAATTCGATCTTAAAGCCGGATTTTGGCAATTGGGCATTCATCCTGAAAACAAACCCAAAATATGGTTATGTATTTCGAACCAACATTTCTAATGGAAAGTTCTTCTTTTTGGATTAAAGGTAGCTCATTCCTTATTCCAAAAGGCCATGTGTCGAATTTTCTAACCAATCTTGTCAAGCACAACAGTATACATTGATGACATCGTGCTCTACAGCCCTGATGAGAAATCTCACTGCCATTTTCTTAGGAAGTTTGTAGATATTGTAAGGGAGCATTAGATTATGCTTTTTCGAAAAAAGATGAACATTGCCCAAATAGAAATTGAATTTCATGGTATGCACCTTAATAAAAGAACATACTATTCAGGGCCACATATTGCTTATGAATTGCTAAAGTTTCCTAAAGAGAACTTCACGACAAAGTAAGTTCAGCAATTTATTGAGATAATTAATTATCTCAGAGATTTCATTCCAAACATTGCAAAACTGCCGATTCCATTACAATCAATGCTGAAGAAGAATCCCCCACCTTGGGGAAAACCTCAGACTAAAGCAGTCGCTGAACTTAAGGAGATCATGCAAACTCTTCCTCCATTACAAATTCCATCAACAAGAAAGAGAATTCTCCAGACTGATGCTAGTGATGAATATTGGACAGCCATCCTGTTCGAAAAAATTGATGGTAAGAGACATCTGTGTGCTTACAAAAGTGGAAAATTTTCCCAGACTGAAATGCATTATCATTCCACTTTCAAAGAAATCTTGGCGGTGAAAAATGGAATAAAAAAGTTCGAATTCCATCTCATCGGCCATCACTTCCTAGTAAAATTGGACATGGCATCTTTTCCCCAAATGACCAAGTTCAAACAAAAACAGGTTCCACATTCTCAACTGCTTCACCAAACACATTATTGGGAAGAAAAACGTGCTTGTTGACTTTTTGTCAAGACCAAAGGCACCAATAGAAATCGGCATGTACATCATGAGGCATGCTTTCCATACTTTTCACAACAATGAAAAGTATAAAATCGAAAGAATACGAGATTGGCCAAGCCGGCAATACCCCTAGGAGATTGTTGAACAAATCCAGAATGACAGCCTCACTAAAAACCTGAAAAACCTTATGTGACAATGCCACGCAAATCTATTCAGACTCCATGGGGGTTCAATTCTTTATCCTTTTGAATTAAATTACAGCTATCTGTTCATACACCCTTTAATCTGGAAAGAAGATGATTTCCCTGATCAACTGCGATGGTTATTATGGTACTTAACCAATAAGTACTTAATAGCTATCGAAATTACAACCGGAATGTTCATTGCTAACCTAACCAGGATATTCGGGCTCAATCGAAACACCAAAAAGGAAAGTGACAGAAACCTCTTAACTTTCCTCAATTGGTTTTTGTCGCGACCAATTTTTGGGTGTGAACCACCTAGGGTTTGGCTAATGGATTGTTAAGCCTAGACTTAACTCGAGCTCTCCCAAGCCCATACCAATTCGCGACTTATGTTAAAGTTCTTAACATGCAATTGATTTTTAACTAGGAGTCGCCACTAATCTATTTTTGGTGGGTCGATTAGAAACCCAAGTAAAGTGACGGGAGATTTACCTTACCTCTACGAACCAGAGGTCATGGGTACGAGGACTTGGTTACACTAGATTTCTATAATGCCCTTTCGGTACCATTCTTTTAATTTCAGAAATGTTTTGGCAGGCAGCTCAGATTTATTTTAAATCTATTTTCCTAACATGTGAGGTGATCATGCGGGTGCGCAAACCACCAATTTAACACCCAGATAAACAATGAATAAGATGCAGGACTTACCTCATAGCAACGAAAGCATCTGCAATGTTAGATCAGAATTCACATCGACAATCCAAGATATTATTTCTAATTAACACGCAATTTCAATTTTTGTTTTCACTTTATTTAATGAAAATCACACGATGCTTCCTACTAATCTAACATGAAATGATATGACATGGTAACATGACCTAAACTACATGACATAAATAAAATATAAGCATGCGGTCTATTCTAAAGAAATGCAATAATTAAATATGCAATCTAAATTAATGTAATGACTTAATTCTAATGACGGGAAATTTCTAATTAAATGATCCCAGTAACAATCACTAAATGACGTGCATTTCATGAGACTAATTCTATATGACATGCGCATGTTTTTTTTTGTATTTTTTATGAAAAATCGTAATAAAAATCTAACTAAAGCAAGACATTATCTATTTTAAGTTAGGAATAGACCAATCTGAATCCTATCTTAATCTAGAAAATTATCTCGTCATGCAATCCGATCTAAGAAATATTATCTAACCTAGATACCACATGCATTTAAAATATATATATATATATATATATATATATATATATATTCTATCATGCAACCTTATCTAGGAAAACAAATCAAATCTACATGACATGCAAATGCAATCTTTTTTGTATTTTTAGGATAAATAAAGCAATTAAAAGATAAGCACGAAATCATTCACAATCATCAAAGATATTATCCATCGTTCCAATTTGGAAACGATATCTAATCAACTTGATTATTTCGCTAATAAAATCGATAAATTGATCTTAAGCCTTAAAGATCAAGATATCAATTTTATTCCCGCGTGATTAATTATTCCATCTAAAGCCTTATAGATGGAATAAAAAAATGGAGGTGCGGTTGCGGATTAGGCAATAAATTCTGATTGGGAGATATGTCTTATCACTCATAGATATGCATGTTAGATATTGATAGACATATATTAGGCAGTAAAATATGCAAATATACTAAAGATGTGCATCTTACCTAATTCGAGGATACTATTTCCAAATTTGGACCAAGTGCAATCGGACCGGGATCGCGATCGGTTTCTCGATGGCGAATGACGGCAAGCGTTATGTGCACGGCAGCGATGCTTCACGGCGATGTGGTTGGCGGCAACAACGACGAACGGCTCAGAGACTAGGACAGCAAGGCGTGACTGGACTTTCGCTGCTGCTCATGGCATGGCTTATAATGAAATTGCGAGGATGGCGGTAAAAGAGTGCGGCTAATGAACTTTGATTTTACCGATGAGTCACCAAATCAGGTGAGAACTCTCGATATACAAATCTCTCCGTGAGTCTGAGCCACCAATGAAGACTTTGACCAAGCTCTTAGGCCACTTCTATGTCTCAGAAGGAATAAAAAAATGTGACGTCTTCTATGCATGCAATGAGTGATGAAACCGTGGGATAACATGCCAAAAAGCCTAAAGGAACAATAAAAATCAGGATTTCAAAGGATCGGTCTCCATTGTATGGAACCAAACACGTTGCCGCAACTTGATGTGACCCGACCAAAATTGCTCGTTGCAGGAAACTCGCTGGAAAGGCCCGCTAGACACCTTCACACAAATCTGAAATTTTAAATGGCTTGCTGAGAGACGTGATGAGCAGCGGCGGCTTTTATCGAGCATCAGGAAACTGGAAGCTGCGACTGAAAGCTGTTGGACGTTAGGGATATCGGGCACGTATTGGGCAGCAGATATGGACAGCAACAGCTTCGGATGGCGCACAAGGGTGTTGCAATTATCAAACACCTGGACTCCTTGACGATTGCTGACGAACTCTGCTGGATCGGCAAAGTGGAAGAACACCGCCCAGTGAGCAATCGAGAACAAAGCCCTCTCTTTTTTTTTTCTTTTTGTCTTGTAGCCGTATATCTTCTTCATGAAATTGTGGCCGTCAAGTAGTGATGGTCAGATCATGGGATAACTCATGTGACCATCCATGATCATGAGGAATTGTAAAAATAATATCGTGGAGTATGTGATTTGCTCGAAGAAAAAGGGGGCAGACGCGTGAATGTGATGAGGGGAGGAGAGAAATATTGTAAAAAATCTGGATTGACGTAGTCACTTCTTTCTCTCTCAATTGTGGCCGTATGTTCAATGTGTGGCCTCCCTTCAATTGCGTGGCCGACCCCTTTTATATACATGCACGAAGCCCCCGTCAAGGAAAGAAAATGTGGTAAAATATTACAAAATTTTTGCTTTTATTTTTCTTTCCTCTCTGAGGTGCGCTCAAAATCTACGACTTTCACATTTTCAAACGAAGAATATATCACGCCATGTACGCTCCTTGCTGATATATTGTATGAATATATAAAACGTCGACTACCACATCATCCTTTCTTTTTTTATCCCTTTTTCATTGGTCAAATTTTCCTTTTATGCTCTTGAATGAATATTGACACAATATTTCTTTTGGTCTTGTTCCGATTGTGAATTTTCCTCCAAATATTTGACAAAGACATTCATTTCTTGTTTGAAATAAAGAAATATCACATCGAAGAATAAAATGTCTTCATATCTAGTAAGCTTAAAACCATTCGTTCGAGTCCATTCACCATCGTCAATCCAATGCGAATGCTATAAATAAAAAATGAATGCACCTAAAATTATATGTTAAGAAATTAATATTATTTTTTTTAGGGCTTAAAAATTAATCCCTAATTTTCTATGCAATAAATGACTAAATGGGTTGCCCAAAATTTAGGTGTCAACAGTTTTATCCTCCCACTCACTGGAAGCATCTCCTACAACAAGAACTGAAAACTGTCCGACCAAACCTAGAGGTCCACACTATTCTTGTGGCACCCCTCGACGACCCCCAATCCGTTAGGGTTGCCACAGTCCGCTTGCCACTCTTCCCATTATCTAATGATTTTTTTTATGATTAAAATGAAACCACAGTTCATAGGGGTTGATCAATGGAATTCCTTACCATTTTTTTTTTCGTAAAGGTCCTAGTGCAGTTCATCAACGGAAGCATAAACAAGTCTCACCATCTCTCCCTCCAAAAACAATAATGTAATGCACACCAACTACACACCAGAAGAAAAGATAAAGCCGATTCACTATTATTTATATTTTCACGATGGATATTTCGGGTCAATACAACAAAAGGCCAAGATTTTTAACTCTACTTGGCTATCACTCAAAAGAGGACTCGACCCTACATCGAACATGTATAACCCTCCATCAACAAGCGTCGGCTATCTCCAAAAAGTGTCAGCTCCCATCAGCTATACGAGCCATCACACCCAACCCGGTGCATTGGGCGGCGGCGGCGGCGGCATCCCTAACATCACTCCATCACGCCGGACATGAACAGACAAAATCTCCTGGATAACCGGGCCATCAGCTCGACCCACATCGTACGTCACCAAGACACGGACTCGAACAAACACTAAATTAGGGGCACCGACACAAATGTGCTCCGTACACTCCACATCAACATCAGTAGGTATGCCATAGTAAGTACCGCATGCAACTGGTAGCAAAGGCATCTTTCTAATTTGAAATGTTAATCCCCAAAAGGGGTGAGTACAACCACTCAGCAGTAAAGATCCACCAAAATACACAATGCGTCAAGCAGAACAATCAAGAATAAAACACATATCTTTCATGCGTTCAAGCATACCTTACCTTACAGCCATGCTTATCGTCAAGCAGCCATGCATATATCGTTATACAACGTACATATATCACCATGCCATCATCATTGAATAGCCATGCATATATCACCATGCCATATGTGCATATACCACCATGCACTTATCATCAAACAGTCATGCATATATCACCATGCCATATGTGCATATTCATGCACATGATTCAATTCTCGATCTTTATAGTTCAAATAGATCACATCATTTTCTTCCTAGGGACCAATGTTTGCATCCCACAATTTATCGCTCGCGTCCCACCTAGCATCGCGAGGAACCTCCGGCACACCCCTCCGGGCATCCGGCACTCACACTCCGGGCATCTCGTACCCCAACTAGCATCACGAGGTATCCCCCCGGCACATACCTCCGAGGCTTCCGGCACACACCTCCGGGCATCCCGACACTCCCGGGGCATCCGGCACACACACTCCGGGCATCTCGTACCCCAACTAGCATAACGAGGTATCCCCTCGGCACACACCTCCAGGCATCCCGACACTCCCGGGGCATCATCGGCTCACACCTCCAACGGTCTCATTATTTTCTCAATTTATATTCACACATGTATCTCAATTTCAACATGGCATTTGATGCAATAATATCAAGGGTCTCAACCAACTTTTCATGCCATATAACATGCCATATGTCATCACATATGCAGCAAAATCAACCACTCAAAGTATTACATCACATGGATAAATTCATTTATTTTCCAAAACACATCGATTTTTCGGATAAATCAGAATGCATTCCTCTAGTTAAAATTCCAAAAAAATTAGTAAACGGTATTAATAAATTCTGAAAACTTGACACATTATAAACAAAACCTAAAGGCAGATATCTCATGAATAACTCCATACCAAAAGAACCTCACACAAAAACAGCACGGTCCATGCATCACAGTTTTTCAAAACTTCAATATCTCAGCTTGCACAGTTTCGGAAGTAATTTAAATTAAATACCCAAATGAACTTCAAAAATTCTGAAATTTTGACATGTTATAGAAAAGTCCTAAAGGTAAATATCTCATGAAGAAATAGAAACCCAATTCGTTCTATATTAATAAATATAGACAATTAATTCCCCCTGTCCGCGGTGTCGTCTTTTCCCAGATTATCATCTTTCAAAAGAAACTCATTTCACCGACCTACATATGTTAGTTTCTTCTAAAATTTCAGTATGTTATTCCTTAGAATATTACCTACAACTTTCATTAAGGACACACGATCGAATTTTAACTTTATGATTTTATAAAAATCACGAAATCGTGCTAGGTCGAGGTAGCGTTTTTCCCAGATTCAGTTTCTTCAAAGAACAACGGCTTCACCGACCTATTTTTGTTCATTTCCTCTAAATTTTTTATATGTTCTACCTCAAAAAGTAAACTACAACTTTCATCAATATATTGAAGTGAGATTTTTACAAGAAAGCAACCTTACGGACCACGAAATCACTGAAGGTCAGCACAACAATTTCCAGATCTAATTTCTCCAAAGAAAAATCATTTCACTAACCTATACTTGTTAATTTTGCCTCAAATTTTAGTATGTTGTTCCTCAAGATGTTCTATACAACTTTTATGAAGAGATAGAAACAATATTCCAACTAAAAAGTCGCATGCAGCACCCAAACTCATGGATGGTCGGACTGGTTTTTCCAGAAACAGCATGCTAGGCCAACGAATTTCTCCCTATAACTTCGACTTTTCATCACATCTACCGCAACCAACATTCACCATCTTCTACACACACATCACAGCAATGCAAAGGATAGGTTTTAGGACTCTACTTGCCTCAAACTTAAGCACAAACAGCAACAAAGATGGCGAGCAAAGCGGCGAACGAACGGCGGAGAGCTAGGCGGACGATCGGCGGACGGTCCTCCTCCTTTCTCTCTTCCTTTCTTCCTTTCCTTTCCTTTCTCTCTTTCTCTCCTCTCACTCTCGAACAACACTCTCTCTTTCTCTCCCCTTCCTCGCTTAATCCACCCCCCTCACTCTCTAATTTCTTCCCCCTCATGATTAACAATCATGATCTTGCATGCCGGTGCCACTTGGCAATTGCCATGCAAGGGTTGATGGGCTTCAATGTTGGGCCGGTCTTGGGCCTTCATGGGCCGGTCGAATAGGGGGCTGCGTGGGCTGGTTGGACGGTCTTTGGGCCTAAAAATCAGCCCACCCTCTCCTATTCCTATTCCATTTAGTCCTCATTTAAATAAACACATAATTTCAACTTATAAGCCCACAAAACTTTGTAATTTAAATCAATAAAATTCTACTTATAAAGTGCACCACCAAGAATAAGATTTCTATGTCAATTTGCACCTTAATAAAATCCTTGGGTCACTTTTAGACACATCTCCATCCAAACAATTGTCCGTTACAATGCTCGGCCTTAATTTAATTGAAATTCATTGATTCAATGGCTAATACAAAATCCAATGGCACTTCTATTACCTAATCATGGTTCATGGTACTCCAGAGATTGTCGTGAGATTTTAGGATGCCACAATTATGTTCTTCCGACGACCATGGACTTTTGTAAAAAACAATGGCATAATTACTAGTGCTCCACAAAGTATAGGAACTACATCCTATAAACCTCAGGAACACCTTAAGAAGCTCAAATCTACAAATCCTTTCCAGGCCCTGTTGGTTGTTGTGAACACCAGTACCGAGAACTCCAAAGAGTTTTGTGCCAAGAGAATAAGACAATTCCTGAAGATGTATGGAATTATAATGTACCCACTACGTGGGATCATTATAACTTTACACCAAAAGCCAAAGAAGCACTCGAAGAATTCAGACATGCTGCAAGGACAACCCCATCATCACATGAGCAAGAAATGACAAACACAAATGATCATGCACAATCATCTCAAGACCCCTATGCACAATGGGGGGGGGGCCTTTATCTCAAGATTACCATACTGCAAGGACAACCCCATCATCACATGAGCAAGAAATGACAGACACAGAAGACCCTACACAATCATCTCAAGACCCCTATGCACAATGGGGGGGCCTTTATCTCAAGACCCCTATGATCAAGGACCCCTATCCTTATCTCTAGAGATGGACACATCTTACTATGCTCAATCGTCAAATTGGCCTCAGCCAAACATGCCTGCCGACACTCCAGGATTCTCTAAGAATCTTGAAGAAGCATATTCATCAAATGAGGCAAACATGTGGAATACTTGAAGCCCCTCTAATATTCGACTTGTAGAACTTGAACGAAAATATGAAGAACATCTTTTGGCAGAAATGCATAGTTCTGATGACTCAGACTACGACTACAATGCCCATGACGGAAGAGATCGCTAATTGTAGCAAGTCATTATACCAAGTTACTGTAGCAGTAGGCTAGGGAAATCACTGTTCATTGTCACTGTTCATGTCATTGAGAATAATTCCCGACTGGATTTTCCGGAGCCTTTGTCTATTTTAGGACCCGTGAGCTTGGTCCTTGTTTGTTTGTAACCTCCTTATGCCTATAAAAGACAAAGAGACTGTAATATGTTGGCTAGAGTCCCTTAAAGTAAAGTGAGTGTTTTGTTAAACTCTCGATGTCTTTATAAAAGCTTCTTCTTCTCCAGCCTGGTAGGATCCTCTGGAAAATACAACTCGAATGTCAATTTAGTCTTAAATCTTTCAATTGTACCCATTTAGTCTTAAACATTTTCATAATTTACCAATTAAATTCTGTTTAGTCAATTTTGATTAGAAATCACTGATGTAAACACTAGTCGTCTTACGTGACACGGTTTATGTTGACATGGATATCTTTTATATTTTTTTTAAAAATAATTTAATTGATTTTTTTCCCTTTCATTTTGGGCAATGAGAGCCATTCGGACCTTGTTGGTCAATGGCAAGGTTTGTAGCCCTCACCAGCCCTTGCCAGATCTAGGCAAAGGTTACCTTGCCCACCAGGGGTGGGGCCACAAAAGCTATAAGTTGTTTCAATGGCACAACTAGCATTGACATGGACATTTATTGTTACTTATTTCTTTCCTTTTTTCCCTTTCATTTTGGCCATCCCTTGTTGGCCTCTAGCAAGGTTCATGGCCCTTGCCAGATTTGTGCAAGGGCTACCTCGCTCACAGCTAGTGAGCTTGCCATCGACTCTAGGTGAGGGGCGCCACCCTTGCCAGCCAAAATGAAAAAGGAAAAAAAGAAGTTCAAACAATTGTTTAAATGTTACTAAAAATGTCCAGGACAATAATATTTTAGTTGAAATTGGCCAGATAAACTCAATTGAAAAAATGTGTAAATATTTAGGATTAAATTGGCACAATTGAAATGTTTAAGATTGAAATAAATCTATGACTTTTGTTTGCCTTAGGGGTGATCGGTTCCCAGTTCGTTCCGGTTCCACCTCGGAACCAGGAACCGGACCGGGAGCACCGGTTCCCAAAATTGCGAACCATGGACCGGACCATTTGGTCCTAGGACCGGGAATCGGACCCGACCATCGGTTCCGGTCCGGTCCGGTCCAACAAAATTGGCTCTACTTTTTTGCACTAAAGAGTGACCGCGCTCCGATCAATCCAATTTGGTTCTCGGGCGATTCAACAAAACTAATCACACATGTTTTCACTTGTGTGATTCACATTTCGCATGTTTCACACTTAAATTTAACCATGAAGGCCATGAACAATTTGGCTAAAGGTTGTGCTAAGGCTTAGATTTTATAGACAATCTCTCTTCTGCTCTTTGAATGTTTAGTCGATGTGGGACTCTTGGAGGCTTGAAGTGCCTTGTGAGTCTCTTGGAGCCTTAGTCCCACATCGAGTAGAAGATGAAACTAACAATGAGATTTTTTCTATAAATAAAAGAGTAACAAAAAGGGTTTTAATGGTCTCTTGGCCACATAAGAGGTTGCTACCTCAAATTGCAATTTTGGTTGCAATAAGTTATCATGTTTATATATTTTATTAATTCTATGTATATAAATTATATATAAAAAATTGATTCGGTCCGGTTTGGTCCGGTCCGGTCCGGTTCCCACCTTACAACCGGGAACCGGACCGACCGGCCACTGGTTCCAAGATTAGGAACCGGGAACCGGACCGCCGATCGTGGGAACCACGCAAAACCGGCCGGTTCGGTCCGGTCTGGCCGGTTCCCGGTTCAGGCGATTCCCATTGCACACCCTTAGTTTGCCTTTTCCAATATTTATTTCGAAGAATGCATTTTTTGATGGGATAATACTACAAAAAACCCTAAATTGGTATGCGCAACAAATTCACATTATTTATTACCAAAAACCCCAAACTAGCATATCTTTGATAAATTTACCCTAAACCAATTTTTTGACCACTAAAAACTTCAAACTTGTAAATTTGTGACAAATTTATTATCTATTATTATCATATCAGATTTATACCTCGAAAAATCATAAATTGGAACATATGTGACAAATGAAGGGCAAAACCCCAAACTAATGCACTCGTCAACGGTAATATGTGATCCAACTCAATAATTTGATGGTAAAATTTAACGGAAACTAACAGAGGGTAAATTTGTTACATGTATGTCAGTTTGGATTTATGATAGTCAAAAAATAATTTTAGGTAAATTTGTCACAGGTGTATTAAGTTGGGATTTTTGGTGGTATTCTTTTTTTAGATTTGATTCCTGAACAGCTAGTATCCTGAAGTTGGAAGTCTTACTTAGAATGCATACTCAATAAATTCTTGATGCTGCTAGTTAGAAGTTCACTGACATAGAGATGCCTCCAAGTTGTGGGATCTGGAATGGATTGAGGAGGTCTTGCCCTAGAATATAATGCAAGGCCGGCTGTGGTTTTGTAATCAAAATCCTATGGGAGGACGGATCAAAAGAAGGATGACTCTGAAGACAAATTGTATGGATTTGGAAAAAAAATAATAATTTCCTTTCGAGAATAACTGTCTTTGAAAGGAAGAAATGGAGCATGTACTTTAAAATGATAAATATATCATAAGTCACATAACTTTCATATGGCATTCATTTAAGTGCCAATTTTTTTCACTTAACTGCCATAACTTTTTTAAAAACGTTCACCCAAGTGGTGAAAACCTGGCATGGCATTATGCTTGCGGCGAATGTTTTTACAATGTTATAGAACTCAAGTGATCATATAAAAAAAAAATTATACATTACTCAAATGATTTAAAAATAAATTTATGGTACTTAAATGAATGCCGAACATAAATTACGATACTTAAGTGGGCGAAGAAAAACGTTATGACATTCAAATGAGTATCGTACAAAAATTATGACACTTGTGATGTCATTTTCCCTTTAAAATAGAATGAATGGAAGAGTGTCAGTGAACCCGTCCTCATGTCATATTTCGAGGTAGGAATATTTAGAGTATTTGAATATGGAAGATCTTGAGATGAGCGTACCGTGCTCCTGTGTGGGAATCTGAGAAATGCTTGAATCCATAAGGTCTTCAAACCTTCACGCCATGCCCCGGTGCGGGCATTTGAGGAACACTTGAATCTTGAGGCTCTTTGAATCTTCAAGCCGTGTCCCGGTGTGGAGGATTTTGAGAGACGCTTGAATCTAGAGTGCGGCTTTGGACTCTGATCTTTCTTTCGAGTGAAGAAGGTTTTTATCAAAATTTGACCGACGGTTACTCCTTCATCCGACCATTCAACCCGATTTTTGCGTCGTTGGGATGCTTGATCTCTAATTTCAGCACGTGCAATGAAACTTGGGAAATCGCTACTGTCTCGACATTGCAAATAAGGGCGATCGGTTTTGTGAGGTCAAAAATTGACTATCGGATTCGGGTGGTACTATGGGAGTCAATAACTTGTTTTGGTTCCACTAATCAAAACTAACCGTCGGATTTGGGTGTTAACGTGGGTATCGTTTTGGCGAGTAGAATCCAATTTTGAGGTTTAAAACGTTTTCTAGGTCTTGTACCTCCAGTCTAACTTTTGATTGACTCTCTATCAACCCTAAGTCAAACTTAATGATTTTCGGACAATAAGGGGCAAATTTTCCGATGACAACAAGCACATTAACCCACTGGATAATAACAATTGAGATATGCTCTCACTTTTTTTCCCCTCTTATTATTTCTCTTTCTTCTTCTTCTAACTCCCATTCCTCCATCCATGATCGTAGATGTTGCTTGCCAGTCGTGGTGTCATGGCCCCAGATATAGCCGCCATCGCTCAATTTGTCCTTAGGGTCTCTCTCCCGCTCTGCCTCTGTGTGTGTGTCGAAGTGTGCACGCGGCGATTAAGGTTGCTTCCTAGATCGAAAGTATTTAACCTCTGTTGATCTAGACTGTAGGTTGCTTGGAGCAATTGAACCCCTGCCTGAATCATTCACACGACAAGCCATTACGAGAATCGGTTCTCTCTTCCTTCACTCATGCACACACACACACACACACACACACAGAGAGGTCGCAACAACGAGGGGTGGAGGCAACGACTAGTGACCGTGGCTCGAATACTGACGGCGGCGAGAGAGGCTTTGGGGCACAAGAGGTGAAAGGTGTAGGCCAGGAGAGTGGACAGAAGGGGATTTTTAGTGATCAGGGTTGTGATCGGTAGGGATGCATCACTTTTTCAAAAACTGTGAGAATCGCTTTAGTAAACTCAAGCAAAATAAGGTGACATGGCTTAATCTGAACATTGAATCGGTAGTGATGTACATGTCTAACTATCTAGAAGGCACAAATTTAGGATATGATTTCATCTCCTGAAATTTAAAGTATCTCTATCCCATAAGCTCGTACAACATCGATGGGCAATACACATGAGCAAGCATTTTGGGAATCGATTACAATGGATGACAACATTTTCCAGCTGTTATATATGGATGTCCCCAGCGATGCAAAGGAGCAAATTTTCCTACCCTATCCCATTAAGTGAAGCTCAATCGGCAAAGAAAGGAACAAAGTAGGAAAAGCATTCAAGACCTTACCGACAAGGATGCATTCCAGCTTAAGTAAACCTATCAAGATCTGAAGATGTTCGTCTTGAATCACATGGTATTTATGTTTTCCAAGGGATAGTGACCAAACAGGACAAGCGAATGAAGTGAGTGCTAAAAAAGGAAAAAAGGAAGTGCTGGAGCTAACAATCAAAGCAGCAAACCTCCTAAGGAGTTGGGATTCGCAATGTCTCCTTGTGACCAGGACCAACCTTGCATTAAGCGATGAAAATTCTTCACCCAAATCGATTTTTCATGCATGTTTTGAGAGATCGTGAATGATGTTTGGTTAGATAAACTTGATATGTTAAGGATGTGTTTGGTAACGATTTTGTTCCCGGGAAAAATTTTTGATTATAAATTATTTTTTCTGATTCTATTCTCGAGAATAATTTCTGAGAAAAAGAACAGGTTTGGCAACTATCTAAAATTTCTATTCCCGAGATGAAAATGCATTTGGTAGGATTCTCAAATTTTTTTTGTTTCTTTTAATTTTTTAATACTTTTATTATATTTTTCTCTTTTTCTTCTTTTTTCTTTTTTTTCTTTTTTTTTCTCTTCTTCTTCCTCCTTCTTGGTAGCCGGTTGCCGGCCACGGCGATCTTCTTCTTCGAGCTCCTTCTTGAGACCAAGCCGGGTGGCCAGGCAAGCCTCGCCAGGCCACCAGCAAGGCTCAACCTCGCCCAGGGGGCACAAGGTCACCTTGGCCAGCAGGCCGAGGTGTGGCTCGGCGATGCTCTAGCGAGGTGGCCGGTCATGGCCGAGGCCGACAATTGGCCATAAGGAAGAAGAAGAAGAAAAGGAAAGAGAAGAAGAGAGAAGAGAAAAGAGAAAAGAAAAAAAATTACAATTGATTCTAGGAATTGTTCTCAAGAGAAAGAAGTAACCTTATTTTACTTCTTAATTCTATTCCAAATCTATTTCCAGGAACAAAAAATTTATCAAATGGATTTCTACTCTTTTTTTACTCCCGGGAACAAAAGAACAAAATTAGTTATTCCCGGGAGTGTTACCAAATAGGTCCTAAGCGACCGGATGATTATAACTAGGCAATTTAAATAAAGTGAGCCATATTTACACTCAATCTGAAGTTTGGCATGTAACTGAATAAAGTAAATACCTAACATTATTCAAGAGACTGCATAAGGTAGCTTATTCAAGCAATTCACACTGCACATGCATACTTAACATACATACATAAATTGATGCATGATTTATGCGATTGAGTCACATAATGCCACCACTCATATCAATATCATTGTTAGAAGTAAACCCTCACACAGAATATCATCAGGTTATCTATTTAGTCTTGTCTTTGTAACGATAAAACCAAAGCATGATAAAGACACATTAATATAGATTTAGTCAACTATCAATTTGAAATTTAGAAACCCGTAAAACCTTCACAAGATCCAATGGGAAGAAAAAAAGATATTGATACTTGGGTTTTATTTTATGTAATTGGTCCTCACGCATCAGCTGTGAAATCAGTTTAGTCTTCCATATGCATATGAAGCCAAAAAAGAAGAATAAACTCCATGAATTTTGGATTGAATTAGTTTATACTATGGAGCGAGAGGACATAGATCATGATATCTGGACAAAATTCATCTGCTGTTTCTAACATGAGGAATCCTTCAGGCTTCATAGGAAGGAACCTTAAAAACTTGTCAATATATATTAATAATAAGTCCTACGCTTGTGTTGTATATAACATTTTACAAAGTCAACACATACATAGTGGCAGAAACAACCGTACCCTTAGCCGATAAGCTAGCCTGAGTGCTTTCTCATATGGTCTCGTCTCTGCGCATTTACAACGTAACATACTCATTATAGTGCCAAAATGGAGCGATTGCTTGGTGACATCGCGAATAGGGTCCCGGAGATTCAACAGCAGACGAGCCAAAAATTGGTCAATTGTGTGATGGAGGGTGCGTCTTCGGCGGGCTGTAATCGGAGTCTAGCCCGGGATGTCTCTCATTCGGAATCTTCCGAGGAACGTGCCATGAAACGGATACGAGAGACGACGCATTCATCAGCTTCTGAGTGGTTCTCGTCTGAACTATTGCCTTTTCAGGTTTTTTGGTCGCCAGGGTTTCCGCATTGTTGCCTTCATTATTGAAGCTGTCGTTTCTTTGCATGGACTGGAAATTTGAGGTGATGTTGACCAAATCCTGTTCTGTCTTCAAGCCACTCTGCAAATATTCAGGTGTGATTTCTTAGGGTTTTCCAGAAATAACCGAAAACAACTCTTTTTTTAAGTAAGTAAAACAAGGAAAAACTTTCATGCATGCATAAAAGCATATCAAACTTTTCAGTCAATTCATCATGTGCGAGTAAGATATACGAAACACCAAGCTAAAATCATAAATGGAGGCAAATTAAAATTTGACTGTATAAATACTAAATGGAACATTTAAAATTTAAAGTAGCATTTCATTATGTAGTATGCAGGTCAATGCCTCTTGGTTTTCTAAACTTTCTTTTGTGGATTGGCTCAACCTTGGAAGAAATCTCAAAAACTATTAGCTTTCTCGATGACAACATCAGTAATGTTTCTCATCACTAACCTTGCTAGATGAGGTATTTCCCTTCACCGGCTTCTTGTCCATGTCCGTGAGGCGTCGGGCATCACATATATGCAAAGAAAGGCCCATGATGACAAAGACAAGAAGGCAATATGTGATTGACATGCTAATACAAGATGAGGAGGTCAAGCTTGTGAAAAGTCCCAAGCTTATGAGTACAGGAAATACAGATGACGAATGGAGTCCCTTTTTCACATAAAAATGAGGTCAATGGACTTATATGTAGTTGAAGAGAGAAAACAAAGCATTAAATGCAGTCTAAGGAGAGGTGGAAGGTTTGTTCTTTTGGGCACAACATGCAGTTGGAGGGAGGCACAGAGAATAGGAGGAAGACAATGGAGATCGTGGGATGTGTCTTCCCTAATGTCTTGACACTTCAAGCAATTGGGTCCCAGGAAAGAACCCTAAACAGAGAAAAAGAGAAGAGACTTGAGTCCTCTCTCTCAGATAAATAGAATGTTTTAGGTTCAAGAAGAAGAGATCATTTGACTCTATTAATTAAGAGCAGAGATCAGTTCAGAGTATTATTTTAAGAAAAAGTGGAACGAAAGATGGAAGGTCTATATGCTAGTGCCTGCCTATTGTTTTCTACCTTGGGTTGTCTCCTTGTCCTTGTTATAGTTTAAAGAATTCTTCCAAAGAATTTTATATTATATTTTGTGTGCAATTAGACTATGTGGCAAAAAGTAGGAAGCCCTTTTAATGACAATGTTGTTAATTACTTGAAGTTCTCGGCAATGTCTTGGGGAAATGCACGTTTTACCGCACAACTTGCACTCCGAGCAAGGACATGAATTTAGCATTTTAAAACTCCTGTTTTTAGAAAAAGGAGTTTTGCTAAAAAAAAAAAAAACTCTAAAAACCCTTATTAGAAAATCAGATTTGTAAAAACCGACTACAATCATAATATGCACAGTTAGCATTGTAAAATCAAATATTTTCTTGTTAAATATGTGTAACAAACATCTAGGACACATTTTACCAAAAAAAAAATATCTAGGACACTCGTTAACAAAACTTTTAAGAAAATATTTTTGTCGTGTGATTTTATAGGGCTGATTTAGGGTTGAAAATCTATGAACAAATTTATACGGTGGTTTTGAAAAAGTCATCCATGGGGAAGAGTGGATCAGCAAGTGTTTCTATGCGGCTCCTTTCTCCAAACATGTTTAATCCGGTCAGCCTACAAACCCAACACACCTCCCTCTCTCCCTCCCTCCCCCACTCTCCTCTCTCTCTCTCTCTCTCTCTCTCTCTCTCTCTCTCTCTACCCATCCCCACACACACATGGATGCACAAACTGTGTTTTTGTGTAAAATTTATATGAATCATGTACACGTGGTGACTGGTGGGTGCAATTAATGTACAGTAACAAGAAGGCCACAAGAGAGATCAAGGCCAAACAGTAAAAATTAGGAGGACAGACAGGTTGGAAGTTTACCCTTAAAGATCATGTGAGTGGCGCGTGCTAGCTGGAATAGTTTGACGGTGCTAACTAGTATAGCAAAATAAAAGTTCGAAAGGATAAAATGCTTCTTCCGTAAAAAAATGCGGAGTTACAATATGCATTAACTCCAGAGTAGGCGGAGCAAAAACGAAAATTTTCCCCTAATGTTACTGGCAAAAACATGATCTCATTTCAACAAAATAACCTCATGAATTATGTACTTACATACTCTAGAATAGTCTATATTTTTAAAGGGATGAAAAACCGCTGACCGTTTCGATTTTAGGGAAAGAATAAGAGGGGGGGAGGCGTCCTGTTAAAGCGAAATCGGACAGATCGGAGAGCGAAGAAAGAGGTGAATCGCATTGGTAAAGTCCAGGAACACGCCTTGAATTCCCCCCCAAACACCAAACCCTTTGTTTATTCTTCTGTTCTCGCATCCCCAATAGTTTATGTCCTGGGGATTTGTAAGTTTTGTAATGGTGTAGTCCTATTTTTGTCTTTTGATGGCCTCACCAGGACCACTCCAAGCCTCTAGATTGGTTTAATATTACACCCCCATGAGTGCTGATTGATCTATACTATTGAATGCAATTTTATTTTATTTTTTTGGTTAGGAAATCAATCTTTTGAGGTTAGCCAACAAGATTGCAAGATAAAGAATTCACACTAATAGCTAGGGAACTATTTGTTTAGCAAAAAATGAGTGTTTTGAAAAGTATCTTCCAAAAAGTGATTGATTGATATAATTATTAATAAATAATGTTGTCATCATTAATAATAATTTATATTTAAATATTTTCATGGATTATAAAAGTATTTTTCTATTCATTCATTTGTATAAATGATATCAACGATCATTTTTAGGAAAATATTTTTTAAATCATTTATTTTTTCATAAAATAAAGGGGACCTTTGATCTTGGAGAGTTTTCTTTCCAATGTAAGCAAATTTATTATCCAATCTCGCATTAGGAAAAAAAAAACCATTTCCCAGTTTTGCCCAAACATTCAAATAAATGGCTTCCTCAGTTTAACTACAATGATCTTTATCTATATGTGCATTGTGGTTGCGAGATTAGTTAATGAATCGAGTTGAATGAAATCCTAAACTTCTAAGGCAATGACGTGGCTTCAATTTTTCCTACTCAATCTATTCTATACTCTCTATAAATAGAAGAGAAATGTATATTCTAATATATTTTCGAATTATTCTTTTTTTTTTGGTCGGTTAATTAATTTTATTCTAGTACTTCAGAAGAAGGTTCTTGGTATGATGACCCTTATTTCGGGGAGAACATCGGTTATATCCTCATCGCGATTGGGTGATATTACACTTTTGTGCGCCCACCGACAAGGAGTCTTTTGACTCTACCGCTGTCTCCACCAAATGAGCACTTTCTTCGCACTTTTTCTTACGTTCCTACTCTTCTGAATTACTCCCCCATGGCTCACATTCTTCGCCATACTTTTCGTAAAAGCAATTCGACAAGATTTCAACTCCAGGTTTCCCACCTCAACCGGATCTCGACGATTTCCTTTCAGTTTTAAACGATTAAATAAAAGAAAGACTACATATACGTAAAGTTCATTAATATTCATTAACATACTTTAACAGCTTCTCTTGCTTGCAAACCAAATTGAGTACTACATGTGAAATAGGGAAAGTTATCCAAAAAGTTCTAAACCTATTGCACTTTTGTTAATTTAATCCTAAAACTTTTAACATTACCAATTGAATCATAAACCTTTCAAAATTTTACCAATTGAGTCTATCTAGCCAATTTTAGTCGGAATTTATTGACGCAAACGATAAACGTCCTCTGTGGCACAACTAATGATAGCATGGACAAAATTTATTAATTTTTTAATATTTTTTTCTAATTTTTTATGTTTTTAATTTTCTTTTTCTTTTTTTTTTTCCTTTTCTTCCTTTGGCCAGTTGCCTAGCCTTCAACGACCAACCAGAAGCCACAACCAGTGAGGGTCTACCTTGCCGATCGTGGCCGTCACAAATGATGGTTGGCATTTTTCAGTCAAAAGTCGCCGAATAGACTCAATTAGCAAAAAGTGGAAAAGTTTAAAACTCAATTGGTAAAGTTGAAAAGTTTATAACTGAATTGACAAAACTGCAATAGGTTTAGGAAATTTGGATAATTTTCCCTGTGAAATCCACTAATTGAGAACCTCATAGGATGAATGAATCTAGAACAAAACCTTACTCTATTACCACGTTGGAAGACAATTCTAGTATTCTCTTAGAAAATGATTTTTTCTCTATACACATAAACAGTTTGTAGGTATCAAAATCAGTTGGTAAAATTTTAAATCAATAATTTGATTTCCTCATAACTTGTTAGTTACTTTTTCTTTTTTTTTTGGGAACGTCTTGTTAGTTACTTAGACTTTTATGAAAGTACTAACTTGTCTCGATAGTTTACAAAATATTAACTTTTCTTATCTTTTATTAAATTTATTTGTATTTTACACACAGCACTTTAAATTTACCAACTTAATTTACTCATAATTATTTGAGTGAATTACTAATTATTTTCTTATTACATTATTGACTAAATTTTTATAACCAACTCTCATTTAAGTTTCTTACAATTTTTGTTTTTCTTAATTTATCAACTTTTGTCATGGTTTGCTGACTTTTAATTGTCTCTCTTACAAACACATTATATTTATCAAGTCGTATATGAACTACCAACTTTTGTTTGTGTTACTTACCAATTTTTCTTCTTTTAAGTTGATAATTGCCATATATCTTTTGCCTTGCTTGTTAATTTGGTTTTTGTTGTTAAGTTTACCAATGAGTTACTAACTTGTATTTGTCTTGTTGACACCGACTCTTTTAAGGAATTACCATCTTTTATTGGAATGTTTACCAACTTTTTTCCAATTAAGATATCAACAATTTTGCATTACCAACTCTTCTTAGATTTAATTATTGAAATTGATTTGGTTTTCTTAAATTACCGATTTTTCTTTTCTCTGACAAAAAGAACTTCTCTTATCATTTACACACTTTTATTTACCTTTTTTATAAACACCTTTAATTTACCAAGTGTTAAATGGAATTACCAAATTGTATTCCACTGGTTTATTGCTTTTCTTCAATAATTTTACCATTTTGGTCTATCAAATCCTTCTTCTTCTTTTTTGTAATGAAAGGAGTGAAGCCCAAATGTTATACTAGAACTCATCAAACAAAAATAGATCCAACCCAATCTCCTATCAACAAAGGAATCAAACCTCTCAGTGGCCAATTTAAAATGTGACATTTGCATCACTAGAATGATTGACCCAATTTGCTAACTAGTTAGCACGTGAGTTTCCTTCCCTAAAATTATGCAAAATATTGACATTAAAAGATTCTGAATTTGAGAAAAAAAAAAGTGTGTCAGTAAAGTTGAGAGATGGAGTTGAAATTTGGAGCAGTGAAATAGTAACTCGCAAGTCCAAATCCACAATAAGTTTAGGGATGCCCAAAGAAATTGCCATTTTAAGAACCAAAAAGGATACCCCATAGTTCTACTTTGAGCGACGAGTACACTTTGACGGTTTGAGCAAATCCAAGGAATCAGTTGCCTAATTCATTACACAAAATCCCACCTATTGAAGCGGGGCTCAGGTTGCCTTTAGAAGCCCCGACAAAGTTGAGCTTGACCCAATCAGTTGGAGGGGCAACACTCACAAACTTGTCTCATTTCTCTATTTGAGGAGACAATGTATACTTTGTCAGTCAAGCCGATACGATGTCCTTAACATAATCTAGAATCAGGCACAAGGGTCCTATGCTAAGATAAAGTCCTTCTCATATAATCATTATACCTCCAGTTCCAAAATGCCAACAAGTAACAACAAAAATAAGTGACCAATTATCTTGAATTCTAGTTGATGAATCATATAGATTTGTCATCAACCATGGTTGTAAATCTTGGGTAAAAAACTCAGCCTTAAAAACTTGTAGGTAGAATCTTTTACCAAATTACTTTGCATACTTATAATTTATCGACTCTTATTTGAGTTGCTTATTACCAACATCTTTTTTTTTTCCTGATTTACTAATTTTCCACCGTGTTACCACTTTTGTTTGTCTTACTTGCCAACTTTTTTTGTTTATCAATATTTTTTTTAAGTTATTCTTTTGGATACTGTCAATAAGTATGAAGAGAAGATCATCAATGTTCAAGTAAGCATTATTTAAGCTCGTGCTGTCAAATTGATTATAGCTTTGCAACTGAAAAATTACGAGCTTTGAGAAAACTTTTCTTGATTATTCATGTACCTCTCGTACTCAAAATCGCCATTCAGTTGAGTTCTATTTTAAATTGTAAATCAGGAAGTTTTTTTTTTTATTAAAAAAAAAAACATAATTGGTAACGTTACACAAGAGAGATATTGAGGGAAATCGCATTCTAGTATAGTGGATATGCCATAGCCGTAAAAAGTCGGCAATCATGATCTATTTGGTTTCTTACTGAGTTCGACCTTTGGTGCGAAGTTGTTAGCGCAGATGAATAGTGTGTCTCTTAAATTTTAATTTGTTTAACGTAATCTTGAATCTTGGTCAATATTCAATGTAATTCATAAATTTAAAATATTTTATTGTAATCTAGAATTATATTAAATATTTACCAATAATTTAAAGATCACGTTGAACAATGTAAAAATTTAGGGATGGCATTGCACATTCAACCCAAGTAAATTAAAAATTTAGAAACAATATTACGTGTTGGACTAAAATTACTGAATAATTTGTGTTCTCTTTTAGTTATGAACTGATCTGCGTAAGGACTTTCCGTCTGAATGACATGACATAATTCAGATGAGGCATGCACCGGTAACGTAACCAACGAAAGACTACTCGTCGCGTGCGCTTGTATCGCGACTCATCGTGCAATTCTCATGCGATGTCTCTCTCGTTCGGTGTTGCTCACGAGCACCTCTCTCCCTTCCCTGCTTCGAAACGTGGGGGACAACGAGGATTGCACAAGCCAAGACCGACAGCACCGGCCCCATGCGATCGCACACGTGGCGACATCCATGTGACCAAATCCCGCCTACCACGGCGGCCTTGGCCCCACTTCACCACCGCCGAAATCTCATCCTCATCGTCTCTCTCTTGGAATCGAGGCAGTCTCGGGGGTGTCCCATCTCGTTATGCAAACGACGTAATGCTGATAAGACGTCCCAAAACCTAATCTCTGCTAATTCCTTGCTCACGAGGATTCCGTCAACTTGTGGTGGCTCTCGACCAATTTGAATTTTCAGCTTCGAAGGGTGACTTCATACATGGTGCAAACGCTCTCTCCTCCAACTATACAGGCTCCCAATTTCTTGATGCTGATATTAATATGTCTGACATCCACACATAACCTGATGTAAAGGACGAGAGACTTCATTAAACAAGATCTCATCCGTATGCATCATGCATGATTCTACTAATTACTTCTCACTTCGAAGCAAAAGAATTAGCTAAGCTTCCCTATTTTGAGTAAGGCAAATAGGAGCTATATTATCACCGGGCAATTACAATTAATTCTTCGTATATGTTTTCTTAGACAGACCTAGTGTCATGGTATAGGCCGATTAGCCTCATTATGACCGACCGAACCAAAACTCCCTTTTACTCGAGCATCATAGGACATGTGTCACGGTCACAAAATTCCCGTGATCAAGAGATCATACATATCGAGGAAGACCTTGCAAGATCGCCCAAGATTTTCCCAAAAGCTTTCGGAACATTTTCAAGACGGGGGAAACAGTAATTGTGCCGAGGATCTAGAACTCTCTCGGCATAAATGTCGATAGTTGGTAGATTAGAAGGCACGATCTCATCCGCTGGATCGAAAAAGATTAACGGTCGTAATCCTAAGGCCTCAAGTATAAGAAGAGATGCCCTCCCTCTTATTGTATCAATCCAACCATTTCACAATCAAAGTTCATTTCTCTCATTCAAAGCTTCTAACTCTAGAAACTCTCTCTCTCTAAAGATCTAGGTGAGCGAGCGAGTGAGAAATCGATTGATCCCAAGAAAGGCTTCGCTTAGGTGTTCCAACGATCCCAAACGATCCAAGGGAGCCTAAGTCATCACACGATCTCGATCCCAAACGATCAACCTATCACACATGCATCTCGGTTCAACATAATTATTGGTTTTGGCCTGTTAGAGCCTTCATCATGTGAGAGGCATTAGTTTCCAACCAATTTTTGTACGTTTGGCCAACCCCATGTTTGGAGATCTTCCACATGAAATTCCTTTTTTTTGTAGGTTCCTAGCATAAATTCTTTGATACCACTCCCCAATTTCAGGGGTATTTCCACATACCCTTATGCTTCTCTCAATATTATGAAGCTTAATTCCATGCCTTAATGGAATGGGGAAAAGTCGAACCATGACATTTTCCCCAACTTATATTTTCGCACTGCCCTTTTTATGGCTATTTTGTCGCTCTGTTGCATTCCCCTAACCATCACCGCTTCTTTAGAGATTTTACACGAATGGCAAATACTTTCCTAATAGAATGTCACTATTTGTTTCTTTCTCGTGTACTGCACCATCACTGCCTCTCCCTTAGCTTTATGTGAATGGCATACGCTTGCCTAACACGAGCACATTTTCCGTGTTTCCTACTAGTCATGCTCAAATCCTATTAAGGGATTTGACCTCTATTGGAACAAGGTAACGAATGGCAATAACACATGTAATTCAGAACCCTGCTATGATAGCATTTGCCATGATCTAGGTTGATTGGCTTTAGTCATGGGATCTTTGGTGCCTGCAAGACGATTCCATTCTATAGATTGTTTCCATGACATGTATCATGGAATGCCTCGTTGTGACCGACATGTAAGTCGCGAAAATAACATTCCAAGATCTTCATTGTTAGAATCCAAAACATAGTAATGGAAAAAAAGAGATTTGCACATCTGATTCGAAATTTGTTGTTCTTGTTATTGAACAATGATGATCCAGAGCTCAAGTAATTTTTTTCTATTACCCTATGTATCATTGGCTCAATAAGATTATCCCCTCACAAGTTGCATTCAGTAACAATTCCTCATGTGAGGTTATTTGTGCATTAGAATTAGAAGAGAGACTGGAGTACTATTTAAAGGGTTTATGGTGACAACACTCTTATCACAAGCTGGACTTTACTCAGCCCACATAAGTCAATTTCATATTAGATTAATTAAGAATCTTTATTACTTATATTATTAGATCAACCCCATAAAATGATAAATTTCAATTTCAATTAAAACTCTTGCATGACTCCGTATCGTGTTTCCCTTTTACTTAGGGACCTTGTGTCCTAATCAGAGTACGCGTCTTGATTCAATATAACAAGAGGTTCAGCTTGTTACCATTATCAAGTAAACGGCATCAGCTGATTGTGCACGGGTGAGCAACATCACCTTTCTTCCAAATGATATTAATGCTACAATCCAATACTTCCCCACTCCAATCAGCCTGAACCTTGACAAATAGTCTCAGAGGAGGGTTGTCAAATTGTATGCGCAGAGGGCATCCGTTACCTTTTTTTTTTTTTTTGGTGGAGGTCAAAACCATTGAACGTGAATGGTACAAATGATGAAAGATGTGCATCTCTATCGACTGGACAAGGGAGAGCAGTGATGATGTGCTGCGCGGGGAAGCGATGGCACTTCACTTTCTTTCGATTCACACGCATACCCCTTTCATTAGTTTTCATATTAAAAGGCATTACACCTCTGGCCAAAAGAGAATACCAAAATCATCCCGAGCCAATACTACAGAAAAGAGGGCAAAAGGAACAGCTTAAAGAGAAGGCAAGGCACCCATCAGACAGCTACCGGCTCCTGTATTTGGTCGATTTGGAATGCTCCGTCTGCCTAAAAGCCTGCACAAGAACCGACCCCTTTCCCCAGACGATCTCTTTCCACGCTTTATGAAACCCTTTCAACTCTTTCATTAATTAATGTTTGTGGATTGGCCTGTGGCCGTGGCGTGTTCCCGGTTTGTCTGTACATGCGGTGGATGTTTCTTCGTTGAGGTGGGATGGGGATGTGCGACGGCGAGACAGGCTCGGTTTGCGAGGCGGGGCTTGGGGATTCGGGGGAGAGCTCGTTTTCACGTGTCCTGCGAAAGTCGAGCAGCCTCGATCCGGTCAGACTCCGTTGTCCCCAGGGCGTCCCTGCCGCTTCAACCCGCGCTTTCTTCCTTTCCTTTCACCCATTTTTATTTTGTATCTTTACCCATTAAGAGTAGGGCAAATTTTTTTACACTATTTCTGAACTGCCATCGGATATTTTTAAAATTTTCCCGACAGCCCCCTTTTAGAAGGTTTGAAATCGATTGCAATGTCCCTTCCCCACCTTGACGTGGACTCCGACCATTTTTTTTAAAATCTGAGCTTCCGTCATGTGCTTGTCACGTGACTAGTTAGTTACTTTTACAGATGGCTAAAGCTCTATTTAGTAACGTTTCTATTCTTCTCAATTTTTGTTCTTTTATTTTCCGAAATTAAAAAAAAATCCGTTTGGTAAACATTAAATAATTTTTCTTTCCCTTGAATAGAAAAGTAACTGAGGAATAAATTTGAAACAGAAACAAGAAGTAAAAAAGAAAAAAAGGGAAATTCCAAATAAGGATCCGAAGTTGACCAATTTTCTCAAATAAGGATCCGAAATGAACTTAGTGTCAAATAAATACCTAAAGTGGACCAATTGTCTCAAATAAGGACCTGAAGTTGATCAATTTTCTCAAATAAGGACCCGAAATAAATTTTGTGTCGATAAAGACCTAAAGTTGACTCATTGTCTCAAATAAGTACCTCAATTCCAAATAAGAACTTGAGCTTACTTGACACCAAATATTCGCCAGCCTATCAAGCATGTGACATTTCCGACGACCGAAGTTTGGGCAATTTTATCCAAAAAAAAAAAAAAAAAAAAAAATATATATATATATAGGGAAAATTACCAAATCCTAAAACAAAAAAAAAAAAAAAAAAAAAAAAAACCTTAGGTTTTCTACGGTCTCCTCGTTCCTTGTACCCATCCTCCGCAAAGTCGAAGACCTAAATTCTTCGCCAGTTGAGGCACGAATTCAAAAACAAGAAAAAAAACCAGACGCTTCTTGCTTCTTCTTTTTTTTTTTTTTTTTTTTTTTTTGTGGAGACCCAAATTCTCTCGTCGGTCGAGCAAGGTGAGGAGCGCGAGGAGAAGAAAGAAGAAAACGCAAACATCTAAATAGATAACCTAAACTTAATTAATATAGAATTTTCCCCTTTTTTTTTTCCAATCACAAATTTATAACAAAATTGCCCCTATTTTAATTGTCAGAAAATGTTTACCGATGAGCTAAGGTCCTCAATAGAGATTAACTTGATCACTTCGGGTCCTTATTTGACACAAAATTCACTTAGAGTTCTTATTTGAAACAATGCATCCACTTTGGGTCCTTATATGACATAAAGTTCACTTTAGGTCCTTATTTGAGAAAATAGATTCACTTCGAGTCCTTATTTGGAATTTTCCCAAAAAATAATAATTTCTCGTTCTCGGGAACAATTTCTAGAAATGAGTTATTTTTTCTTTTCTTTTTTTCTTTTCTTCTTCATTTGCCCCTTGCCCCTCGTTGCTACCCCTGTTGTCCAGCCACTATCGCCGCCCTCCCGCCCTTACCAGCCGACTACCGCCGATAACTGCCGCCAGCTGCCACCCGTCACCAACTACTACTCGTCACTTCGCCACTCCCCGGCCACCGCCAACCCTTGCTGCCTACCACCGGCAGCCAGTCGACTATCGCCACAGCCCGACCACCTTCGCCGCTTCGGCCGCCCATCGCCCATCCCGATAGCAGACTGCCTCGCATCGCTCATCGGCCATTGACCACCACCACCCACCACAACCCACCACCGATGACCATTGAGGCCACCGCTTGCTGGCTGCTGCTACCCATCGCCAATGGCCATCAATGCCGCCGCCCGCCAACTGGCCCACCAACCGCCACCGCCGACAACTGTCACCACCGCCCGCCGATGACCATCGCCAACCATCGACAGTCAATCGCGGCAATGGGTGGCGATCGGCATCGTCGGCGGTCATCGGCAGCAGGGATCAATGGCGGGCAACAACGGTCGGCGTTGGGCGACGACAGTCGGCAGTGATAAGGAAGAATAAGAAAAAAAAATTAAAAGAAATTCTATATTATAAAAAATTTTGTGAATCTTACCAAACGCATCCCTATTCTTTTTTCCATTCTAATAATAGAAATTTAATGTATTTATCAAACGCATTCTTTTATTGAAAAATTGTTCCGAGGAATAAAAATAAAAATAAAAAAAGACTATTTCTGAAAAGAAACTATTCCCTAGAATAGAAGCGTTACCAAACGGACCTTAATTTTGTCTGATAATAGAAATGTGCATTTTGCGTCCCGGGTTTTAGTGCTTGTTGCGAGTAACCCCTAACTACTTAATTTCTATAAATTCCACCCTGAAGTGTTCTAATCGATGGTAATGTCCCCTTTGATGATTACTTTGGCCAACTTTCGCAAAAGGCCTACACTTTAACTAATCTTTTTTATATTTAGCCTATACTTTGAAATAATCGGTCAAATAACCGACTCTGTATTTCGTCTTGACTATGGCCTCAAAATTTCGTCCAAACTTTCAAAGCTATCATGGAATCAACCAAAGTTTCTGTGGCATTCACGAAAAATGGCCTCATAGGACTTCGATACAGGGCAAGACATAAAACGAATTATTAAATGTAGAGAAAAATCCAAACATCACAGGATACAATATAATCTGCGCATTTTGTTTATAGCACAAATTGACGTGTTTATGTCGTGACTTAATTCTTTCTCTAGTTAAATAAAAGATATGTTGCTTTAGTGCTAACATCACTAAGCACATGGTAATTACACCGCTGGTAGATATGATGCTTTAGTGCTATCATCACTAAGCACATGTAACTACACCGCTGGTAGAGGCCACGTCGCAGGCACACGCATGTACCAAGCAAAGGCAAGATGTCCCTCGCTTAGGTAGCGTAAGTTGATCGCCGATAAAGATTAGATAAGAAAATTGGTTAAAAAAAAAAGGTCATTTTAGCTTTAAAAGCCGTCTCTATACTATAAGGGAACATTGGAAAAAATTAAAAAGTTAGTAGGCAACTGGTCACATGTGCGAAAATCTAGGGGTAAAATGTATTTGTCATATGTCGTTGGACAAATTTGCCTCCCATCGTGACAAGCGCACGGTTGGAGCTCCAAGTGAAACATGACCGGAGTCAATGCCTGAAGGGACATTACAACCGATGGTCTTGGATATCTAATAATATTAGTCTAGTAAAGATGGCAAAAAATCAATACTACAGATTTCTTGGAAATAGGCCAATGGAAAAAAAAAAAAAATATATATATATATATATATATATATATATATATATATATGTTCTAAATATCTCACATTATTGTATCTTGAAGATGAAATGGCCTATTTTCTCTTGTGAGAATGATACAAAGCTATTTTTATTTTAGGATTCCCTTTGACTGACTTTTTCTTTTCCTTAGTCCTATTGTCGACTTCACGTTGCGAATCAACCATTTTGATTTTTTAATGCAAGGATTGAAAACTGCAAAAGTGAAGATACAGAAGGATAATACAATCTGAGCATCAACTCTATTTTTGAAAACCGGAAAAAGAATTACATAATTTACTATGGTTATCAGTCAAGTCCAGATAATATGTCGTAAAAAACTTGACATAACGTATTTAGCATTGTGATTATAAAAAATAAAGAACTATACCCGCACGATGCACGGGTTCACAATTAGTTAAGTATATAATAAACAACCTCCCGATTACAAGCACAACGGTTTAATCAAAACTCATGCCTTGTAGATCTTCATTAGAAAAATGAGAGTCCAAATATAAGATTGAAAACTTTTTTCAAAGATCGATGATTATTAAAATTTAAGTCCTAACAATTATGAGAAGCTTAGGTTCCGTTTGTTTCTTGGAAATGAATGATTTGTAATAGATTTTCCCGATGATGATCACTTATACCGCCTATAAAAATGAATAAACGAAAAATAGTTTTATTGTTCATGAAAATATTTAGAAGTAAATTGTTTTTGAAAATGAAGACATTTTCTATTGACTAATTATTAAAAGCAATACAAGTGATCGTTTTTATGAAGACATTTTTTAGATCATTCATTTTTTGGAAAACAAACGAAGTCTAAGTATTAAATGGCGATTGCTGCTGAAAAGTGTCCAATAATATTGAATTCTGTGTTTAGAGTTCATAGAATTTTTTTAAATAATCTAGGTTTTTCATTTTATATCTAACCGACGCAATAGAAAGTCATTCTGAACACTAATAGAGTTAATAATTATATAAAATTACTAAACAAAAGGATGAAATTAGAAAGAAATAAGGGCATTTTAGTAATTTTACTTCGATAAGGGACTTTAAACTACAAAATCCCAAATCTTGAAATTGTGTTTTAAGCAATTAGTCCCAAACCCATCTTGCTACCCTTAAGGGATCACGTGATAACTATTATAGTTCTCTATTTTTCTATTCCTAAGAATAGGTTTAGAACAAAAATATGTTTAGTAACACAATTTCATTTTTCTATTTTTAGGACAAATTTTTTGCTTAGAAATAGATTTAGAATAGAAATGAGTAATAAAATTTTCTAATTTTCTATTTCTAGAATAGAAATAAATATAAAAACTCTTTTCATCATTCACCATTGTCACTTGCGGCTACCGCCAACTATCCCCCACTAGTACCCGTTGCCCTTAGTCGAGAAAAGAGCATGGGAGGGAGATATTTAAGAAGACCTATCAAATGAATTTTTGTCCCGAAAATAGAAATTTTATATTGTTATCAAATGCGTATATTTATTCAGAATCTCGTTCAAAGAATAAAATTAGAATAATGTATTTCTAGTCATAAATTATTCTCAGAAACATAATGATTATCATTTGTGCCCTAAGTTTGTGTCCGTCCCACTTTCATTTATTAAACATGGGCCCGTGCATGTAGTGCTATTGTCCTCTTCTTTTCTAATTTTTTTTTTTAAAATTGCCAGATAGGATTGTACGTGTGAAATTGTCCACGTAAATCTCACGATTACGTTGGCTTGTCACGTAAAAGAATCAAATTGGCTTAATCATAAGATGTAACGACGAAATTCAATCGAATTAAAGTTCAAGAACAAATTAAATGAAAGGATGACGGCCAATTCTAACATTACAAGACACAAATGCCTCTATGACACGAGTTTTTTTAATTTAAAATTCCTCTTGATCGAAAATCCATATGTTTAACTTTAGCCCTTTAAGTGAAAAGGGCACATTATATGTAACTCTTCTGGAAATGATTTAGACCAATCGAAAACGATATTTTCCCTAACAAAATAATCAAAAATGGGGACAAAAAGGTATTTCTCTATCCTAACACACCAATCAAAAATATAAAAAATGAAAAATCGCCGAAGAATATACAGAAGCCCGAGCTTCCACGGGCCAAGCCCTACACAAGGGCAACGACAATAACATTTCCAGTTTGCCAACCCTTTCCCAACTCAGATTTCTTAAATTCAGATGGGGTCATGCCGTAGCCGATTAATGAAAGCCTGACCCGTCGGCCCAAACGATGTGCTGGCTTGCAGATTGACCCGGCCTATTAGACCTTCCTTTCACTGACCCGCATGAATTTATACCTATAAGGTTCTATTTGTTTAATGAAAAATAAATGATTTACAAAATAGAATAGAACTTACCCTTTAAAACAATTAATAAACTATTAATAATTTAAAACTAAATATGCTCCAACTTCATTTGATCCTCGGTGACCAAGAGGATCATATCAAATGAAGGATCAATGCCAACTTCTGAACAACCGCAGCGTCCAAAATGAACGCAAGCGAGCAACCTTTTTAGAGTGCTGGGGCAGGTCGGAAGAAAAGAGTCAACAAAAACACGCGCTACGTCACACGAAAACAATTGGTCATGAATCTTTTGCTTTGCATCAACAAGGGTCCTATTGAACTCCCAGAGACCTCTCTGTAATGTTAGCACGCGATTGTACTGTACGAGGACCGAATAAATACGACAAATACATCTGACTTTGGTACAGAATGCTCGCACACTGAAATTTGCAGTCCCTGCTGGTTCTTGAACAAGTTCCCGTTCTTTTTCGCCTCTTCCTTCCTACAACTTTCTTGAGCAGAGGCGTCGGGGGGGATACAATATCATCATCTGGTTACGTCCTCTTCATGAGATACCCCAAGATGAGGCCGACCAAGCCGATGAGAACGACGTATATGAACGAAATACCGCCAGGGCCTTTCTTGGTTTGTCGCCTCAAAAGATCCTGTTGAAATTTAATGTATCAGTGCAAAACCCGATAAAGGCAACATAGAAGTATATTGACTGCATCGATAAGCAAGCTCCGCATTGCATAATGTCTTTTATTTTTCTTATTTCGCTTTAACCACACGGTTTGCCATATTCTGTCAAACATTAGGTCATAGCCATGCATGCATATGCCAAACGTAACTTTATCTCCTAAGAATCTAGAATTTGAAGTTAGCGGACAATGAAACAGCCAACAGAACTAGTCCAACAGAATACAAAAGGGAAAATCTAGGACGGATTGCGAAAATCATGACACACCAACAGCAACTCAATTGACAAAGGGCTGATTTACTGATATGATTGGCATATATCTCTTTGGGTCCATCACAGAAGATCTACAGTGTGCTCCCCTCCAAAATGGCCAGAATAGTCCTATTTGGACAAATCTTATTCAAATCTTAAAGCACCGATCTTATCTTCTTAATCTGATCAGCATAGGTTTCACTGGCTCTCTCCAACACTAAAACAATTATCCATGTTCTATTCAAGCATACTTCCCAAATTCTTCAGTCCATTCTCATTGTTATAACCGGGAATTGAACTCCAGTTATCCCATACCAGTTCCCTCTTTACAGACATGAAATAGCAGTGAATAGGATAGTGTGGCAAAGTCACGTGTAATAGTTTCACTACATGTAGACAGAATAGGACAATGAAGCCCTTCCACCTACCAAAGAACAACATAGCCTTTTCCCACCAAGAGGCTGACAATATAGATTCTTTCAAATCATTGTGCTCTATTCAGTGTCATGTCCTAAAAAAGTTCAAAAACTCATAATTCCTCATCAAATTCCGGACCCCTTTTGACCTGTCCTATGAATGCCCATCACCTATATCAAGTGCTTTTGATTGATTTAGCATACAGAACACGGATTTTTCCATGCTTTACCCCATGATCTGGCTGGCTTCCAGCTTGATAGATTTCCAGCATTGTACCTTAAAGTAGTGGTTTGCAGCCACTACGCCCTCTTTAAGAGGTTCACATTTGCATCGGCAGAATTAGCTCCCATTGTTTTTCCTAGAATAGATTTGACTTGCTAATTTAAAGGTTACAAGCACCACATTTCGCCATTACATCACGACCATCACCTAAGCATGTTAGCCTTGTCCAGTTGCATCTTCAGATCATCACTCAATTATGCCACTCTTGGTTAGAAAATTTTGTCTCCACAGACGGTATCATTTTTAGTAAAAATTCCATCAAAATGAAGAGGGAAGCAAACTGAACCTTACAGCGAGTGCAAAGAATTTCATCAGACAACAAACAACACAATTAAAGTCGTTCACGTTGCCACTTACCAATTCCTGCTGAAGCTTCATATTTAGCTGAATAGCTGAGTTTTTCTCCTCGTTCAATTTCAAAATATGACCCTTTGCCTGGCACCAGAGGATATATGTCAAACTAAGAGAATAGGCAACTCATATAAATTGTAATTCCTTAATTAAATAACAAGGTATCAAAGTTACAGGCTTTGATTTCTTGGTCAGCGAAACACAAAGGCTTTATAATCAAATTGAGACTGGCATCACAAGAGAAAGGATACATATTCACACTAACGGCCATCAAATGAAACAAAATTAGAATTTTTAAGGATCTATTAATCCAGCAATAAAGTAGATTGTTTAAGTCATTTGCTGTAACAAGAAAAAGGTTGTCAGAGGAGGCTCAATACAAGATCACAGCAATATTCAAGAGTCCTCTGCTCCAAGACAATCCCAGCACAATATATAGAACATCTGCTTTCTTACACTGGGATACAATTTAAGATCCATATCTTCCTTCTCCTTTTAAGGGTTGAAAACAAATTAATTTACATATTATCAAGCAAAGTGAAACCCATGTCAAACTCCCCACATCCTAGTTTAGTATTTGTAGATATAATGACCTCAAAATAAACCAGCCAATATAAATTAAATCTATCAAAGTTTTTGTCAACTAGAACCTTCATCTAATGAGGTGGAAGTCTCTGACGACAATCTACATGGATGGTGCAAAGCTCAATTTACAGAAAGTGAAGAGGAGGAAACTTGCACCAAAAGAACATGGCAAATAGAGAAATGCTGAAGACACTCTACAAAAACTTGTTTTCTAAGTAATTCAACCAGACTAGATTGGAAGAAATCAATTGGCGCCTGGGTCCCACCTTTTATATCTCAAACATGAACCTGCCAGATCACTTAGCATGCGAGTTTTAAAATAAGTTCTTTGTACATCTAGTAAAAATTTATTAGGAAGATATATCAATACATAAGTGTTTCTTTTCAATTGTATCCTATACAGACATAGGCATATCAAAGTTTTGTCGTCAGTCTCATTAGATGCACATACATCAGAAGCATGCTTTTCAAATGGCTAAGTGTTAAATATGCGGTAGATAATGCTGTTGCAGCAAAATCTCAGAATTTAAATGAAAGGCTGATTTCTGCAGAACTATGAGGTTGATATGGTGCCTTAGGCAATTGAAATGGTCTTGAACCCTAGATAGCAACTACTGCTAGCAATGTAAGAGAAATTGAATAAGATGAGACTTTGCCGGTGGCAGGCCAAAGAAGTAGTCTTCGAAGTAATATGAATACGACATGTCTAATCTAAAATATGCAATAAACTCCTACTTGTAATCACAAGATCCCCAAGAACAAATCCAGTCATAATAAAATTCAAGGAACATTCCAGATTCCTGCAAGTTGCTTTCACCAGTGAAGCCATGTACAACCAACAAGGCCAGATGTAGTCCATCTATGTCCTATTAGTTCGTCGCTCAGGTGCCGCTTTTCACCTCACCAAGTTCAACGGCCTAAAGCAAGCCTCTTAATCCATACTACAAATATGCTATCTGCTATGACCGACAGAGGAAAGACCAATAAGCACTAGGTAATAGTAGCCAAATGTTGCCTTTGGCATAATTTAGTATATTATACTTTTTCTTTTCTCTTCTTCTAGCTTCTGCACATTTGTGATGTACTGGGGAGTTTGCTTGGTAAGATATTTATCAAATAGCCTAGACTTTCAGACAGAGTTTACTTATAGCTTGCGATGATCCAAGAGAACCTCAGGTTGAAAGTTGACTGAGTACTTACTATAAATAGAAAGCATCCATCCTTCACCAACTACTAGGATGAATGAATTAAGGAAAAACAAAGAAGAGGTTACAAATTTATATAAGCAAGTTCAAAAGACTCAAATATATACAAGAGTGCCCTACTAGATTGACAAAATTAATGTAAAGCATGCACCTAATATACTAGTAAGTACATTGCAGGTGAGAATCAATCATGAAAAGTGATGCCAATAAAGACTTTCAATAGCCTAAAGAACAGCATCCACAGAACTAGCATTTTCAAAGAAGAACCAATGGAATTTAGAAGAAGAAATCGACGTCACTTTTTGAAATAACATGAGAACACATATTAAAAGATCTGAATCCTCTGCAACATATCTTGTGGCTTGCGGATAGTGAGAAAAAACAGGCTATGGGATACATATAGAGACAAGGAAGCTCAATGGACCGCATTCACTGTGAATGAAGATAAGTATCTGGAGATATTTGAAGAACACAACTTTGCAACGTATCTTGTGGCTTGCGGATAGTGAGAAAAACAGGCTATGGGATATAAATAGAGAAAAAAAAGCTCAATGGAAAGTATTCACTGTGAATGAAGATAAGTATGTGGAGATATTTGAAATGACTGATGAAAGATGGGAATTGTCAGCTACACCACCCATTATGTGCAGCTGGTCACTTGTTGAATAATCAATACGTCCATGACAATCTGAAGTGATATAACAGTACAACGAGATCAGCCATGCAAGATGAGATCATGGATGAGTTGTCATTGTATAAGAGAGTCAGTGGCCTATTTGGTTCGGACGTTGCTGTAAAAGAATAACCAGGTAATAGCGCACTAGGCTATAGAACTTACATTTGGTCAGTGTTTCCTCCATTTTTTTCCCAAATAGTTATTAGTAGCTCTCTTTAAATAAATTACATAACTAAAAGATGGAAAATTTATGCAATACCAGCTCCAAATGTACAAAGGTTCACTATCAAGATTTTAAGTTTGACAACCAATTCATTAAGATGAGAAAGAACCCAAAGCATTCTTAAGATAGTTACCAAAGATAGTTAGATAAAAACATTGCCAATAAGTATTATTCTGTAAATCTAATTCCATACTTCCTTATCTCAGTCTACATTTGCAGATTCACATAAGGAGTTTAAGACTGGTAGAAAGACGTCCAAATGATTTCAGATCTATCTCTTAAGGAATGAAATGATCAATGTGACGTGATTGATCCAGTTTATTTGGACAAATCAACAAAGGCAATGGGTGATCATTGGAAAATGGAATTTATTCTTTTGCGATGGCATTTAGCAACGACGAGTCAAGGTGAAGTTGCACGTGCAGCTCAAGTTCTCCAACTCATCAAGAACAAAAGATCTGATATCAATCTAAGTCAAGACAAGAACAGAGGCCTCATCTTCACAATCACATTTTGATGAAGAAGTTAATAGTGAGGAAATTAATGAGGAAAATGCAGAAGACTACGTGAGTGGAGGGGAAGAAAGAGATGCAGATTTGGGGGCTGATAAAATTGATGGATCATGAGATGAAACCGCTGAGAAGTTATCTTCTGTCTTTTTGCTTGTTTTTGGCTATACTTAGCATGATATTTCACTTCGTTGCAAATTCTATATTCTTCTCAAGTTATATGGCATTAGGATTGGGCTATTCTTCATTCTATCCTAAAGTTAAAGTGCATGTTTTTCTTGCCCATCATCTATCTATATACTTTGATTTGATACAATTTTAAAGTCTATTCTTGTTTGATTATTGATGCTAAAAAAGTCGATGCCATACTTCACTCAGGCAAGCAATTGTTGTGCTTTTGCAATCAGGCGTTGTAGAGTCTCAGCGCCTTTTGCATTTGACTACACTAGCCCCAACTTAAGTTGCATCCACATCACACTCCTGTGAAAGAACACATCTGATGTCAAGTTATTTCCTTTATTCATGAGTCTAACTCCACAATTTTTTAATTTGCTTCCACAGAAGACAAGTCATATTAGTATTGTCCAGCATTTCCACATACTCACATATTAGCTAACCATAATGTATAATCCACCCACAATCACAAAACCTTTCCACCGTGTTTGATAATAAGAAATGCTTTAAAATAGCCCTTTATCATGGAATCCCTGTTATTACTCCATTCCATCCACTACAACAAATCTCTCCCCTTTCTTGACATTGCAAAATGCAAAATGCATTCATGCATATTACTTTTTCTCTATGATACTGCATTGACGAAGGAAACTTCTACATACCTCAACCTTCACATTAACTCATTGCCCTTTTGGAACAATAAGAAGGATGTGCTCCTAAATATCCACAATCTACTTATGAGTGTTCAAACCTTGAAAAAGTCATAATTCAAGATTGCTACACCAAGTCATATCAGCATAATTATTTCATCATGACCCCAGAAATTACTTTTTTAATGGACCACAACTTTGTCCACATCCACGCATATTATATGCCCATAAAGACAAACTCTCTCCATCACGACCAGAGTAACATTTTTGTTTCCATACAAAAACTCCTCCAAATTAGTTCTTCAATATCCTCCTCATTCAAATGAAAAAGAAAAACCATGAATAAGAATCATGAAAAGGAAAACATCAGATTACCTTCTATGGAATCTTAAGCTAAATGATGGATAATGTCAGACATAGGAGTAAGCCGGTGGAATAAGAACAAAGAAGAATCATTATGGTCTTTTTCATTCATCAAATCTGAAATCCTTTTTCACTTTTTGAGTTTGGTTATCAATGAGGACAGTTAGCCAATCCCTAATAGTAAAGGGTTACCAACTCAAGGTTGCAGTTTCTGATTTGACTGTAGAGCATCACAACTTATATGCAATGCAATTACCAAATGACAAAACAAAAAGTTTAACTTCTTCACAATTCTTAATGCGTGCATAAAACATAAAAGCACCTCAGATGAATTGTCCTGCGACTCAGCAAATGTCTTTGAAGCCTGAAACCACAATTGACCGCTGTATTATAATCTATTGCCAACGAAACAGGCATTCTAATCTCATTAAATATTTCAGATACCAATAAAATCAAGCATATCTCAAGCACTCACAGCTATGAATTCAGAGTTATTGAAGTTCCCATTGTCTGAAATGGAGGCTCGTGGCGAGGAACCTTCTTCCGATCCTTCTCGAACAGGGGATGGAGGCCGAGGAGGAGACACATAAACAACCCTCAGCTTACACTCTTCGACATTATGGCCCGACTCTTTACTGAACTGGAATCCAACACCAATAACCTCCGCTAGGTTAATTTCCAACATAAATCGAAACCCAAGTCAGCACTGTCAGCAAAGTCTCTGTAAAACCCATTACCATTTCCGGCGTGATATCCTTCGGGGTCGCCCCCGGACTCGCAGCTACGCTTTGAAGGAGAAACTTATCCTTGCAGTGCATGTCCAGAGGTGCTTCCTTTTGAGCTTGCATTGTAACTGCACGGCAAGCATGGCATCACTCACAAGGGCATGAAAGTTTGAGCTTAATTAAAGCCTAAGAAGTCGATCAATCATGAAAATGAGAGAGAGAGAGACCTATGACATCACAGGTAGACCTAGGCATCACGATTCCAGTGTTAGGCCTGACGCAGTACTTCTTCGGATTCGTCGTCTTCACCTGCAAACACCATAGCCCACGCATGCCCAAAAAAAAAAAAAAAAACCTCAAATTCAGCAAGAAGAAGGAAAAGCAAAGCGAATCGACACGCAAGAGATTCCCAGGGCCGCGGAGAAACCAAAATTTCACCTTGAAAGCTACATAGCTGTCGGTCTTGTTTGCCAGCTGGAGAGAGCAAGAGATCTGCTTCCTCAACTCGACTGAGCAAAAAGAAATAGCAAAAAATCAGGCACGAAATTCCCCCAAAAGAAGAAGAAGAAGAAGAAGAACGGAAATCGACGCCGAACGGAGATCGTCGGACGGCGGCCCGGAAAGCAACCGCGCCGGCCAGCTCGGAGATCAAAGAGGGGGAAATCCGGCGAGGCTTACAGGGGAACTGGAGCTCCTGGGGCTCGATTTTGAGGAGATCGCCGGTACTCATGGCGGAATCGCAAGGGGCAGATCGGCGGCGGAGTCGGAGTCGGAGTCGGAGGCGGCGGCGGAACCTTCCCCGGCGGCGAGCGGCGGCGAGAGCGAGAGAAAGCGAGAGAGCGTGGGGGGGGAAGAGCGGGACGGCGACGTTTGGTGCTCGATTCCGATTTTGGCGTCCGCTTCGGGGGGCTGCCTCGGTCTCCTCTAATAATATCGGCACCGTTCGTCGTCCGTCTTCTTTTTTTTTTTCCCCCCCTACAGAAACGAGAAAATTATTAAAAAGGGCAAAAGAGAAAAATAAAAATAAAAATTCAGGACATGACACGGTATGGAATATGCTTTAAAACCTTATTTGTCGACACGAATTGGAACATCTAGAATCGAAACCATGATACCGTGATATATTATTCAGACACAAGTTACAGACAGGACCACGTAACTCGTCCGAAAAATTATCCTAAAAGTCATAAATCTATTATATTTTTATTAATTTAATAATAAACCCTTTAATTTTGTTAATTAAATTATGAATATTTTCACTTTTTGCTAGTTAAATTCATCCGGCCAATCTTGGGTGAAATTCGTTAATGTTGACGTTAATCATTTTATATGATATGACAAGATCTTATGCGAATAATTTTTAATAATATTTATTTTAATATTTATATTAAACATTTATATTTTTTATTTTCTTTGTTTCTTTTTTTATTTCTTCTTTTTTTTGCTAATGATTGGCCACCGGCCATGGTTAGGTGGGCCCATAGGCAAGGCTAGACCAAGCAAGGGCAAGACCTAGCAAAGGGAGCCCTCGCCCAAGCGATGCCCACCAACGAGGCCACCCTAACTTGGGCGAGGATTGACCTCGCCAAATCTAGTTGAGATAAGGCTAGCCCTTGCTAATTAAGCCTTGCCATTGGCCAATGGCTAATCACCGACAAAAGAAAGAAAAAGAGAAAAATAAAAAAAAATGCATAAATATTTTTTAAAAATTATTAAAAATTATCCACATCAAAGCACGGTCATCTTACGTGACATTGCCTACATTCACATGAATGATTTTGACTGAATAGCTCAATTAACAAAAAGTGAAAAAGATTTAGGACTTAATAAGTAAAAATGAAAAGTTTAGGATTGAATTAGTAAATGTACAATAGATTTAAGACTTTTTAGACAATTTTTCCTAAATTGCCACACTTCGCACATAGCGGGGCAATGGATGGTGTATCAAAAACTCAACTAAACAGCTTGGCCCAAATTGACAAAAAAATTTTAGTTGATTTAGTTCAAGTTGAGCTAGTTTCCATGGCCGGTAAAACAAGGATCATAACCACTATAGGGCTTGCTCATTGGCCATAGGAATGGGGAGGTGGGAAGTTCAAAACTCCGCTCCTTTCGATTGGGAGATTTAAGGGCTTATGAGGTTTTTTCATGTAGAATTAAGGTATGTTGGATAATATGTCAAAAAGTGCCTAATTTTATTCTTTTATTTTTCAGAATAAAAATAAATAAATAAGGAACCCATTTCATAACTTTTTTGGCACTCAAGAGTAAATTTGTTCTTGAGAATAAATTTATAATATAATCAAAAAGTGAAAAAAAGTTACTTCTTTATTTTCGAAAACAACTCTAGAATCAAGTCAAATCATGATCTTTTCTTCTCTTTTCTTTTCTTCTTTTCCTTTTCTTTTCTCTTCTCTTTCCTCTAGTCGGTCGCAAAAATATAATACAATTATTTTAAAATATAATTAAATTATCAAAAAATTAAAAGAAATTTAGAACATATAATAAAATTATAACATAAAATTATATGAAAAAATATAATAAAATTATATGATAAAATTTCATAATAAAATTATAATAAAAATATGATAAAATTATATAATAAATTAAAAAATATAACAAAATAATTTAAAAATATAATAAATTTATTAACACATTAAAAGAGAAAAATATAATAAACGTATTAAAAATTGAAAGAAATTCTAAGTCATAAAATACCTAATAGTCGTACCAAATGAATTTTTATTCCGGAAATAGAAATTTTGGCCAGTTACCAAAACTCATCGTACAAGGAATGGAATAAAAAAGAATTATATCTGAGTAGAAATTGTTCGAGAACAAAACAGTTACCAAATGCATTCTTACTAAGCTTGTCATTGTAAAAAAGTTTCAAAGTCCGAAATATACTCGACAAATAAAAAAATAAAAATAAAGAATGTAATCGATATGTTTGGGTTTCGAGTCAAACCCGAACCATTCCTAACACCCATTAGTAGTGAAAAAACCTTCATTCTCAAACCTTCAAAATTACAAATAGAGAAGGTTATGCTTTTTATCTAGGAAAAAATATAGACAAATCGATGTGCTTTCCTCGCCGCCAATAATACTCGATATAGGTGACTATTGGGCACACCTATGCCAGGCCTAACCTTAAGGTTGGGCCTAAATTTTGGCCCAAGTCCAATTCATATCAACGAACAATTTCGCGGTCCTAGGGGTGAGGTAACTACTATGCTATCCTTAGCAAAATGGACAGAAGATTGGCCGAATAAGATAGGTATTAAGAAAAAGGATTTCTCGAGGATTTGAAACCTAGTTCGCTTGTCGATTCTCTAGAGATCTGCGGCAAAATGTTTCTAGAGAGTGCCGCAGATCATTTTCCCGTTATCAATTCGAATGACAAAACAATCGATATGATTTTTTCACGCTTACTTAATAGATTCGTAATGCATAAAAGAATCGTCCTGCAACTCGACAAATGCCTCTGAAGCCTGAAACCACAACTGAACTGCTGTATTATAACCTACTGCAGAAGAAGCAAGCAAGATAACACATCATGGTTTATTGCAGATGACAATAGAACTAAGAATATATCAAGCACTCACAGCTGTAGGTTCGAGGTTATTCAAGTTTCTACTATTGGAAAATTTGGCTTCGAATAGGGTAGAACAATGAAATCGGATCGAGTAAACAAATCGGACTTTGAGGCGTGATATCACTTCCTTTAAGGATTTATTTGCCCCACAAAGTTGCTAATGGTCACCGGCAAAAATCCTCCTGGATACAACAAAGTCTCAATTGAGAATACTAGATAGCAATTCTAGTATTTCTCCAGGATCTCTCTAAAAAACAATCGAAAAATTGGCTGCAATTTTTCAGAAAAAAGACTCGAAAAATGACCACTCTTTTTCTTCCGAAAATTGACAAGTATATATATGAAAACAGTCTTGCAACTCTTCGTGAAAATTGCCAAAGAATGAACAAACACATCCTTTAGAAAATTGTTCGGATAAACAAATGCGACTCTTTGGAAAAAGTCGAAAATCGAACAATTGCAACCCTTCGGGAAAAGTTGCAAACCGAATAAGTAATTTTCCAAAGGTTGTCTTGAAAAGACACAAACAAAATTCGGAATAATAATTTTTTTAATAAATAAAATTTCGAATTTTCATTTCCGAAAATTCTCAAAATAAAAGGCAACCTTTGAATTGATTAAAATTAATAACATAAAAAATAAATAAATAACAAAGGGATTAGTGCTAATTAAACCGCGGGCTAAGTGCTAAGTGCGCCAAATAATCGCGTAATTATTCGCGCACGGGTATGGTGGGGCACCCCACCAAATCATTCCTTTAAATATACAAAGGAAATCCCACATTTATAAATTGGTTTACTTTTTCCCACCTTTCTCATTTGGGACAAGGTAAAAAACACTTTTTTTTTTTTTAACAAACAAAACTCCAACATCTACTGTCCAAAATGGAGGCTCGGGGTGAAGATCCTTGTCGAACTTGGGATGGAGGCCAAGAGGGAGCCAAGTAAACAACCCTCATCTTGCGATCTTCGACCTTGCAGCCCCGGTTCTTCATTGAACTGGACTAGAATCCAACACTGACAAACTCCGCTAGGTTAATCTCTGCATCAACAGAACCTAAGTCGATGCTGTTAGTAAAGTCTCTGTAATACCAGCTACCATTTCTCGCGTGATGTCCTCTGTGGTCACCCCCAGACTTGTAGTTACACTTCGAAGGAGAAGCTTATCCTTGCATTGTAACTGCACGGCAAGCACGATAGCACTTGTAAGGGCATAAAGATTGATTTCGATTAAAAACTAAGAAGTCCATCAATCATGAACCTGAGAGATCAATTAAGGATTGTCTGTCAAGACGCGAACGTTCACATATAAGTGAAATTCGAGTGAGCATGTGAGAGAGAGAGAGACCTTTAACATCACAAGTAGACCTAGGCAACACGATTCCAGGCTTTGGCCTGACGCAGTAATTCTTCCAATTCGTCATCATCCCCTGCAAACACCATAGAGGACGCATGCAAAAAGCACTCAAATTCAGGAAGAAACAAGAGCACAGCGAGGAAAAGAGATTCTCCGAGCCGTGGTGAATCGAATTTTACCTTGAAGCTACATAGTTGTTGGTCTCATTCGAGAGCCGGAGAGAGCAAGAAATGTTCGTCCTCAACTTGAATGAGTAGACATTAACAAAATCAGACATGGGATTCGAAGAAAATAAAGAAAGAACTAGTGTTGACTCCGAACAGACATCGGACGGGCATGAAAAGCCAACGTGGGCAGTTCAAAGATTTAAAGAACCCGATAAGTTTTACACGGGAACTGAAGCTCCTGAGGTTCGACTCCGAGGAGATCGCCAATACTCATGGCGGAATCAAGGGAGAGATCGGAGGCGAACGCCGAACTTTTCTCTGCAGCGACCCAGAGCGAAAGCTCAGAGAGAGAGAGAGAGAGAACACGGGAGCGGGACGGTAACGTTTGTAAACCTCGTTGGATTTTGACTCCACATAAAATGTTTACACACAAATCTTCGATCCCAACAGGCTAGGGTTTCTCACTCCATTGCGCTGACTTCGTAGAAAGGATATATTTGAGTTCCTCCCCTGCCAACTTAGGACTTAGGAGGTCAACCCAGATATTGTAGGCAGTTTCATCAAGATTCTTAACTGTCATTCACTAGAATTCTACGTATGAGTGTAAAAGAGGTTCAACCGGAAATTCGTTAATTTCGTTTCGATTCAAAAGTTCGCTCCATATTGAGGGACGATGTTGCGGTCCTAGAGATAGCTATTATGCTACTTCTAGAAAATTGAATACTAGACGGGTTGGACTATGTAGGTATCAAGAGAAGAGATTTCTCGAGGACCTCAAGACCCTAAATCTAGTTCACTTATGATTCTTTAAACATCCATGGCTGAATGCTTCTAGAGACTATTATCAAGGATCTCGACTTCAAGGACTTAATCACACATTTCAGTACCTTTTTCATTTGCGAAAAGGTTTGCTTGACATATGGCGAGCAATTTAGAACTTCCTCTCTTTCTCTAAAGGGCATGCAATCTTCATTGGTGTTATTATCTCTAAATCAACTAACATGCGAAAGGTGATCATATAGAGGTGCGCAAACAATTAAATGAACATACAAGTAATATCAAAATAATATAATAATCAATACAATAGACAAATTGTGAAGTAACGAAAGAGCCGAGGTGTATCTGGTAAAAATAAAATATGGCTTGGTCATTAAGGGGGTGTTTGTTTGTGTTCATTTTTTTTGTTTATGAACACAATTCCTGTTTTTTTGTTTCGGGAACAAAAAAAGAATAGAAACGCGTTTTGTTTGGGTTTTTGTTCCAAATCTATTTTTTTTGTTTCCGGAATAAATTTGGAACGAAACAAGAAAACAAAAAAAAACTTATTTCTTGTTTCCGAGTAACAATTTTTTCTCTCTCCTATTTTTTCCTTCTCTTTCTTTTCTTCTTTTTTCTTTGGCAGGTCGCCGGCCTCGGCCATGGCCGGTGACTGGCCATCGAGGGCCGGCGACCTCACCGGAGCGTCACCGGCCCCTGGTGAGGCTCAGCCTCGCCTTGGCTGGGCAAGCTCGAGCTCGCCCAGATCAAGCGAGGTTGAGCCTCGCCGTGGCCGGGTGAGGCCGCTAGCCCTCGTCGGCCATGGCCGAGGCCGATGACCAACCAAAAGGAAGGAAAAATAAAAAAAATAAAAAAGGAAAAATAAAAAAGAAAAAAAGGAAAAATAAAATAAAAATATTAAAAAATTAAAAGAAATAAAAAAATCATACAAGTTTACTAAACGTGTTTATGTTCTTTTTCTATTCCAGAACAAGTTTACCAAATGCGCTCTTCTGTTCAAAAATTGTTCCCCAGAACAGAAATAATTTTTTCTATTTCTGTTCTGGGGAACAATTTTTGAACAAAAACATTACCAAACATATCCTAAGGCTCGATAGGACCTCTGTGAGCTATGAGTAAAATAAATAAATAAACAAATGCTAAATCAAATCTAGAGTTAAATTTAATACTAAATTTATAGAACTAACCATGAGTTAAGTGATCCTAAGATGCAATAAACAAATAGATGCAACCTGAATGCAATAGTATTTTATTTTTTTCCTTTTCCTTTAATTGAAAAAATGAATTAAAATTAATTCAAAAAACCTAGATTAAATGAAGGCCAGAACTAATAAATTGAATGGCTAAATTAAATAAATTCATAAATTAATTAATAACCGAAAATAATGAACTAAATAAATCTAAATTGCTAAATTACCTATTAAGTGTGAATACTCACTCTGTAGCGAAAAGGTCTCCTATTAGATCTCTACAATCTTTTTGGTCTTTTTTTTTTTATTTAAACCTAATAAATTGAGAATAAAAAAGTCCTAAAATTAATCTAAGGCTGAAAATATCAAACTAAACAAATGTCAATTAATGCAAACCTCCTTTGTTAATGTAGTATGGAGAGTAGAAAGAAATTCAAATATATAAATAAAAATATGAATAAAATTGTAAATTATTGTTTTTTCGTTATTTTGAAATTTCTTTTTTTACATAAGAATTCAAATATTATTATTATTTTAAATTTATTAATTTAAGAACATTGTTATTCAAGAGTAATAGCTTTTATACCATAGATATAAAGAAATCACATCCATTGTTATCCCACCTCTCCATGGAATATGTTTATAATGGTTATGTCATTCCTATATATGACGTTATCTTGTATTGCGGAGGAACCAAGCATAAAATATGATAAATTTGTTCGTCTTGAATTTTATTTATACAAGATTCTAACCATTCTAATGTGACAATTATCAAGTTGCAAATAAAATATGAAATCCTATCCTAACATGCAAAGGTATGCATAATCTTTTATATGTCCTTCTATGGATGCCACTATGAATTTTTCTAGATATGATGATGTAAATATTAATTATGCAATTTCCTGAATGAAAATTCCTGATTGAACTAACCTTGTGATTTATTCACCATACCCTAAGTATAAATGTAAAATTAGTATGCCAATATAGCATCAACAAGTATATGATATGATATGCATATTACTATATGGAACTACAAGTGGAACATATCGTGTGGTTATTTACTTAGCTAATTAAGAACATCACACGCATTTGCACATGTGATTTTTGAGCAAGGGAAATAAGTGGGCATAGTCTTGAAATTTCAAATGGGTTCAGCATCCTTATCTCTTCTAAATTCCAGCCCATTTCGCATGGTAGGCCAATTCGGATCATGTCAATTTAAGTGAAATAAAATTCTTAAAAAGTGAATGACAACTGTAAGTGCCAAAATTCAGGTATCAATGGGTACTCTTGTACTTGAAATTGTTGGAGAGCTCATGATTCGGTGATTCGTAAGTGGTCTTTACATTTTATTTATGGTTAATACTTTGAAAAATCCTAAACTAGTATACTTGTGATAATGAAATTGTTGGAGAGCTCATGATTCGGTGATTCATCAGTGGTCTTTACATTTTATTTATGGTTAATACTTTGAAAAATCCTAAATCGGTACACTTGTGATAATGAAATCATTGGAGAGCTCATGATTCGGTGATTCATCAGTGGTCTTTACATTTTATTTATGATTAATACTTTGAAAAATCCTAAATCGGTACACTTATGACAATGAAATTGTTGGAGAGCTCATGATTCGGTGAGTCGTTAGTGGTCTATACATTTTATTTAGGGTTAATACTTTGAAAAATCCTAAACTGATACACCTGCAACAAATTTATTCAAAACTAATTTTTTGACCACCAAAAATCCAAAACCGGTATACTTATGATAAATTTACCTCAAATGACTATAAAAAAAAAAACCATAAGCTGGTATATTTATGATCAATTTACCCCAAATTAATTTTTTTGACTACCAAAAATCCCAAACCCATATATTTGTCACAAATATATTGGACTAATACCACAAAAAGCCACAAAAGTGGTAGAACTATGACAAACAGATAATAAAATCTTAAACTGATAAACCAATCAAATGTCAGGTCTAATCCAACTCAACAATTTGACAGTATATTTTAACCGAAACTAATAAAGGGTAAATTTATTACAAGTGTACCAGTTTTAGGTAAATTTGTCAAATGTGTACCAATTTGAGGTTTTTAGTAATCAAAAAATTAATTTAGGATAAATTTATCATAAGTGTACTAGTTTAGGGTTTTTCAAGGTACTTACCAGTTTATTTACGTGTAAGATGTTTTAGATGTTAGAAATAGAGTTTTCAACGATAAGAGAGAGAGAGAGGGGGAAAAAGACATGCTCTTTTCTGATGATCTTGGTAGGATTTGTGGTCATTGGACAATTTGTTTTACCATGATAACCCTTTCCCCATTTCGTAATCCGAAGCCTGCTTTACCAATCAATCTCACGACGCTTGAGATTGCAGGGTGTTACTTCTATGAAGAAGAACTGAAATTAACAGGTGCTGAGCATCTTCAAAGGTGGGGAAACGAGAAGGTTGAGATCAAAGGGAAGTGTGTTTCAAAATGAACCCGATCGTAATATCCAGTTCGAAGGCCTGAGGGTCGATTCCAATTTGGTTGCAGTTCAGAACATTTTCGAGCTAATTTGTAGTGTTGTAAGCAGTTATGTGTACGCCAAGGCTTGTTTAGGGAGACAACGCAAAGCTCTCTTATCACTAATGGCAGTACTGAGCTTTGTTTCTGATCAGGGTGGCGAATCGTATGAATATTACATTAATAACTTGGAGTTCCTGCACTGATCAAATGTCAGTTCCCAGTCTAACATTTTCTCTAAAAAAAAATTTGCGCAGTGTAATAGGAGAAGTATGAAATCTCTTATGGAAGGAACCTTTTCAACTGAGATACTCAGAAAGACATTGGAAGGATAACAGTACAGAAGAAATCACAGTACAGAGCAACAGGTCTGTGCAGGCTAACTCTGAAAAATCTAGATCACATGTTGCTGGTTTCGTGCATTATAGTGATATTAGAGCGTGACTTTGCACTGAATGAATGGCTACTTCCGAACAAATTCAAACCAGCGTCTCACAGATATGGCGATGATTCACTTCAAATTACCAGCAGAAAAGGTGATGCCATATGCCAAGACCAGTGCAAAGCAGAAGAAAACTGTATCTAAAGCTTAACAGATCACCGGCAGCAGTCACCTTATTTTCCAATACTAAACGGTAACATCAAGTCAGCTTTGACTTCGAGGTAAAATGTGGTTAACACCCGCCTAATCATGATTATCCTGGTTAGACTGCACGGCATGCCCAATGCTCCAGATGGTAAGCGTCCTTCATGCAGACTATCAAAGATCAAATTTTGAAGTGAATAGTCATCCTTTTCCTTTACCATTGTGACAGAAGGGGCCGCCCTTAGGAATATAGAGCACATCTGTCCTGCTGTAAGGAATGTAAGCCCTAAAAGGGATAACATGCCTCCATTTTTCTTTTATCACAGTAGGAGTGTGGTGATATGGCACGACATACGACGGTCCAAGACAGGACCCAAGATCGAATATCAATTTAGGTCCAATTGGTTGACAGGTCACACTTGACTAGGGATTGGGTATAGAATGAAAAAGATACGAAAAAGTTAATGTACTCAAGGACCAACATAAATTTTGTGGGTTTGCCCTTCTACTCATCGGAATAACATGGCCCTCATCTGTAGGACAAAGACAAACAACCTTTTCTTGTGATGAACTGTAGAAAAGCAACCGGCTTGAACCTTAAGACACCAGAATCTTTGATTGTATTGGTAATATGTCAGCAGATATACACCAGAGAACATGAAGAATTCCAATGAACTACATATTTCCAAGTTCCAACACGATATAGTTGACAAAATGCTGAGTTATTGACATGTTTGATTGCAAGAACTTACCACCCAACTATGACTTACTATACAACTCTAACCATCGGCAGGAGTAGATCCTCTCCAACGTGTTTGATCAGAAGCACCAGCGAACCAAGCAACCCTCATGAGCTGCACACCAAGTATAAGCACCCACCAACACACCAGACCCCTAAGCGAGTGCAACATCCACCCAGGGGCATTCATTTCAGTCCCAAGCTTCAAACCCCTCATCAGCTGTAATACCCGGTAAGCCTCATAAACAACTGGTGTCACTAGCCAAACTGGAGATTGCCAATGCCACGTCAGCATCTCAGTCAGAATTTGCACAAACAAAAGCAACATGTATGGGCCCAACAGTACAGAGAATGAGATGAGTGGCAGTTGAGGTTGGAAGAGGCCCTTTTGACATCCAAAGAGTATCACCGAGGGAACAATAACTCCCACTATCACAGCAACCACATTCCAGAATTGATAGCTAAAAGGAACCTTGCTGGAGTGCTCCTGCACCAATTTCTTTGGCTGGGCACAAGAATCGGCCATTAGGAGAAATAGCGTAGCACCCAGGTTAAAGATGAAATCCAGCCCAACCAGTGAAAGCAAGCTGGCGATGTTAGGGCCTTGGAAGACTGAAGATATTGGCAGCCATAACGTTGGCATCATGCCTGTCATAAGGAGGACAGAAGGACCCAGAAGCCACAGTGGCCATCTGAAAAACATAGCCTTTAACAAAGTTTGATTATTCGTGCCTGAAAGCTCCTCCACCTTTTTCACTTCCAGTGCCTCAGACGCACTCTCGGAGCTCAAGTTTTCAAATAAGTCGGTGGTTTTGGTGAAAAGGTTATCTCCATCCTCTCTTGGTGAGTAAGTATGTGGCAAAGATTCCCACCGAGATGGCTTTTGACAGCAGATAATGGGACATTTATCTGGAAAACGGAAGCTACGAATATGGAGAAGACATGACGGTTTCATGCTCAAACATTTCCATCTCGGAGAATGGATTCTGCCTGCAGCTGTAGACATAGCAGATGGACCATGAGCTAAAATCGCTGCTCCTTGATTCATGGCTCTGAATCTCAGTTGGATCTTCACAGGTTTGCTCGCAGCTTCCCGTTTGATCTCCAAGGCCTAATATTGACAAGTCCAGTGTGAACACTAAGTGAAATTTCAGATCTAGAAATACACAGGCACAAGACTGGCAATCGCCAGAGTTAAAAAAACTCCTTGAATGCTAGAAATTTATGAATACAATTTAAGCCAAAAACGAACTATCGCCATTTTTGTTTTACAATTCAGCTAAGCATCTGAATAACTCTAGCAAATATTTCATTGACCATCAATGAAGATAGGGTAAGGCGATCTTAAAACAGAGGAAGCTATATCATGTTTCGATCATTAGTTTCTTCTTGTATGAATTATTTAGTAAGTTCACCTCCGCTCCCCGGAAGAGAAAAACTGGTGATGTAGACAACTAATCCCTTATCTGACTATGAAATCCAATGCCATCACCTCGGTAGCAACTCCGTCTCAGACCCAACAGAACAGGATTATCATATTTGCCATGGATTGACTAGCCAGAGCTTGTACTAATCATCAAACCGAAATGGGCAAAGAGCACCCACCTTAAAGAAGACGGAAAGGGCATTCCCAAGTTTCAGTCGCCAGCAGAATCATCATCCCCAAAATCAAGAAACAGAACCTAATTGACGACGTAGCAAAAGGTAACTCTCACATCGATCCTCGACACTGAATCAGAGTACAAAGAGAAGAAGAGGGTAAAAAGGGTTTGCGAGCTGGAGGTCACAAGATTCGATTCGGACTCACCTCGCTCTTGGATAGCTGCGTCTCTTGGAGCTGGAACAGAGGCTGGAGCTTCCCCGGTCAGATTTCAGCAGCTGCTCTGTTCTTGGGCTTCTTCTTGTCCGTTTTACAAGGAAAAAATGAAATACATCAACCTAAATTTTGGCTGAATGTACATAATGCGATTTTTTGAATTTTGAATTTATTTAATTTAATCTTTGAACTTTTCATATATACTGAATTTAGTCCTGATCCATACGGAAATGTTCAATATTATTACTTATCTTGAATTTTTTTTTTGTCAAACCCTTATCATGAATTAAGGAATGACCACTTTGAAAAATATAATTCGTGGACTACATTAAATACGTACAAAAAATCCAGAAATTATATTGAACAAAATAAAGTTAGACATCACATTAAATATTAGGTTAAAGTTTATGGATCATATTGCATATTCGGCCAAAGTTCATAGATCATTTATGTTATTTTCTTGTAAAAGTCTTCCTTAATTCTTCAATTATGGTTTGAAAAAATTATGAAATCATCCCTCGAGTTCGTTTCCTATTTCACTTTTGTCCACCTATAAATTTGCAATTGCATCCCTTCCACTGAAAATGTTAAGAATTTGCATTTCTGAGTTTTACCGTTACGAGCCGGACTGGCTTGAGTTGCCGCTTTTCTTTTCAGAAGGCCCCTGCCATCTTCTATTCCCAGCTTGGAGGAAGAGTAATTTGGTCCTCTAAGCCAGCCTAAAAATGTGAATTCGAAATTTTGAAAGTTAGAATTTCAAATCCCCCACCGGTCACCATATATGGAAAGTTAGGTTTGTGTTGAATAGAATCTCTCTTTTAAACGATTCGTCTCTTTTGTTATGACAATTGGAGTTGGCATTTCAAGCTTACGTGAATATTTTAGCTTTTACTAATAAGCCAAATCGAAATCAAGCTCAAGTGACTAGAATGTCAGGATTGAAGTAAAATCCAGGTGAAGGTTTGGAGATCAAATCTAAACTACGGCATGCCTTCATTTCTAAACGAAATTAATGGACAGGTTTGATCATAGCACGACTTAATTATTAATACCCTTTATTGCATCCATTAGATCGTGGCAAAGATTCGAATTATACAAGTCAGTTTCTCTCGGATCTCTACTTATAAAAGCCCGTAGCTTACTCGTCGCGGATGGTATGCATCTCGAAGGGCACATAAGAACGCGGCGGGATGTCGCTGCTGATATCTAATAGTATCATATATAGTGGTATGACAAAGTAAATCCTAGGCATTAAGAGATCTGTATGGGAGAATTGAGCTGCAAGAATCGGGCGAGATCGGAATCCGGCAGGCTGAGCGGGGGCAGGGAGAACTGGCTGATCGTCGAGCTACCTTTCCTCATCTCCTGCATCGTCCTCAGCGCGACCACGGTATTCCGGAAGATCCCTTCTCCGGGCACGGAGTCGGAGACTCCCGCCGCCTCCCCGTCGGGCCTCGCCATCTCGTGCTCCTCCATGGGGAAAACCGCATCGATTGTGCTCGCGCATTCCTTGATCAGCTTCGACACAAGGTCGGTCGTGAAGAAGGGCTGCTCCAGGACCTTCTGTATGAACGGCAGGCGCAGCAGCCCGCCCGTCCGCTTGTCGTACTTCTTCAATATCTTGGCCAGCCCTGCAAAAACGCACATTAGTCGAGCGGGTTCAACGATTGGCGTCGCGTCTAATTCACGCGATCGCTTCTCGACGGAAAAGGATCCGTGCTGGATTCGAGCGCTTACCTGTGTAGTTGATGTTGCTGTAGTTCATCAGCAGCACCATCTCGCCGTGGAAGTCGACGATGTCCTTCCTGATCTTGGTCATCTCCTCCTTGTAGAGCTTCTCCGAAGGGTGACTTCCTTTCTCTCCCCAGGTTCTAATCACTTTCTGGATCCTCTGCTGAAGCTCCTGCGAATTCAATCACCGAGAGGATTACTTACATTTGTTAAACTTGGACACGTTGGCGGGGCGGCGCCACCATCTCTCGACGTGGAAATCACCGCTCGCTCACATGCCCTCGACAAGTTTAAAACAGATGAATGCTGTCATATCGTCCTTAAGCGGGAAAGAATGGAGACTTTGGTCTCAGTTTCAGTACAGACATTGCTTACGGGGGACTTGAACAGAACTAAATAGGCGTTTCGACTCGGACAAATCTGGTCGGGATTGTCAGGCTTGACTCAGTCTGTCCAATCGAAACCTCATCTGCAGATCTGCTATCGAAACAAACCCACGACGGCTCCGATCGTCCGGTGAATAGATCAAGATCGGAGCGATTTTCGTAATGGGGAGACATCTAACTTGTGCTATGTTTCCGATGGGTGGTTTCACCAAATTGCTATAGTGTACACTTTCAGTATGGGAATGCGAGAGTACTCTATCAGGTGGGGTTTTCAAATTGGTTCTGAAACCGAGAAGATTGTCTCCTTTGGGTTTTATAGGAGTTTAATATCTTTACCTTCTTGGACATGTTTATGCTCTCCCCTGAGGCAGAGAATGGATTCGCCTCGTGTTTTGAAACCCCTGATACAACCGACATCTACAGTCAACGAGTCAACTTAGGCGACCGCGCCGATATGGTGGAGCCCACACATGACTTTAGCAGTCTAATAAGACTTGTACACTTATGTTGTCAAGTTAGGTTCTGAAAGACCCTTACAGTCAACGAGTCAACTCAGCCAAACTTATTGATTTTGTGGATCCCAAGTACGATTCGGCGGTCGTATTGCGATTTATTGATCTCGGTTGTCGAGTTAGACCGTTAACCGAAGACGGATATTCTACGGTCGAAAGTCGTAACAACGCGTTTTTTTTTCCTATGCCGAACCTCACATGCATGGTTCGTCGCATCTAAAATCGACCAAACCCAAATGGCAAATCACTTTCTGAACATGTAAAAATTCCCACGATCAATCGGACCATACTAACTTTATGCGGGGCACCCCACCAAAAACTCGTGTAACGTGTCGTGGGACCCATCCGCGCATGCCGTGACGTCGCATCGCACCTTCGACGGCGGAGATGGACCGCCGCCTAACATAGTATCATACAATACAATCGGCTCACCTAAATTCCTCACCTACTAATATCTCGACCCGCCCTAACGGCCATCTCAGCTCGGCCAGTTGCTTCACTAGGTCGAAATGCAACAGAACAGAACCGAGTCACCGAGTTTCCCAACGGGTCAACTCATAGCTGACTCAGCCAACTCGCCCCCACCCCAAACAAAAAAAGAAAAAGAAAAAACAATAATAATTGTCGTTTCCTTCGAAATCAGGCAATACCTATGTACAAAGTCGCCCGTGCCGGCGTACAACTTTGGAAAATCAGGAGCAGGATCGAAGGAGAGAGAGGGAGAGGGAGAGAAGAACTCACCCTGTGCCGGATGATGAAATCCTCCTCCTTCTCGACGAAGAAGGAGTTGAACTTCTCGATCTCGCCGTGCAGCAGGTACATGAACTCGGCCTCGGCCTTGCCGTACCCGGCGCCGGCCCCGCCCCCCAGCCCGGTCGGGGCGGAGGAGATGAGCCGCACCAACTTCTTCAGCTCCTTGTAGGACAGGAACTTGTCGTACCACCCGGGCAATGTCTCCTGGATCTGCTGCTTCAGCCGCTTCCCGAACTTCATCGGATCCACCTAGCGGACAAGTCGATCGAAATCGAACCCACCGCAAGAAAAGATCGAACCGAGCTAAAAACGGAGGGCGAAGGAGGGGGGCGAAGCGAAAGTACGTGCGAATGAGAGAGAGAGGAGGAGGAGAGGTGGGGGTGATTTTATATGTGTGTGTATGTGACATATCACGAAGGAGCCGAGGGAGGGGTTTAGTAAGAATATTTAGAGGGCATATGCTTGGCGTGATGAAGTGGCGAGTAGAAAAAGTGGCATAAATGAGGAGTCGTTGAAGTCAGAGAATTCCCGCAAGCATATTCGGTTACTAGAGAGTCGCACTTTAAGACTTCGGACGCAGACAACGTGAGAGACGAGCGACTTTCCTTGGGGCCTGGGCAAAAGGGCCGAAAAGGCACCCCCCCCTCCGCTTGAAATTATAAATAATAATAATAATAATAACCCCTAAAACTGTACCCGCCGCCGTGACATATTTGCTCTAAATTTTATAAAATGCCTTTATCCCGAACCGTGACACAAAAAAAAAAAAACTAAATTTATACTCGGATGACACATTTATCGAAAATTTATATCCGTACGATGCATCTTCCTCCATCAAAATCCCGTTCACAGATCCCGTTAAAAATCTTATGTGCCGCCTATGTGGGTGGTGGAAAGCAAGCGGTCCCGGCATGACGCTCGGGTTGCAAAAAATACGTCCGATGACTGCAAATATGAAGGAAGAAGGAAAAATAGAAATGGGGGGAGAAAAATCTCGACGGAAGATAAATCTGCGGCTCCACAGGCTTAAATTTGAGATTTTTTGTGTCGTAAAAAATTAGATTTCGGGAAAAAAACACGTCGCGTCGCGTATACACAAGCCTGGGGATTTCCGTGGTGCAAAGAAAAAGGGGATCCGGGACAAATGCGTCTGGACGTGGTTTAGAGTTTCGGGTGGCTTTCGCAGCGAACGATAATTTCCCCAAAAAGGGGCCCAAAAAAAAAAACCCTAGCGGCGGAAGGTGCTCGGGCCACGGCGTCGTCATCGGGGGGCGGGGCCCGCCGGGGGAGGCGCGGAGTGTGCAGGGGGCGTGGGGGGCATGATTTTAAGGAATCTACTGAGAATCTTCCATTTGGAGAAATTCAAGAAAATTAGTTTTTATAATTGAAAGTTGGTGACCGAAGCAAGCAAAGACCCCACATCCGGGAATATCTACAATTTTTTTTTTTTTTTTTTTTTTGTGTTCCTCGTAGGAGTTCCGGGAAAGCAACCAGCCGTCGGGTCATTGGTTCGCAAGCGGGACCGCCCCCGGGATTTGGGCAAAGGGGAAGCTTCCTTAATGTCCAAGTGGAAGCAGCAAAGCTTGCGTGAAAACAAGCGTAAAAATGTCCAGGGCGCTTTTCGGACACAAGGCTTTGCTTGTCGAAGGCAAATATACGTCCTCCACCGGGGGGCCGGGCCGCGACCCTTGAGGGAGCCTCGCCAACCACTATGGGAAGAAAAGGAAAGAGAAGGAAGAAGAGGAAGAGAAAAAGAAAGGAAAACAAAACAAACAAAAAAAATCGTAATAAAATAAAATATTATTAAAAAATGTCTATATTAGTGTTAGCTGGACGGACGAATTAGTAAGATGGATTGAATTGATATAACTGCAAAAGGGTTAGGACTGAATTGATGAAAAAAGAGGCTTATTATTGAATTGGAAAAAATTATAATAGATTTAAGACTTTTTTTGGTAATTTTCTATCTTTTTTGCATGTTGCATCATTTGTGACAACAAGAAGGGATATGGATGCAGACGGAAGTAAATTTAAAAGATTCGAGAGAACTGAATTTTTTTGGCAATTTAATTAGATTTTTTTTGCCGATACTCATTTATCAGACTAATTCTTTTTCGCTTTGGTTTTACATAACCAATTGATTAGATAAGAGAAATCGATCGCATAAGGATAAAAGCTAATTTCTACAAAAGTATGAGCTTCATCTTCTTATTTAGACCGCATATTAAAAGAGTGAATACACACTTTATTGTTAGCGGTTTCAAAATTTGACACGTGACATGATATGTGATAGCCCATTCTATACAAATCCAGTAGTGGATACATATTAATTGGGATAAATATTATTGTGAACAATAATATTAAAGCTTCCCAAATTCAATTTGTCACACATAAGTGCATTCGACGAAGTCAGAATGATTTTTTTTTTTTTTTTTTGCATATTTGGATTCAATTGCACAATACTTTTGAAGGAGTATCGACAAAGTAAAATCCAAAGCCATAAAAGACAATTTTTTTTCTTTGATTGGATTAACAAACTAAAAGAGGTAAAAAAAATTAAAAGAAAAAAAGTTGTAGGAAAAATCTTATGTCGGTTGAGAAAAAAGAAAATAAAAAATTTTACGAAGAAATGAAAAAAAAAAGTACAAAAAAAAAAAAAAAAAAAAAAAAAAAATCGGCGCCCCCAGCAAATTCAATCTAAACCTAGGATAAACTTTGTCCCAAGGCAGCTATTCTCAATCATATTCTCTAACAAGAACAATTCACTTTATCAACCTCATGATATTCTTTCACATGCTAATTGTACAAAGAAACAAATTAAAGAATGTCTTAGAGCATATACACAAGGATGACATCATATTGCCGACCAAACCTTCTCCGCTTGTCCCGTCTAGCTAAATTCCATGGTTAGCAAACAAATCCTAAATGCCATCAATTGTTGTTGAGGTTTGTGTTTTTCTTGTGGTCAGCTATTGAAAGTGGGCAACACAAGATAACCCGATCTAGCATTGTGAATACAAGAAAGAATTATCGAGAGAACTTTACAATTTAATATCGAAGCGATTACCTTGAAACAAATTACTAGAACATGATCTTCGAGCTACATTACAAAACTAGAAAAATAAATCTTGTTTTTCATTTGGGGTTCTTGTAATTTCGTGGGAGAGGAAAAAAATGTGAACCTTGTAATGGCATCTTATGTATATTAATTGTTTATTGGGTTAATACTACAAAAAAAAAAAAAAAAAAAAACTCAAACTGGTATATATATGACAAATTTATTTTAAATTTATTTTTTTTAAATGAAAAACCTCAAACCCGCTATTAGTTTTCATTAAATTGGATTAATATCACAAAAAATCACAAACTGATACGCTTGTAACAAATGGATGGTAAAACTTCAAATTAGTACATCAATCAACCGCCACGTATAATCTAATTTAGCAGTTTGAATGTAAAATTCAATGGAAACCAATGAAGGGTAAATTTATAATAGGTGTACAAGTTTGGAGTTTTCTGTGGTAAAAAGAATTAGTTTGATGGAAATTTATCACAAGTGTACCAATTTAGGGTTTTTTGTTCTATTAACCCTAGTTTCTTTCGGCTTTCTAAGATGGCTTTTCTTTTTATCAAAAAAGCAAATACAACACAAATATAAATAGCAAACGTTTGTGGAAAAATCATAGTGAATCATGACCACATATTTTTAAACAAAGCATAAAATGGTGATTTAAAAGGTTGACATATATAAAATTGGGAAAACGTGATCAAAAGTGTCATAACTTTTGTATAATGTTTACTTTGGTAACATAACTTTTCAATTAATTACTTGAATGCTATAATTATTTATACAAAAAAAAAAAAAACGTTTTTTCTAAGTGACATTTGTGATTTTCCTTACTTGAAAATTAACGTGGCATTAAAAGTTATGAGACTGCGTGAACATTTTATTAAGATTATGATATTGAAGTGATTGATTGAAAAATTAGAACACTTAACATCATATAAAAGTTACGACACTTATGGTATTCTTAACCCCGTAACAATCATACAATCACATAAATCTCTTTAAATGTTAGAATTTAAGATTACTTTGAATTATCAACTATCTCAATTTATTTATTCAAATAAGACAAATTTCACTTTGCCATGCTTCTATTGTACATATACTAATTTAGTTATAAACATTTCAATTTGATCAATTTAATCTAAACATTTCCACAACTAGCTAATCTACTCTACCTGGCCAATATTGGCTAGAAATTACTAATATGGGCATTGACCATCTTACGTGGCACAGTCGGTGCTCACATGAATAATTTCTACAATATTTATTTTTAAATTTTTTTTATTGTTTTATTATTTAATTATCTTTATTACTTTTTTCTTTTTAATTTTCATTGTGGAAATGAGGGCTAGCAAGCCCTTGTTGATCACTGACAAGTAGCCAATGTGGGTCTCACCAACCGTGATGCCTTTGCCCAGATCTAGGTGAGGGCCGCCTAGCCCACGGCTTATGAGGTCGCAATGGCCTTGCTTAGGGCATTTGTGTCGCGACCTTCTTAGTGATAAACTACCAAGAGAAAGCTAATGATTACTAAGTAAGCACTTAGCGCAAACTCTCGCAAGTCTATACTAGACATAACTTTGGGGTTCTAATTTAATTACCTAACCATGCAAATCAATAAATTTTATATACATCACTAATTTATCATGGCCGATTAGAAATTTAAATAAAATGTGGAAGAACATTTTGTTGACACCTAAATTTTTGCATAATTTTTGGGTTAATTTTTACCAAAAAAAAAAAAAAAAAGAGAACACACATGGCATATAGTTTAGAAACATTTTATTTTGTTTTATTTTATTTTAGGCTGCCGGTGAAGGGAAGATTTTTTCACATATTCCATTAAGATTTTTCACACATTTAGGCAATATACACCAAAGGATGTATTTTCAAGCAAAAAGGAAAATTTTGGATGGGATATTTGATAAATACAAAAGGTAATATTGCACGGGGTGAAACGATATATTCAGTGGTATTTTGCATGAGCAAAATTAGAAAGTAAAATATACCACGAAGATCCAATTTTTTGGCTTATAAAAGGGACCGCGTACGGACAAAAAAGGGGGGTCCTTTCCGTCGGTAAAAAAAAGAGCAAAAGGTGAAAAAGTGAGTGAAGAGAGGAAAAGTTAAAAAAAAAAGAAGAGAAAAAGAAAAGAAAAGCCCCCCCTTTGCGCGATCGTTCATCTTCCCCACGGGGGGGGCCTTCGCCGGCCCCCGTCGCTGTCGAACCGCCGCCGTCACGCCGTCCTCCGGAGCCTCGACGACACACCAGTCTGCCCGAAGCCCGCGACGTCGCCCCCTCATCTGAGCCGCCCTCCTCTGCGCCGTCGCAGCTGCCAGTCTTCGTCTGCGAGCCCTGACGACCCGCGACGCCACGACGTAGAGCATCGCTGTGCGTCGCCTGATCCGCTCGTGGAGCCACCGCTGCGGCAGATCCGTGGTCCAGACGTCGGGATCTCTCCGCCTACAGGTTCGAAGCTCCGGTGCTCCTGTCCCGACACCGCCGTGCCGCCCCGATCGCAGATCGACGGAGCTCGTCCCATCGGTCCGCGAGCCTCCTGCTCCTCTTCCCAGTACCGGCCGTCGCTGCGCCTCCCCTGGAGCCGGACCTGAGCCGGATCGCAGCCCCTCCGCAACAACGACGCTGTTGTTGGCCCTGTATTTTCTGTGCTTGCAGATCTCCGCCGGCGCTACTCCGAACAGCAAACGGCCTAGATCCGACGCCGTCCCTGTCTCCTCGTCCCTACCCGCGACGCCCGCTCCCAGAGCCGACGTTGTCCCGTGCTGATCCCGAAGCCCCTGGTGTCGCGACGCCGCCGCGCCGATCCCCGAAGCCCCTGTTGCTGTGCCAGCGTCGCGCCGCTCCCGGTGCCCTCGCCGGAACCCTAGCCGACGATCTCCCCTCGCCGGACCGGCCACCAGCTTTATTTTTCTTTTTCTTTCCTTTTTTTAAAAAAAAGAGAAAAGCACAAGAAAACTTAGGTATTTTCTTTATCTTATTTTTGTTTTATTATTTTTGCTGTTTTATTTTATCCTTTTAGTGTAATTATTCCTTTGATGTGAAATTGAAATTCCATGATATGAAATTGCCTTGAAATTAGTGATTGTCAGTCCGATTTTCGCGCCCGAAATCCGACTCGCAATTACTTAAAAAAAATTGCCAATCCGATCTCCCGCCCGAGATTCGATTTGTGATTTATGTGAAATTGGCCAACCCGATCTCATGCGCGAGATATGGTTCGTCAATTTGGGTATCAATATTGCTTGATTTGTTGTGGTATTACTTAGATTAGTTTTCTTAAAAAAAATTAAAAAAAAATGTAGTTTTAGGGTTTGCATGCTCATAATAAGAATTTTATTTCGAATTTTCAAAAAAAAAAAAAATCAAATCAATTAATTTAGGTTGCTAGGTGTTTTTTAGCTTGGATTGTATGTTTAATTATTTGGCAATTATTAATTTCGAAATTTTATAAAAAGGGAAAAAAGGAAAAACACAAAAAAAAAAAGTCATTATGCATATGTCATGTAAAATTATGGCATCTTTTGCACGTCATAGCATATTAGGGTAAAATTGCATTTAGTTTAATTTTAGATGATGTTTTTTCTTAATTTACTATAGGTTTAGGTATTTTATTAAATAGATTGCATTTTAGGATTATCTAGGTTAAGATAATATTTTAGTTTAAATTAGGATTTGGCTCAACCTAATTCCTAATATAAATTAAATAGGATCTTAATCTAATTAGTTAATTTTCACATTTCACCAAATTTCGAATTTCATGAAAAATAAAAAATGTCATAGGTTAAATTAGTTTTATTATTTAGGATAAAATGCATTCTTTTAGGAAAAAGAAAAAATGTCATATGCACGTCATTAGGGTTCGATTCATTGAGATGCATGTCATTTAGTATTTTTGCTAGGCCCATTTAATTAGAAATTACATGTCATTGGAATTAGGTCATTTAGTTAATATTGCATTGCATATTGCATGATTTTCATTAATTAAGTGAAAACAAAACAAAAATTGCGTGTCAATTAGAAACCATATCTAGGGTTGTTGATGTGGATTTTAATTTAACATTTGCAGATGCTTTCGTTACTATAAGTAAGTCCTGCATTTTATTTATTTACTTTCTTGGGTGTTAAATTGGTGGTTTGTGCACCTGAGTGATCACCTCACATGTTAGGAAAGTAAATTAAAATTGATTCAAACTGCTTGCCAAACATTTTTCAAAATAAAAGAAAAGGTACCGAAAGGGCGTTAGAGAAATCTAACGTAACCAAGTCCCCGAACTCACTAATCTCTGGTTCGTAGGAGTAAAGTAAAACTCCCATTACTTTACTTGGGTTTCTAATCGACCCACCAAAAATAGATTAGCGGCGACTCCTAATTGAAAATCATTTGCATGTTAAAAACTTGAACATTAAGTCGCGAATTGGTATGGGCTTGGGAGAGCCCGAGTTAAGTCTAGGCTTAACAATCCATTAGCCAAACCCTAGGTGGTTCGCCCCCCGAAAAATTGGTCGCGACAGCTTGGCGACTCCACTGGGGACTTGTGTTAAAACACTTAGTGGACTTAGGCCAATTTTTCTTTCCTTTTGAAAAATGTTTTTGTTTGGCAACAAAGATCCCAGGTACGCCCCTAACCTTTAAGGTGTTAAATGTTTTTGCAGGATTGGAGGTATAAGGGGAAGTGTTTGTTGACCTTTGTTTTGCAGAGAGGTGTAGGAATGTATGGTTTATTTTCATATATGAAGTGTTGCTTGATTTAAACCGTTGTGCATGCTTTGCGCTTATCACTACACTTTGCACACACAACCCGCCGCCGGACCGGGCCGCATAGGATCATTTAGGATGGTGTTGAGATGGATACCACTCCGACCGCATGCTCGCGGTACGAGTCGCCCATCTCAATCCCAAAATTTCTTTCATGGTGTCAAGAGTACCCACCTCGGTTCGCATGCCCGCGACCCGGGTCGGCTCTTTGACCAAGCCGGAGTCATGAGGACCCGACATAGTCCACAAGCCCGTGGCTAGTCTGATCATCCTTGTGGCTCCACCTTGATAAGCCTTATAGATTAGAAATCGAGCCTCACTTACCATGCGCATATCTATGTGATTGCTCTCTTTGTTCATTGGTAAAGTAAGTTTCTTAAATTCGCACCCTTGCAATCTACTTACTTTATTATGTCATTTTGTTGGTCCATGGCTTAGGATTGTCCTAAGTCTTGTTCAATATACAATGGGGATACCGGACATTCGAATTATTCTCCCTCCAAAGGAAGAGCTTAGTGCATGGTGGGACAAGTTAGATCAAGATAGCCGTCAGTTCGTAGAGTCACATATTGGTCGATCGCTTCCACCGCTGCGTATCAACATCCATGGCGGCCTCGTCCAAGCACTTGCCCACTTGTTGGTGCCCCGAGACTTCTACCTTTATCTTTGGCGGTAAGCATGAACTCACTCCCACCTTGGAAGAGTATAGCATCGCCATAGGGAGGTCCTTGAAAGCTGAATCGATTAGTCCGCCTATCGGAATAGATCCCGTTACGGCCTTATATGATTTTCTCGAGAGTTAAAGAAGACGACATAAAAAAGGTTTTAAAGGCTCATCGCAATGCATGTCCTCTATCTTTTCGAAAGAATGTTTTGAAAAAGGCACCTCATTTCAAATGCGTAGGATTTTCCTCTTAGCTTTCTTTGGGTTTATAGTATTTCCTTACTGCAAGAATGCTATTAACCCTTTGATTGCTCAATTAGTTAGGCAAGTGTTGGAAGGAAAAAAATTTGTAAACACTGTCTTAACTGAAACTTTTCTTTCTCTCACTCGTTTCAAAGGAGGTGGTGATAAGACTCTCCATTCCTCTCCTGAACTTTTACAAATCTGGTTCCTTTCTCATATAAGGGAATTTGGTGGTTTAATGACTATACATGATGTTAGTAATTCTAATCACCCTATTATGAGATTTGAGAACAGCCAAAAACATGCACCGGATTACCATTATACTAGGTGGCTAGCTTTCATGAAAAAACCAACTTCCAAGGGTTTCCAATGGCATGCTAAATGGTTCCAAGTTCGGGAGGCGAGACTCTCATGTGGAGGAGTTGGCCCAATCCCTCTATTGGGATTCACCGGAGCATTGGAGTACTATCCGATTAGAGTGACTCGTCGCATCAAGTCATGCAAGAGCTTCCCCGGCGTTACAAGCGAGATCCACTCCAAGTCGGCTTCGTTGATGGAAGCCGAGGCCATGAAGATTCCATTCTCACTATCAAATCGATGTGGGATATGTTCCATCCACAAAAACTCAAGTGGCCCGAAGAAGAGTTGAAGGGCAAAGAAAGGAAGTATTATGCCTCGACTAAGTATATCCAACAACACAAGATTCCCGAGGAGCTACTTCCGAAGATACCGAAGCACCGTTGAAGATCACCAATCGAGCGAGAATAAGCGCCTCAAAAGAGTTGCTGAAAAAGCTCGGGAGGAGAATAAACGATTGCGATGAATGGTGTCCCGAGTGTATATTGATCAAGCCAAATGAATTGCTTGAATCAATCTTTGCTTAATGATTAGGAAGTTTGAGTCATTTACTTTCCTAGTTCATTTGTTTAGGACATTTCGAATTTCTATTTTGATAGGCATGTCAAAAGCTCCATTGATGAATAAAAGTTCTAGAATATTGCCATGGATCGGCGTATTTTCATATAAGAATGCTTATTTTTGTTCATTTCTTATATTAGGTCATAACGGATTCACCGCGATCGCCTATTATTACACGGTCAAGGGCTAAAATGGCTGACCAAAATGAAATGCGTGATCGTATGTCCGCTGTGGAGACTCAACTCCAACAAGTACTAGCCTCTATACAGCTTGTGACGGATCAACTCCAATTCCTCCAAGCAAATCCAACAGCTCCACCTGCTCTTCCCGAAGTAGTTGTCCCGAAGCAAGCAAACAAGGTTCAAACGGTTGATGACGATATGCCCAGGCTGGATGATGACTCGGTCCTTGTTGGAAAAGTCAAGCTTGACAGCGTTCCCAAAACGGATCAGGATGAGCGTGTTGCAAAGCTGGAAGAGAAAGTGAGACAACTGCAGGAATCACAAAGCTCACTCCCGTTCGACCCGTCGGTCTATGAGAAGGTCAAAATGCCGAGCAAGTTCAAAATGCCGGATTTTGAGAAGTATGACGGTACATCTTGCCCAAAATCTCATCTCGCAAATGTACCACGTGCGCATGGCCCAGCACGTAAAAAATGAGCCCCTCATGATCCAATCGTTCCATGCAAGTTTGACTGGACCCGCATTAAACTGGTACGTGATGAAGAATGTGAACCTCCTTAACACCTGGAACGAAGTGGCTGACGCATTCCTCACACAGTACAAGTTTAACATGGACATCGCACCTTCCCGAGAAGACCGGAGCGGATGGAAAAGAAAAGGAGCGAGTCATTTAAAGAATATCTTTGTGAGATGGAGAAACCCGGCGGCTCAAATCACTCCCGAGCCTACCAACAAAGAGCTGATAAAATTGTTTGTGAAGACCCTCCTTCGAGTTTCGTAACCGAATGGCCAAGACGTATGTCGAAAGCTTCAATCGCCTTATTCCCGTAGGAGAACAAATCGAGATGGGGATAAGGGAAGGATGGTTTACCGAGTCATCTAGTAAAAGGTTCACTGCCAAGAAGGAGAAGGAAGCGTCTGTGGATGTGAATGTGGCTTATGGCCAAGAAAGTGTCAAACATGCCCCGGTTATCCAGATGAATCCCAGACAGCCACAAACCGCTGGCCGTCAACCATTTGCACAAGCAAACAATAGAAGCGAATTCTCTCATCTCCCGGGTCTCCATCCCAAGTGCGACAATCCTCCGAAAGAAAGGTTTGCTCACTAGTGAACCAAAGCGTCCTAACCGTGAAAGCAATCGCGATTACGACTCGTCGAAGAAGTGTGACTACCATAGTGGTGAACCGGGGCATTCAAGCGATGAATGTTTCACCCTCAAGCACAAGATCCAGAACCTCTTAGACACGAAAGTCTTTTCGTTTCAAACCGCTCGGCCGAACGTACGTAAGAATACGCTACCCGAGCATGAAGGTACGGTGAATGCTATCCCGGAACCGCAATCGGTCGAATCAAGGACTCGAAGGTGCACGTGGCGGATGCTTACAATGGACTAGTGAGGGCTGGATATTATCCAAGACAAGAGAATGTTCCCCCATCGCCGATGAAGGAAAGAATTGCCCAAATGGTGGATGACGGCATTATCGTATATGATGATCGTAATTGCGTAGTTTCCACTATTTCTCACATCATCATCGATTGGGGGAGGAGCAGCTGCGCTCAATGCCGACAAGGAAGAAGTTGATCCTTCTCTCGCGGACATGCCTCCGCTAGAAGATGCATCTGATGAGGAGATTGTGATCGAGATACCTCAACCATACGAGTATGTCAACAATAAGGCAGTGCCTTGGTCTTATGACTTGGATGTTGACCTTGTTACAAGGTCTAGTCGAACCTATGGTCAAGCCGGTGCTCAACCCGCAAAGCCGATCCACCGATGAAGAGGCTAAGGAGTTTCGGCTGTGATTAAAGCAAGTGAGTATAATGTGGTCGATCAATTGCGAAAGATGCCCGCTCGAGATCTCCTTACTCGAGCTTCTCCAAACATCCTCTCGTGCATCAAAAGTCACTAATGAAGGTGTTGAGTGAAATTCATGTACCGAGAGACGGTTGAGGCGGACAAGTTGGAAGAATTTGTGGGATCGGTCCTTCTCAAGGATTTGATTGCCTTTTCGATGAAGAATTCCCTCCGAAGGCCGGGGACATAACAAAGCACTCTACATATCCGTTAAACACAAGTCTTCTCATGTGTCTCGAGTGCTCCTTGATAATGGGTCCGCTCTGAACATATGTCCATTAGCCACTCTGCACCGCCTCGGGGTAGACCCGTCAAGGATACATGCAGCGATGACCTCAGTACGAGCTTTTGATGGCACAAAGAAGGAGGTGCTCGGAGAAATCCATCTCGACATACAGATAGGGCCAGTGGTCTTCAACATTCCCTTCCAAGTGCTGGACATCCCTACCACATTCAATTTCCTGTTGGGTCGTCCCTGGATACACACTGCTGGAGCAGTGCCTTCAAGTCTACATCAAGCTGTGAAATTTGTGATCGGAAGGAAGCTGGTCACCGTGTATGGTGAGGAAGACCACCGGATCTATCACGAAACAGCTATCCCCTATGTAGAGCCGGATTCTGAGCTCGAATCAAGTTACCACTCATTTGAGTTGGTATCCACCATACATGCTTCTCGAGGTTCATCATCGCCCATTCCTGAAGTTTCAGATGCTGCCCTCATGGTAGGAAGAGTAATGGTCGGAAGTGGTTTCGTTCCAGGCAATGGTCTTGGAATGAATGGTCGAGGCATTCGAAGCCCCATTGAAGCCCCTCAGAGGTCCCCTTCTGCTGGTTTGGGGTACCATGGAAGAGCTAGGGGAAGTTCAAGAGGACAAAGACGAGGGAGGCAAAACCCGCTACCCCCAAGCATTCATGAGACATTCCCCGGTCCTCCTATAATGATGCAGGATGAAGCAGATACCCTGGGGCAGCCTAGTGGCAAATTCGATTATCCGGTGAAGTATTCGGCCCCTCCCGGCTACATCGCGTTGATCCTCGTCGATAGTCCCGGATGGATGGGATAGCATGGATGACCCAACACCCCCGAAGACCGAAAACCTTGAGGATGAGCCTGGGAGTTGCGAGCTTATTTGACAACCTCATCATAGGAGCCATCGATGAAGGATCCCCTGAAGAGATGGGCCTTGGCCCACAAGAGTAACTTTTTTACTGCTTTCGCACATTCCCTTGCGCGGGAATTTTTATTGCTTTCTAGGGACGGTTTTCGATTTCTTCCTTTTCGTTTTCTTCTTAGGACTTGAAATGCATTCTCCATTCAATAAATTGTAATTGATTGATGAATTTCAATAAAATTACAACCTTTATTTTGAAAGTATGATGAGGCACACCAAACCAGCCCGGGGATGATATCCAACCAATAAAACAAATGAAAAATCCAAGGAGAATTCTGAGGCCTGGGTTTCATCATGCTTTCCTATGTCAAAATGTTTCAAAAAACGTTTTTCCAATTACTTTTCATTTTTTTCAAAAGAAAAATCTTTAAAAAAAAAAAGAAGAAGAAGATAGATAAATATGATTTACCCCTGTTTGTCTTTTTGATCCATCTACATTCTGTTTTAGGAACGATCATATAACATGCAAAGGCGTGGAAATGGTCCAATCCAATACAGCAAGTGCTGATGATGATGATCCCGAAGATTCAATCGAAGATTCCAATGAAGTGCAACGTAGCTGGGAACAACATGAAAAGGCTAAAGCTCCCACTTCCGAGCAGACCGTCACTATTAATTTAAGTGACACTGAAGAAGCCAAAGAGGTGAAAATTGGGGCGAGTCTCCCCAAAGATGAGGTTGAGCGCCTGACTCAGCTATTGAAGGAATATCAGGATATTTTTGCATGGACCTATCGACATGCCTGGTTTAGACCCGTCAATTGTGGAGCATTGCCTACCTACTAATCCGGACGTGCCACTTAAGAAGCAAAGGTGCGGAGAACTAAGCCCGAACTCTCAAAGAAGATAGAAGAGGAAGTGATGAAGCTCTTAAAGGTGGGATTCATTGAAGTTTCACAATACCCCGAATGGGTGGCCAATATTGTACCAGTAATGAAGAAGGACGGTCGAGTCCGTGTTTGTGTTGATTATCGGGATCTGAACAAAGCTAGTCCGAAAGATGATTTTCCGTTACCACACATAAATGTCCTTGCGGATAGTACCGCTGGCTTTGAACTATTCTCATTTATGGATGGTTTTTCCGGGTATAATCAAATAAGGATGAAGGAGGAAGACAAGGAGAAGACTGCGTTTATCACCCCTTGGGGAACCTTCCATTATAAGGTTATGCCCTTCGGACTCAAAAATGCGGGGGCAACTTATCGCGAGCCATGATAGCACTTTGTTCCACGACATGATGCATCAAGAGATCGAAGTTTATGTCGATGATATGATTGCAAAAACCCGACCTGGAAAAAGCCACGTCAAAACCTTGAAGAAGTTGTTTGATCGACTCCGTGAGTTCAAGCTTCGACTAAATCCCGCTAAGTGCGTGTTCGGAGCGACATCCGGTAAATTACTTGGATTCATTGTGAGTAGTAAAGGGATTGAAATCGACCCAGCTAAAGTTAAAGCCATTTGTGAGTTGCGACCTCCGTCAACAGTGAAAGAAGTCCGGAGCCTTTTGGGGAGGTTGAATTACATTGCTCGATTCATTTCCCAACTTTCTGAAACCGCCAAGCCCTTCTTCAAGCTCTTAAAGAAGAATGCACAAGTCAACCGGGATGATGAGTGTCGAGAAGCGTTCGATAAATTGAAGTATTACTTGATGAATCCACCGATGCTTGTCCCACCATCGCCAGGGCAACCTTTGATTCTCTACCTCACCATTCACAGTGAATCACTGGGTGCAATGTTGGCTCAGGAAAGTCCTGTCGATAAAAAAGAACGAGCCATTTATTATCTGAGTAAAAAATTCACGGTATCAGAGCTGAAATATTCTGACGTGGAAAAGACTTGTGCCGCATTAGTGTGGGTATTGCATAGATTGCGACAAGACACGCTGCATCACCGACGTTCCTCGTGGATCGAGAGCAATCCTATCAAGTACTTACTTGATCAACCAGCTTTGGTGGGTAAGTTAGCTAAATGGCAAATTTTGATCTCGAATTTGATGTGCAATTCATGCCACAAAAGTCGGTTAAGGGTCGAGTGATTGCTGATCTATTGGCCGAGAATTCAGGAATCTCGAATAATGATGACAGCTTCCTAGATGATCGTGTCTTGAACGTAAGTGAAGATGCATGGACAATGTTCTTTGATGGAGCCGTGAACTTGTCTGGTTCTGGTACTGGAGCAGTTCTGATATCTCCAAAGGGACAACACCATCCGGTGGCTGCAAAATTAATATTCCCATGCACTAACAATGTGGCCGAGTATGAAGCTTGCATCCTTGGGCTTCAAGCCGCAATTGAGATGGGTGTGGCTAAGTTAAAAGTATTCGGAGATTCAGCGCTAATCATACTACAGACCGTAGGTGAATGGAAGACTAAAGATGCCAAATTGCTTCCGTATCATAAGTATTTAGAAGATCTGATAAAGGAGTTCGACGAAATTTCATTTGAATACTTGCCAAGGTCTCATAATCAATTTGCGGACGCGCTCGCAACTTTGTCTTCTATGTTGCAAGTCACTGATGGGTTAGAGGTCGAGCCTCTGAAGATAGAGGTTTTGCCAAAATCGGCTTATTGTATGACCGTGACTGAAGAACCCGATAGAAAACCATGGTATTACGATATCATGAATTACATTAAAAAGCAGGAATTCCTTGAAGGAAGCACTCAGCCGATAGGAAGTACGTCATGAAGATGGCCTCGAAGTTTTTCGTCGTGGTGAGAATTTGTACAAGAGATCTTACGATTCGGTCTTGTTGCGGTGTATAGATGCATTCGAGGCCACTCAAATCATGCAAGAGGTGCACGAAGGGGTATGTGGCCCTCATATGAATGGACACATGTTAGCCAAGAAAATCATGAGACTAGGCTACTACTGGCTCACACTGGAAAGTGATTGCATCCAACATGTTCGGAGTTGTCACCGTTGCCAGATTCACGGGAATAAGATAAATGTTCCTCCAACCGAGCCGCACCAGTTTTCCGAGCCATGGCCTTTCTCGATGTGGGGCATTGATGTGATTGGCCCAATCAACCCTAAAGCTTCAAATGGGCATCGATTCATCTTGGTGGCGATAGACTATTTCTCCAAATGGATTGAAGCCACATCCTTTGCAAATGTCACTGCCTGCAATATTGTAAAATTCGTTAAACGTGACATAATTGCTCGTTATGGCGTCCCTGAAGCAATCATCACTGATAACGGAACAAATTTGAACAACAAACTTGTTGATGGGTTGTTTAACAAGTTCAAGATCAAGCATCTGAATTCATCTCCTTACCGCCCTCAGATGAACGGGGCTATTGAAGCGGCCAATAAGAACATCAAGAAGATCTTGGCTAAGACAGCAGAGAATTATCGAGATTGGCATGACAGGTTACCCTTCGCATTGATGGCATACCGAACTTCAATCCGCACTTCTACCGGGGCAACTCCTTTTGCTCTGGTGTATGGCATGGAGGCAGTTCTGCCTGTCGAAGTGGAGATTCCTTCTCTAAGAGTTTTATCCCAAGTGGATTTATCGGAGGCAGAATGGTCGCAACAAAGATTTGAGCAGTTGAACTTGATCGACGAAAAAAGATTGAAGGCTCTCTGCCATGGCCAAACATATCAACAGAGAGTAGCTAGATCTTTCAACCGGAAGGTGCGGCCGAGACATTTCGAAGTGGATGATCTTGTTCTAAGGAAGCTATTGCCAATATTTCCAGATCCGGGGGCAAGTTTGCTCCAAATTACGTGGCCCTTATGTCGTGAAGAAAGTGCTTCCGGAGGTGCCTTGATCCCGCGAGAAATGGATGGTCGTGAGTTTTCCAATCCAGTTAATTCCTATGCTGTCAAGAAGTATTACCCATGATAGAATTTGCCATGTCATGTTTTGAACTACAAACATTTCTATGTTGAATAAATTGCTTCAATGAGTTGAATTATCTGAATTTGTTGTAAAATTTGCATTTTTCTTCCTTGATGAGCTGTGTGAGATAAATTGAATGTGTCAAATGGGATATCTTGGAATGATGAAAGGCGAGCCTTGTTCCGTACACTATTCCATACACTAATCCTCAGTGAGTTGTGAAAAAAATTCCATGCCCGCAAGGAAAAAGGTGATCTCGCAAAGGGTACGCGAACCAAAGTGATGAGAGGCAGTTCTTTTCTCTGCCCGAAACACTTCATGTATACCAATTGTTTAGCCATTTGAGCCCATACACATGAAGAGTTTTAAAGCCATCCCTGTCAAGGATCATCCCACATTGGGACAAAATTTGAGATGAATGATAGAAATTTTCTTGCTCACACTTGCATCAATCTTCGAGCATCGCTTTTGCAGTGTAACTTACGCGGCAATTCAAGTGCCTTAGGATGATGAAGAGCAGTTCTTTCTTTATCCTACACACTTTTGACTATTGCATAGCCCACTTGAGCCTATAAAATTCATTTCATGTCAAACCCAGTTGGTGATCATCCCCCACACTGGGGCAAGATGAAAGATAATCATTCAAGTAGCATGGTCTAAAATGCTCATAAAAGAAGACTGTGTAAGTCCAAAGAGAAGAAGTGCAAAATATGGGCATGAAAAAGCAGTGTGCCTGGTAAAAGCAAGGCCAATGCCCAAAAAGAAAAATCAAACACTTGAGTCGTATCCCCAACAAGATGGTACCCAAAAAAAAAAAAAAACTCTCAAATGCTGTTGCAATCAATGGAGTTGTGATAAAAAATCTTCGACAGTGGAGAAGGAAAGTGGTGGAAATGTCAAGATGATCACCAACTTTGACCATTTAAACACTTTTTGAGCCTAATGATCCTTTCATTTCACAACCCATGAACCAAGCCTACGTTACGTCCCTTGCAAAGTCTCTTCAGATTAGGGCATTTGAATTAACGTAAGAGTTCATATGCTTGAAAGCATCACTTGAAGAAGTGCGAGTAAGATAATTACTGCCTCATTTCATATGTTTCTTGACTTGAAAATCCCAAGACAGTTATGAAATGTCATTTTTCAAATAGCCTCGACTCAAAGAGTCCCCTTTGTTAAGCCGTTGACCAAGCCCACATTACGGTCCCTCTTAAAGACCTCTCAGATTGGTGAGATCGTACCACTTGTGAGATTGCTCAGACCCTTGTTTGGCATGACGTTGGTGAGATAGAGTGATTGACAAAATCCTGCATCCAATGTTAGGATGAAATGGCCATTTTAATGAAGATGAGAGAAAAAGTCCTTTAAGACCAAAGGATCCCTCATTTGACACATTCATGACACTCATGTGTTCAGAATGGAAATTAGGTGATGCAAGATTAATGGAAATCATCATGAACCTCCATTAAATTGATGCATGTTTATGATTACAAATGCATGTTGCCTCTCCTACGACCATGTTTTGCAGGAGACGTACCCCCAAAGATCGAAGATGTTACCAGGTAAGTATATCTCTATCCATACCTTGAATATTTGTCATTGCACAGGTATTCCCTTTTAAGCATACCGACACTCAATTGAGTTGTCCCCCAAAGATTTTTCTCCAGATTCAATCTGATTAAGGCGACCGAAGAATGGTTTGGGTCCTGGTCAGATGATTTCTGTCGCAAGGCTGGGCGACCGAAGAATGGTTCGGGTCCTAGCCAAGCAGAATCTCCGTTTAGGCGACCGTAGAATGGTACGGGTCCTAAACAACACTATTTTGCTCTAATAGGCGACCGTAGAATGGTACGGGTCCTGGAAAAGCAATTTCCCCATTCAGGCGACCGTAGAATGGTACGGGTCCTCGACAACATATATTCCTTATTCAGGCGACCGTAGAATGGTAAGGGTCCTGGAAAGTGAATCCCCGTTTAGGCGACCGTAGAATGGTACGGGTCCTAGACAACACATATTTCCTCATTCAGGCGACCGTAGAATGGTACGGGTCCTGGAAAATGAATCCCCGTTTAGGCGACCGTAGAATGGTACGGGTCCTAGACAAAACCTTTTCGCCGTCGGGCGACCGTAGAATGGTACGGGTCCTGAGAAAGCAGCTTCTTTCTGCCATACTGGGCGACCGTAGAATGGTACGGGTCCTAGGAAAGCAGCATCTTCACAAAGTCATGTTACTATTCTAGGCGACCGTAGAATGGTACGGGTCCTGGACAAGTAACACCCACTATCTCGAATTACTCTATCCTCCTTGAAGGTAAGTTATTCCAGGTAGATTCATCTATCATTTGCAGTAGTATTTCCATGCATCATATAAATTGCAATAAAAATGGAATTCACTTTCCAACAAAAAATCATTCAGTGCATGTGCATGATCAAAATTTAGGTCTCAATTTATCTTTGAAGGCAACCTCTGCGAGCTCACCTTCAAAGAGGGGCAGCTGTTGACACCTAAATTTTTGCATAATTTTTGGGTTAATTTTTACCAAAAAAAAAAAGAGAACACACATGGCATATAGTTTAGAAACATTTTATTTTGTTTTATTTTATTTTAGGCTGTCGGTGAAGGGAAGATTTTTTCACATATTCCATTAAGATTTTTCACACATTTAGGCAATATACACCAAAGGATGTATTTTCAAGCAAAAAGGAAAATTTTGGATGGGATATTTGATAAATACAAAAGGTAATATTGCACGGGGTGAAACGATATATTCAGTGGTATTTTGCATGAGCAAAATTAGAAAGTAAAATATACCACGAAGATCCAATTTTTTGGCTTATAAAAGGGACCGCGTACGGACAAAAAGGGGGGGGGTCCTTTCCGTCGGTAAAAAAAAGAGCAAAAGGTGAAAAAGTGAGTGAAGAGAGGAAAAGTTAAAAAAAAAAAGAAGAGAAAAAAGAAAAGAAAAGCCCCCCCTTTGCGCGACTGTTCATCTTCCCCGCAGGGGGGGCCTTCGCCCGCCTGTCGTCGCCGTCGAACCGCGCCGTCGTCACGCCGTCCTCCGGAGCCTCGACGACACACCAGTCCGCCCGAAGCCCGCGACGCCGCCCCCTCATTTGAGCCGCCCTCCTCTGCGCCGTCGCAGCTGCCAGTCTTCGTCTGCGAGCCCTAACGACCCGCGTCGCCCCGACGTAGAGCACCGCTGTGCGTCGCCTGATCCACTCGTGGAGCCACCGCCGCGGCAGATCCGTGGTCCAGACGTCGGGATCTCTCCGCCTACAGGTCCGAAGCTTCGGTGCTCCTGTCCCGACACCGCCGTGCCGCCCCGATCGCCGATCGACGGAGCTCGTCCCACCGGTCCGCGAGCCTCCTGCTCCTCTTCCCGCACCGGTCGTCGCTGCGCCTCCCCGGAGCCGGACCGAGCCGGATCGCAGCCCCTCCGCACCGACGACGCCGTTGTTGGCCCCTGTATTTTCGTGCTTGCAGATCTCCGCCGGCGCTACTCCGAACAGCAACCGGCCTAGATCCGACGCCGTCCCTGTCTCCACGTCCCTGCCCGCGACGCCCGCTCCCAGAGCCGATGTCGTTCCGTGCTGATCCCGAAGCCCCTGGTGTCGCGACGCCGCTGCGCCGATCCCCAAAGCCCCTGTTCTTGCGTGCCGGCGTCGCGCCGCTCCGGTGCCCTCGCCGGAACCCTAGCCGACGATCTCCCTCGCCGGACCGGCCACCAGCTTTATTTTTCTTTTTCTTTCCTTTTTTTTTTTAAAAAAAGAGAAAAGCACAAGAAAACTTAGGTATTTTCTTTATCTTATTTTTGTTTTATTATTTTTGCTTTTTTATTTTATCCTTTTAGTGTAATTATTCCTTTGATGTGAAATTGAAATTCCATGATATGAAATTGCCTTGAAATTAGTGATTGTCGGTCCGATTTTCGCGCCCGAAATCCGACTCGCAATTACTAAAAAAAATTGCCAATCCGATCTCCCGCCCGAGATCCGATTTGTGATTTATGTGAAATTGGCCAACCCGATCTCATGCGCGAGATATGGTTCCTCAATTTGGGTATCAATATTGCTTGATTTGTTGTGGTATTACTTAGATTAGTTTTCTTAAAAAAAATTAAAAAAAATGTAGTTTTAGGGTTTGCATGCTCATAATAAGAATTTTATTTCGAATTTTCAAAAAAAAAAAATCAAATCAATTAATTTAGGTTGCTAGGTTTTTTTAGCTTGGATTGTATGTTTAATTATTTGGCAATTATTAATTTCGAAATTTTATAAAAAGGGAAAAAAGGAAAAACACAAAAAAAAAGTCATTATGCATATGTCATGTAAAATTATGGCATCTTTTGCACGTCATAGCATATTAGGGTAAAATTGCATTTAGTTTAATTTTAGATGATGTTTTTTCTTAATTTACTATAGGTTTAGGTATTTTATTAAATAGATTGCATTTTAGGATTATCTAGGTTAAGATAATATTTTAGTTTAAATTAGGATTTGGCTCAACCTAATTCCTAATATAAATTAAATAGGATCTTAATCTAATTAGTTAATTTTCACATTTCACCAAATTTCGAATTTCATGAAAAATAAAAAATGTCATAGGTTAAATTAGTTTTATTATTTAGGATAAAATGCATTCTTTTAGGAAAAAGAAAAAATGTCATATGCACGTCATTAGGGTTCGATTCATTGAGATGCATGTCATTTAGTATTTTTGCTAGGCCCATTTAATTAGAAATTACATGTCATTGGAATTAGGTCATTTAGTTAATATTGCATTGCATATTGCATGATTTTCATTAATTAAGTGAAAACAAAACAAAAATTGCGTGTCAATTAGAAACCATATCTAGGGTTGTTGATGTGGATTTTAATTTAACATTTGCAGATACTTTCGTTACTATAAGTAAGTCCTGCATTTTATTTATTTACTTTCTTGGGTGTTAAATTGGTGGTTTGTGCACCTGAGTGATCACCTCACATGTTAGGAAAGTAAATTAAAATTGATTCAAACTGCTTGCCAAACATTTTTCAAAATAAAAGAAAAGGTACCGAAAGGGCGTTAGAGAAATCTAACGTAACCAAGTCCCGAACTCACCAATCTCTGGTTCGTAGGAGTAAAGTAAAACTCCCATTACTTTACTTGGGTTTCTAATCGACCCACCAAAAATAGATTAGCGGCGACTCCTAATTGAAAATCATTTGCATGTTAAAAACTTGAACATTAAGTCGCGAATTGGTATGGGCTTGGGAGAGCCCGAGTTAAGTCTAGGCTTAACAATCCATTAGCCAAACCCTAGGTGGTTCACCCCCCGAAAAATTGGTCGCGACACATTTTATTTCAAAACTAGAGATTTCATGAATACGGGAACTTAATTACATGAAATAAACATAATGCTATTTTCGATTATTCTATTTTATTTTGAAAATATTTTTCTTATCAGTTTTTGTCAATTTTAACCTTAAGCCATTAATATGCTATGTGTGATTATGTGGGTGGCGAACATGCAATTATGAATTACCGTAAAATCTAAGTGACATGCGAGCCATATCATAATTAGAAAAATTAAGAAGGAAGTTGTAGGAAATCTTCTGTCAGTTGAGGAAAAAAAAGAGAAGATAAAATTTTACGAAGAAGCGAAAAAAAAAAAAAACAAAAGAACAAAATTAAAATAGAAAAGGGGTTCCGGCGCCATCAGCAAATTTAATTTAAACCGGGTATAAACTTTGTCCCAAAGCAGCTATCCTCATCATATTCTCTAACAAGAAATGTTGATTTTGTCAAACTAATGATACTCTTTGTCATATGCTTATTGAACGAAAAAACAAATTAGAGAATGTCTTAGGCATATACTCAAGAATGACATCATATTGCCAACCAGCCCTTCTCCGCTCGCCCCGTCTGGCTACATGCCACGTTCACAAACAAACCCTTAATTTTTTTTTATTGTTGGACCATCAAGCTCATCAAATCTTTGTTGAGGTTTTGTGTTGTTCTTGTGGTCATCAATTGAAAGTGGACTTCACAAAATAATACGATCTAACAAGGTGAATACTAGAAACAGATTATCGAGAGTCTTTAGAATCCGACATCGAAACGATTATCTTGAACATTATTTTTGAGCTACATCGCAAAACTAAGTCGAGAAAAATTATGCTTTTCAAGAAAAAAAGAATGCGAAATCAATTCTTATAGCTTTGCAAGAGGATAAGTGTCGCAACACTAATTTTCCAACGTCGGTCAAGGGAAATTAAAGGGTTAAGGATATTGCCCAAAGGTGGAGTGTGGGCTCACTCAACCCCATACTTTGTGCTATGTTTAATTCATTTTTAAGTTTGATTCAGCCTATAACATTCTATGTAAAAGGGGAAACACCACACACTAATTAAAACATGAGAAATTGTCTCACTATCTATGCAATTAGAAACTGTTTAGGATCAGAGACTTAATTATGTTAATAGTGCATCTCTTACTTGGTAGGTATGTTCATATAAATGATCAAACATTCTTTGTTACCAATTATAAACCTAAAGGTCATTCAATGTCACTAAAAGTTCATGCCGTGATTTTTAAGAATTTATTATGATTCCAAAGCTTTCTCTAAACATGCTAAAAGAAGAAAAAAACAGTCGATGTATTGAAAATACATGAACTAAATACTTAAGTATCGAAAATGCCTAAAGTAAGATATGGAAAATAAAATCTGATACTCATTAGAAAGAATTTACACGGCTTTGTTCTAAGCCTTGAGATAGCAACATCATGAGTTACGTTCAAAATGAATTTAATTTCCTTTCTAAAACGATCAACCTTCTAAAACCCCTAAACTAAAGGTCAAATTCACCAATTGGAACTAAGCTGGCTTTAATGCTAAAACTTAAATTTTAATAAAGATCTACTACTCAGCATTTTCTAATTTTTAATGAATTTTTTATTATTTATTTAGACAAATATTTCTATTTTCGAAAATTGGGACTCGGGCTGCGCTGGATTTCAACTAAAGCCACAACAAGCCCTAAGCCCAGCTTTGAAAATTAATCCATCTAAACCTAGAACCGCATGAATCTCGAAGCCCAACTCTCGTTATAGCTAAATTTAGCCCAAACTCAAGCCCGAATTCACCTAGAGAAGGGTCTAAGCCCAGATGATTATCTTCTCCTCAGCAGTTCACTAACAATCCACATCTAATTCCATCTCCAATCGATAATGATACGCTCCGCCGTCGGCCACTTCCAGTCACCGGACTGATGCCGACGCTGCCACTACATTAACGGCCACCATTGTAGAAGGCCGAACCTCCAAAATTTGTGGGCACAGCTAGAAAATGACTTAAGCAGGCAAATATTGCAGTAGAAGAGTTTAAGGTTCGCATCAAAAAGCATGAGCTCATGGTCACCCCCTCGCGGACGAAAACCATCAAACGTCCCGAACGTCAATTTCCCCGAAGGACAAAAAGAACGAAAGGAATATGGTCAGATTCAATCTCGGTGGCAAAGAAATTCGACTGAAATCAGGTTCTGGATTCAATGAAATCACTCTTATCATATTGTCCCTGTCCATATACGTCTAGAGCGAATGAAAATCGTTGAGGCATATATACGAAATCAGTTCGGGAATTTAATGGAACAGGGGGCATGTGACTGAACAGGGAGAATGTTTCAGCCATTTTGTTTAGCCGGAATTGTACTCGCAACAAAATATCTTGCACCGAAAATAATTTTTCAGCTTTTTTTAAGGAGATCAAGATCCTGTGCTATCTCCGGAGAGAATATATCACAAGCACCGGCGAAAGGAGTCAACACTTTCGGATTTGAAATTGAATCATACAAATTCAAACTGTGCCGAAATTTAACCGACAACAAGGTCTAAAAAAAACAAACCTGATGGGATAACCAAACGTGACCAGATTCTATTGAAATTTAATTCACGACACAATCTACAAATGTGAAAGCAAAGATATTACATCAGAATTTAATTGACGACGAGAAGTGGAGAACTATAGCTAGGAAAATTAAAAATATAATGTAGGACAATTAAACATAATTAATAGGTGACATTTGGTTTGATTTGTATAGGGGCTTCTCTGATTGATAACTAGCAACATTTATAATGGTTTTAAAGTAACTGCCTTCTGATGGTTTTCAGCGGTTGTGTTTTCTCGAGTAACTCCCGTCGATTACCTCTATGTTCCTATATCTCCACAAGCTTCACACCCATGTTTTCCAATTCTGAATTGATCCATGATCTTCTTTCTTATAATGATGATTGTCCCACGATCTTGCTTTTAAGCAATAACTGTTCCCTCCGAGCATCCGTACCCTTGACCCTAACTGTCTTATCGTTTCCAAGTTTCGAAATTGCGCTTCAATGTCCCTCCGATAATCACACATCGCCGATGCTTGTCTCGACAACTACCGACTATCCATCACCCAAGCTCAAGCTAGTCTCAAGTCAGACATCCATAGTCAACTAATCAAGCTTTGACCGAATTAAATTTCCATTGCAATGGAAAAGCAAACTCTCGGTTACCTCCCTCATTCTCAAAACAGGGCGTTTTCAAGGGAATTACCTTGTTGATGAAGGCAGCTAGAGCAACGGTTTGGCGACTCGAAGAGAGAAAATGGCCTCTAAATCAGGATTTGTAGAAGAGCTTCGAATGAGATTGCTGCTCTTTGAATTCTTTAGCTGCAAAATAGGGGGGGAGCAGGACCGGGAATGTGCAACTGTGGAATGGCGAAGACAGGCGGCGACGAAGGCTCACGGCGCCGGAGGGGAGCGCTGGAGAAGATCTTTGAAGCCACGGCGTGGGTACCAATCGCCGGAAGAGGGAATGAAGACTATTACTCCAGCTCCTCCGTGAATGAAATTCCAGAATGGTGATATAACTTGTGATGGTGGAGACAAAATCCGATGACAATGGACGATGGTGAAGGTATAACAGCAGTGCTCAGTAAGAGGAAACCGGTAACAAGAGTTGATCCTCCCAATTTTCTCTCATCTCCTCTCTTTTTCTCCTCAGCGGCGTCCCTTTCTCTCTGTGCTCCCCCTCCGCGAACCTCCCCGAACGACCAAAACCTTTTTTTTTCCTCCTCCTTTGGAACGAAAGAGTTGCCCCTCTTGAACGTCCAAAACCCTCCTTTCTAAACGAGCCGTCTTTTTTCTTTTTCTTCCCCAACCGCCACTTCCCACCCAAGATGGAATAACCTAAGTTTTATCGAGGATTTTATGTGGTCACGTCAAGTGACGCGATCTTGAAGGGCGTAGGTTTGAATAACTCAAATTCTTTGTAGCCAAGTATACTACTCTAAATGGTTGATCGGTTCTTTAAGGCTAAGATTTCTTTAATCGAATCCGAGATCTTTACATTTCTCTGTCCCTAAATCAAATTTCTTAAATGAAGATTATAAATGAAATGATGCGAAATTACTAATAAAATGCAACGCTACTAATTTCTACATACAATTGAAAAGATGGGAATGAATTGTGACGACATATTTATTAAGCAGTGGACAAAATTGCGATAAGATTAATTTTGGGAAAATTGTCTAAAAGTTTTTAAAACTATTACTTTTTGTCAATTTAATCTTAAACTTGTGCCAAATAAGTCTTAAATCTTTTCAAGTTTGTCAATTGTATTTATCCGGCTATATTTGGCTGAAAATCACTGACGTGCATGCTAGTCACGTGAATAAATTTTACTAATTTTCAGTTTTTTTTTTTGAGTTTTTTATTAAGTTTTTGTTTTTTTTTTCCTTTCCTTTTTTGTCCCTTCTACTTTTGCTAGGTATTGGCAATGATCGGGGATACCGACAAGGGTTGACCTTGCTAGAAGCTAATGAGGGTCGGCCTCACCCACTTTAGGAGAGGCTCACCCTTGCCAACTTCAAGCAAGGCTCGAGGGCAAACCTCACACGACACCGGTGAGGTCGCCCCTAGCTAGCATTGAGCGAAGTTTGGACTCCCTTGAAGCTGGAGAGGCTGATCCTTGCTGACCTTCAGCAAGGGCGATCCTCACTAAAAGCGGGGGAGGCTGGCCCTTACCAAATCCCAACGAGGGTGATCTCGCTTGAGGCAAGCTAGGTTGCCCCTTACTGATCATCACTTGTGGCTTGTCGCTAGCCATTGCCGAGCCCGGTGACCAATAGAGAAAAAAAGGAAGAAAAGAAAGAAAAGAAAAAAAGGAAAAAGAAATGAAAATAAAAAAAAATTACAAAATATCATTAAAAATTGTGCAAGTCAATGATTTCCGAACAAAATTGTCCTAATGGTCTTAATTGGCAAAATATGAAAAAGTTTTAGGAATGAATTAGCAAAATTGCAATAGGTTTAGGATTTTCTAAGCAATTTTACCCATAAGGGTGGGTTTGGGAACTACTTTTGGAGAAAGCCTTTAGGAAAATGCAAATACCTTTGAGTTAAAGGTGTTTTCCAAAATGCAACTGTGTTTGGTAAATTGTACTTTGAAAGCCCTTTGAGAAGTACTTTGAGCAAAATGGCGTTTGGGGAATTACATTTACAAAGAATCTTTGTGGCAAAAAAAAAATTATCAAAAGAAAAATTTTAAAAAAATGACCTGTAAGGGTAGCGGCCGCCGGTGACCCCGGATCCGGAGCGGTGAGGTCGCGCGACGCCGCCTCGACCTCCGGCGACCCTGGATCCGGGGCGGCGAGGTCGCGGACGCCGCTCGACCTCCGGCGACCCCGGATCCGGGCGGCGAGGTCACGCGACGCCGCCTCGACCGCCGCGACCCCGGATCCGGAGCGGTGAGGTTGCGCGACGCCGCCTCGACCTCCGACGACCCCGGATCCGGGCGGCGAGGTCGCGCGACGCCGCTCGACCTTCGGCGACCCGGATCCGGGCGTCGAGGTTGCGAGGACCCTCGCCCCGGATCCGGGTCGCGGCGGCGTCGCGACCCGGATCCGGGCGGCGAGGTCGCGCGACCCGGATCGGGGGCGGCAAGGTCCTCCCGCGACCTCGCCCCCGGATCCGGGTCACGCGACCCAGACCTCGCCGCGCCATGGTCGCGCGGTCGCTTCCACCCTCGGCGTCGGTCGGCGGGCGACGGTCGCGACGACCGCCCTCGCCCTTTGCCGGTGACCGGCGGCGGAAGAAGAAGAAGCTCACGGAAGAAGAAGAAGAAGAAGAAGACCCGCCGCTCCGGATCTGGGTTGCGGCGACCTAGACCTCGGTCGCGCCACCCCCGGCGTCGGTCGCGCCACCCCCCGACGGTCGCGCCACCCCCCGACGGTCGCCGGCATCCCTCTAGCAGCCGCCGACCACTTGCAGTCAAATAGAACCAAACCTGCCCGGAGAAGATGAACAGTGTCGCATACAAGGGCAAGAACCGGAAAAACAAAAAATTCGTGAGGACAATTTTGGAAAAAAAAATTATGAAGTCAATGATTTCGAAAGAACAAAATTCACCTACCTTGGGCTTTTAGCTTCTTAATTGGGGAATGGGGCCTCAAAATTTTTTGCCAAGGATTGAATTTGCAAAAGGACCTTTAGGCCTCAAAGGATTTTCTAAGCGGTTCCCAAACGCACCATAAATCTCTCAACCTGCAAAGAAATATTGGGGTTATTAAGTTGATAATATTGCTTAAGAAAATTTTAATCAAGATGATAAAAATAGGCATGTAAAGACTTGTACATATGGACGATATATATTCATAGAGATTCGGCAATTAACCTAGACAAAATATGAAAGTCCAACTGGATACTGGTGGACAACAACTGATCAAAGCTCATATGGAAAGACAGTAGCTGGTTAGTGCATATTCATCAGCAAACTCGACACACAGTGATGCTGTAAATCTTATCTGAATTAATCATTGAAATTATTTTCCTCATAATCTTTTTTGGGGTATTATTGTTACTACCTTTTTCGAATCATTAAAATTCTATCCGATCGAATGGAATTAGCCCAATTTCATCACATAGTATCTTTGCCTTGTATGGTAAGAAATCAGATTTCTATTGTTTTTGTAGTCATCCGATGCTCAATTCTGCGCTTCTTCATTATGGTCAATCCGAATAGATTACTAAAACAATATAAAAAAATTACGTGATATTCTTTCCGAAATCGAACATTGCCCTGGTACTTTCCTTAACTTGTATGAACCATCATTTCTTATATTTAATAAAACCCTCTTCAACACTCATGATATGCTCGTACGTTTAGTCCGCACAAGTTTCTCTTTAGTCATTAGAGTAGACAGACGACGAGCGCAAGATCGATGGAAGATCTCGGCATCAAGAGGCTAATGTCGATGGTGGCGATGTTGGTGTTAATTCTCGGTGTATCTGCAGTGGGAGTGCGGGGCTTGGATCCTTGTTATGAGGATTGTATCTCAGATTGCAGGGACAGCCGTGGCCCAAGTTGTTACGCCCAATGCGTACGCGAACGTCATTGTAAGCCCCCTTTGACTACTTCTCTTGGTCACTGTGAACTTGGATGCAAAGTCACCAACTGCAACGGCTTGAAATCGGGTACTGATCTTATGCCTCAACACTTGATGTTATCTATTATTCATCTTATCCCTCAACACTTGATGTTATCTATTATTCATCTATTTCTTCTGTTTAACTATTGAAAAGCTAGTACATACCTCAAGAGAAATTTATCTAGTACATACCTCAAGAGAAATTTATGATTCTTTATTTTGGCTATGCTGAAATCTCATTTATTCTTCTTAAGATTTTGGGCGTTTATCTTTTTTTTTTTTTTTAATGGTGAATCTTTATACCTACTTTCTCATTGAATGTGAAGAAATCTTTCAAACAGTGTCAAATAAAGTAATTTTTTTTTTTCAATTCGTTCATGTTTTCCTAATAAGAGAAAATATCCTTTAATTAGATTTTGGATTTGTGAGTTTTTTATTTGGTTTTTTTTACCTTGCTCGGTTGCCATGTGAAGGACAATTCTCAACGGACCTATCAAAAGCCTGATTGGAAAGCAAAACATAGTCGTTTCCAATCTAACGTTTTGGATTGCCCTAGTTAAAAAAAGATAATGGTGGGAAGTTGGGCCTCAACAAGGACGAGGTTTTAATCCAAATATTTTGATGGAAGCGAGAGAAAGTCAATTTTCTTCTTCCAAACGTCTAAAGATATCTTATGTTATCTGCTCTGTCCTCTTCTTAATTTCCCAAGCAGAATGTTTTCTAATCAAAGTTTAACGATATTTGCAGATGTCAAGGAGCTTGAAGTTTGTGCAAATGCATGCTCGAAAGATTGCAAAGCAACTTATATTCCGCATTGAAACTCATAACCATGTTGTGTACTCGATGATATGAATAAATTAATGGGTCAACAAAAGAGTACTACTATTCCCATAAATTCAAGCATCGACTCCTCCTCCTTTGAAAGTGTTTGGCGCGAATTGGATTCAACAACTAAATATCTTCCATTGAATGTTGTTTTCCGATTTTTATTGGAGAAGATAGGCTCTATTGTGACTTCGGATAAGAAATATCATAGATGAACAAAAAAAGGGATAACTTTAATTCGAACAAAACTGTACACATAAAATCCGTGCTGGAATTTAACCGATAACAAAATTAATACAACTACTTCAATAAAATTGAGTGTATGCTAAATATGCAAGAATTTAATCAATGAAAAAGTTTGGAAATATAGCCACTTTAATGGAATGGAGCGTGCACACAAAGTTTAATTAACACAAAATCCGGGAACACAAAGATACAATGCTAGAATATAATAGACAAGGAGACACTTAGAATAAAGATACACACTAGATTTTAATCAACTATGCGGATCTAGAAATTGCAAAGAAACACCTCAAAATTTGATGCAAGTGTGGAAATTAAAGATATAGTGGAGAAAAGTAAAGATAATTGAAAGATTGCATGCTTGTTTGCGCGGCGGGGGTTCTCCAGTAGGTGAATGCTGGTATTTATAATGATTAAGCCATAACCGTCTCTAAGCAATTCTCTTGCAGTTGTAGCTATGTTCCCCTATCTTCGAAAATCTTGTGCCCATGCTCTCACGATGCCATAATCTTGTCTTCAAGCAGTTGCTTTCTTAAAATTGCGTTTTGGTTACTCAATGACTTTTGAACTCTGATTCACTAGTGGTTTCAAATTTGAAAACTTGAAATTGCATCCTAACACCCTCTAGGTATTCAATCTATCCTTGGTACCTCAATTGATAATTCATTGCTCTTTTTAAAGCAATACATTTGTCTATTATCACTAACCATGCATCTTCGTACATCGACAATTGATCAATGGTCATTTATGTACTTTTATATCGACAAAAATTCCTATGGTCATCCACAATGGGTCATATCTTTAACAATGACACGTACTCTGGTCACGTGTCTATTCATATTGATGACCAAGCCACATTTTGGTGCAAACATATGCCGCAAAATGATTAAAAGTAATTGTAATTTCTTTTATAAAAATACTTGAACGTTATGGGTCTCCGTTTTGCGAGCAGTACTAAGGTGCGTGTTATACCGCTGACTCTTCATACTTTGTGTGTAGTCGGCTACTCTATACCATCTTGACACGTTACCTCAACCAATACGATTCGTGAATGTCGTCATTGTGAATTGTACTTATATGGATCGTTGTCCTCTAAATCATCAGCTATTTTGGAAAGTATATATTTGGCGAAGATTTGATTTTTATCTTATGTACTCCATTGTTTTTAGCCTTAAACCCTAATCCTTTTTTGATCTTAAACCTTGGCCTTCAAGTTTCTGCACTTCTCAATCTTGCTACTTCCATCGCTCCCAAAGCTGTTAGATGTTCCTCTGCAGGCTATATTGCTAAGTATGACAAGTTGTAGGAGGACGATTATTGTTGCAATTGTTATTTTGATCCCTAGAATTGTTTTAGAGAAGATCCTTACGATGCTATCCCTACCCTTTGCTTCAAGGGCAGAAGAATAATAGAAGTGCCAAAAGTTGTATATAATAGAATACTAGAAGTGTTAAAAGTTGTGTACGACACTCACTTTAATCCCAAAAGTTTTTGCTGGCTCACTTCAATACCAAATCGGAGAAAAATGACCACTTAAGTGCCAACAACAAGAGATTATGATAAAATTGATTACGTGACATTTATAATTAAAATTATAATGACTGGGCAGATTTTTTAAAAACTCCAGTCCATGTGGCGTGCTTGGCACTGAAGTAATCACGTTTTAATAATGATTGGTGTTGAAGTGATTACTTTAAATAAAATTTGGCACTCAAATTATCACTATTTACAACTTTTAGACGGCGTCGGTTATGAGTTATATGTTGACTAGGCACGCTAGCAAGTCATGTAGGATTAAGAAATTAATAAAATATAGCTACATAGGATTTCAAATGACCCAAATCGAAGTTAAGCCTTAAGTGATCTTTTTTTTAAAGTGGCACTTAAGTGATCCCAAAAAACTTTGACCACTTTTTTGAGTGTTGTACACAATTTTTAACATTTCGAGTATCCTTCTCCCTTGCTTCAAGCAACATTTTCAAATAAGTGTTGTTTTCCTCGTCCTAGTGAAGAGAAACTTCCTTTCCGAAAACCTTTTGTCATATGTGTCCGAACTGTTAATTCCCAAAAATTCAGTCTATGTTTGGTTGTCTGAATTTCTAATTAGGTTAGAACTAGATAAGATATGATATGAAATTCAAAATTTTTGCTATATCTTATCCACTATTTGATGAATTGCAGTAATAAAGTTGGATATATTCACATCATATACATTTAAAAGTTCACAAACAAATATGGTAAAAATCTCTAACGACACTATTACCTAATTTATTTTTTATATTATTTTTCCTCTCTTTTTTAATTATTTTATTTTTATTTCTTTTTTCCTTTCCATCATTCTCTAATAAAATGTTATTAAATAGTATATTGTACTAATAAACCTAAAATATTAAATAAATATAAATATATTTAAATTTATATATTGAATTTATATTATAAAATAGAATTAAAGTCGAATATATGCATAAAATAAAATAAAATTCAAAAAACTACATTTTATTTTTTATTTTGAATTTTTTATATTAGAATTCATATATTATTTATATTGAAATATAATTTTAATTTGTGAATTTAATAATTTTTTTATTTAACAAAAATAACTTTCCTAGTATGGATATTGGAAATTCTATCTACTTTTATCTCATCTCCCTCATGAGAAAATTTTTTTGACTTATGTCTCGCATATATCCGACTTTATTCTATCTTGAACATGTACCAAACATAATATATAATAAATTTCATCATATTAAAAATTTTATTTTGACTATCAAATGTAGCCTTACGGGATTTCCTTCTTTTGATGTAGAATTTTATGAATGGTATCTAACCATGAAATCTCAAGATCGAATAGCTAGAGCAACGATTCAGCGACTTGAAGAGAGGAAATAGCCTGTGGATGTTTTTCTGATTGAAATTAGGATTTGTGGAGGAGCTTCGAATGAGATCACCACTCTTCGAATTCTTTAGCCGCAAAACGGGAGAGAACAGGACTAGGAATGCATGACTTTGGAATGTCAAAGACAGGCGGAGACGAAGGCTTATGGCGTCAGAGGGAAGCCCTAGTGAAGTTCTTTCAAGGGATGGTGTGGGTATCAATCCTTGGAAAAGAGAACGGAGACTATTACTCCTGCTCCTCCAAGAATGGTCATATAACTTGCAATGGTGGAGATGCAATCCGACAGACGATGATGAAGGTATAACAACAACGCTTAGTAAGAGGAAACCAGTAGTTAATCCTCTCAAATTTCTCCTCTCTCCTCTCTTTTTCTTCTTAGTGGCGTCCCTTTCTCTTTGTGCTCTCTCTTCGCGAACCTCCCCGAATGACCTAAACTTACTTCTTTTTCTCCTATGGAATGAAAGAGCTACCCCTCTTGAATGTACAAAACTCTCCTTTTCAAAAAGAGCCTTTATTTTTCTTATTTTACCTAGCCGCCACTTCCCTCCCAAGGATGGAATAACCTTGGTTATATCTAAGGTTTTGTATGGTTGCACCAAGTGATGCGATGTGTGTGCTCGAGTAGCTCAAATCCTATGATGCCAAGTATGGTGCTCTAAATGTTCCATTGGTTCTTCAAGGTTGAAATTTCTTCAATCAGATAAGAGGTCTTTAAATTTCATTATCTATAAATCAAATGTCTAAAATGAAGATTAGAAATGAAATGATGCGTAATTATGATAAAATGGAATGCCTCTAATTTCTAACAGCAATTGAGATACTAAGGACACTTAACTAATATTTTTTTTTTGTCAAGAAAGAGATTTGCCATGATTAGAAATCTTAAATCTTGAATCTTGTAACTTCAACCGTTAGAAAAATTCATGTGTCAATGATCATTAGCAAATATAAGCATAAATTACCATTCATATCTCTATATATATTCTTTGAAGTCCGGGACACCTAGAGTGTCAAAACTTGGCATGTGAATATACTTAAATGTCAAAAGTTAAGAAAGTGATACTTAAGTGCTAAAATTGGAGTAAAATAGATCAGTTAAGTGCCAATGATAAGAGAGTTAGGCCAAATTGCGCAAGTGTTATTTTCCAGCGACATGCTTTACTAAAGTGACAAATATTAAAAAAAGAAAAAGCTCACGTGGATGACAAAAAAGACGTCGCCCATCTATGTTGGCTTGGCCAACCTAAATGAGATCGTTTTTCCTTGGTGCTAAACGACGTTATTTATGTTGTTTTTTTTGGCTTAACCAGACTTGGTCGTCGTCGTTCCTCTCTATTCACACTTGCGCTCACACCAGATCCGATGCCCTTCTCTTGATCACCATTCACGCTCAGAGGTGGTCATCGTTCGTCGTCGTCGGTTGCTGTCGTCGGTTGCTGTCACTGCTCGCCATTGCCACTTGCCTAGGTTTGTCCTCTTTTTCCCCTCCCCTATGATGAAATTAGGGCTCGAACTCATTTATTAGGGCTCCGATGGGAAATTTAGGGCTCGGCTGGGAAATGTGGGGGGTTGGACTGTATATTGATGTGCGATTTAGGGCTCAGAAGTGATGCTAGAACCCTAATGGGGGTTCGGATGGGCAATTTAGGGTTCAACCTCGAAATGTAGGGCTCGACAAGGGGAAAATTATGGCTCCACCTCGAAGATGTGGTCCTATTGTGATGTGTGACTTAGAGCGGTGCTACTGTGATATGTGATTTAGAGCTTGGATGTGGTATTGTGATGTGCAATGACGATTTTTAGGGGTCGGATGTGAAATGGATGTACAACAGTGATTTTGACAACTCGGAGTGGTTGTTGTAGGGACGTCTAGTCATTTTTTTAAATTGAAGCATTGAAATGGGTGTTGTGGGGACCTATGCTTGTCGTCGGGATCTCTATTTTTTAATTAATATTTTAAGGGAAAGCAAATAATCAAAGTGACTATCGTGTATGGGTATATTATCAGTGTGGGGATCTCTGTTTGTCGTGGGGTATCTTTCTAGTAAATAGTTTGACATCTGCATCTTTTCCCTCTTCCCTTTTCTTTAATAAAGTTTATAAGAGTGTGGGGATCTCCATGCGCAATTGTTTGTTGTCCTTTGTGGATGTGGTCTCAAAAGTTAATTTTTTTTTTTCTTAGTGTGAAATGACTTATGATAATGATTATATTGCCGTCATAGTTTGTTACAATAGGGATTGTGCAATTGGGGAGGATGAGTGGGAGTATGAGGGTGGAAATGAGGACACCATCTTTGTCAATACAAAGAAGGCATCTTATATCGGATTTATTAAGGATATGATGACCTATTTGTCTTGTAAAATACAAAATTTGTTGTATTGTGTTATTGAGAAAGGCTTGAGAGATGATTTGAAAAGTTTAGAAGATGATAATGGTTTTACGGATGTTTTGTATCTTTACCTTCATGATAAAGATGCGAAAGTATACATTGAGTACCATAGTGATAGTGAAGACAAATGTGATGACGGAGAGAGCGCCCAAGTAGGAGAAGGGTGAGATGATATACAAGCTAGTACTGAGGTTAAGGATGAAGGAGGGTATGTCAGACAAGATGGGGATGCGAGTTGCGTAGATATAGTTAACCAAAGTGATGATGACATAAGTGATATAACAATTACTAGATTAGATTAGGAAGTAGCTAAATCTAATGATGATGATGATGAAGGGTTGACTGCTGAAAATTTGTTAAGTGATGACTACGACGAGGAGTTTTCACAATCAAGGAAAAAACAAATGGAGTTTTTGTTAGATAGGTTTGCAGCTTTGCAGGTAACTGAGGAAGTTCCAAATAAGGCCAAAGGCCCTACAGATGCTGGTGTTGCTGGCAATGAGACTGATTATGAAGAAAGCATCGAGAACACTACTTTCGAAAATGAGCTTGAAGAAGATCAAGGACCTATGTGTAAAAGGAAATGTAAGTCTCATTTCTATGATTCATCGGTTGCCTCTCTTACTTTGTCCGTAGGTATGAAATTTCAAAATGTGAAACAATTTAAGGAAGCTATACTGAAGAACTCTACTGATATACAAAACAATATTGACTTCATTAAAAACACTAAGACCTTTGTAAGAGACTAGGTGTTCACATCAAAATTGTCCATGGAAGATATACGACGCGTTTATTAGGAGAAATTGATCCTTCTAGATTAGAGTCTACCAAGAGGAACATATTTGTTCCATTAATTTTGAAAATAGAAAGGTAACAAGCGCATGGTTGTCCAAGCACTTCTTCGATCTGATTAACTTGATGCTTGAGATGAAGAGTACTGAGTCCAGGATGCTGGTGAATGAGCGTGTAGGCATCAATGTATTTAGGAATCAATGCAAGATCAAAGCAAAAAGTGATGAGGATACTCATTAGTCAGTACGACAACGAATATGGATAGGTGTGAGATTATGCTTGGGATTATTGGCTGTAAACCCCGTCAAGTAGAGTATATATAAAGGTCGCAGAGAAGCCAATTCCTGATAGTGGGACCAAGTTTGATAAGTTCTATGTGTGCTTTGATACATGCAGACAATGATGTTCATTTGGTTGTTGACGGATTATAAGATTGGATGGCTATTTTTTAAAAGGCTTGTGCAAAGGAGAATTACTGGCCGCGATTGGAAAAATGCGAATAACCAAATATTTCCACTAGTTTGGGCTGTTGTGAAGCTAGAGAATAAGAACAATTGATCATGGTTCCTAAAAAATTTGATGACTGACCTAGAGATAACAAATGGGGAAGGGTGTGCGTTCATAAGCGACCAACAAAAGGTATAATCTGCTTTTTGAAAAATCTAGTCAATTGTTTGCTTTTTGATATCAACATATTATTTGCTTACATTTCTTGTTTTGGATTATTGTAGGGATTGGTTTCGGCAGTAGCTGAGTTGTTGTCCTATGCCAAACATCGAATGTGTACACGACACATATACGCAAATTGGGCAAAGATCTATAAAGGGATAAGCTGCAATCGCAATTTTGGCAGCTAGCAAAGAGCACTATATGCTTGAATTTAGGATTGCTAAAGAAGAACTGCTTTTGTTGACAAATGAAGGTTTTGATGCACTATTCCAAACAGAACCGAAGCATTGGTGTAGGGCGTTCTTTAACGAAGAATTCAAGTACGATAACATCAACAACAATATATGCGAAACATGCAATGGGAGGATAATAGATGCCAAATACAAATCAATCATCTCGATGCTTGAAAATATACGGGTTATGGTCATGACTCAGCTGCACAAAAAAAGAGATAGGACTGAAAAGTGGATTAGGCAACGTGGTCATAGGATTGCCGAGAAATTGAATGAAAACTTGACTGCAAGTAAGTATTGTCATCCCATTTGGAATGTGGATGAATGATATAAGATAATGAAGGGTTCTGATAAGTATGTTGTCCATTTAGGTACAAGGAAGTGCTCATGTAGAGCACGACAACTGAGTGAAATTCCCTGTGCACATGCCATATGTGCCATCCAGTTGAAGGGCCACAATGTAGAGGATTACATTAATGATTGGTATAAGAAACCGAAATACCTTACTTCATACCAATTTATGAGGCAGCCAATCAGAAGTAGCAAGTTCTGAGAGTCAACAAATCATGAGGCACCTCAACCTTTGTCACTGAAAAAGAAAATAGGAAAGTCAAAACGAAAACGGAGAATGACGGAGAAGGAGGTCTCGGGTCAGTATAGGATGAGTAGGACATGTGCAAAGATGATTTGCTCTTATTGCCACTTAGCATGGCACAATACTAAATGTTGTCAATTGAGGAAGCAGCAAGAACAGTTGAGGCCAATCGAAGGGTCTAGTGAAGGGACATTTGGAGAAGGGTAAACAAAAGAGCAAAGTGAGTTGAATGTTCTTCAATCGACGACAAGAAACTTAGTAAGTCATGTCATTTGTGTTTATTTTACTTTATGGTTTATTACAAATATTTATATATATACAATTGTCATTGTATGTAATGTTTTTGTCTTTGTCAGGTCACGAAAATGACAAGTGAAGGATTGACCGAAGCCCATGCTGTACTTGAAATTAAATGGCTTGTTCGAAGAAGGCAAGGTAGAAGATGGCCAGCTAAAGGATTGGTTGAGGCAGCTGAATGGCCAGTTAAATTGATTGTTCTCTAGTAGCAGAGAAAAAAAAATACCTAATAAGTTCAACAATTTATGTGTAGTTTTCCTTTACATTATTATATAACCCGATGTTATATTTATTATGTCATTTACCTCTTTCTAGGTTCGAAGAAGACAAGTTGGAGCTTAACTGCCAACAGAGGGGCCAACTGAAGGGCCACCACAAGATCCATTACAAGGGTCACCATAAAAGCTACTAGAAATGTCACCACAAGGGCCAATAAAAGGTGTTACTAAAGCTGAAGGGCTAGATAGAAGCACAACTAGAAAAAAGGCCAAGTCAATGGCTAGTTACAATAAGGCCATTTAGAAGATGTCTAGTTGAAGAATTGGCCGAAGAAGCCCCTGCTGCAGCTGAAGGGCCAAAACAATGGCCTAAGAAATCACATGCTAGAAGAATGGTCAATAAATCACACGTACCCAAAAGTAACGCTCTCATTCAAACAAGAGAGGCTTTTGAGAAGAGACTAAAATAATATGGTTATGGCTTTTATATAAATGAGCGTATTGGAACAATAATTCTTAATGTACGTTTTATTGGCTATATTTAATTTAATTTATGGTGCAAACTTTTGCTGATAATTTAGTTATCTTTTTGTAGCCTAGGAGAAGTTCAAAAGTTTTTATCTTTCAAGGCCCAACTCAAGAATCAACGACTGCGCCAACAAAGAAGAAGACATTGGCTACGCCAACAAGAAATAAGAGTAAGAACCCAGTTGCAGGTCCATCTGAATCAATTTAGCCTAGGAAAGTTGCAGCTCTTTCTGAATCAGTTCAGTCTGGGATAGTTGTAGCTCCATTGAAATCAATACATCTTGAGACAGTTAAAGAAAAAGTTGCACGTCTAGTTAGAAAAAGTATAAGGATTATGAATCAAATGAAAGGTCCATCAAAAGGAGCGCAAATAGGAGGCGTGGGACGGGATAGGGTTTGTGGGGTTGAAGAGTCAGTTTTGTTTATAACTTGCTATAAATGGTTTTTTTTTTTTTAGTTTGTTATTGAGTTTGTGAGACTTAATTACAATATTAATAGAACGATCTTGTTGCTTATCAATTTTTTTTTTGCCTTTTTCATTTTTTGGATTTTGCTTTTACTTGTTGCTTATGGTGGTGCGTTTGTAGTAGTGGCTAGGGTGCTGGTGTGGCTGGTAGTGGCGACTAGTGAAGCTTGGTGGTGGTGGGTCTGTTGTGGGGGTTAGGTTGGGGGCTTATGTTGCACCTAATACTGGTGCAAGTGTGCAGTGTGCACATCTTACACCAGGAAATGCTCAAAGTTCAACTTACATCAGTACCTTTTGCAACAGACCCACCACCAGCATAATGGCCACTTGTGGTGGGTTTGTGGTGGTGGCTGTGTGCTAGTATGGTGGTGAGGGTGTTGGTGTGGCTGGTGATGGTAGCTGTGGTGGATGATGATGCCTAATGGTGGTGGGTCTATTGTGGGGTTGGGTTGGGGGCTCGTGTTGCACCTAATGCAAGATCTAAGTGTGCAGTGTGCAGTGTGCACATCTTGCACTAGGTGGTGCCGGTGCAAGCTAATGTAAGGGTTAACTTGCACCCGCACCTTCTATAGCAACACATCACCAACACAATGTTTGCTGTTGGTTTATATTCAGTCTAACTAAAGAAGTCATCACAATTCATTGACTCAACACACATCCATCATTGCCTATTTATCTTTAAAAATAAGCAAAGACATAGTATGAGTTATATCTCATTCACTCATTCCCTTTCCTTGACCTCCCTACAAGCACAAAAAGTAACCCACAGTACATGTGACAGCATAAACAAAAACAAAACCACAACGATCTTGTGGACAACATTAATTTCTTCTCATCTTCCAAAAAAAAAAAAAAACCTACATTTGATCTAAAATAATTATATTTGTCCACTCATTTACAACTATAACAGTAAGAGAAACTTCTTCTCATCTTCAAGTGTTTTACATTTTATCATAAAGTAGGATAGATAAAAAAAAACAACATTACAATAAACGCTTGATAACGCTTTCGTTTGATTTTCATCCTTGAAATTTTATTCTTCAAATGGTTAGCCGAAAATTCTTGAGCTTGCATTGAGTTAATATCGTCTAAGTCGTCCACAAGTATAGATGAATGTTGATGTCATCTATCAAGTAAGTCAAATATCACCTCTGTGTTTCGGTGAGAGAATTTCGCATCGGCTCATTTGAAGTATTTGCACTTCGACCCTTCTCTGTATCGGACGCATCCATAGAATCTTCTACCGGGATTCATTTAAGTCCACGATGTTCTTCTTGGACTCGGTACCCATAAAAATAGAAACGCTCGCCTTTTCCTTCGCTTTAGTGAGAGGAATTTAAGCCACTGCTGAAAGTCCTACTCTCCATTTCCAATATTTGGCTATGAAATTTGGGGTAAATCAAAATTAGGGTTCGAGTGCTTCAATGGGAATTTTGGCCGATTTAAGGTTTTAGATTTGGGGCAATCGGGGAGACAACGTTGTTTTGGCCGATTTGAGGCTTTTATTTTGGCCAACTATGGAAACAGCGTCGTTTTGGGTGTATCAGAGTTGAGTAAGCTTTTTGGCAAGCCACATAGACGAGTAATATTAATATTTAATTGTCACATAGGATTTTCGGCATGGTTCGCTAGAGGTGACGTGACACTCAAATGTCCCATTTTTCAAAAAAAGTGGCACTTGTGTCATTTTTCTAACTTTTGGCACTTAAATGTCTCATTGTACCAAGTTTTGGCAGTTAAGGTGTTCTTTTGCCCTATTCTTTGTGTTATACAGCAAATACAACAGCACTCTAGTTCTCAATTATTGTGAAAAAAGCTCTAAAAAGATGGGAATGAATCATGACCATATAATTATTAAATAATGGACAAAACGGTGATCACATGAATCTTGGGAAAATTATGTGAAAAGTCTTAAATCTATTGCCCTTATCCTTTGAATTGTGCAAATTAGTCCCAAACATTTTTCACAAAATTTTGGCTGCAATTATTATCGTAGGTGTCGGTTGTCTTACGTAGAATGATCGATGCTAGCGTGAACAAATTTTATTATTATTACTATATTTTCTTTTTGTTCCCTTTTTCCTCTTCTTAATCCATCGGCTGTTGGACTTCGACAATGGCTGGCAATTGATCACACGTGAAGAATGGAGTGGGGCAACCTCGGCAACCAGTGGAGGAAGAAGCAAAAAAAAAAAAAAAGGAAAAGAAAATAATAAAAAATTTGAAAAAAATACTACTAAAAATTGCCCACATTAGCGTTGGTTATATCATGCGAGATGCACAACATCTACCTTAGCAATTTTTTGTCAAAATTGCCCGGGTGGACTTAATTGCTAAAACATGAAAATATTTAGAACTCAATTGACACAATTAAAAATGTTTAGGACTAAATTGACAAAAGCATAGTAGGTTTAAGTGTTTTTGGACAATTTTACCCATAAATCTCTCAACCGGCAGAGAAAGGTTGTGGTTATTTAAGTTGACAATATTGCTTAAGAAAGTTTTAATCAAGATGATATACATAGGCATATAAATATTTGTACGTACATACGATAAATATTCACTGAGATTCGGCAATTAACCTAAGCCGAAGACGAAAGTCCAACCCAATACAAGTGGCCACCAGCTGATCAAAGCTCATATGGAAATACAGCTGCTGGCCAGTGCATATTCAGCAGAAAACTCAACACACACTGATGTTGTAAATCTTATCTGAATTAATCATTGGAATTATTTTCCTCGTAATCTTTTCTAAGTATTATTGTTACTTCCTTTTCTGAATCATTAAAACTCTATCCGACTGAATGGAATCAGCCCAATTTCATCTTACAACATCTTTGCCTTGTATAGTAAGAAATCATATTTCTTTAATATTTATAGTCATCCAATGCTCAACTCCAGGTTTCTTCATTATGGTCGATAAGAATAGATTGCCAAAACATGAAAAAAAGTATTTATGTGATATTCTTTCCAAAATTGGATATTGCCTTACCTTCACATACCTACTCATTTCTTTTAACTTACATGAACCCTCATTTCTTACATTCTATAAAACACTCATCAATTTCTCATGCTTTGCTCATCTCTATGGTCATATGTTCAATCCCACACAAGTTTCTCTTTAGCCATTAGTTAAATTGGCGATGAGTGCAAGATCGATGGAGAATCTCGACTTCAAGAGGCTAGTGGTGATGGCGGTGATGTTGGTGTTAGTTCTTAGTGGGGATAAGTACACTAATGGTGCCATAAGTTGTTTACGGCGCTCACTTTGGTGCCAAAAGTTTCCGCCGGATTACTTAAGTGCCAAATCGGAGAAAAAACGATCACTTTGGTACCACCGGCGAGAAATTCCCGCCAAAATGATTACGTGTCATTTATATTTAAAAAAAAATCGACAACTCTTATATTGTCCACGGTGGATGGCATAAAACGACGCCGTTTCCTTTTCTTCGTAAGAAACGACGTCGTTTTACCATTCCACGTGGATTACCTACAAAACGATCATCGTATAATGGATTCAATACGGTAAAAAACGACGTGGGCCAAAAACGGTGTTCGTATAGGGTTCTCGCTCGACGCCGCCGGCCGTAGCTCGCTGACCCACCATCGTTCACTCGCCCGCCGTCGCTCGGCCACCGCTGTAGTTGCGCCATCATTTATGTTCGTTCACTAGCTGCGTCCTCAACTCTCGCTCATTCAGGTTTGTCATGTTCTCTACGTGGGTTAATTTAGTGAAAAATTGAGGGTTCCGACGGGCAAGTTAGGGCGTGGAGGGCAAATTGAGGGCTCGGCTTAGGGGGAAAGTGGTGGGGACTGAATAGAAAATTTGAGGGTTTTGTCGTTCGTTCCCTTTCTTTTGTGGGGACCGAATAAAAAAATAGGGCGCGCAGGGGAAAATGGGGCTCGACTTGGGGGGAAACAATGGTGGGACCGAATTTATTTAATTAATTGGACTACTTCTGTGGGGGAAATAGGGGGACCGAATGTGGCATCCAGAAATTTTGACAACCCTCGGATATGCGACGGTCCGTGACTGGCCGACGGAAGTATTGTCGGATTATATCATCGGTATCATTTACGGACACCGTTTTAATTTTCATCGTTGGACTGATGAGCCTCGTTTAGTAATGGTTTGATTGTAGAATAAATTATAGCTTTGTCGGAAGTCCCTTTTATTTGAGGTCATTGGTGAGATCAATCTCATCAATAATTTTGCTGACCTAGGAAAAAGAAAATGTGATACGTCGCAGATTGACGAAATCGTTATTGGAATTCGTCATCGTCGGCACAACATTCGACCCGCTGACCTGTGCATATTTGTCCCAATTACACTACACAACTATGCCACTTAAATGTATGTGAAATAAAAGGGGGATTTGGACTTTAATACACTGATTTTCAATGAACCGAATAAAAGAAATTCGGCCATGCAGCCCACGCCACAATGGTCAACAAACAAAGAGTTGTTGACTGAGAGAAACCGAATGGCAGCCACGTTTTCTACCCTACTCAGCAAGCCGAAGTCCCAAAGTTTGACAGATTGACCAAGACGTGTCAATCGTAAAATACAGGGGGGAAAACTTGAAGCATGCAGCGGTCACGCTCATACATGGAAGAAGTAAAGTGGAAGGGAGTATTCGGTCGAAGAAGCCACGCCAAGGATCCATGTTTCTCTCTCTCCCTCTTCGGTGGCCAGCAAAGAAAGCTCTTGAAATTAGACTGCAGCCACGTACCTGTATGGAGCAACAGGTATCGTGGACGGAGAGAAAGAATTTCCCATGCATGCACGGGAGAGGGTGGCAGCCGAAGGACCCAAGTGCTGGCCACGTCTTCTTCCAGATGGTGCCGTGTGCGCCCCTTTCCTTCTTCGGTGGACAGCAAATGAAGAACTTTGATCATGCAAAGGCCACGTTCATGCATGAAGACCAACGTGTCATGCACAAGGAATTCTCACACCAAGAATTCAGCCACGTTCCCCTCCCACGTGCCTTCCATTGCAGCTGCCACAAACTCCTTGGATTGTCGACTCCATTTTTTTCAATGGGCGGAATCCACGAATGCTGAAGAAAACTATTTCCTTCCGTTCTATCTCTCTCGACGCCCATCTTTCTCTCTTTCTCGGTGTTCTTTTCTCTCTCGGCAGCTTAGGTTTCCTTTGTCCAGCGAAGTCCTCAGTAGATTTAGTTAAGAATCCTCTCACCATCTTGCTCGCTCCTCACCGTTAACCATCAACCTCCTTTGCCGCCAGCCCGGGAAGAGCACCATCTCACCTTAACCGAGTCCGCGAGCTTCTCGAGTTCTTGCCGTCGACACCGTAGGACTAGAGGCAAGTAGAAGTTCTTCAATCTATGTTTTGCTTGCTGTTTTATCTAGTGAGGAGTTGGTAGATGAGAGAAAATGTGGAATGTGGAGTTGCATGTCGATTTTGAAGAAGGAGATGAAGCTGGCCGAAGTAATTGAGCAAAAATAGAGCAAGTTTTGGTGGATTTCGCTTTTATATTGAAATGAGAACTCAAGGATTTAGCTATGGTGAATTTTTGAGAAGTAAAGAGGCTGTATTGTGGTGTAATGTGCTTATAAATCTTGGCTGTGGAAGTTGGATACCGAAACTCAAAGTAGAGGAAGAGTCCTCTTTAGGCTAGTGAACTGTTTTCGTAAGAACAGCCTGACCACCGGTGATTTCTCGATTTTTCTGGAATTTTCTAGCCAAAATTTGAATTCGAAGTCTGAACTAAAGTTGGAGAGAACATCTGTGAGAATAACATATAAAAAATTTAGCATAAATGGACAAGATTTGGTCGACGAAATGATTTTCATACGGAAATGCTAAATCTGGAAATTTTACAGAAACTGTAGCAAGAAATACCGAAGTTTTTGCTCTTGATATGTATGAAATTTGACTTTGTATTCTGCATGAAATTTGTTCCTTTAGGTCTCATTGATAATGTGTCAAAATTTCATAATTTTCTGAGTCCATTTAGTATTTATTTGAAAATTTCTACCAGAACTGTACATTGTAAAAATCGGGCCATTCTGTTCTTGAATTTTCACCAAAGTGTCCGAAAGTGAAGGTGTTTCGAATGGCTATGTGATATGATGGTATTGGATGTGGATATTTGTGCAATATAGAGATATGATAGAGGGTCCATGAGACATCTTGTTTTAGCATTTGAAAATGTTTTGAGAATTAAAATGCTAAATGTTACCGTTGAGCCCTCGGGTCAACGATGCCCCAGGAGTCGGGATGCCCAGAGGTTCGAATGAGTCGATGCCCTTTGGATGCCTGGTTGTATTATGAATACATGCCCAAAGGTTTTCCCCGGGAGTGTCGGGATGCCCGGTTGTATTATAATACATGCCTGGAGGGTGAGGGGTTGTATTATGATGCATGCCCGGAGGTTAGGGGTAACCATGTCTATGGTCCCCAACGATTCCTCGTGATGCCAGGTGGGGTGCGAGATGCCCAAAGGTTTGAATGAGTCGATGCCCTTTGGATGCCCGGTTGTATTTTGAATACATGCCCGGAGGCTTTCGCGACGCCAGGTTGGGTGCGAAATCCCAGAAGGATGCAAACATTGGTCCTCCGGGGGATGAAACCTTTTGAATGATTAAAATTGATGATTATATTAAGTGTGAGTGTGGTCTGGATATGGGACTAAATTGTATGGCATGGAATGGGACGTGTCATTACAGTTTGGCCCCATGACTGGGACTTATGTGACTGAACACGATGCATCTTATTGGTTGGAAATGCACTGGTCGTTGCATTGAAGAGTTATATGGTTTGGATGCATACTCATTCATGGATTGCCTATTTTGTCTACCATACTTGAATCTGGATATTAATAGTAATGCTTGATATAGCTTGATGAATCTTTTACTGCTAAGTAGTTGTACTCACCCATTTTGGGAACTAACATTTCAGACTAGACAAGATACATGCACGCCATGGCCACCACGAGATGGACCGAGTGGTTGGATATGGCCGTGAGGAGAAGGACAACGAGAGGAAGGAACTTTTGGACGCCGACACTGATTGATGGACTTTAAGTATATGACTGTTGGAAGAGATGCCGGTCATCTTTTGAAAAATAGCCGAGTATAGAAAACTTTGGCATTTTGATGTACCGACTAATGATGTCCATCAAGTTATGCAAATAAAAGTGTTCGGCTTTAACTTATATAAAATGGTTAGTTGGTGTGCATCGTTTTTTGAATATAGGGAAGGGAGTTGTTGGATACGCTTCTGCCATATAAATTGCGCAGGGACCGATCTAAATGATATAAATCCCCAAGATTGATAGACCTTCAGGTCAAGCAAGAGAATGGTAATCAAACTGTGGCGACCCTAACGGTTAGGGGGCCATCGAGGGGTGAGGGGTGCCACACCGAATGTGATTGAATTGAAAAATGGGTGGTGGGACCTCAATTTGTTTATTCAATTTGGTTTCTTTTGTTTCTATAAAAGCACTGAATTAGGGAGATTAGTTGCATCTGTTTCTTGACAACAAAATGACAAGGACCTCCATGTGAAGTTGCTGATTCTGTCATGTGGTCCCAACAAGTAATGACATTTTTTTTTTTTTTTTTTTCATTGGGTGCAGCATCGACATGAACGTGAATCAAGTAGGCATCATTGTTTGCTATGGTGGAGAGTTTCTTATTGGCACCAATGATTGAGAATATACTAGTAGAAATGAAGGTACTATTTATGTCAATGTTCGGAAGCCATCATATATTGATTTTCTGAGGGATTTGGTGTATTTTTTACGATGCAAAGTGCAAAAACTACATTACTGGGTTCCTGTGAAGGAATTGAAGGATGGCTTGAGATTTTTTAATGACGATAATGGTATTAAGGATATCATTTACCATTATCTTCACGGCGAAGAAACTAAGGTATATTTTGAGTATTATAGTGATGGTGAGGATGATGATGATGATGAGGATGGTGAGGATGAGGATGAGGATGGGGATGAGCAGACCACCATTGAAAGAGGAGAAGTGAGGGATCCTATTCAAGCGAGTAATTAGGTCGGGGATGAAAGAGATGAAAGGGAGAGAACTCACGTTGATAGAGATGAACAAACAGTGACATGTCCTGAAAGCTTAGGTGAAGATTTATGGGAACATTTGGGCGATGAGGATTTCATTGGATTAGAATGGAAAATTGCTTTATCCAGTGAATCGGAAGATGAATATTTTGCTTCAGTAAATTTCCCAAGTGATGAAGATGATAATGAACTCGCACAATCAGGATAAAAGCAAAGGGAATTTTTGAAAAAAAAAAAAACTTGCACTTTCAGCAAAGAGGCCCGAGCCAGTAAATGGGGATGGAGTTCCAACTGAAGATAATAGAAGCGAAGATGAAGAAAGCTGCGATGATGAAGTTGCTGGTTCGGAGAATGAGCTTGACAATGATGATGAAGAACCTGCTCATCGAAGAAAAAGTAAGTACCCTTGCTATGATCCGACTATTGATAAACCTATTTTGTCTGTGGGCATGAGATTTGACGATGCCAAACAGTTCAAGGAAGCTGTTGTGAAGAACTCTATTGGTGAACATAGGAGTGTTAAATTTATTAGAAACACGAAGGAATTTGTGAGAGCTAAGTGCTCACAACCCAATTGTCCATGGAAGCTCTATGGCGCGCTGAGTAAGAATGGGTCATTCCAGATTAGGTCCTTCCAGGAGGAGCATACTTGTCCAATTATTTTTAACAATAAAAGGGTAACAAGTATGTGGTTATCGAAGCATTTTTTCAACACTATCAAAGCAATGCCCGATATCAAGAGTCCTCAATTTCAACAGTTAGTGAAGGAGCAAGTAGCGGTTAATGTGTCAAGGAATCAATGCAAGAGAGCTAAGATGAGGGTGATGAAAATATTGATGGGTGGATATAAGGAAGAATATGCGCAGGTATGTGACTATGCTGGCGAATGCATGTTTCAAAACCCATCTAGTAGGGTGTATGTAGAGGTTGAGGAGAGGCCACTCCCTGATCTTGGGCCTAGATTTGATAGATTTTATGTCTGTTTTGATGCATGCAAACGGGGCTTCTTGGCTAGTTGTAGAAGAGTTATATGATTGGATGGATGCTTTCTAAAGGGTTTGTGCAAGGGGGAGTTGTTGGCTGCTGTGGAAAGAGATGCCAATAATCAAATGTTTTCGATAGCTTGGGCGGTGGTGAAGATAGAGAACAAGGATATTTGGTCCTGGTTTCTCAAAAATTTAATGGTTGACCTTAAGATAACCGATGGAGGATGATGGACATTCATGAGCGACCAATAGAAGGTAATTTCACTGTCAATTAATTCACTCCCTTTTAATACTAATTATTTGCATATTTTTCCTGACTTGTATTTATTGGTTTGAATTTTTGTAGGGACTTATTCTTGCATTGGCTGAGTTGATGCCACATGCTGAGCATAGAATGTGCGCGAGGCACATATATGCAAACTGGTCAAGGAACTTCAAAGGAGATAGGCTCGGAAGCAATTACAGCGAGATAACAAAGAGTACCAACATGGCTGATTTCAGATTAGCCAAACAAGAATTGTTGCAGCTGACAAAAGAAGGTTTTGATGCACTCTTCCAGACAAAAGTTAAGCACTGGTGTCGGGCCTTCTTCAGCGAAGAGTTCAAATGCGATATCATTGATAACAACCTCAGTGAAGCTTTCAATGGCAGAATTTTAGAGGCCAGGTGCAAACCACTCATCAGCATGCTTGATGATATTCGAGTGATGGTGATGACTAGACTGCATAGGCAAAGAGATGATGCTACGAATGGACTAGAGACTATGGCCCTAGGATTATGAAGAGATTGGATGCAAACATTGCTGCTAGTAGGTTCTGCCATCCAGTTTGGAATGGAGATAATGGATATGAGATTATTCAAAATCAGGATAAGTATGTTGTCAACCTGGATAGAAGAAAGTGTTCATGCCGAGCCTGGCAACTGAATGTAATTCCCTGTGCCCATGCAATTTGTGCTATTCAGATGAAGCAAGAAAACCCAGATGATTACCTACAAGATTGGTACAAAAAAAGCTCATACCTTGCTTCATACCAATTCATGATGCCCTATCGAAGCGACAAATTTTGGGAGCCAACAAATCATGAAAGCCCTCTACCTTTGCCGCTGAAGAAGCAAATTGGAAGGCCAAAAAAGAAAAGAAGAATGCAGCAAGAAGAGGCATCAAGTCAGAGGATGAGTAGGACTGGCTCAAAGATGAAATGCTCCTATTGCCGCAAGGAAGGGCGCAATAAGAAAGGTTGTGAGCTGAAAAGGCAGCATCAACAGCAAGATGTAATGGCTGAAGGTAGGACAGAAGGCCCTACTGAAAAGCTTCTTGTTGGGCCTAGTGAAGGTAGGACAGAAGGCCCTACAGTAGTGCCTACTGAAGGGCAAACAGAAAGCCCTGCTGTAAGGTAAGTATCCTCTTTACCTCAGTAACTTTACATTTCCTAGTTGATGGAGTTTGATGGTTAACCATGTGTACTGGCTTCTCTTGTGCTTTTCCTCTATCATGCACTTGTAATTTGATAAGTTTTCTCCATTTGTTTCTACCATGAAAATGAGTAGATGTCTAATTATTCATTATAGTTGGTCATGATCCTGATATAGTACATTGTTGTAAGGCCTTCTAAAGGGCCAGAAAAAGGCCATGTTTTAGGCTCAAGTGTAGGGACAGGGACTGGAACAGGCGGGACAAACAACAACAACAACAACCGAGTCCTTTGTTGAGCAAACGAGAAGAAAAAAGTTCCTGTAAGTTGTACATCGCTGTGTTTGTCTTTTATGGGCTGAATTTTAAATTTGTTATGTGTTTCTCAGGTGAGAAGACGAGCAACTGCACAAGTTGCAGAGGCTACTCCCCCATCTGTTGCTGTTGAAAATGATGCACCACAGCGAACAAGAGGGACTATTGGAAAAAAATTAAGGCAATATGGTTATGGGATTTACACAGATGAACGAACTGGAATGACTATTTTGAATGTAAGATTTGTAGGCCTCATGCATTTAATTTGTTATACTTCAATTCATTTGGTTGACAATATTGCTATGTTCTTGTAGCCTGGGAGAACTTCGGAGGTACTTCTCTGTCAAGGTGGGCCAACTCAAGAATCAAGGGCGCAGCCAAAGAGAGTGCTCTAAAGAAGAAGACAGTGAGTATAGCTGCAAAACAGCAATCCAAACAGAACCTAACACCAGTTCCATCTCAACAAACGATTGGGCGCGATAGTGATGATATGGACCAACACATGACACGTGCTAGAACAAGAATAGCCACCGTCAAAAATAAGGAAAAGGAGGTGACAGAACGCCCAGTTAAAGAACCTGCATATCTAGTTCGAAAGAGTGCTTGGATTATGAATCAATTCAAAGCCCTAAGACGAAAAGGAGATCAGGGTGTTGTCCATATTGACTGATAGGAGAGTGCTGGACTTGGTCTCTTTTTATGTGGTGCTGCTGATGGGAGGGTGCTGGACATGGTCTCTCTTTTTATGTTTTCTTTTTTTAGGATGGTGCTGGATATTATATCACTAATGGTAGTTGCTGCCTCCATATTGCCATTGGTTTTTTTTTTTTTTTTTTTTTTTTTTTTTAAAGAGGGTGCTGAACCTTCAGTGATTGGGGAGTGAAGTTCATGTTTTTTTTTGTTTTGTAAACAATCAATTAATGTCAATGACAATTTTGTTTCTGTTATTTTCTCTTGGCTTGGTTTCGGCTAATAGCTAGCAAGATAGTTATCAGTTATGCTGTATATTTTTTTTGCTGTTGGTGCAATGTTCTTATGAGGTTGCTATTATTTTTAGATTTAAATATGTGCATATAGTGTTGCTGGTTGAAATTGTTGATGCGTTGATGTTATCTGTGGGGTTCTGGTTGTATGTGCTGGAATAAGATGCGGTTTTGGGTACTGGTGCATCTCGTTGCAGGGCTGTTGTGTTGCAAGAAGATGCACTAGTAAGCCAACTGGTGCAAAAACAAGATGCAAGATGCACCACAACTAGTGTAAGTTTGAAATTGGCACTCAAGCGATCACTATTTACAACTTGTGCAACAAAAGTGATCACTTTGTAATCGCGACTGGCACTTAAATGATCATTTTTATAAAAACTTAGCACTCAAGCGATCATTATTTACAACTTTTGGCACTGAAATGGTCAATCGTTAATTTGCCACCATCCCTTAATTTTGCCATGGTTTGCAGTTTGCTGCAAAACTAGCAAACCATTACAACGATAAAAATGCAACAATCATTCTATTTGAAGCAAAAACTAACCAAAACAAACATTGTCAATACACAACTAAACAATAAAAAGTGCTCAAAACCAATGCATTCCAACTCCAATCTTCCATTTCGCCATGGTTTGCAGTTGCAGCAAACCAACAAACCAGCAAATCAAGAGGGCAAATAAAAAATGCAGCAAGCAAACATTGCATTTCTGAAGTGCTCACAATTAATGCATTCCAACTCCAACCTTGCATTTCTACCATGGATTACAACAAAACCTTCTGCTTCATACAAAAATGGTAGACATACAAACTTCGACTATGGTAGACATACAAACTTCTTCTCATTACTCACTTCACATTTGAATAAACTACACAAGAGAATAAGAACACAATCAACGCTCGATAAAAGTTTCTTTCAATTTTTAGCCTTGAAACCTCCCTCTTCAAATGGTCGACCAGAGATGTTAAACCCTTCATTTGAGCTTGCATTAAGTCGACATCCTCCAACTCATCCATTAACGCAGGTGGAGGTTGATTTCGGCCTTCAAGTAACTCCAGGATCACCTCTGTTGCTCGATCAGAGAATTTCCTATCAACCCATTTAAAATATTTGCACTTCGAGCCTTCTCTATATCTGCCGCACCCATGGAATCTTCTCCCGGGATTCAACTGAGTCCCAGATGTTCTTCTCGGACTCGGTAACCCACAATAACAGTAACACTCACCATCTAATTCGCTTTTTTTTATAGGAATGTGAGCCGCTGTTGAAGCTTCTACCCTCCATTCGCAAGAGCGAGCTGATAACTTTGAGAGAAAATCGAAGTATGCACTCGAATTGGTCAAATTGGGGATTTAGGGTTTTCGATTTCCAATTCTACTCGAATTTGGGGATTTAGGGTTTCTTATTTGGGGGAAAAGACGCTAAACGGCGTTGTTTTGTTGTTTGCATGCTGATTGTATTCTCCGGCGATCCACGTCGGCTTCAAATATTAATAAAAAAAATGACACGTCGGATTTCCGGCCAACCAGATCGGAGTTGGCACCAAAGTGAGCGTTTTTCAAAATTTTTGGCACTTAAGTGATCCGACTGAAACTTTTGGTACCAAAGTGAGCGTCGTACACAACTTATGGCACCATTAGTGTACTTATCCCGTTCTTAGTGTATCCGTGGCGCAAGTGCGGGGCGATAAGTACTATGATAAATGTTCCGAGGATTGTCGCTACAACTGCAAATACAACCGTAATTTCAATTGTTACATCGAATACGTAGATGCTCATTGTAAGCCCCTTTGAGTACTTCTTTGGTTCACTATGAGCTTGGATGCAAAGTCACCAAGTGTATCGGCTTGCAATCAGGTACTGATCTTATCCCTCAATCCCTAGTGTTATCTATTATTCATCTATTTCTTTTTTTAAACTATTGAGGAGCTTAGGTTATTAGGATATTTGTGTTCGTATGATGAAAACTTCTTTTGGTAACACGTTATTTGGTGCCATCTAAATTGACTTTATTGATATTTTCCCCTCTTGTATATACCTCAAGAAAAATATATGATTCTTTATTTTGGCTATGTTGAAATCTCATTTTTTACCCTTTGAGTGTTTATCTTTTTCTTTTCTTATGGTAACATCTTTATAGTTACTTTTCATCAAATTTGAAGAAATCCTTCGGATAGGACGATCAAACAAAGAATTAACTTTTTTTCAATTCGATCATGTTTTTCTTATAAGAAAAAATTTCATCTAATCAGATTTTAGATTTGTGGGTTTTTAATTTCGTTTTTTGTACCTTGTTCGGTTGCCATGTGAATGACAATTCTCTGCAACTGATCGATCAAAAAGCTTGATTGAAGAGCACAACATTGCCGTATCCAATCTAACGTCGTGGATTATCCTAGTTAAAGAAAGATAATTGTAGATATTCGTGCCTCAATAAGGATGAGATTTTAATCTAAATACTTTGATGGAAGTGAGAGAAACTAAATATTACAAGCAAAAGTTAATTTTGCTTCCTCCGAACGTCTAATGATATCTTTTATTTGCTCTGTCATATTCTTGATTTTGGCAAACAGATTGTTTTCTAATCAAAGTTCAACAATACTTGCAGATGCCAATGCGCTTGGAGTTTGTGCAGATGCATGCTCGAAAGATTGCAAAGCAACTTATATTCCCCATTGAAACTTGTAACCATGCATAGTAAGAATGAGTTAATGCGTCAATACAAGAGTTCCATTCCCATAAATTCAAGCATCAACTCCTCCTTTGAAAATGTCTCGCGCGAATTGTATTCGGCAATAAAATATTTTCTATCGAAAGACGTTCTTTGGTTTTTATTAGAGAAGATGGGCTCCATGATGACTCTAACAGGCGTCGCAACATACATTTTCTTGTTCGGAGGGGAAAAGACTAGCTTTAGGAATATTGCCTAAAAGGTGGATTTATGACGATTGATTAGGTATGGGCTCTCTCAAGCTAATAACTTGCGCAACGTTGAGATATTTGATATTAACTCAAATTGGTACTATAATGATTTTTTAATGAGAGTTGTCACTAGTCTATTGGGATCGGTAAGAAACTAAGTGAGAAATACCTCACTTCCTGGCAACCAAAGAATATAGAACTAAAGACTTTATTATTTTAATTAATCACCTAGTGCCATTGCGTTACCTAAAACTTATTCATTTCAGAAGGATGTTTATCACACACTCTAAATTGATTTTAAACCTATCAACTATCATGTGAGGTGATTATTTGATGCGTAATCATCAAAATAACAATAGAAACATTAAATAAATTACAAGGAAAAATAAGAATCTGACGCTAAGAAATAAGAAAAATGCCATTCCTAACTAAATTAAAGGGAAACAACAATCAAAATATCAAATGTGCGCAATCAAGTGATAATTGAAATAGGAATGCGCTAATAACAACCCAGCATTTGTTTGTAGGAACATTCAAACCTTATTGTAAAATTCTAAAAGCTTGTTCAATTTTGAGCATAGTTTTTTATTAGGGATTTCCACCCATTTTAAGAGAATTCAAGAACTAATTTTTAAGCTTTTTTTTTCCTAATTTTCAGAATTTTTTTGAAATTATTATTTTTAGAAAATTATTTTTTTAATCCAAAAATAGAGACTCAGGCCCCCTTGAGCCCAACCCGATGGTGGGCCACACGCTAGTCTCACTAGTTGGGTCATGAACACAAAAGGCTTAAAGAATGTAATGGGCTCACTGGAATCAGACGTGTTGATGTGATCCAATTCTTGGTTCCATTTTTATGGAACTGGTGATTTTCGATCCGGTTCTAGATTCCAGGGAGAACTGGACTTATCTTTTTTTAAATATATATTTTAATTTCTTAAAAATAGCAATAAACTCTAAAATAGTAACAACTCTAATATTTTTTAAATTTTTTTGCTAAGTGATCAATGGGATCAAACTAGACCGATCGGTCCGATTTAGTTGTTAATCCCGAGAATGTCCGATCTAATCCCTGGTCTCAAAAATTGAGAACTTGTCCTTCCGTCCGATTTTCGATTCCTTAGTGGGATCGGATTGAATCAAGATCTGATCACCCCCAACTTAGATCATCACTTTCTTTGCACTATGGTATATGAGCATGAAACAATCCACCTAAGAAAGCATAAATAAGGTCCAAGAATCAATGCAATTAGATCATTCTGAGTTGTAAATTTCTTGCACAATAGTTATATAATAAAAATTTTATTTATTTTAATGAAAATAAATAATTTGAAAAATATTTTTCTAAAATTTGATTATGAACTAATTAACTAATGAAAAATATTTTCATAATCGATAATAATTTATTATTAAATATTATCATTAATGATAAAAATATTATTTATTTATTTATTTTACGAGCGATATAAGTGATTATTTGGAGAATTTTTTAGAAAAATTATTATTTTTTACGAAATAAATCGAGTGTAAATAAAAAAATTGATGAAGCTATTGACATTTTTTCGCATTCGATACCATATGATTGCCTAAGATCAAATTGAGCTTTCGATTAGTCCCATATCTGCGCCAGCGTCACGCGAAAAACGCAGTCGCGTCTTCCTGCCCCGCCGTCTTCACCTCTCTCTCTCTCTCTCTCTCTCTCTGCAAAAGACATGTCGAACGGCAAGCCGGCGCTCCGCCGCTCGCCGCCGCGGCCGCCCCGCGCCGCCGCGGCCGCCTCCCTCGCCTCCCGGCACCACCTCATCGACTCCCTCACCTCCCACATCTCCCTCTACGCCTCCCGCTCCTCCTCCTCCTCCGCCGCGATCCCTAGCTCCTCCGCCCCGCGGTCCTCCATCCTCAAGTGGCTCTCCTCCCTCGGGCCCCACCAGCGCCGCGCCCACCTCACCGTCGTCGACCCGGACCTCGTCCGGATCCTGATCCGGATGCTCGGCCACCTCCGCACCAGCGGCGGCGGCGGCGGCTCCTTCATCCTGCTGCCCGACCTCCCCGAGGACGGCCTCCCGGGCCTCTGCTACAAGAGGTCGCGCGGCCTACTGTCCCGCGTCGCCGCCGAGCCGGACGGGCCGGAGAGATCCGTCTTCGACTCGGTGCTGCTTTTCAGCTCGAAGGAAGGGGAGGGCGCCGAGGGGTGCTCGGTCTCGATGGATTGTCTCGACTCCGTTACCGTTAGCGAAGGGTTCGTGGAGAATGTGGATTCATTTGTGGAGACGATGGATAAGGTGTCGAATGGAGGGTTTTTGAGGGGCGAAGAGAGCGAGTTGGGAGCAGATTGGGTGGAATTGGGTTGGTTGAAGGCGAAGGGATATTATGCCCTGGAGGCTTTTGTGGCGAATAGGTTGGAGGTGGCGTTGAGGCTGGCTTGGCTGAATTGTCATAGTGGTAAAAAGAGAGGGGTGAAGCTCAAAGAGAAGTTGGCGATGGCTGGTGTTGCGACCAATGTGTTTTGGAGGAAGAAGGGTTGTGTCGACTGGTGGTCGAAATTGGATGCGGAGGTGAGGCAAAAGGCGTTAACTTCAGTATTGGGAAAGTCCGCGAAAGCCCTGGTACACTTCAGGAACTTTCTTATATAGTTGCTCATCAAAATGTCAAACAAGGTTTTGAACTGATCATAGTTGTTGTCTGTTACTTATATGAACACTTTATGATGGATGGATGTTTGATTCTTTGAGATAGTATGCTAGTTTTCACTCCACAACAATTGTTTTCAATTGGCCCTTGTTAGGCATCTTGGTTGCTTGAAGTTAAGAAGATGGTATGGTCTAGTTTCTGACCAATTTTTTTTTTTTTTTTTTTCAGACCCTGGAGATTCTGACGGAGGTAAAAAGTGCCTCAAAAGACAGGCTGTGGGCTTTCTCTCTGGAACCACATCCATCACTGAAGTACAATGAGAATGTGTCTTTGCAAAGAGTGGCACCAGAACGTGCATCTGATGTAGAATTTGGTTCAATGGTTATGCATAACTCTATTTCTCGGAGACATTCTTTTTTCACCAATGTGTTCAATCGTTTGCTTGTACTTCGAGATGCCATTACATTAAAATCGTGTCTGGAAAGTGACTTTGATGGAGGGAAATTATTCTTTAGCTCCCTGAACACTGTTGGTACTATTTCTGATTGTATACTAGCAAAACTGCGGGGATTTCTTGTGATTATATATCTTGAGTGCACAAAACTTGAGCTTCTAGGAGAAGAAAGTTGTAATTTATTGCCTAATAAGTCCAAGGAAAAGCATGGTGCATCAGGTCATAAAAAGAAAGGGAGGCCCGGTAATTTAAAGAGGCCTAATTCTTCTGGTACTCCCCAAAAGGATCATCATCTGACTGACAAATCTTGCAAGGTAATCCTTTATTTAAGTTTGCTGACAGTTTTGTTGATGATGCCCCACGAATCTATTGATGATTCATTGTGAATAATTTATTAGGCTCATAATTTGTCATCCCCCAATACTTTGAAGTCAGCAAGCAAGATGCATGTGGTTCTTCAGGGGAATGAGTGTCAGTTGGAGAGGTCATCCTCGATAGTCGAAATGGTTGCAATGTTTTTTTCTTGTTCAAGTGAAGTTCAAGTCTTCTGATTTTAACAGTCTATAACTGGTAGCATTTGGTCAGGAATCTGCTAAAGGAATTGTTGCTGGAAAAATCCAGACACCTGCTCGGAGGAACAAGAAAGCAAAACGTAAAAACAGAAATTCTGTCCTAGAAATTTCGAAGGAACATATAAATAATGAGAGGTCTTCCACTGGTGCTTCCTCTGTCTCTAATACCTCTCAAGACAAGGCTTCGAAGTTGCTCGAGGGCACCGACAATTCAACTACCTTCGATTGTGCAAATCATGATTTTAGCAGAGAGTACATCCTTGGTTCAGATTCATGTTCTTGCAGTTCTACATGTGGACCTTGTGGAGTAGAGGGGCAGGCCTCCAAAAGAGATAAAGAAGACTCCTCTATTGGTTCTACAATTGATTTGGGTTTTGGCAGTTTGGAATGTTCAGAGACTTCGAATACTGCTGTTGAAAATTCTGTTTTTTCTTCTGTATCAGAAACACTAAATGACAAATTAAGTTGTAAAAATATACCTCTCAATTGTTTCCCTAAAGAGACTGATTGTGTCCCAATCAATGGAGAAACTGCCATTCAGAAATCTGTCAGCATAACTCAAGCTGATGTGAAGTTGGCAGTTTCCAACAAGCAAAGCACCGTCTGTGATTTGAAAGAGGACTCCAAGAGGGAGTGGAGGAAAGGAGATTCCAATCAACCTGTACATATTACTTCTTTGGAGTGGCTTTCACATGAGTGGCCCAATGTATCTAGCACTTACTTTCCATCAGCTAACTCACATCTCCCAACTGCCACTGATAGATTACATCTTGATGCTGGTCATAATTGGCACAATCACTTCCACCAACCTTTTTTATCAGTGGTACATCAGACAAGGAATCCTCCAATTGAAAGTGGGTGTAAACAGATGCTAACACGACCAGTACCCAGGAGTTCAGATTGGCCCCCAGTGGTACGAAATGCTTGTGGAGTAGCAGCGTCATTGACTTGTGGTTATGACACTGGATTCATCTCAAGACGTCATTCTACTTTCCATCAGGGTCTCACTACTAACGGTGGGCAGTATAATTCAATGGCAAACAACAATGAAAAGAAGTACTCTGCTGATTTTGTGGACATACCTGATTTGTTAAATACACAGGAACTTGTTGATGAATGTGACAACCACTGGATATCAGAAGAAGAATTTGAGGTTCATGGAGTGTCAGGGTTGGATTATAATCAGTACTTTGGTGGGGGTGTGATGTACTGGAATCCTTCTGATCATCCTGGGACTGGTTTCTCACGGCCTCCATCCCTCAGTTCTGATGACAGCTTCTGGACTTGGCAGGAAGCGGAGATGAATCGGGCAGTTGATGATATGGTTGCATTCTCTTCTTCATACAGTACAAATGGTTTGGCTTCACCTACTGCGGCTTCATTTTGTTCTCCATTTGATCCTCTAGTTACGGGACATCAGGCTCTTGGGTATGTCGTGTCAGGGAATGATGTACCTGGTCAGACGCTGCATTCTTCATCACCAATTACGGACAAAAAAGGCGAGGATGAGGCTTCTGGATCTTCAGCCAGGTTGCCAGGTGATCTGGAGGGAAAGACTGGAGACCCACTTCCCTATCCTGGTTTAAGACCAATTATAATTCCTAATATATCAAGGGAAAGACCAATCAAGCGAGGTCATGATCTCAGAAGTCCTCGTGTTCCTCCAAGTAGGCGGGAACAGCCTCGTATAAAACGGCCACCGTCGCCTGTTGTTCTTTGTGTACCAAGGGCACCGCGTCCGCCTCCACCATCACCTGTGGGAGAATCCAGAAAACACAGGGGCTTTCCAACTGTTAGATCTGGTAGTTCTAGTCCAAGGCACTGGGGTATGAGAGGCTGGTATAATGATATTGGGAACTTGGAGGACAGTTCTCTGCACATTGATGGCACTGAAGTTGTTACGCCTTCTTGGAGAAATAACAATATTTCAGCTCATCCAGTCATCCAGCCTCTACCTGGACGTTTGCTGCAAGACCATCTTATAGCAATATCCCATCTAGCTTGTGATCAGGAGCACGTAAGTGTATACACTTGACTATGCTTCTTCCTTTGTTTTTGGTGGTACTGTCCATGGTGATTAGTGGATGGTGTTATGAAACAGCCAGATGTCGCCTTCCCTCTGGAACCACCGGAAGCAGACAATCGACCTTCTCGGACAGCATCTCTTTCTTTGATGCATAGCCTTCTTCATGATGAAATTGACTCATTCTGCAAACAGGTAGGAAAGTGGATGCAGAGTTTTTCCTGTAACATTTCCAGGCTTTCTCTTTGGAGCTTCCTTATGATATCCTTTCCTGTGAAATATGAATAATTTGGTTGGATGGTGCTTTGACTCTGTTTATATCTGCGGTCTTAGGTTGCTGCAGAGAATTTATACAGGAAGCCTTATATCAATTGGGCTATTAAGCGTGTCACACGGTCTCTCCAGGTTCTTTGGCCCAGGTCACGGGCTAATATCTTTGGTTCAAATGCAACAGGATTGTCGCTTCCCTCAAGTGATGTGGACCTTGTTGTCTGCCTTCCCCCTGTTAGGAACCTGGTATGAATAGATTTGCATGATTTTATAGTGTAATGTGTGGTGTTCTGTAATTCCCTAGGTTGGAGAATTTATGCAAATCTATATCAGGAACCGATAAAAGAAGCTGGGATCTTGGAGGGGCGTAATGGTATCAAGGAGACATGCCTTCAGGTACATCTGCCAAGTGTTCTCTGTCCTCTGAAGCTTTCTCATCTTGCTTTCCAAATTGTATTTGGGCAGAAAAAATAGAACAAATACTATTTGAGAAGTACATCCTTTTATTGACGTCACAAATACGCCACCTCGCAATTTGGAGCTTGTTCAGACCTTTAAAATAATTTCTATCTTACTAATACTTTAAGCTTTTTGGGTTGGAACTTCGAGAATGGTATTGGAGTCAAGTCTTAGTTCTTCATGACTCATTATTTGATAATTGGTTTACTATATGGTTTTCGATTGTCTTCTTCTCTGTTCATGAATTCCACTTGACATTAGTCAGGTTTGCATGTGAGTTTAGATAGAAGTATGCGATATCGGTTGACTTGACGTTAGTCTACTTTGCATGTGAGCGTTTGGTTAAAAGTATTCCATATCACTTGATAATGGGAATTTGTCCAGATGTTATACATCTTTAGCCTCTTTACCAGAAATTTACTTAAGTCATTATGAGGTTGAGATTTTACTACTCTCTCTGTTTTCCTTTTATTGTTTATAGTTTGGGCAAAATATGTTTAGTGCAAGTGATTTTTTATGTTTCAATTTTCCTATTATGCGTATGAGCTCATTGCATGAATTGAATGCAGTACTTTTCCTGCGTTGAAAGCTAAAACAAATAGCCAAATAGTTTTAGATATATTTTATTAACGCTGATTTGTTTGTAAAAGGAAATTTCTATTATTGCATCTTCATTAAAGAGTACAATTTACCATTTTGTTATACGTGGGAGGACTCATATTGTGCCAATGCCTGTTTCAGCATGCTGCTAGGTATCTTGCCAATCAGGACTGGGTTAAAAGTGATTCCCTTAAAACTGTGGAAAATACTGCTGTAAGGCCATTCGTGCTCTTCTGTTTTCACTTCTCCTTTGCCTTCTCTTTTCCGATATCCTCATAGTAGTACATTTTGGTAGATTCCTATCATAATGCTAGTGGTGGAAGTTCCGCAAGATCTGGTTTCATCCAGTGCTTCTAGTGTACAATCACCTAAAGAAGAACCAAGTCACAATGGTCATGAATTATCCAATCTAGCACAAGCACATTCAGATGTGAAAGAAGATTCTGCCCCACAAATGTGCTCCCAGACAAACAATAATAACACTGATAGTTCAAAATCAGTTCGTCTCGACATCAGCTTCGAGTCTGCTTCACACACAGGACTCCAGACAGCGGAGCTGGTAATTCGTTTTTCACTTTCAGAGATATAGCTTCACATTTTATAGTGTTCGGAGGATTACTGGAATCCAAGGGAAATTTAGTTGTGCTTTTTGTGAAATTATTTTGTCAGAGATATCTCAATTTAATTGTTGATACCAATGTCAAAGACTGTTTCCTTAATAAACCGCAGAGAACACTTTTTTTCCTGGTTAGGGGTGTTATTAGAGTTATTTTCTCGGGTCTTTGATAAGAGCCAAGCTAAATATTAAGGAAATGAATGTAAGTATCTCCATTAGCTATTCTAGTGTTTGTCATCTGGTGTTAGGCTTGTCCTCTTATATTAGCTGAACTTTAATGAATCACTGATTTTTCTTAGTAAAAGGTTAGTTGTTATGTTCTAGCTTCAAGAGAAGAATATACTTTGCACGAATTTATTATGAAGGAGGTTCATTTGTATGAGCTGGAGCTGCATTGAGTAATATATATATTTAATTTGTTTGGCTCAGCCCCGAATTTTTCAATTATTTCAAGATCTGGTTTTCTAATCGTTCAATTTGCACTATATGGACCTGCAAAAAGTTTGATATCGTAGTTAGAGCGTGATGAATGGAATGTTGAGAAGTCATTATATTCAATGCTGTTGGCATTGTGTACATAGATTTGCACTAGTTGCGAATGCAACAAACTTCAAGTGTGCTTATGCCTTGACATAAATGACTTTTCATGGGTATAGATGATGGCTGCGCTGCTTTAAACATTTTGGGATAATCAGACTGCTAAATTCAGAATAGTCTTTTTTAACCTTGCTTATCCTGAAAATTTGGTCCTTGGTATCATAATATTCAGGTAAAGAAGCTAACTGAACGATTTCCAGCTGCCACACCTCTTGCTTTGGTGCTAAAACAATTTCTGGCAGATCGCAGCCTGGATCAGTCTTATTCTGGTGGTTTGAGCTCATACTGTCTGGTGAGTCATGCTATATTATGTCTAATTCTGTTCAACGCATCTCAATAATGAAACTTATTATGGTTGATCATTTCGAGGAATTAACCTCTTTATAAGGAGATCTTGAAGACTGTCTGATATGTAGTAATTGCATTTACTCAAACAACTCAGCAGGTTACTTTGATTGAAGCTATCATGAAAATTGTTCATCCTTAGCAAGTGTTTCATTGTTTTCATTTCAGCTGCTGATGCAGACTTTGGTCTAATCACATAGCCTTTTAATGGAAGCTAAACCTTCAGAAATTTTATCTTCTTCAGAAAATGGGGCTTTTCAGTATCTTGTTCTTGGAAAAGAACTAATATGATAGAAAGTCAAAAATAATATATTTTACTGTAATCTGGAGCAACTACAGATGTGTTACCAATATGATAGATCTGTTCTCTTACTTATAAAAAGCAAAGAACTAATATGATAGCTACTATATGTGATATCAGTTTTCTTAATTAATTCGGGATGAAGAATGAGGCATTTTTGAGTCTTGTCTAATATCATAAATTCCCTGATTGACTTGCACTAGCATGTTTCTTGACCGGATGACCAGCCAATGTGATCTTTTTTGCCATGTTGATTCTTCCATCCTTCCGCAGGTGCTACTGATTACACGTTTTCTTCAACACGAGCATCATCTTGGACGATCAATCAACCAGGTAGACTTTGATTTTTTTTCAGTCTCGATACAATAATTTTTACCTTTTGCATATAAAGCAATGATATTGTATGAAAAGCAGTCAAGCCATAGTGCATATTGTCAGAGATTCTTCTTCCCCTTTTATCCTTTTCTATCTGTGCTTCTTGTACAGCTACTAAACTCCATATAATTATCCTATTTCTTGTTGTGGAGAATATTTGTGCCCAAATTCAAGCTGCCTCTTCTTTGATTCATTCTTTTTTTTTCCCCTTTGTGACTGGAAAAACTGGAAGGTGATTCTTTAAATGTTAGGTAGAGGTCTGCTGCTTAAGTAGTCTAGCTAATTCGAATTTTATGCTGTCCAGCTTTTGCCCTCTTGTTGATTTGAGAACAGCTTTGTTACGTCACTCCAACTGCTGTTCTAAGCAGTTTAATTAGATAAAACCTTACTGATAAACTAGGCAAATGTAATCTTTCATGTGATTCTGCATTGCATTGTTCAATATTTTTAAGCGCTATTACAGCCTTACTTGCCCTCAGACATGAAGCATGAACGTTACTGGCATTTATATGTTTTGGCACTGCTTGTAGTTGTATGCTCAATGGATGTTTCAATTCTGCATTGTCTGGGAAGGCTTGGATATTGTCAACACAGCAAGCTGCAGCAGATTAAGTTATTAATGATAACCTGATACAAATGTATTGATCCCTCTTTATCCACCCGTTTGAGAGTACATCTTTATTTGGAAACATTATTTTGCGGCGGATTATAGTGAACTGAAATTCGATCATTACTATTCTGGTCAGTATCTTACCAAGGTTGTTAAGTAATATCATACATGTCATAAGTGACGGTATCTGATGGCGTATTTCTGGGGGGAAAATAAATTCTCACTTATTGCTTTTGCGGGGAGCAAAAAGGAATTTGAGGCATGGATCTCATCAGACAACGATTTCCACAAAAACATACACTTTTGGTATCTGGTTCATAACGTATGTGAAAACACATACCTTATGCACTCCTCCTTGTGCATATGTTGGCTCTTACTCGTGATATATAGGACATGGACATTATCAGTTTAAATGTTAAACTGAGGAGCAAACGCACCATAACAGGAATCATGGAGAGTCTCTGGTACCATTTTAGACTACAGATTTATGCAGCCAAGGAATAAATCTGCAATGCTTGTCAAGATTCTGGCATATTCCTTAATAGATGCTCCGAATTTCTTATCTTCTTATTGTATACTTGCTACAAGATGGATGGCTGGGATACTTAATATTTGTCATCTACTGCCTGTTGTGTAAAAGGTTATAAACGTTTTAATACTTCTTGGACATGTTGGACTGGTAATAATGCTTGGCCAAGATTCTTGCCTACTAATAGCTGCGTGGAAGGTGTTAATATATCAACCTAATCATTTTCCAAATATAGTTTGCTCTAATAGTTGTTTTGATATGCTTATCATGCTGATTGATTAACATACTTTTGTGCGATTCAATTAGAATCGTCTATGCACATTGTAGAACTACTTATGAGTGTATGTATCCCCAGCATTTCGCAGTTGATGTATACACTCTAACGGGCATTTTTTGTGTTCTATGGATATGAGGTGTCAAAAAATGTTTAGGCCTTGCTGCAAATTTGTGTAATACGTTTATCACTTGATATTTGTAGCTCTATGTTGTACTCGTTTTTGGCAATTGCCTTATTGTGGTCTGATTATTGGTGGCAGATTAATTCGTTTGATAAATTATTGGAGTTCAATTTTAATTTTATCTTGCTTGTGTTTATGTGAAAACCTTACTTTAACTGCAGTCATATTTTTTTGCAGAACTTTGGAAGCCTTCTTATGGATTTTCTTTACTTTTTTGGGTGAGTCAAAGCTAGACTTTTCTTTTCCTTATTTTACATGGTTTCAAATTATTCATTATCATTGACTATATCTAGTCTGTTAGTTTCGAAAGTTCATCCAGTTTGGCAGCAGTTATTGACAGGTATATAATTTGTTTATCTAGGAATGTGTTTGATCCTCGTGAAATGCGTGTGTCTGTCCGGGGAAGTGGTTTATATCTAAAGAGGGAAAGAGGTTACAGGTGACATATGCTTCCTGATTCTTTTTATGACTCTAGATTGAAATCTGCATGATGGATGAGATATCTAAGATGACACCTTTTGAGGAAATATCTTGCCTTCTGCAGCATTGATCCTATTCACATAGACGATCCGCTTTTTCCTACGAACAATGTCGGGAGAAACTGCTTCCGCATACATCAGTGCATCAAGGTGTGTTTTAGTGGAATTTCAATCATCTGGTGGGCATCTTGGCACAGTTATACCTAACTCATAACATATGCATGTTGCATAAGGTGAATTGTAGAAGATTTTCTCCAGAAATTAGAACTACTAAGTGCTTACCTTTATTCATCCTTCTAGAATATTTTCTGTTTTTCTTATCAGTAGAAGTATATCTATAAGAGGCAGCAAGGGGATGACAACTTGTACAGAAAAATCTATATTTTCTACTGAAAGTTGTAGGCAAGGTACCTGCCTCTAAGAAAGGAAAAGCCAAATGAACGGAGGCACCTTATGAATGCTCAATAATTTAATATTGACATGTTCATATTTTTGTCCAGTAATTTTGCATTTAGAGATTGTGAAGAAAAGTTAAAACAAACAGGTTAGCGAGTGAAATTTCTGAAAATTTCAAACCGGAAGATTTGTTCAAAGTACTTAAACAGTGGACCTAAATGAGTCTATAGGACTGATTAGTTACTATGAACCTCAAATTATAGTGAGAGTTTATGTTGCTTCATTTTGGCTCTGATGCTCAGTATTTTGTACCGGTAATACAAAGGAAAGGCATATATCAATATAAGAACTTTTCATACTCTATCCTATCATGTACAAAGAATTTTCCTTGCCAACAACTTCTTGGGCAGGTAGAGGATTTATCCTTTAATGTTATCTTTTCCATTTTAATTGATTTATTAATCATGCACTTCTGACCTTAAACGTATTTTAGGCTTGTATTAGCATCTTGAAAGTGTGATGATAATTGAGGAATTTTTTATTTAGATCTATTGTATGTTTATGATATTCTTGATCGTCACTTGTTGCAGGCGTTTGCAGAAGCATATTCCGCTCTTAAGCAGGAACTTACTTGGATCCAAAACAATGGGGATGCATGTGCAAGGCCACATTACAGGCTGCTTCCCAAAATCATTCCAAGCATTGATCCATCATGAGGTTTCTACAGTATGAGAATTCTCATCTTTGAGTGGCATTGTCAACTGCTATAGTACAAGCGCCAAATGTAGTGGTTTCTATTTGACACATTTGCGTGCATGCTTGCAGAAGTTTTAATGTCCCAGATGGTCGGACTGTTAAAGTAGAATATGCATGTCCACAGCCAGGCCTTGCCCGGGGCCCACAGAATGTAAGACAAGGTGACATTGCAGCTTTGGACGCTTTTGCCTGGGCACTACAAAGAAACCCTTCTAAAAGTTTTTGGTTGCTACATAGACTTTGCCTAGGTGTTCTCTTTGGGTTTGAGATAGCAGCATTCCTGCAACTCCCAATGTTGATGACACGAGAAATTACATGTTAGCATTGCCATCAAGAAGCATGCTCACAGCAAATTGGTAAGTGAAAATCTGGGTGCTGCAAGGGGACCTTTCTGAAAGCCGTTGCTTGTGGCATCAGTTTTTCTTGAGGTGCTTCATCACGCAGTGCAAAAGAGTTTTACGACACCTTGTGTTTGAAGTATTTGCCAAAATATATTTTGGCTCCCAAGTCACAGGGCATAGCTGGAAAGCAATAGCTGAAGGGCAGAAGCTGGAATGGCACTCTTATGTATGTGGTCTTATGGGCAGGATGGTGAGTTTCCCGTTGCAATGACTGCCGCATAGTCTCCTGAACTTGCTATATTCTCCAACTTGTTGACTGATGAAATAGCCCCATCTAGCAATTGGAAAGTCTATTCCATCGACAAGCATGGGATATGGTGGAGACTACAAATTCTTCCTTTCAACGTTATCTATCTTCTCATGCAAAGCAGTGCACCCACCAAGATATATATTAGCATACTAAGGACCACGACTCGTTGAAATAATATCTGTAAGTTGGCCTATAAAATCAATTTGCTTATGGTAGCATATAATTGCAATTATGGCTTCGTGATGCCATAGGGGTTTTTTGGGAATGAACAATCTTCAGAGTGTACATGTGGTATTAGCAATTTCTTTCTATTATTCTTGCTCTTTCAATTAAGATGCAAGAGGAAAATTCCACTTTGCCTTCATTCTTGTTTGTGTAGCCTCAGGAAGTGTTTACCTGACTGTTTAAATGCATTCTTTCTAGGTTGCATTTGTTAAATGAAGTCATCAATATCAGATTTTGGCTACTCTGCTCTTCACCAATCAACTGCTCTCACTAGGAGTTACTTTTCATCGACTGCAAAATCACGGTGAGATCCCTATGCTACAAGTGACATTATCATTGCGCACATCGTGAGATGGAGCTAGTGTGTGAATGTGGTGTGTTTGGATTGGATGTTATTGTGGTTCGTCTGATGAGATTCCATTCCAGACTATTCTATGAATGAAATGCTTAAATTTTCATTTTAGGACCTAGTTTTTCAGTGCTACAATTTAAAATGTCTTAGACATGTCATTTAAATTCTTTGACTTTCCATGGTCACTAATAAGGATATTTCTTGGTGTACTTCTTCCTGCAACCGCCTTCTGAGATCATTCTAATTGTAGAAACCTTTATTTGTAATTTTTTTCCCCTTGAAAAACTTTCAAATGCTAGAAGAGGCCGAGAAGCTGCGTTTTTCTGAAAAAAGTCACCTAAAAAGGCAGTCTTATAAATAACAATTGTCCTGAAGACTTCAGAAGACTGCTTTGACTAATGCCTTTTTCTGGAGGGATGTGCTGCGTCTTTAACGAATCGTTGTCGAAACTAATGCACTTTGGACAGAGATTAAAAGGACGGGCGCTTGATCCACTAACATGAAAGTAATATGTTGCAATCCTACTATTGCATATGGTACTTGCTGCATTCCGTCAATTTGTAAGTCAATTTGCGCTAGCACAGAGATGTACGTGACCATTAGGTCTCATCGATGTTGCTTTGTTTGTGTGGGTATAAGCATTTTGGAATTGCACTAAACGATCAACAACGTGCAAAAGCTAATAGGAAATTTAGGACGTGCACGACGAAATTTCCGTTTTTCTATTTCTTTGTTCTTCTATTTCCTAAAGCAGGTTTGGAATAAAAATTCATTTGATAACAAAATTTCATATTTCTATTTTTAGGATGAATTTCTATTTTAGAGATAGATTTGAAGTTAAAATTAGAAGTCAAAATTTTTTTTTTTTTTTTTTTAAATTGAAACAAAAGTGAGAAATGAAAAATTTCCTCATTGTTTACTCTCATCACTGTCCGCCACCACTTGTCGCCTATGGGACGTCGGACGCCCATTGCTGATTATTGGATGTCGCCATCGGTCGCTGCTTGCCTGACGTCAATCACTTGCCTTACCAATGGCTATCGGATGCCAATTGCCCAATGCTCGATGCTGACTACCTACTACCAGCAGCCCCTTGCCGGTCACCGGACATCAACCGCTGCCTCCCTAAAAATATAAATTTTATTTTATTATCAAATGTATTTTATTTTAGAAATAGAAGTTTTGATTCGTTATCAAACGCGTTTTTTTTTTCGAAACTCATCAAGAAAATAGAAATTGATTTATGTGCAAGAAATTTTGGCATGTGCGCTTTTAAAGCATGCGTGATAATCATTTTATTTCTTTATTTTTCTATTATTGGAAATGGGTTTGAATTTCTATTTTGGAATTAGTTTTTACTCTAAAAATAGGTTTAGAATAGAAATGAGAATTAAAAAGTTATTTTTTTATTTATTTCTAAAATAAAAATGAGAAATAAAAATTATTTTCATTATTTATTTGTCACTACTAGCTGATTGTTCACCCATCATTGCCTGTCGTCTCTCGCTATTGCTTGGGAGGAAAATGTGTGTCATTATCAAATAAATTTATATTTTTACAATAAAAATTTTGTGTTGTTATCAAATGCGTATTTTTACTCAGTGAGAAATATAAATAGAAAAATCAGTTTTTAAGTAGAAAATGATTTTTGAAATTGAATGGTAATCGTTTACACACTTACTCGATCGAAAAACGACCAGCGGTGCTTGCAATTCAAATAAACGTGTCATGATTTATTTTATTCTTTTGGCGTCAAGTAGTGTCATTGGAAAATGTTATATCTTGTGGCTACAAAATTATATATGTTAAATTTGTCTCAATTCATGCCATTTTTAATTATATCAAGTGTCAAATCCTGTCAGAAATTGTCGGCAGATAGTTGGGACTCGGGAGTAGACACAAGTAAAGGCACTAGGACATTATAGACTTGTAACAAATTGACTGTCTATCACAGTAAATTTATGTATGTAACTTATGTAATGACGACGACAATTGTAAATATCTCGATAACGTATAACTGGTTATTACAGGAACAGCCTTATTTCGTTATTGCCATCAAACTGGCCATCAAAACTCATTCTCATCACAGCAGAGTGGATCAAGCACACGGGTGCACGTCCTCGTTCTCTTACTACTACTGCTAGTTGTTTTCCGACATTGCCACCATTCAAGAGCCGAAATAAAGCCGACGGACCATCATCGAGCCCCTCCGCTGTATCCTCGATGTACACGATCTTCCCCTCCTGATGTGAGGCAGCAGGAATTCCAGGAACTTGGGGTACGCGGAGAAGTGATCATAGACAGCGAATCCCTCAATACGGACTCATTTGAAGAGGGCGTGCATCAAGTTGGTGACTCGCTCATGCGAATCGCTACTGTACGGCAACACCATACCACACGAGGTTATCCTGCGGCGAACTTTCATGTTGAGTAGCACCGCCTCGAGCATTTTGCCCCCGACATTGTCGAAATAGATATCAATACCTTCAGGAAAACATCTGCCTATAGTTCAAACATGCGAGTCGTCACAATTCTTTATTCTTTTTCATGTTACAGCAGCTCACAACAACTTAATGTCGCGTTCTATATATCTAGGACATGTTTTGGCATGAAGTTTCGATATTTAGGGAACCGACCCCTACCTAAATGCAAACGTTTGATTCGCAAAAGAAACAGTCATGGATTCATAAAAAACTTGTGGCCACAAGCCTCTTCAAAGAAGCATCAAGATCGCGTTTTTATTTGTAGTCGAATGCATCGTCGAAACCAAACGTGTTCTTCAACAAATCAACCTGCGTATTTGGGCCAAAAAGAGAGCAGTGTATGTAAATAAACAATTTTGTGGAGTATCACTTATGGTGAATTCATTTTAGACCTGCAAATAAGCTAGGGAGAACAATAAAGTTCGAAACACAACAGCCCGCGAACCTTTTCTTTGCTTCCGGGGCAGCCAACAACATAACACGCCGTCAGCTGTGCGAACTGTCCCACGATCTGTCCAATCGCACCAGCCGCCGTCGATATGAAGACGGTCTCTCCTTTCTTAGAAGAACATACCTTGTAGAAGCCAACATAAGAGGTCATCACCGGCATACCTAATAAAAAGACGGAACAGCAATTATCAGCTAATCGATGTTGGACTTCATTTCTTTCTTGTCGAGCGATACTGCCCTCTGAGGTATGGATAAAAGATTTGCATAACTATTCACCGAGAAACAAAGAGCTACAGAGTCCCGTCAATTGGCATACCAAGAATGCCAAGGTAGTAGGAAAGAGGCACATCAGTGTGCTCAAGGCCTTCGGGGTCCGTGATGAGACTGAACTCTTCCCATCCAGTCGTGCCCCAAACTAAATCGCCCACTTTGAAATTTGGGCTCCAAGAGTTCACAATTCTGGAAACTCCAAAGCCAGTAATTGGCTGCATTTTCCAACATCACCTGGAAAGAAGTCGCAACATTGAAGTGGGAGAAAATGAGGAAAACCTAGATGTACTAAGAAATTCTAGTGGAACTTACTTTTAAACAAATCACGAATTGACCGATCGACTCCTTTTTCTACCAATAGGAAATTGCCACATCATTAAATGAGTAAAACTTCAGTCAGACTATGACTGCATACAAGAGCCTGCCCATGAAGCTAGCCATTTCCCTTTTTCCTCATAATGCTAATGGCAAAACTTACATACTTATTTTTTTTTTTTTTAATAACATCGCTTTCCATATTGTTTTGCATGAATTACATATTTGTTCATCACATGACTTATTAACTGATAGTGGGGTCAGGACACTTAAATTATATGTATGCCTATCGTTATTTTTTTGTTTCTAGTCTAATTGTCCAAGTTATACATAAAAAAAAAATAAATGAGCTCCGAGTGGTCTCGACTCTTGCTTTCAAGTGTTTTGGATGGGCATGAGAATTTAGGATATGGAGAGGGGCATTTTTGGGAAAAATGACATTTTCATATATATGGGTATGGAATTGATGTGAAAGTGTAAGGTGGTCTCTAAAGGTAAAAATTAATATGTAACTCGTATTTTCAACAGTAAAATGCATGTAAGTGGTCATTGGGTGAAGGGGGAAGCATTTTTTTCTATATTTTCCATAGACTTCCTACTGCCAAGCAAACTAAGTTTTCATTGAACTAACTAGAATTTGCGGACAATTTGTATCGACGATTGCTTCCCTTAATTCGTTTACTTCACATTACTTATTGGCCCCATCTTCACACTTCTATTTTTTTTTTTAATTGTGGAACATATGGTCATAAATCAAATAAGGGATAACTTATGGAAATGTGAGAAAGATACATTTTGTCTCCATACGTTTGGCGTTTGTTTTACTGCATCCTGAAATTTTAGTTTGGGATAATAACATGAAAGCTCACTGTACTTTCCTTCAATGTTGAATGTGGTTGCTTAACATATTTTTAATCAATATAGTCCTTGAACTCTCAAAAATGCACTCAATCTGGTTATTTCTTTAAATTTCTTACACAGTTAGCTGATGTGATCATTAAATTAATTAACTTGATGTTAGATTTGTTCATGCCAATGTTCATGTGGCTTATGACATCTCTCTCTCATGATTTTTACCCGAAAATGAATGTTAAAAAGATTCGTTGACTTGGGAAAATAATGTGACGATCCACATCATTATTTGGGTGTAACAAATGCAATGCACATGATGTAGCAACACACTTAACGGAAGGATTATATTGGACGGGTTTTCGAAAGCTCAAAAATTAAATTGAACAAAAAAGATCTAGAGCACATCGAACATTGAAGAAGTTCAAATCACCTATGTCTTTACCCATTTTATTTTTACCAGTTAATAATGAGTCTTTGTTCACAAAAGAGTCAAATCTACTGCACGTATCTGCTGCCAATCTCCATCACTAAATGGTGAAGATGAAGTGACATAAGGATTGAAGTGTAACATTCTTTCATCAAACCCAAAAAGCGTGATTTTTTTTTTTTTTTTTGTGGTATTAGGTTTTATTTTCACTTGTGGGCAGGTGCATTAATGGGCCGTTGAAAAGACAAGAACTCCCTGAGAAGGCATCGAAAGTTCTTTGTTCATGTATCAATTTTCTGATAAATTTCAAAAAAACCAGGTAGCAAATTACTATCGTGGGTTCTCAAGGTAATCGAGCACCATACCTACGGCTCTCCCTTGTCCTCAACAGCGGAGAGTACACAAAATTCGTAGCATTTACACTATACAAAAACATTCTTTCTCCTAGCACTACTCTAGTCGAAATTCGAGCAGTAATTTTCTCCTTAATCAATCAAATCGTTAGGTCACGTGAGCATCACGGATATTTATGTCATCCTATGGGCGCGATGAATTGGATGCACATAGATACACCAGACTATTCACCTGTGAATGGATCTTTGAGAAAAGATCGGTTAGCTCAAGAAATTCCTTAGGCAGAGACAACAGCTGTCAACTCTATCTACGAAACTTCAAAAGGACACAAAAATAGAGAATATAAAAAGGGGGCTTTGCTTACGGAGCCGGGAGTGTAAGGCTTGAGCAATTCGTCGGCGGTTCGGTTCATGAGGAGGCGCATGTAGGTGTCGCAGGACAAGTAGAGATTCTCCACCACCACTGGTTTCGACCCTCGAGGAACCTCCAGCTTCGTCTCTCCCCTCCTCACCTCCATGTCGTCCACAGTGGGATAACCGCTCACGTAGTCCCTCAGCACCACTTGCTTGTTGCTCACCATCGCACCACGCTTCTCTCTCTCTCTCTCTCTCTCTCTCTCTCTCTAGTGCAATGGAAAGTAGTGCTGTCTTGACTCGCACGCGTTCAGAAACTGCACACATAAAATCAGTTCGTGTGGTAGGTAACATTTATTGTAATGTCTCGAGTCTCCATTGTACATATATTATCCGTTTTGGATACTAAATTCTCACGGTTTTGTATTTTTTTTAGGGCAGCTCACACTATCTCAAGAAAACGCGTATTGCAAAGGTAGAGGGGCAGATGCGCCACCATCCCTCCTTCCCGCACACCGCCACCTGGGCTATTATACTCTCCACCCCTTAGGAGCACAACGTTCTCACTATGGTCCCACACTTTGTGAGGAGTCGGCTTTGATACCACTTGTAATGACAACGTTCTCACTGTGATCCCACACTTTGTGAGGAGTCGGCTTTGATACCACTTGTAATGCCATGGGTCTTCACTGTACACATATTGTCCGCTTTGGACACTAAATTCTCACAATTTTGTCCTTCTCAGGGTAGCCCATACTACCCCAAGAAAACCCGTATTGCATGGGCAAATGTGCGAACGTACCACCATCCTTCTTCCAAGCCAATATATTGTCCTCTATGGGTACACACGCCCTCCATCAGAGTCGCGCAGCGGCGCCTCCTTCAAGGTTTTGTTTCCTCCGCCCACGCAAGCTAAACACGTATATACAATTAGAGAGCCAATTGCCATATAAGCCCTAGAATTCCCTCCTTAGGCGATGTGGAATAAGAGACGCATCCCCTCCCTATGCACGTCCAGGGATTGAGGGGCGGACACAACACCATCTCTCCTCCCTGTGCCTCGCTGCTTGGACCGCCACATTTATGGTCCCAAATTTTATCTCGACCAAAGTCGCGCGGTGCTAACATATAGCTTAATTGACCAAAACGAGGTTTGATGCTTCATAGGCAGAGATCCAGCGTAAGGCGTGCCTTTGGACTTGCTGATCGATGCAATTTGCTATAAAGTCACTTTGCAGCATTTTTTTTTCTGTGGGTCTATAATCCAAACTTAGGACAGGCTACGCAAGCAGATGAAAGCGAAAAAGAAGCCATGGAGCTAGAAATTAATTGGTTAGGTCGGCAAGCAACATCAAGTGATGGTGGTCGGGAAAATTACAAAAAAAAAAGTCATAAGCTTATGGTGCTTTTGTCAATTCAATCTTAAACCTATTCACTATGTCAATTTAGTCTTAAACTTTTTGACAATGTACCAATTTAGTCATCCAACTAATTTTGATCGAAGATTACCAACATGGAAAATTTTTGCAATTAATTTTTTTTCTTTTTATTATTTTTTCATCTTCCTCTATCGATCGCCAGGCCTCAACAATAGATGGCAAGGACTAAACTATCAAATAAATAAAAATTTTAGAACTCAATTAGATACAATTAAAAAGTTTATGACTGAATTGACATAAATGTAATAAATTTAAAATTTTTTTAGTAATTTTCCTAATAGTTGTCCATTGTTGATAGCACTTGTGTTTTTTCATCATCGATGATCAAATATTTCGTAGAAGATTAAAGTCAATCGTACTTAGGTACCATCATGTGCATTTACTATTTGCACAAAAAGAGATCGTTTGAAGAAAACTGCGTGGTGTTACCAATAATCCCCAGCCACCATGTTAAGAAAGACATTTCATGCTCTCACAACTCTATGGTTTCGGGTGAGGCTACAGATTTGGTAGCTAGACCTTTGAAAGTATGAATTGAACTAAGCTATGATCAATAGGGAAAAGAAAATTAAAGGATTTTGTTGGTGTATTTGGCAAAAGATGAAAGAGATGACAATGGATGGATATAAAAAATTGAGAATCGCGGAAATTTATGCTTTTGCATCTATGCTTGGGTTGAGCTTTTATTTTGGTGGTTTTACTATCCATTTTTGCCAATTTAGTGTCAAACTAGAATTTTGCTACTATCATAATTTTGTAATTTCTATGGTAAAATATCTCATTTCGCTTGGAATTTTTAGTGACTTATATATATATATACACATAAAGGGGTTAGGATCGGAGTACTATAACAAGAGAACAAACAAGTATAAGAGACTTAACAGATCTATAAGAGAGATGTATAAGAACTTAAATAAAGTCGCGAGAATTAAAGATAATATAAAGACCAAAAGCAATATATAAAATATAAAGTAAGAGGATGCATAAACAAAAACCAACCATGAAGGTGGTATGAACTTGTATTATATAAACTGAAAGTTACATGTATTGAAGGATGCAGAAACTAAAGCATCAAGTCATCCACTAGGGCGGTAATACGCACTCCAGGGAGTATTGATGTTGTATTACAAGAAATGGCTAACCAACTATCATGTAAGTTGGTAACCCTGTATAAAACTATGTATTTGAAAAACAAACTTACTTTGTAACAAGGGATACAAGGTAAGAAAGCTTGAGGCTCGAAAGGATGAGGATGAAGGGATGAGGGTTACAAGAGGGAAGGAGGAGGAAGAAGAGAGAAGTGAGATCTGAAAAATTTCGAGTCCCCTTCTCTTGTGCCGGAGGGGTGTATTTATAGAAGGAGCTACAGTGTTTGAATAGTGTAAAGTGAACAGTACTGAGTGAATAGTGTAAAGTGAACGATCGAGTGAACAGTGAATAGTGACAAGTATATGTCTAATGTATAGCCTTTGCGCCGTTTGCAACAAAGTGTCCGCACGTGATGTCTTGATTTTGTCTTTAATTCCTGCCTAGAGAGATCCCGTAGCAGTCATCTTCATTGGTGTTTCCATTGTGATGTGACCGTGAGGATCCGTCTCGTATTATCTTGTGATTTGAAGGATCCACATTGTGATCCTTCCGCTTCGAGAGCATTGTCCTGAGGATGTTACAGTATTCTTCTATGTTCTGGACTGCAGCGAGTGCTGCACTTGCCATGGATTTCTCCTGTAAAAATGATGTATTTGATGGGGCTGCGATCATTTGGGTTTTCTGGCTTTTTAACCATGTTTTAACCGCAGTTTCGGATCCTTGTTCATGTAATTTGAATCCATCCCACCATTTTGCCTTGTACTTTCGAATAAGTACTGGTATTAAGTGGGTGGATGTATTGTATTCAAACTCCCAAGCTGTTACCCATGAGATTTTGAATATTATGAAAAAATGTATAAGGCACTGGAATCTTGAATCATGTGGAGTTGGTATGTAGTTTTTTCGGAATGTTTGGTATCCCTGGTCAACTGTGGGATGTAAAATAATGTCCAAAGGACCAAAGAAATCCCACCAAGAGCTGAACCAATTTGGTAGGCTATGTCTGGGGAAATTGTCTTTGAAGAATACCAGCCAGGTGTGTTGGAAGTTTGTATTTTGTCTGTAGAAGACATTTCACCAAGCTTGTTGGTAGTCCCAGTAGGTATATGAAGAGGAGTATGGTAGACTTTGGGTAAGTCTGGTTTGGAATTTTCTGGATGTATGAGGTGAAGTTTCCCATTGTGATGGGTGTATGATTTTACTAATGGATATAGTGGAGTATAGGATATTTTCTGTGTTGTTTTTGTCAGCAAAGTGAGTAAACCTTGCTGATTCAGTCTCCACTAGGATTTGCTCATAATAAAAAAGAGTTTTGTTCATATTGTGTGGCTTGAAAAGCCAGTTTTCTGGAAAGATGTTTTTTGCGAATTTGATTGGATTTTCATCGTAAAATCCATCTTCCACTGATCAGTATTTTTTGAAAAGATGTTTTGGGAAAAAACTTAGATCTTTGAGAATGAGGGGTTGCTGTGGCCTAATAACCACCTCATTCGAAATCCTTTTGTATTGTTTTTGTGTATCAAGAAGGGAAGGATTGTTGCTTACCTCAATGTCCTTAGAAGGTTCTTTCTTTGCTGTGTTTTGTAAGGATTGGGCAAGTAACAATAATACGTCTTTTGGTATTATGTTGGCTAGCTGGTTAAATGCTAATATGGGTTCAAATGATATGGGTTCTACTTTCAAGGATGTATTTGGTGTTTGGTTTTGTTGTAAGAATGACTGGTTGTTTTCTGCCATTTGAAGTCATGTCTTGATGGGTGTTAAGCCTGTTGGCTTTGGTGGTGTATTGGAGGTTTCAGCAATGGCTTTGCCTTTGCTTTTGTCTTTTTGGATCTTGGCATGATGATGGTATCCCTGTAAAAATTCTCTTGTGAGAAAATCTGGTAGTGAATTTGAAGAACCATTTATAAATTCAATGTCAAAATCAAATACTGAAAGTATGGCTTGCCATTTGGCAAAAATCTGTTTTGATGCAATGTTTAATACGTCTTTTTGTAAGACGTCTTTGGCTGATTTGCAATCAATACGTAAGAGAAATTTTTGGTTTAATAAATCTCCTTGGAATTTTGATATAGACAAAACTATAGCAAGTATTTCTTTTTTGATAGTTGAATAATTTTGTTGGGTAGAATTCCAATGTTTTGAAATAAACCGAACGACTTGTTCTTTGTTATTATTGACCTGTTTAAGAATACCGCCATATCCGATTTCTGAGGCATCTGTTTCAACAATTTTGAAAGTAGATGGGTCAGCTAGGTGTAAGCATGGTATATTTTTTACATGAATCTTTATTTGTTTGACTATGTTAGTATGGACAGAGGTCCATGGTGGAGGATCCTTTTGTAACCTTTGGTGTAAGGGTTTACAAAGGATATTTATATTTGGGAAGAAATCTAGAATATAATTGAGACTACCTAGGAATCTTTGTAACTGAGTTTTGTCTTTGATCTCGTCTCCTGGGAATTTATCAAGTAAAAGAAATTGATCTTTCTATGGGAGTTATAGTGTTTAAGTGGATGTAATGACCTAAGAACCTAATCTTGGTTTTGAAGAGTGCAATTTTAGTAGGAGAGACTACAAGACCATTTTGTATGATTATTTTTATGAAAGTAGATAAATGTTTAAAATGTTGTTCTATATTGGGAGAGAAGACTAGAATATCATCTATATAAACTATGATGTATTCTGAATAAGGATTGAAAATCTCGTTCATAATTCTTTGAAATTCGAAGGGGCATTTTTAGGCCAAATGGCATAACATTCCATTCGTATTGGCCAAAAGGAACTGTAAAAGCTGTTTTGTATTTATCCTTTTCACTAATTTGTATTTGCCAAAATCCTGATTTCATGTCGAATTTTGAGAATACTTTTGATCTACATAATCTGTTTAGCAAATCTTTTTTATTAGGTATCGGATACCTTATCCATCTAAGAGCTGTATTTAGAGGTTTATAATTGATAACTAACTTGGGAACTCCTCTTTCTAGTTCAGCATTTTTATTGACATAAAAAGCAGAGCAGCTCCATGGCGACTGGCTTTTTCTTATAAGTTTTTTATTCAAGAGGTCTTGTATTTCTGTTTGACAAAATTTTACAACTTCTTGGTTCATCTGTGTAGGGCGTGCCTTTGTAGGTATTTTGTTTTCAGAAAAATCATGTTCATAAGGTAGATCAACAATATGCTTCTTTCTTTCCCAAAAGGCATTGGGTAAGGTAGAGCATATGGTTTTCTCTATGTGTTTTTGTAGGGAAACTACTTTTTCTAAAACATTTGGTTTTATAAGATTTTCTTCTATACGTTTGAATTCTAAATCTTCTTTTAAGAATTCAAGCTGGTTTTCTTTGTCTTTTATAAGGCAATTTATTTCTGAAATAGAGTGTTCTTGTAAAATGTTTAGACTTCTCTTTTGTGGTTTTGTTATGAAGTTGAAGGTAATTTTTCTATTTAAAGCATGAGTTTCAATACCTTCATTAGTAACTGTAAAAGGTTGGATTAATTGTATAAAATGTGTTCCTAGAATTACCTGTTGTCTCATGTTTTTAATAAGAAGAAAAGATGTTTTGTAAGACATTTGGTCTTTTATAATTAAAGCTTCGGGCAATTTGTATTGGATGTTTAACTTGTCTCCTGAGGCTGATTTTAGTGATTCGGAAGTTTTGTCAAAGTATCTGGTTGGAACAAGACCTTCTTTGATACAATTGAGGTCAGCCCCGGTATCAAAGAGTGCCGTTGTTTCAATGATAAATTCATTATTAATTTTTATCATTATTTCTATTATCCATTTTCTAGAGGTTATTTCTGTTAATAACATAAGAAAAGCTGGATCAGGAGTATCAGAAGTATTTGTAATATCATTCTGATCTTCTAATTTTGTTTTTCCTTTTATGACTAGAGCTTTAATCTCAGAGATTTCTTGTTTTATTTCTGATTGTGTTGCTTTCAAAGCTTGTATTTCTAATTTTTGTTGTTTTATTTCATTTTGGAGGTCATTAATATTTATGGGTCTGGATTGAGTTTTCTTGTTTCTATTCAAAATGTCTTTTAAATTGTATGAAGTATTATGTTTGGTGGTAATATCCATGGAAGAATGAAGTCTATCTAAGTATTCTTTCTTGGCTTCGGGTCGATGATTTTATCGCGGTCTTTGAGAAGGAATTCTTCTTCTTTTGTCAACATATTTATTTCAGGAATGGGTTTTTCAGGAGATGCGTCTTCGTAATTAGAATTTGAAGAGGATTCTATTTCATTAATTTGAAGACCATCTTCTTCAAGAAGTTCATCAGAAGAAGTGTTAGTATTTTCTATGAGGATGTTGTTCAATTGGTATAGTGTATTGTCATCTAAAGAAAGTTCATTTAGTTTCTTGTTAATCCTGCAATATTTAGAAATATGTCATTTTCGACCACAAGAGTAACATTTAATGTCTTTAAAATTCTTTTTATCGTTTGAGGTTTGTTCTGGTTATTATGGTGTCTGCGTTTATTCTTATAAGTTTGATGTTTGTTGTGGTGTTTCTTAGTTTCTTTTTCAGGAGGACAAGTTCCTTTACATTTGGACCTTGTTTTTTCATTATAAGAGGGATCGTATTGAGCACAGAAATCTCCTAGACTTTTATTAGTGAGATTTTGTTTTTCCTTGAGTTGTCTTTGTAATTTGATAGTATTACACATTTGTGTTCCCTGTCTATAAACATAAGAGACTATTTCTCCATAAGAAAGCAAATTATAAGGTATTTGACCACTATATTCTTCTCTAATTCTATCTCTTACTTGGTCACCTATTATTTGGGGTAAACCAGCTAAGAATTTTTCTTTCCAAAAAGGTTGGTTGCAGTCTGGTCTAACAAGAACCCTTTGAAAGAAAAGCTCTTTGTATTCTCTAAATCTTCCTAGGGATTTACAACGCATATTGGACAGGAGATCTTGGTTCCTATCTCTAATATGTGAAGGGTCTCCTATGAAGTGTTGTGATATGGAGTAAATAAGAGTGTTAACCGCATCTTGGATGAGATGTCCGTGATCATCATCCATGCGTTGGCCAAAGTCATCTATTTTATAAGAAGTTAAAATTTGTAATTTTTGTTCATCTGTCAAGTAGTTATCCCACCAACCTTCTAGTTGTCCAAGAAACCGGCTACTAAAAGATTAGCAACAGCATGATCAGAAATATCTTGCTGTGTTTTGTAGGCATTGGCAAGCATTACCATGTTATTCAATATATTCATGTTATTGCTTTCGGCAACACCATCAATATTCCATTCATAAATGGCGTCTGGAGAATATTTATTCTGTATTTTTTGCGATGATTCTTCTTGGGCTATGTCTGGTGGGGTAGCTCTACTGTAATAAAGTTTTTGGGGTTGTCTCCAATTGAGTCTGTTAACCTCAGCAGCTGATTCATTGTCGGAATCATTAGAGGGTTTGGTCAAGGTACTAATAGTAGGTTGGTCAGGGGTGTCTTTAATAATTAGTCCTTGAAATTTAGGGGTGTCTAGTATAGGGGTAGGTTCTAGTGTTGATTTTCCTAGGAGTTTTTTCTTTTGTTCAATGGCTTTGGCAAATTCTGGACTAAGGTTTTTTGGAAACTCAAAAGCCTTAAAAATGGGTTTTTTGAGTGTTTCAGTTTGCATTGTAGTTAGTTGGGTAGGATTTTGTATAGTGGATTCTATCCTATTTAATTGTTTTCCTATGGTTACTAGATGTTGATTAGTAAAATTATTTTGTTCGATGACCTTGTGAGTGTAAAGAGAATCTCCTTTGTCTGGAATTCTAAAAGGAGTGGCTGAAATCTCGCTATCTCCATATTGTATTTTTATTTTCCTGAGGGGTGGATGGTTGGATTCTATGGTTTCACCATTATCAAGTTTCCACTTATAGTGATGATCTAGAACAACTATCTCTTTTGGTTCAAGGAATTGTTCTTCTAACCAATCAAAAAAATATATATGGACTTCATATTTATATATGTAGTTGTAATACTTTTACTTGATATCTTTTGCTTTATCAGCAAAGGTTTTGAAGAACCATTGTCGGATTTGTTTATTGTTTTCAGAGTTGAATTCTTTGTTAAGGAATGCTCTGTTTGGTTCAAATTTTTTTTCTAAAACATTAAGCTCATCAATAAGTGGGGGAATGATGAGGAGAATCTGTATTTTGTAAGATTGGATCAGGCTGGTTTTGTTGGTAAACTGGCCTGGAAATCCCTGATCTGTTATCTAAACCGCTAATTTCTGGTCTAGGTGGTGTTTCATGATTACTCCTACTAGCAAAAGGAGGTAAATGTGTGGTATCACGTGTGGGAGTGTTTCTATGCGTACTTGGAGGAATGGTGATTATAGGAGGAAGATTGGGATTAAGATCTATGAACCTTGTATAAGAAGTATGCGAAAAAGGATTAGATCTTGAATCAAAAGATCTTCTCGGAAACCTAATAGTCACTCTTCCTTCTGGATGTTGAATGACATTAGTCGGATCTGTATTTTGAACAACTTGCTGGGGAACTTGGTTTTCTAATTCCCATTGTTCTGGTAAAGTCACTTGGTTCCAATTAATAGATCTAGGAATAGTCGTATTAGCTCTAGAAATGTCGATCGAAGGAGGAGTGTTTCTCCTCGAGGACTATGTTTGAAAGCATTTTCTCCAAAGGCGGAGGCCATGGCTTTGTAATGGATCCTATAAACAAGAGCTAAAGGAATGGATCCATCTTCTACTTTGTAATTATGAGTTTTTATTTGGAGTGTGAGGGCTCTAAGAATGTTTTTATCTTTGAGGGATACAGAGAAATTGGGGTAATAGTCAAAATGTATTGGTCCTTTGCGAGACTTGTCTCTACGGTGCCAAGTATAGATTCATCATAGTTTAAGAGACGTGAATCTCTTAAAACTAGTAGAATAGAAGTATTAAGACCTTCTTTTGTAAGAGGTTTGACTCCTACTTGGACGAGTCCTATATGGATGTAATTGTATTTTTGTTTATGCTTTTGGATGGACTCTTTATTTAAAAGATGTATTTTTTCATAGGAATTAGAAAGAGGAACATCTCTTTCTTGAGTGGCTATGACATAATCTGATTTTTTGAAGAATTTCAATTTTGATTGTTTGTATATTTCCTTAAGCTGAATTTTAGGAATTTCCCAATTCTCTATAGATTTGTTGAAATCTTCTATTCTTACTTCTTCTCTATGTATAAGACTTGGATCTGGGTCCATTTGTGATAGAGAACTACAGGAAGATGTAGATCTTCTATGTAAACTCATATTTGAGATCGGAACTATTCCTTCTTCAGAACCGTTACAGAGCTAAACCAACGGTCTAACAGCCTCTCAGAGACTTACGGCCTGGACCACTCTGTAGAAACAAGAAGGATGCCAACGAATGGCTCTCGATCTATGAGTATGTTCTTACAAAGACTATCTATATATGCAAGCTTTTGGGGTGTGCGTTTTTTAATATCAATCAACCGATAGGTTCTATTCCAGATAGTCAGATCCCAACCCATTTTATTGTCGATTTCACCATGGTTAGTCAATCTTACGAGAGAGGGAGTGTAAGAATAAGGGAAACAAAAAGGTTTCTTGGCTCATTGGAAAAGGTAATGACGTCGTCGTCCGAGTCCAAATTTTTGTTCAATTACTGCTGAGTTGGCAGTTCTTGCCAACTTAGAAGAAGCGCAAGCATTGAGCCGTTCACGGAAATGTTGGTGCCTAGTTGAATACCAAAAAGTACAGGTAGTCAATTGCACAAAAAGAATAAGTTCAAGTACTTTTGCAATTGTATTACTGTCCATTATTTATTTACCAATCGGATTTACTATATATCAATCCATCGCTTAGCATAATATCTGTTTTTACCGTTAGGTATAATTATGTCAATTTCCACTATTAAATAGTATAGTATTCAAAATATGGTAGGTATCTTAATTACTAATTGTATTTTCATATAATTATCAATTTACTTTAATATAAGCATGTTGTGTGATTAATTTAAATCATAGTAGAAAATAAAGTACTATGGTCTAGTTCTTTTCTAGGTATCAACCAAACATTGGTAAATTTTCCTAAATACAAATAAACTATTCGTGCACCAATGACTTACGTGCCCGTAACGAGGGACCAAGCACGGTCACTAGAATCCCAAATCTAGCCCTGATGGACCCCAATCCTAGTGCTAGGGACGCAAACACGGGCACTTGGGTCTTGACCAAGAGCATAGGCATCAGTCTCAAGTCTACAAAGGCCAAGCCCAAGGCCTTGATGCCTGTGCCTACATCCCTAGCACCTAGCCCCAAGTCCAAGGTCCATAGAGGCTTGGCTAGGGACCTAGCCCTCATACTCGGGTTTGCAACACTTGAGTCCTCATCTAACGAGGATGGCCTAAGACACTAGTGCCTATGCTCGAGCCCCCAACTACTGAGCCTGCGTCCTTGGTGCCTGAGCTCGAGTCCACAAAGGCCAGGACCAAGTCCATCAAGGCCAAGCCCGAGACCTTTATGTCAATGCTCGAGTCCCTGATTCTCGAGCTCAAAACCTCGAAGCGTCTCGCCCAAAACCCCGCCACTCAAGTTGGGCTTTGATAGACCTAAGCACAGGCATTAGGGTTTCGAGTTAGGGCCTTAATGGACGAAGGCTCAAGTGCGAGGGATTCGGGCATAGGTGTTGGGGTGTTGGGCTTGGCCTCGGTGGATCCACGCCCAAACGTCGGGTACCTAGACACGGGCACCGAGGTCCCAAGCCTTGGCCTCAATGGGCTCAAGCTCAAGCATAAGCATCAAGGTCTCGAGTCGACCTCGATGGTCTCGAGCACTAAGCACTTGAGCATCGGCACTGAGGACTTGGGTCCCACCTCAATGGACTTGAGCATAGTCATGGGGATCTTGGGCCCGGGCCTCGGCATAGTGGACTTGGGCTCGTAGCAGAGGATTGAGGCACGGGCATTGAGGCCTGAGCCTGAGCACTAGGAAATCGAGCTCGAGCGCTGGGGGTGGGCCCTAGTGCTAGAACCCAAGCATTGTTGCCAAAGTCCTACACTCGCCCTTTATGGACCCACACTGAGTGCTGGGGCCTCGATCGAGTTAGGCATTAGCACCTGAGGCCTAAGCACTAGCATTGGAGTCCCGAGCCCGAGCACCGAGGACTCAAGAACGAGCATTAAGGTTCTCATGCCCAAACGCAAAGATTTTGGTCCAAGAATCAACATTTGGTCATATTTTAAAAAATAATGTTCAATTTTTAAAGAGGAAATTATTTTCCTAAATTTAAACTTAGGTTTTTTGGTGACCAAAAAAGTATTTTCTGATGACTGATTTTCCAAACTTATTCAAATGCTGGAAAAAGAGTAAAATTTTTTTTGCGAAACAAATAGATAATCACATGTTATTTGCTAAGCTATTTACTATAATCATATAAAATACCACTTGATGTTAAATAAATGTCGTAGTACCCCTTAATATCTATGGATTTGAAATTCTCCATTAAGTATCAAAGTGATAATAATTATTACATTCCCTGTGCTTTTGATTTTAAGGGTGCTGGGAGCTGCGAAGATATTGACTCCGTAATAGCTATGTTGTTCAACAAACTAAATAGTACAATAGGCATTACATTGCTCGAATCGAGTATAATAGCTACTATTACGGCTTGGTTGGGTAGCAACTTAATGGCTATCATTTTACGACCTCATTCCATTACTGCAATCAGACGAGATTGGGTTGATAGAAATGCAACATCCCTTCAGAGATTGATTGTCGCGAGAGATATGCTTGTTGTCCATTGTATGAGGAGAACAGTCGACTTGTCACTATCAAATTCATGTGGTTTTTGGCATCGGCAAGTCAAGATTCCACCTACCCAGTATAATTCAAGGGCTCGGTTTCCAATTTTCTTTTTTTCTTTTTTTTCCATTTAGTATGATTTATCCAACTTTTAGATTCAGGACCTCTTATTTGTAGCCTGCAAGTAGTGTGCAATTGCAATGACATACTTTGATCTTCGTGAGAGTATAATCTACGAAATTAGGCCAGTTTCGCCCGCGATTTGCTTTTGTTGGCAACTACAATGATCCATAGCCACCGTCCATCGATATCCTTTTATCGTTGGAGAATCTAATAATCAAGAAAGGTCATACATGTGAATGACTATGGACAAGATACAAAAAGATTTGTTGGAAAACCTATCTTTGTCTTGGGGCCTGAGTACTGGCAAATCTAGTCAGTGTTCGGCAGCATTAATAGAACGGCATTTAGGGTGGGCATGAGTTCTAAGCTTCTGAATTATCTCTAAAGGGGCTCATGTACTCCATCTATTTATTGCCACTATATGACAAAGCTAGGGGAGCGGAAAGGGGGATTCGAACCATCAATGACTGCTGAGAGTTAAGGGTTAGCTTCGCGTTGTTCTTTTTGGAACTAGGCCATGCACGGAACTAGGGTTCCAACTGCACTAGGGAAGCATTACCGATGAAACAAATTGAATACCGGTACGGTCGGCCTTTGGGAAATTGTATACGGCTGGAGCTGGCGGGGAATTGAATCTGACCTCTAAAGAAAAATATTAATAATGCGTCTATTGCATTTAGGCACAATGTGAATTTTTTGTTTATTTAATAACATCTTTTGCATCAAATAAATTTCATTGAAGTTGGTCTGATCATATATTACTGTGGAATTAGCCCAATATGACAAATGGACTTGAATTTAGGAGAAAGAAGAGGCCCTAATTTTTTTTTTTTTTTAATTCTCAAAACCAAGCCCATGCAAGTAAAGCCCTATTCAAATTCGGCTAACCCACTCATTCCCCATGCACACATGACGAATTTTAAATTAGGAAAGTGCATTTTGGGGCAAAACTGAGAGACCAAGATTGCATATATCCCTTGAAAATTCGGTCCCATGGGAAATAAAGAAGAAATATGCTTGTTTCTTTATATGAGAGCTGTATAGTAACTTAATCCCAAAAATGAAAAGCGAATTATTCTTTCTTGCCTTTCAAGATCAAGATCAACACCATTCGACCCAAAAAAAAGAAGAAGAAAAGATCAATATCAATACCTATAAATTCCTATGGCTGGACATTCACATCGCACATCACTCTCTCAAGTCCGTTCGCATGCTTTCCATCATGGATATTCTTGAATATACATGAATGTTCTTGCATTTCCTTACATGTTTTTGGCACTGGAATAATTTTGGCCTTTACATAGGCAATATTGGTATTTTGGGCAATCATCAATTTAGAACTTTAGTTAATTAGTCTCATCATTTGGTTATTGAATTTCGGCATTATACATTTAATCAATTCATCAATAGTAGTTTTTATAGTTAGAATTAATTAGGTCCTTGTATGAATTAAAAATTAAAAAAATTAGATTAGCGTCTCGTTTTTAGTTGCATTTAGCTAGTCTTTGCATTATATAATTAATTCATGTTTGATTCTATCTTATAAATCATAATATTTATTATGCATGTCATTTAGTGATTTAGATTGTGCATACATTAATTGCGGCATCTAGGGAAGTCATGATATCATGTAGCCCTTAGGATTAATTTTGCATACATTATGTTGATTATATCGAGATAATCTCAAAACAAAACAAAAAAATTAGTTTAGGTTGTATATCAGTTAGTTTTGCAGCATAGCGGTAAGTGAAACATAATTAGTTAATTTATGTATCATTACATTAGCAATAGCCGTGAATATAGGTCATGCATAGACTATAAAGTTGCATATTTACCTTTTCTATTCATAGTTCACAACGGTCCTATCCTGGGCCATAGTAGCAAAGCCTTGTTTATTGTTGTCCGACAGAACTCAGTTTTAATTTTTCCTTTGTAATTTATTTAATGCAATGGCTATCGGATACTCATCTTTATTGCTTTGTGCACTGTGTGATTACTTTTTACGCGTTAGTGGTTTAGGATGATAAAATTAATTAATATTGCATGCAAACGCTTTTCAATAAAAGAGAAGAGGTACAACAATGACATTAAATTAATCTATTGTAATCAAACCCCTGAATTTGGGAATCTCTAATTCAGAGGGAAAAAATGTTCTCTCACGTCCTACTCAAGTTTCTAATTGAATTAGTGATGGCTCTTAAATCAAATGAATTAATTGAGTGAGAAAATCAAGTTGCTATCGGTAGGGCTTAGAAGACCTCGTTCCAAGCGTGAGCACTACTTCATAAAAAGACGTATTCTATCCCACAAAATAGATAATCACATGTAAAAAAATATTATTACTAAATAAAAAGAAATAATTAATATCATTAGAAAAATCTATTAAATTTCAAAGATGAAAAAACACTTGAAATGTTGGCTTTACATCTAACAACAAAACTATTGTGCATTATGACTCCTCATTTGTTTTGCTCAAATCAAATTGCTTTAGAAAGACTCTCCGATGGCCTAAAAACATTAGTGTAGTTGCTTTCATCACTCGTAACCAAGGATTGCAAGCTGTCAGGACTCTTACATCACTAGCATCTTTAATAGAATTGCTCATCCTATTTTCGTCACTAACATTATTTTCATTAGTGAAGTTGCTTCCACCACAAACTTCATTAACCTAAGATAAGAGAAAAAATTAAGTATCATATGTCTAAAATATATACGAAGAATTTAATTGCAACTTTAAAATCGTAAATGTCATATATTACTTATTGTTCAAGCATTATTATTTTAATTTGTTTTTTAAAATAAAACAAAAATAAATAAATCTCATCTTGTTCCTTTTTAAAGTAGTGGAAACCCCACCAATTTGTTGACAAAGCATTATCAAATCAGCAAAGCCCGTATCACTCCTCCTAACTTCAAAATCGGTTCGGTGACTGACATTCCACCGACCCTTTTGTAAAGTGACAGTACGGTCATGTATTCATTTTTCCATTATGAATTGTCACGTCCTGTCTAAAGGTTCCCTTGTAATCCCAACTCCTCGTCCTAGTCACATTTACCTCTTTGCTAAAATTATTACAATTATTTTAGCATTTTGCACAACCTTTCTTTTTTTTTCGATTATTCTATTTTAAATAACTCCCACCGAGAATGAAATTGCAGACATTCACCACAAAGTTCTCATCTTTTTAATTTTTCATTTAATCTCTTTTTGAGTGTAATCCTCCTAATGAGTGTTAGTGTATTCATCCAAACTAGCAAAGAATAAGTCCATCCAAATCCTCCAAAAGCTGCAGTCTCTTTTTTGGCGCGAGTGCTACCTTTTCCTTGAGCAAAGATGTATAAGCTGCTCTAACGAGAAAACATAATCGAAGCAATAACTCTGTTGATTTGAGGAGGAATTTTCATGTAGCACCCAAGTTCCTTTCCTTCCAAAAATAATAAATAAAGGGATTCCAAGTTAGCTCCTTGAATGTCACTTTTTAGTCTCTTCCTTCATTTCATGAATTGCCCAAGCAAATTCATGCTCTCATCCAGCAGCTGATGTTTCGAAACCCAGAAGCTGCAAGACATGCTCTCAGATTTAGCCTGGAAAATAAACTGTAGAAAAGCAAGTAGCTTTGAGATTCAGCTTCTCGCCTACATGATACACAAGTGCCATCAATGCTACACCATTTCCTCATCCTATCAAAAGTTTACAACTAGTGAAGTGTTTCCAACCATCACATAGGGCGAATTGTGGAATGTTTGGCTAAAACCAAAGCCGGTCTATGCCACACAACTGGTTCATCATATGCCATCTTAGCAATTTCCAAGCTTCAACTTGATTATTAGGACCACAAGTAAAGCCACTATAGATCATAAAAATATCAACAATGCCATAACTTTTATACGTGTTTACTTGAGTTTTTCACTCAATTGAGTACCTATTACAGTTTCTATATGTGTTTACTTGAGTTTTTCACTCACTTGAGTACCTATTACAGTTTCAATCCGATGTGGTTTCAATTGAAGTCCAACAACAAAAATTCTTCCTCTGATGTAGCACCACCTAACAAAATGACGACCTTTTTGGGAATCCCTCTTTCTCCCTCTCTCTGAAAATCTTAGATTTCATAAAACTTACGAAGTTTTCTCTTTCCCTCTTCCTCTCTTGCTCACTTTCGCTTAAAATAAATCATGCTTGGAAGCATAATTTGGTGACTTCGACGACATCAACGATGACGCTCCTCTGTCATCCATCAGCATTCGCTCTTCTCTGTCCCCGCGCTTGCTCTGAGAGCTTGAGATTCGTTGGTGGAGGAAATAAAGAAATGGCTATAGGATTACTGAGAGAGAGTAAGAGAGAATTTTTTTGAGATAGGGCTCTTCGCCAACGAATGGCATAAACCCTCTCTCTCTCCTTTACTTGCTTTGGGAATCCCAATTTCGTCTTTCACGAATTATGCCCCAATTTCAGAGTTGGGGTTCTTCCCCAACTTTGATTGAATTTTGCTTTAATTTCTTCAAATTGGATTAGGTTTATTCAAATATTTCTTTAGACAACGTGGTTTAGCATCTCCAGTGCTAACTTTAGCTTGCCGGCACACCATGTCAGATAGTTTAATTTATTTTAATGCCACATTGAATTTCCCGGAGAGACAAATTGTTAATGGCACTGAAGTGATCGATTTTTCAAAATTGTGACACTTAATGAGCAGAAAAAAAAAAGTTATGGCACTCAAATAAGTGCTCTACAAAAGTTATGGCACTTCTACTGTTCTTATCCCCTCCTTCACGCATTTTCTTAGATGAGATCAAACTATATGAGCATCAAATTGTAGGGTGGAATCATAAACTAGAGAAGTGCCAATGATCAGCCAAGTGATGTCGTTTTACCATCACCAATTATATGCATTATATGCGTGGCCTAAGAAAACTCCCCAGCTCTAACGATTTCCTCCATGCAATTCCGCTAGTGATCTTCACTTCAAGCTGCCATTAGCTGAAGCTTTAATCCAAATAGGTGTGCACCCAGGCAACCCACAAGGAGCCGCGGCCTCGTAAAGATTACAATCACAATTCCAGTCAACTGGATTTCTTAGCCCAGTCCACCTTCACACTTGAGCAGAGATATCATTCCATGCTACCTTCAAGATCTAGCTCTCCAAGTATCACTGTCATTCTAGTTTCCGGGACACCACCAAATGAATCATTCTATACATTCCACTTCATGTCCTTCCATCTTAAGAAAAGTTCAAATATACTATTCAGCTTTGCTTCCTACTATTATGGCTATGATCAGAACAGACTCTCCTTTCCACAACAACCTAACAAAAGAAAACCACCTTTTGCACTGTTTTGCATGATGACCCAAGTTTCATGTGGATTGCAAGCTTACTCTCCACACCCCACTGACTAGAAAGCAAACCTTGTTTCGACTTCAACATGATGTTGTACTATGGTAAGTTGAGAAAAGCTCATCACAATGTTTGACTCTCCTTTTTGGGTGCTTTTGGAAGTCACTTAAAGCCAGCAAAATCAGTCACGGGTGGGTTCTAATCTTTATTTCTCTCGTTTGCCTTTCGGTTCCAAATTTCATCCACCACCCGAAGTGTGAGGAAAATGATCAAATTTGAGTTGGCACTCACTCTCATGGTCTTCCCCTTTTGTGAATTTGTCATCTTCCACTTCACCTTTTTTCCTTCTTCTCCTTTTTTTGATCTTTTCGAATAGACTACCACGAGTCCTATGGGCATCTCTCGTCTTGGGCTAGCCAGAGAGCGTCTCATACATCCAACACACTCAAGGTGAAAGTTGGAATTAACTTTTCTTTTTGGCTTTGATTTAATATCATGAAATATCTCAAATTGATTTATATATGACAAATTTATTCTAAACTAATTTTTTCGGTCACTAAAAATCCCCAAATGACACACTCGCGACATATTGATCCTCCATTAACTTCCGTCAAATTTTATTGTGAAATTGTTGAGTTAGATGACATATGATAATAACTCAATCAGTTTGGGATAATTTCATTACAAATATATCAATTTAGAATTTTTGGTAATCTAATAAATTAATTTGGGATGAATTTGTCATAGATGACTCAGGTCAGGATTATTAATATTGACCCTTTGACTTTTGAACCCTAGGATCATTGGCATTTACATTTCAGTATAGCATAATGTAACTAAAGGGAAATCCAAAAGTCATTTGGACTTCAGTTTGGGATTTCTCACGCCCCGGATTGATGATTGTGGTATAAGATACCTTTTTCTGGTCATTCCCATGCTCTTCTAGCTAGCTCGCTCACCCAGGGAAAAAGGTGAAGTTACTTTTCTGCAGCGGCATGCCACACCACTAAGGCCCCGATCTGAGTTCCCCCATGGCGTCGTGACCTTGGATCGAGGCTCTGGAGACCAGGGACGACCTCGTAGAGGTCCCCCATTGGCCGCGGTGCGCCAAACCTAGACGGCCTCGATCCATCAAGTTCTACACCGGCCGGTGAATAGGAAAGGGGGCGTCGGTATCGACACAATGGGATTTTTTGGGCCCTTTTCTTTTTTGCAGTAGGTGTGCATAGCTCCTATAGAGGTATCCATGTCTGTTTTTGCTTTTTTGGCTTATTATAGTTTTTGCTAAGCCAAAGAAGATGTATAGTGCAGTTGACTTTGAGACTTGTGGTTTAGCTGGTGAGTTTGTGTATGTCTCTATTGTTTTTCTGGATTCTATGTATGCGAGGAATTATAATATAAACAAAAGGACGAAAAAAGAAAAGAGATCATTAGGACGAGACATGCAGCCGTCTATGTATAAAGTTAAAGTCAATCCATGATTACTTTTTATATGAAGGATGCTGCCTGCGAAGCAACTAATATTATCTATGTTTAGAATATATATATGCTAAAATTGAATTGATAGTTCATGCAAGTGCCGGGGGGGGGGGGGGGGTGGTGGTGAAATGTTTATCGTTCATTTATTTTTTGTAGAGATATAAGTCATCATTTTAAGAAAAAAAAATTTCAAATTGTTCATTTTTTACGAAATAAGTGAAACCTAAATATCTAACAAAACAATTAATAAGTCGAAAGAAAAGCCAATTACAAAGAATTGTGCAGGTTTTGTTCAACTAGGATTTTAGCTTTAAAAATTGAAAAAGAAATGACATTGCAAGTAATTATAAATTATCAAAGATTCACGTTATACCATAGAAAGTAAAAAGCCCACTCTCAAGTACTCGAAATTGATATAGAAAAAAAAAAAGCAGAATTACTTCAAAGAAAACTTTATTAGAGCTAATTTTAAATTGCTTTCAAATAATTTTAGAAATGTTCAAACATAACTTTTTAATTCGATCGAGAATTTTATAGGACTTTTTGAAGTCAATACCATAAGGCACGCCCCTCTTCTTTTCAAAAAAAGTACTGACCTTTTAACAAAAGGAAGTCCAAGTCAACATCTTTTTTATATATGTGGAATGCCCCGCCACCAAACTTACAAAATACGCTGATGAGTTATTTATGTATGCTCACTCACTTTACTTACCAATCCATTCATTGTCAAGAAAATATTTTTCAAATTTTTTCACGTTCAGATCATGAAAAATAAACAAATCAAGAAAAACATCTTCCATAAATAAGAAAACACCTTTAAAAGTGGGGAAAATAATTTTTCGTCCTTTTTATTTCAACACTCATTTAAATTATTTTTTATTTTTTATAAATTTAATCTCTTAATTATTTTTTTATTTTTTTTTTTTTTTTCTTCTTCCTCGCCAATCGTCAGCCACGGCGAAGGCCGATGACTAGCCACTAGTGAGCTCAACTGTCACCAAAGGCTGGTGAGCTCGCCTCTAAGCTCAAAGGCTGTCATCGTGAGTGGCAACTGGCCGAGTAGTTTAAAGGGAAAAGATAATAAAAATAAATATTAGAAGAAAAGAAAAGAAAAATAAAAAATAATTAAAAGTCGAATTTTTTAAAAGAAAAGAAAAAAGAAAAAAAAGAACGCGAAAAATAAAAGTAAAAAATGATCAAAAAGAGTGCACGGAAGAAAATCAAATCAAATATTGAATGGCGGAAAATATTTTCCACTTCATTTTCAAATTTTAACCGAATACGCAAAAATATTGGAAAAATGGCTTTCTAGAAAACATTTTCCATAAATAACAATTTTTTTGCGAAACGAATGGAGTCAGCAAATAGACACGACTCAAAAACGATGTGATTTAGTGAATTCAAGTTTATGCTAATCGTGTCCATGTTGTAGTCATATCTTACTCTTTAAGAACGATTACCAAGCGTGTATTTGATATAACCGTTGTTATGCTATGATTATACTACTCTGTCTTATGTGTATAGTAATGCACATTTTAAATTCGCAACTCCTTAAAGTTAGGTAAGACGGCTGAAAAGTTGGAATAACTTCGAGTGCGTTGCAGCGCTAAGAGCAATTTAATCAGTATAACCTGAAGTTAGGTTAACCCATTTAGTCTATTTAATAAAATGGATCCTATTGACCTTATAATGATTTGACCTCCAATTAATCTATTTCGCGAAAGTTAATTAGATATTTCCATTCTTTACCACTAATGTCTATATTAAAATAGATGGATACTGATGTTAATCTTTGTTATCTAGGTTACAATGAGAGTATACGTTTAGATTAATCGCAACGAAGGTTTGACTTTTCATGATTAAACAAGAAAAAGGGAATTCAGACGAAATTATGTCGGTCCTTTTTTCTAAAATTGGTTGATTTCATGTAAAATGTCATATTAAGTACATCAATTTCGTGAACAAAAAAGCGCCACAAAAAAAGTAAACCCTTATGTCCGCGTTTGATTAACTTAATTTGACTAATTCTAATTAAATGGATTATTTGGGTCATATTCTGGTTGCTTGTTCATTAAATTGTTCTTGCTGGAGTTGACATTTATTATATAATTACGTTAAACGAATCGTGCTCAAGTTGACCTACGTAACATTGTGTACTCTGATAAGCATGAACTGAAGCTCATATCACTGGTTTAGTCTAGTGATTGAGAGCAAATTATAACAATACACCACTCATTTAAAAAATTTATTGGAACAAACTTATACATCATTGATTTGACATAATCAATTGTTGTAATACTGAAATCAAGGGTCTATAGGACCACCAATGTATAAAATTTTCATTTAAACAGTGCCATATATTATATTTCTCCAATAAACAATGCCAATATATTTCCATATGTTAAAAAAGACAGATTCATTTAGTTTCATTGAAAAAGAGATATGAAGCTAACACGTCATGGCACGCGGTAACTCATAATCGACATGAATTGGCACATTTTTGCTCGTTCCTTGCATGAAACGCTTCTTGATCATGTCGAAACAACTCGGTGATAACTTGAAACACCAAGAGCAATCGACATGAATAAAAGGACGGGCGGATTGTCGCCCTCCATATCCCAGTCCATAGAAATGAATCTCTTTCAATCAACTTTTCAAATATGCTAAGGCTAATTAGCAGCTAAGCTAAGGAAGGCTATTGGCTACTCATGTGGTGCCAGTCCACCCAAAATGTCAATGAATTCTGAATGTTAGAGGAGAGTTAAAAGAAATACGAAAATAGACACCCCCTTTCAGCCTAACCCCCATTAATTTGCTCTAGATCTCATGAACTTAGAGCCATTTCTGCTCCTCTCTAGCAATCTCACCAAAAGCAGCACAAACAACATGCACGGCAGAAACTAGAGAGGAGAAGACATTGAACAGGGGCAGAGCTGGCGAACCAAAGAAGAACTAAGAGAAGGTAACAGAGGAGCAGCAGCAGCAGCTTCTTTCTTGTGAACTGTCAGCAGTGCCAAAAGGAGCTCAACAACGAGTGGAGCTTTGCTTTTCTTGCTAATAAAAGGGCCAAGTTGCTCCAATCTCTCCATTTAATGGCCAAAGCAAGTTAGCTGCACCAACTTCAGAAACCATAGTCTAAATTAGCAAGCACTCTGTGAAAAAAAATTGGTCTTGATTGCGCTCGTTAAGCAACTTAAAAACGAAGTCTTCATCTACAGCCGGTACCCCCTCTACCAATTGCTGAATCTTTCGGGTTTTTTCGGCTTTCCGACGTGGCGCCAGAACCGGATTCTGTCCAGAACTCCACGCCGAATTTAATGCTTCAACACTTCCAACTTGAAATAAAGGTGCCGAAGAAGCAACCACTGCAATGTCTCCCACTTAATAAATTTTCGTAACTCTTCTCTTCTAACGCATGACTCCATTGACGGATGTTATAAATTCAGTCAGTTGTTACAGAGAAATAAAAAAAAAAAACAAATGAACAACTGGAAACACGAAGAACCCTCAACTCAACCACCCAATTATAAGAAAAATTGGGAAAAAAAAAGGAAAAATTAAAAAAGAATTACAGTTAGCATTAATGACAAATTATGCTGGTAATAATAATAATATCTGAACAGAATATCATCCGAATAGAAAAGTAACCAATTGACATGGCCTTAGATCCAATTTTTTCGCTAAAAGAAGAACCAAAAATAATGGGAGGAAAAAAGATTGATTTCTTCTTCTTTTTTTTTTTTTTTGTCTTTTTTACCTCTGAAAAATCGTGTAATCTAACTAACTCGATCATCTCTTGACTCGGTTCACGAATCGGCTTCGGACAAGGCCGAGTGCTCGACCTGGCTCAGCTGGTCGTCCCCGTCCTCGTCGTCGTCGACCGGGGCAGGGAGATTGAGATCGATCCAGGCCGTCGCTCTGGACTTGACGTCGTGGTGGTGGTGGCTCGTCTTCTTGACGGCCCTCGCCGTCACCGTCGCCGCCGCCGCCGCCGCCGCCGTCGAATTGATGGCGTGCGACCTCTTGTGCCCGCCCAGAGCTTGGCCCGAGGCGAAAACCCGGAAACAGAAGGGGCATTCGTGGACTTTGGAGGAGCCCGGGTTGGCGTTCTCGCCCACGTTCTCGGCGACCGCCGGGTCGCCGAGTTTGCTCTTCTTGTGACTCGCCCTGTGGCCGCCGAGGGCTTGGTACGACCGGAACGTCCGGCCGCACGTCTCGCACCTGTAGTTTCCCCTGTTTCGGTTCCTCAGAGCCTTGACCGCCAGCCCCTCGGATTCCTCGCTCTCCTCTTCGTCCTCTTCCTCTTTCCCATCTTCTTGGTCGTCGTCGTCTTCGTCCTCCCCTTCTTCCCAATCGTCCACATTCTCTCGTCCTCGATGACTTTTCTCTCTCCTCCACTTGCCCCGGGAGAGCAACATGAGGCAGAGGGCAAGGTCCTCCTCCGTCGTCTCGTCGGAGATCGAGCTCGCCGACTCGGCCTTACTCGGCATGCGCCTCATCTTCTTCCGGCAGCGGCGATCCTCCTCCGACGAGAAACGCCTCTGGGTCGTCGCCTCCGTCGCCGAGCTCTTGGATCGCCTCCCGGCCAGGTTCTTGGACGACTCTGTCTCGCTCTCCCTATCTTGCAGGACCACGGACCCGGCGTCGACCGCGAACTCCGGATCGGCCAGCCGAATGCTCTTCTTCGGGTTCTCCCGCAGGCCGTACCCCTGAGCTTGAAGCTTCCCGGCCTCCTCATCTCCCTCCCCTTCTTCTTCCTCCTCCTCCGGAGAAGAAGACGAGGAGGGAGGCGAAGAACCCGACCGGCCGCGCGGCGTCTCGGCTCCCCTGAGCTGAACCGGCGGTTCTTGCTCCTCCTCCTCCTCCTCCTCCCCGGGCTTGGGGGGAGGGGGAGGTTCACCAGGTGGGACCTCATGTGACCGCCCAGCGCTCTTCCATTGCAGAAGCTCTTGGAGCAGAGCTTGCACTTGTGTCTCTCCATCACAGCAACAACAGCAGCAGAACAGAGGAAAACAGAGCGAATGAAAACGAATTGGCGATCTTCGAACGGCAGAGAGGCGTGTGAGGAGGTCGCAACTCGCGAGTGCTGCTTCTATAGAGAGAGAGAGAGAGAGAGAGAGAGAGAGAGAGGCAGGGAGGATCTGAAGAAAAGGAGTAGGTGGCAAGCATTGCACCACCCCTGCCTGGGGGCGATATTAAAAAAAAAAAGAGGAGGAGAAGAAGAATTTACGATATATAATTAAAACTGAATTAAGAATATTGGGTTTTCTCGATAGGGAGTTACTTTTTTTTTTTTTTGGGGTCGAATATAGGGAGTTACTTTCTTAGTTGGGGCGTTTTCTAAAGAACGGGAAAAATATTCAACAAATAGAAGTTAGTTTTTTCTCGAGCAGCGAACCTAATGGTTCTTTTCTATTTAGAAAAAAAGGGGAAAATTCAGTCATTTCCCCCATCTCGTTTTTTTTTTCTATTTTTCTACATTGTGTTTTCCTAATAATAGCGAAAAAAGAAAAACCTTTTAGAGGGAGCAGCGTCGAGAAAATGTAACGGAAAATTACTGTTGCAGCTTACCAAATAAAATGATAAATTGAATTTTTTTCTTCTTTTTTTTTTTTTTTTTTGTCTCAAGCATGACAGGTGGCTAGCTTTGTCCAGGTCAAGGAAACTGCAGCTTTACCTTTGCCTTTGTGTTCTAACCACGAGGGCGAGAACGAAGAAGGGCAATTAATAGGAAGAAAGAAACGGCCTCGCCTGTGACGCGAGATTCGCTGACAAGCGAAATTACTCCTATGGAATTATAAGAAGAATTACTTAAAAATCTGACCAAAGTTTTCCATTAATCATTTTCCGAGCCCCAGGATCCGAGTATATGTAATACTGTCGTCAACTATTCTAAAAAGTCCGGTTGCTAGGATGAAGCCTCGAGTCCATCATTCTTTAGAGCTATTTCTTTCGTAAAATGATTATAGCTTGTATTGCTTATAAAAATCGATAAATGGATAACATTAAATTTTTGTTGAGAGTGAAAACATTTTTGTCGACGGATTATTTTTAAGAATTTTTTTTTTTTGTGAAAAGGGTAAAAGAGAAGAGAGAGAGAGAGGATGATAACGCATGATTAACATCAAGAGTGAATGTGGGGGGTTTGACCAAGAAAGTAGTGAACCTGGGTAGAAGCATCCACAATTTTTCTGAGAGAGAGGGGGAGAGAGAAAGGCTCCTTGAAAGTTGGATCCATTTGAACTTTGGTAATGTGTGGAGGAGGAAATGGGCAAAAAAACCAAGTCCAAAGGAATTGGAGTGTTGCATGGGGGAAATTTGGAGATTGAATGCCGTCTTGTGAGGGCATGGTAGACCGAGTCCTGGTCCTCTTGCTACACATCATCGTTGCCCTTTTTTTAGTTAGTTTTTTTTTTTTTATTCTATTTTTTGGTCCATGCTCTTGCTATATACCTATTGATTAAGACCCAAGTTGGTGAAAATTATTCTTTTTCCATTTTTTCCCAGTTTCTCCTTTCATTGTCGACTTTATTTCAGTAGTAACTCATACCTAGCATCCGGTACCAACTCGATTCGTGGCTTGATGAGGTGATTCCAAATGAGGTGGGGGTTTAATCCGAAACTCATGCGTTACCCGGCATTGTTACTAAAACAGGGCCCGATTTTTTTAGCAAGAACATGTTCTATTCTCAAGATATCAGTCAAGTGTATAAATGTAACTTGCGGGGTTGATTTATAATTGCAATACTTCTTTATTTAATCTTTTAAGAAAGCTCATTGGGATACTTTTCGACGAAAGCTTAGAGAAATCTACGTGAATTACATCCTTTAATAAACTTCGGCCAAAAGAAAACAAGAGAATTACACCGTAGGATGCATTAGTCATCTAATTCTTCCCAATAGAGTTCAAAGTGGCAAGTGGTAGGTCTTTTGAAATTTCAAGATGCCAAAAGCCATTTGGATTTATGCTGCGCAAACAACCAAAACGCAAACTGGTTAATTAAAATGAACGTGACCAAACCCACAATGCAAACTATTCGTAGACTTCTTCTAGAAATTCTACAAAATGTGAAAAGACAGCTTTGGACCCTTTTACAAGATGTAGTGCCCATTTTGAAACATATTTCTTATAAAAGGCAAAAGTAATGCCCTTTTTTTCCAAATCAATGAAGTCTGTCATGTGACGAGTCCAAGCATAAACGTTCAATCCGTTCTAAAAAGGATATAACTTTGAATCAAATGAAAGTAAATAGACGATATATTTTATTTTTTTACTTTTAGCCTTGTGATAGAATACTAATGTCAATTCAGTTCTAAACCAATTAATTAGGTGTTAATTGAGTCCTAGATTTTTCGATATTGTCAATACAATCTTAAATCTTTAGGCGACATTCCAATTCAATTCTTCTAACCAAGTTCCACCAAGAATCACTAGCGTGGCGATCCATAAGTCCACGTCAACATCCTGCATAGGACGTCGGCAATGATTGGATGTCACACCATCAATTGTCGACAGTAATTAACCGAAATGATTACATTGGAATTACGCACAAAAATTTAGAACTACATCAACAAAATGAAAAAGTTTAGGACCGAATTGGCATCTGCATTATAAATTTAAGACTGATTAGATAATTATCCTATTGATCGAGTACTCAAAAATGGAGATAGGGAATATTATCTAAACTACGTATAATCAAACAAGTGCCTGTATCTAAATATTAGAATAATGATACAATTATCCGTGAATATTTCTTTTCCAATTTTATCATTGAATTCTTATACTTTGTTCAATGTGGTCCTTCAATGTATAGTTCACTCCAAATACTATCTAGAATTACGATGGCCCAAAATTAAAATATCATTACAAAATAACCTTGTTTTATACCAGAAAAGCTTTCTTAAACCTTTTGCCGGGGAGACCCCAGGCAAGATTGCAAGCATGCTAAATAACGTGATACAACAAATGGCACTCTGAAAAGAAAAGATAAGAAAGGGGTTCACCACTACATGCTTCCTTCAATCTATTGCCAATTCCACGTCCCTTGGAATATTCTCCTTTGGTGGAACGAAAACACAATCATGAGTCGTCGAGTATACCAAGAATGACGTGGGATCTTTAACAGTATCATTTGACGGAAAATTGACTGAGACCAGATTTATGTACCAATTCAAAGTTGGTGCAGTTTAATGAAACCCAAAAAAGACAAAAGAAATTGAGGCTAGAATTGAGACTCGCGCTGAAGTTTAGGATTTTTTTTTTAAACAAAAAAAAAATAGCCCTCCCTTTCTATAGTTGAGTTGAACTCGTTAGGCTGTTTTCTTTCTCAAAAGTCTACTAGAAAATGCATCAACATATAAGCGATGCCTTACAAGCACAATATAAGATGTAGACGTGATGAAATTACTGAGGCTCTAGCGAACGGGTTAACAGGTAGAAGAATGCTAGAACGATCACTAGACCAATCGCTAGACATATGTTCTTATACTACGTTGGACAAATCGTCTCCCAAGATATTTAAACAGTTAGAGAAATGCATCGATAATGAATTTGTAGCTTGTTAATGCGACTCTTACAAATGTCAAAATTATGCAAACTAACTCCAAAATTAAAACTGAAAGTTATTGTCCTGAGAAGAAAACTATAGATCCATAAGGGCCGTTTTTTTTTTTTTCAGAAATGACACCAAAGGGTTCGTGCTTTTCTACATCGTCGTGATTGACGGTGTAAACCAAACAAGAGAGGCCGCCGCATGCCTTCTTCGTCCGGTCATCAACACGTTCAGGGCCCCTTTCTCGAGCGTCTAAAAGAGGTGAGTTAATTGATAACCGTCGGCCGAACCTCAAGGATGCTCATTGTCATATTTCTTTGCCAACAATCCTAACCAGACCTGGGGTTGGCATAACGTAATCATATCTATAATTCATGTCGACCTAAAACATCTTAATTTTATTTACACATCCCAAGTAATTGAATTGCGATGGGAACGTGTCAAGTCACATTCGTGTTCTGCAAACAGATCGTGTCCGACATTGGCGGCCCTGACCCTAGTCTTTCCTCTCCAACAGGTGTAAAAACTATGGTGAATATCACGAAAAACCTAAATTGATACACCCATATTGGTACATTTATAACAAATTTATCCTCTGTTACAAGAAATTACAAACAAATACACTTCTAATAAATTAAGGGTAAACTCAAAACTGGTACACTTGTCAACTGTCATGTGTTATCTAATTCAGAAATTTGATAGTAAAATTTAATGAAAACTAATGCATTGCAAATATATCACAGGTATATCAATTTTGAATTTTAAGGGAAATTTATCATAGGTGTAATAATTTGAAATTTTTTGCGGCATTGACCCTAAAAATTATGATCCGATACCAATTCATTTCTAAGGAAACGTAGTTAGAAGCATTGCCAAAAGGTGTTGTGTGGGGGCGCACGTACATTCTCAGCCATCAATCTATAGATTCTAGCGTCGTTTATCATCCCGTCAATCACTGGACCGGCTGCCTTACCGACGAAGGAGTCTTTGAACTTCAACAAGTGCCCCCAATTGTAAGTTACCATCCATCCGCTAGTCAAGGAAGTGGCAAAGAAAAATTTGTGGATATCAACTCAATTATAAACTTTTAAATTTTGTCAATTTAGTTCTAAACTTTAGCTCGAAATTTCAATGCAGTCCTTCCAATCTTTTTTTTTTCCGAAAATCATTAATGTAGCAATCCAATCATCATTAGACGTTTTACATGACACGTCATCACATCTGCAATTTCCAGCGAAAGTTTGTCAAAATTACTACATTGAAATTTCATGCAAAAATTTAGAACTAAATTGGCAACTTTAGAAAGTTCTTGAATATATTGGTATTTATACAACAAATTTAAAACTGATTAGACAATATTTTTGGAGTGATGATATGCAGGTAATCTAGGACCCATAACTCATTGGATTTGTGGATTTGAGGGTTTGAGGACAGAATATATTAGAATGAGGATTTATTTACATGAAAATGAAGCTAAAAGAACCTTTTTTTTTTTTAAATTCATAACTAATTGGAAAAATAAAAAAGACTGTACATTGAATGACGAAAAAAAGATAAATTGGGTCAAAGGACCCATTCAGCAGTCAACACGGCAAAAACTTCCATGTCTACTTGCGGGATAATTAGCGTTTATTCATCAGTGATTAAATATACCCAGAAAGTATGAGAATTCTACTATGGCCCCAGTTCATTGAAAATGATTACAATTAAGTTCATATGTCTAAGTATTAGAAAATTATTGTTCTAAAATAGCATTCTTAGTAATTAACGACATGAAACCATAAAATGTCCAACATAAAAATTTAAGATACAAAATAGAAGAGAAAAAGTATAGTAGATATGCCATAACTTTCGTATGCACTCATTTCAATATCAAATTTTTTTGAACAATCACTTGAGTGATACACGAAAGAAAAAATGAACATTTAAGTGCCTCTAGCAACAAATTCCGGCAAAGAGTCCTACATGGCTCTTTTTACTGAATTTTAAAGTCCAACATGGACAAAAGACAAAACTGTTAGAATATTTAAATAATAAATCTTGCCCTTTATCTAATAACTTAAATTTTTAAAATTGTTAGTAGTAGTCTCATAAAATCTCACATGATATCAAAGTTGGAACTCCCAAGTTCAACTTTTTATAGACTTTGTTTGCCTACCTAATTAAATTGTCATGCCCAATAGTAAGCAAAAAGACCAAACTAAGTAGCTTAACCTTTCTATAAAGTTGACTAAGGCAAGCGACAGCATTGATTAGCTCCGCCACCTTGGGCCACCTCATCACCGCTTCCCCTTTTATTGAAAGCTCGGCACCAAACCATCAGGCATAGCTAGGGGTAAAATTGGTTCTATGATAGGACCGGATCGATGGGAACTGATCTGGTTTTAGGTTCTAGAGAGAAATGGTTCAGTTTCTAGTTTTGTTTTTGTAGGAACTGAACCGAAATCGGGACTAGGAGCCGAACCAGGAACTAAAATAAAATCCCTAATTTTTCTCCCAAATCGAAACCTAAAGTGATGTTTATATTTTTATATATTGTAATTTCTTTCATGTATATAATGAGTGAATTTTTTATTTAATCTTTTCTTATATATATATATATGGATTTTCTTAATGAGGAGATTATCGTTGGTATATAAAGTTTGCCAATTGAAGCGTAATGAATATATGTGGTGAGGCTTTTCTAATAATTATTAGTTTAGTTAATAGTTATTTTTAAAATTAAAACTATTACTAAGTGATTAACTTTGATTGTTCTTTCTTTTAATTTCACTCTATTAGAATTTGAAACAATATTTCAAGGATGGATGAAGACTAAAGTTCTATAATTTAGGTTTTATATTACGTGTTTTGAAACTTTTATTATTTTTTCTAATGTTCATCTTTTATGGATTATTGCTATTGACAAATAGGAAGTATTTATTTTTTTTGTTGCCTTCAATATTGTTTTGCTTAACTAAAAAAAAAAAAAAAAAAAAAAAAAAAAAAAAAAGAGCCTGTTAGACCCTAGAACCAACCCTAGAATATATGACAGGGTAGGTTCCATGTTCCATATTCCAAAAAATGTGGTACCTCTAGGTTCTAGGTTCTAAGTGTATTAGGGTTTAGAGAAAAATGAAATTATCCCCAATTTGTTAATTTAGGGCAAAATCGATGTTGTTTGGCTCTAATGTTGCTCACTTTAATTCTCCAACAAGCCACATCAGATCGTTTATCATAAAATAATGTCGCATTAGATTTTTTGACAAAGAAACTGCTAATGGCACTTAAGTGCACTTTTTTAGAGCGGCATTGAAGTAAGACTCGAAAATTTAACATTAAAATGAAGTTATATGAAAGTTATGACACTTCTTGTACCATTTATCCTTGATAAAAAGAAACCACATATTTGCAGACTGACATAAGCCTCTTAGACAAGAGAGGTGGTATAACTTTAACATCTCCTCTTGTGTGCAAACTTTGTTGATAACAACATGAGAATTTGACAAACAAGGCTTCGTTTGTTAATGTTTCTATATCTCTATTTTTCTGTTCTTTTGTTCCTTAGAAAAATAAATAGATTCTTTTTAGTAACATCAGTTACTTTTTCTATCCCCAGGAATAGAAAAGTGGCCAGAGATTAGATTTGAAACAGAAATAACAAATAAAAAAAAGTTGCTTCTTATTCCCAAGAACAATTTCTCGAATAATTTTTTTTTTTTTTCTTTTTTTCTTCTTCCTCTTCTAACTGGTCCATTAGCTACCCGGCCACCGCTTGACGACTGGCTAGAGGAGGAAGAAGAAGAGACAGAAATATATATATATCTAAAAATTATTAAAAAATTAAAAGAAATTCTACATCACAAAAAAATTTGTAGATCGTACCAAATGCATTCATGTTCTTTTTTTTATTCCCGAAATAGAAACTTTGTACATTTACAAAATGCATTTTTTTACTCATAAACTATTTCAAGGAATCGAAATGAAAAATTATTCCTGAGAATAGAAATTTACCAAACGCATCCCAAGGAGCCACACATGCGGAATAAATCAGGGCAAAACCTAGTTTTACATTTAGAATGCTCAAATTAAAGTTAGGTTAATAGGTTAAAATGAAGACTTAATATATACACCATGTAGTAGAAACTAAAAGGGAACCGTGTGGTCTAATATTTGAAATTATACACAAGTGAGAAGCCATGCGTGTAGGATAAATAGGGGGCAAAACCTACCTTTAATACCACGTTAGTATATCCAAATCAAAAGTTAAGTCATTATACCACGTTAGTATTCCCAAATCAAAACTTAAGTCATCTGGTAAAGAGAGTCTGAATGTGTATAAAACCTTGAGGTCACACATTCAACAGAATCTAAAAGGGAATCCTCTGGTCTAGTATTTTAAATTATTATTTGTCTGGTCACTCTTTTTCAAACTTACATAGTGGTTTCTTTGAACTTTCAACCCACTATGGTTGCAAAAGTTTGGAGCAACTTAGTTATAAAGATTTAGGACGACCCCCTTAATCATGGTGCTAAAAAAGTCAAACTTTGGGTGGGTTGACCACTGTGAAACTCTCTCTCTCTCTACATTAACTATGCTTGGCTATAGTGTGGTTGAACGGAAACTTTGCTTATATCTAGTCGGCGGGACTTATTAATTCTTCGGCCAAAGTCATGGTCCAATTCATCGCATCCGTCGACTTTGGTCGAAACCGTGTGGAAGAGAGTCTCAATCTCGGAAAAAAAATCAGCTGGACTTTGGTGCCATTGGAAGGACTCGAATGTTCCTTTTTTTTCTTTTGCGCGTGGAGCGCAATTGAGTATAAGCTTTATATAATGAAAAAAATTGTGCTGAAAAAGGAATTGTGTAATTTTTATATATCTCTGTATGTTTTGATGAAGATTACTTGCGACAATTTATAGTCTTTGCAAGATGACCATTGGGGTAATAAGTTATTACAATGTCAATTACAATAAATCAGGATCAATCAAAGATATGCACAATCAATTTACAAGCCCGAGGGACATGATGAAACAAAGAAGATATGAAAATTTCCTGATATCATTAATAGCTTTATATTGGCATATCTTAACTCACGAGTTCTCAAATTCAAAAATAATGCATAAGATCAAGGTCGCACTCGGAATTGAGCAGAGGGACACTCGATGCCCGGAGAAGGGCACGATTCACCTACCTTCGTGAAAAATCAGTCCGATCAACGGTTTGATAGGCCATCTTATAAAATGATTTATGGCTCGACCTAAATTACCTAGAAATTAACATCCTTATACATGCCGGCCACCTTAATGATGCATGAATGTTTCTCGCGTCAACGGGCTATCAGCCTATCATGTGGCAGAATAAACTAAAAAACCCCTATTTCAGCAATATATTTTTCCTTGTTTTTCCTTGTTTTTCAAGTGTACGTGATTATATCAGATTTGACCAAGTCGACACGAATTGAACACTTAGAAGCAAAAAATCACAGTGGGCACAAACCCATTTATTGGCACAAATTCGGAGAAAACCCTCTCACTATAATCATCTGATAGATAGAGAATTCCGACACTAATAAGAAAGCATCAAATAGGCTGAAAAATACACAAATTATCAGATCGAACTATTTAAAGAAAAAAAAAAAAAGGGACTGAGCTCCAAACGAACAAACAGGCTTGGGTTTCTTCTAATCGAGCTCGTGCAGTAATCATGTCGACCTACGTGACACGGTAAACAAACGGTTGCATTCGAGTTCAACCCTTGCGTGGGTGGATTCAGAGGGGCCTGGAGGAGGCTTCGGTTCTAACTTTTCAAAATCAATTCTTAGGCCTCAGTTTTTCGAAAACTCCTTTACATCCATAAAGTTTGGGCCCACCAAATTTTCCAATTTTTCGAAAATTAAGGAAGTCCTTTGGAAGCTTATAAAAAAAAACGTCCAACTTCAAAGCTATATCTACAATAATGGTGCTTCTGATTGTGAAATATAGGGAATGATAAGTAATTATTAACTTAAGAAATTATCTGCTTTGATACAAATGGCATAATTGTAACTTTCACACACTATTTACTTTGTATGAGAGGTCATAAAGGAGATAATTCTAATGTGGTAATGGTCCTAAAAGGTCAAGAGCCAGAGATGTAAGGGAAGAACTCGGATTTTGGCATATTTAAAAAATTGAGAAAATACAATAAACATGCCTAAAATTCACTCCACGACAACAAAATAGGCCTAATTCCTAAAAGAAAAAATACGATAACTTTAGATTGGTATCAATTCTAACTCGAGCTTATTTCTGTCTCAAATATGCTCGTGTTAACATACTATCCAAAACAATCATTAGTTGTTTGAAAGGGTAATTTCACATATACATTACCCCCATGTCGGCACTGACGTGGATTTAAGGCACCAATTTCTCTGTTGCACCAACTTTCTCTGTTCGTCGTCTTCTTCCCACACGGATCCACCAACTTACCTTGGTTTTTGGAGGACGTTGTAGTTCCCCCGAATCAGTTCAAATCAAGAGAATAAACAGGCAAAGATCTGTCAGTTGGGATTGAGAGTGAAAACCCAGAAGAGAAAATAACTTCACCTAGGGCTTCGCATGCAAAGACCTCTTAGCTCCACGTCAGCTTCCGATGAACTGCTGTGCTATCTACGCGTCCCTCGTATCTGTCTCCTACCCTCCTCAACCCCCAGCCCTGCATCGCCAAAATGGCCTCCATCGATAGCCTCATCGCTCCCGACACCCTATAATCATCGCCAGCGACACCTACCAGGGGTTCACCATGTGCCAGGCTCTCATGGCAGAAAATCCGTACGACCCTTGGAACCTGAGCGAGAGGATGAGTCTGATTGTCCTGGTGCTCATGCCCGACAAGAAGGCCTATCGAACTTATGGATCAGATTGAATGAAGTCCGACTCAAATTGATTCATTTAATCCATTTTTGACATATTCTCTACAATATAAATCTAGCAATCAATTATTGATCTAGCTCATATTAGACCCAACTCAACATTCATTTTTAACAACTTTTCTCTTGAAATTATCACCTTGGATGTTAAATAGGAGTTCAGTTTAGATAATGACATGGAAGTGAATTCAAACCTTAAATTGTTATTGATGAGGAAAAGACACTTGTTTTCAAAATAATAGTACAAAGGCTAACATCATCATGATGGTACCAAAATCATACATCTCTCTCGAAGTACGAGGATGGAAAGGTATTTTCGATGAAGCCCACGTCATGAGCTAAAGATGCATCTCTTCATCTCTGCAATCGTTTAGTAATTGAATATTATATTTTACCCTCTTTAGATTTTGACATATCAACTATTAGTTAGAGAAAAAACAAATTAGAAAAAGTTGTAAATATTGAGAGAAAAGATGACATACTATTTTACTATCAAACATTAAATCAAACACTTGGTGGTGGCTTAGCATTACGCAAAGTCAAAGGGAACTAGTGCCCATAACGTCTAAGTGCCCATAACTGAAATTTATCCTTTGAGCGAACTAAGTGCCCATAACGTCTAACAATATATTCTATCTCCTAATCTAGTGCAAGCCATCCCCTACCAAAAAAAGGTCCAATCAATGAGGACTGAGACCTCCAAGTAGAGGGTGGGCTTACGAGTGGCGACGTGGGTGGAGTCTTGGCTTCGCCCGGCCGAGTGCTGGCCGAGCAGGTTCGCCCCAAGTCTCGAAGAGATTCACTTCATCTTTGCTCTAAGTCATATTCTTCTAAGTGGGTTGGGTCAGGGTAAAAGATCTAGACCCATTAAAACTCACATTTAATTGGGTTTTACATCTCCAATTCAAAACAAACCCATTTTTTTATATTTGACTAATCCATACCTAACTCAACTTGTAACATATTGGTTAAAAAGTGAGTCTTCAACCCATTTTGACATCCCGACTGATAACCAAATAGAGCTTAGCCGAAGGCAAGCGTTTGCTGACATACCTGGTGACTTGGGGCAATTCGATCTCTTTCCGTTGCGGAGATGTTTGGGGTTAGCGAGAAAAGTGTGCTCAATGTGAATGACTTGACGTAAATGAGCACAAATATCCAAGGTCATGACCAAGCGTACAACCTCCATTAATGGGGGTGATCGAGCTCAAATTTGGGTCGCGCCACCTTAAATGTCTATCCATGACCTCACTCGCCTCAATCATAGGCGGCAACCTCGACTAGTGGAGGTTGACTGTAGAGCACAAAGTGAGAGAAAAGGGAGCTCAATAGCCGTCCGGGCACAAAATGAGTCAGCAAAGCTTGGGAGATGGCTGAGCGAGGGCGGTGGCCATTAGAAAAGCTTTCTGGAGCTTGAAAAACTAGACCCGAAAATAGGGGCCTCCAGTGAACTCGCCAGAGATGATTACGACGACTGCCAACTGTCATGGAGGGTTTGTCGGAGGTCATGGCAAGCTGCCAAAGGTTTGGGTGGCGATGGGTGAGCAGCAGTGAAGTTAAGGCCGAATAAGTTCGTGCGAACAAGGGCGATGAACTGAGATAAAAGTTATCTTAAATTCACGTCAGCACTAACACGAAGATAATGTACACATGGAATTGCCATGTCGGACACTAACGGCACTTTTGAACGACAAGCTAAAAATGGCGAATTTGAAACTTGAGTGAAAGTTAGTGATTTTTCTTGAAACAAGAATAAAGTTTGGATCATAATTGATAATGGACCTAAAATTTGAAGTTCTTATAGCGAATTGGGCCAACAAAATAACTCTAGTCAAAACTACTTATTCGCCATGTCAACTCAACTAAGATGACTAAAATACCCCCTCTTCTATAGAAAGAAAAAAATCAGAAAATTACAAAACGACAATCGTTTCGAGTAAATTTGTCCACATCAAATCATCAGTCAAGACACAAATGATGGCTAGCAATGACTGGACCATCACATTAGAAATTTCATGCACGATTTAGCTAAGATTGTATTTTCACTCAAAGGCTTTGATCATATTAGTTCAACTGAAAAATTTAGGATTAAATTCAACTATGTACAACAAGCCTATGACTGATTTGCAACTTTCTAGCCATTTGTGGTCACCCCAGTGGCCGCCCTTCTCACTTAGAAATAGGATGGTGGAGAGTAGGATTCTCACCTTCTTAGAGGGGCTAAGGTGGGGACAGTAAGTGAGGAAGTAAGATTTCGCAACCTACGCCCAGCACATAGCACACATAGTGACTTATAATAGATATAGGATAGAACCAGACAAAAAATAAAAATAATTTGCCACTTTCCCAATCAAATTGTGTTTGGCTTAAGGTCTTTCTAGATCTCCCCTACTAAGTTATAGAGGTAAACAATTCTAGGTTCTACATGAAAATTGAAAGCTATAGGAATAGATTCCTTAATTTTTGGAACATAGAAATTAATCTGCATATTGAGGAACTTGGAACCTACCTATCATAGGTTCTAAGGTCAATTATAGGGTTTACGTAGGTTCAATATGTATTCTTAATAGAATAATTGTAGTGAATTATCAACTCTAATGACCATTAGTTGCTTCAACCCACTTATCACAACTTATAGTTAGACACACAAAGATTATGAAATATAAACAAAATAAAAATCTCAATCATAGATATCGCCAAGAATAAAAGCTCAAATTAGTGATTTTAGATTACACACTCATCATTGAATGCCATAGAATGCCGCAAAATTGTGTGAAGACGTGGAACAAGAAAGACACAAAGACTTATTTTAAGTTTGCGGGAACCATTCATCGAAATAGATTCTCCATTTTTTTGAACCTAAAACTTACCCTGCATATACTAGAATCTGGAACCAAACCACTTTCCATCAGTCCAATTCTCAGATTTTGGATTATACCCTTAAACCATACTCACTGCTATCGAGCTATAAATCATATATTCTTTGCCCCTACATAGGAAATGTTTTTGTCATTATTAACTAGGATATTCACGTTATTAACCAGATCATTGTGCATTTATTTTGTCCATGCGTAAGTTAATAAATACACATGATCATTAGTAGATGCATTGATTGAAAAGCCAAATGGGTCAGACCTGGCGACCTCCATGTCGGATTATTAGTTTGCATTCGTGTTCGACACAACTCGCAACCAATGCTACAACGACAAGTACAAACATTGCGAAGGTAATTTGAAAATCAACTTCAACAGCTTATGAACCCCCTTTCATTTTATCCTTCTCGAGTGCAAACATCTTTATATTCTTAGCCATTGGAAATATGTACGTTCGCCTCGTATGCAGTCACATTGACTGTTTGATTCAAAGTTGGACATATGTAGAGACGCATGCATGGCCGTATGCATGCTAGCATTTTCTGCAGAAACTTAAAAATGATTATAAAATGTAAAGAAGATTCTACAACGCACGATTTTGAAGCTAGTGAGTAATGACAATAAGCACATAATGAACAAGACTATGCAAAGAATAAATAACACTGCAACATGGATTGACCAAACCTCTCTTTCTATTATGAACACAATTATGTTCCCGTTAATTTACATCGGGGAAGAATTAAACAAATAACTTAAAACAAATGGTCAACTCGCGTACTTGTAAATTTGAACTTCTCTTACTTACATAAAAAAAAATGGAGGGTAAGAAATCAAGATCATAAATAACTGGAGGGCAGAAGGAAAAAAAAAATCCTCACTTTGTTGCTTCTTCGGCAGTTGTTGAACCAATCCCCACCTGCAACCATGAAGAAGACCCTCCACTCATGTTCACATCCTTGAGTTCGCTCAACTTTGCAAGCTTTACCTTACTCTCTGCTTCATCGTCGACTGCACTGTGAGTTGTTGCGATGTTACTATCATCATTGTAATTATTGTCTATGTTATTATTCTTTTCATTATCATTCTTGTTGCTGTTGAAGTCATTCTCTTCCATGTGCTGACTATTATGTTCGCTCTCTTTAGGATGCAGCCCCAGCCACGACTGCAAGTACATCTCCGCGGACACTCGGGCGAACCGGGCGGCGGGGCTGTTCATCGGGTCACGTCGGAGGTCGTCAGATGGCGCGGGGAGGTTCAGGTCGAGTTTCAGGGTGAGAGGGTCGTCGGGGTTGATGAACTTGCCGGGCATCTGCTGGATTTGCTCCATCTGTTCATGCAGGTGTTGCAACTTCGCAAGCGCCGGTGCGTCTGCGGGGTTCGACGTTATCCAGTGGCATCTCTTGTGCCCACCCAGCGCCTGGCCTGAAGAGAAGACCCGGTGGCATATCGAGCACTCGTGCACCTTCGACTTCCTCTTCGAGGTGGACGGCATCGAGGAGCTGAGGCCGTGGTCGAATGGCGAATTCGATGCCATGGACTTCGTCGTGAAGAACTCGTCTTGTGTGATGGCATCCTCGTCGGGTACCCAGTCGTACGCGTGGTCGAGCCTCGCGGCGAAGCACCCCTTGACCTTCTTGTGGCTTGCTCTATGGCCTCCCAATGCTTGGTGGGAATTAAACACTTTCTTGCATGCTTTGCACTCAAAAAGGCCCTGGCCTTTATTGGGGATCACCCCTTTGGCCTTGTCCGTGGTGGGTGGTGATCTGAAGGCGAGAGGAGCAATGAAACTTATCGGCCTCCGGCGCTCCTCGTCCTTGCTAGCCGATGCGCACGACTCCTCTGGCTCTGCCGAAGACGGATCCACCATGCCATTAGACAACATCATTAGGCAATTTGCTAGGTCTTCCTCTTCACTTGACGGGCAATTGGAATTAACATTATCAACCTTCACTCTCAAGGACCTTTTTCTTTTAGACCACTTGCACCCTCGCCTCCTTGAGACGCCATCCTCCTCGTCCTCGGATTCTGGGGATGACGAGTACGAGTCGCCGACATCCTCCGAGCCCGCCCCGCACTTACCGTGCTCAAGGAACGACTTCCACGAGGAGAACTCCTTACCGCAGTTCTCGCACGCCCGGCAGCTCTTGAGCCGATTAGGGTTGGCCCGCAGCCCATACATGCGCTTGCTGCTGGGTGGCACGTTGTCCCCGATGTTCTTGTCCTCCCAGTTGCTCCCGGGGTCCTCGTCGTCTGTGTGCCCGCCCTCGTCGCCGATCCCGTGGGCCCTCATGTGCCCTCCTAGGGCCCTTCCGCACATGAAACCCTTCTTGCAGATCTTGCAAAAGTGCTTGAAATTCAGTTGTTGGTCGACAATCAATGCCATCAGGAGAACTCGATCAATCCTAAGTAAAGATGCAAACCAAAAAGAAAAAGGAGGCAAAGGAGAAGAAGAAAAGACGAAGAAGCGAAACCTAAGAGCAGAAGAAGGGTGATGATGAAGAAGATGACGAGGATGAGGATGGAGGTGTGTGCTGGAAAGAGATGGAAAGGGAGGGCTTTTTTCTGTGGTTAAGATTGAGACAAAGGAAAAGATGGGTTGGAGTTTGTTCTTTGTATAGTGAAAGTGGTTGTGAGGTTGTATGGTGAAGCAACGCCAGTCCTAGTTTTTAGTTGTGGTTGTGTGGACAGAGAGAGAGGGAACAAGAAACGATCGAGAGAAACGAGGTTGTGCTGGGGGAAGAGGGGAGTTGGTGGTGGTGACAAGTGGAGGAGGGGGAGGGAGGAGGGGGTGGTGGTGGTGGTGGAGACTTTTTCCACGACCGTGGAGGGGGTGTTGCCGGAGGTGGCGCCGCCGCAAACGGAGACGAAAGGATAAGCTGTTCGGGGGGGGGGGGGGTAAGGTGAGCGGGGTTTGCGGCGGACCGCTTGTCCCCAGTCAAAAGAACTAAAAATGGGATAAGTGATGAGGGAGTGAGTTTGAGTTGAGTTTGAGTTGAGTGAGGGAGTTGGTTCTAACTGCCACACACCTATTCATGTCCCTTCCATTCCAAGCCAAGTAAAACTAAAGAGAAATTGAACTCATGCTCCTCCTTGTCTGTCGGTTGGTTCAAGCCGCTTTTCCATAAAAATCAGAAATTAGTATTAATAATTTTTTTCTCCTTTATTTTCTTTATAATCTCTCTAAATGGCAAGTGTAACGACAATTTCTTGTCCTAATTTTGGGTCTCTCTTGGTTACTTTTCTTTTGGTCTCTCTTACTAAATTATTCGTGGTCCACATTGACTCGAGAAGTAAAAACGAAAGAGTTCATCTTTTTAATTTTAGGTTTTTACCAATGATAGAGTTGGTGTATGGAATCGGTCAAAATCACTTGGGAGTTAATTTAGGTAAAGCTGATTGCTATATGTCTAGAAGACATGTGATGATGCAATGACACCTTTTGGTATTGTCACCAAAGGGAAGCCACATGACTTCCGAGTTTTCTGCCCTTCCATTAGTTTTTTTCCAAGTATAGAAAAACCTTGGATCACTAGTGTATGATTTACTTATAATTTTAAAGATTAAACAATACTTGTCGATTATGATATAATTTGATATTAGTTATCGTTTCTGTTCCAAGAAATTTTCATGGTTCATCTATACTAGATAAATTTTGTTCCCCATAGCTTAAATCTCCCACCGAAACAAATGAATAATTTCTGGGAAATTTTATTGAGCCATTCATAATTAAATAAACTGGCCATGCCATCTTCCATAGTTTGATAAAAGGGAAGATAACACAAATTATCTTTGAATTTTAATCATGAATTTTTTAATATTTTCATATAATTTAGGAATTGTATTAAACATTTACTACTAATTCAAAGATTACAAGAACTGAAAGTTTAGGAATGACATTGCACATGAGACCAAAATTCAGAGACTACATTAAACCAATTAAAAGTTGAAAGGCGAGATTGCACATTGGATCAAAATTTATTGGTTTTTTGTGCTATTGTGCCTTTGATGTGACAAGGAAGAAATTTAAAAAAAGTGGTTACAATTTCACCCTTAATTAAAATTACTGGAAAACGACGTGTATTTTATAACTTTAGCATTTCTCCTTATGCAAAAGAACATCAGACAGGGCGATAAAGAAATGAGGCGTGCGCCCCATTATAAAAGTATGAACAATCAGCCTATTTTCTAGACTTTTTAATTTTTCAATTTTTCCCTGAACACATCTAATATGTGACATTTCGATTCCAACTATGCCATCACCTCATTTAAAGGTCAGCCTGTTTTGTAATTTTCGGTAATGTCTTAAAGGCATCTCGTCTAAATTTTTTCTACTTCCATTTCTAAACTCTCAAAAAAACTATTTTGAAACGCTAATCTCAACGAAACTAATGCTAAATCTTGCTAAATACTATTATCAAAGGCCTCCATTTTTCTTTGCTTTTATTGATCTAATTTGGTTCTTACTTTCTTTATTCTACTTCACTTTAATTGTTCATCATTGTGGCCATCATAAATTATATACCTACAAATAACTAAAGAAAAATTAAGCTGAAGCAAACATTTACATAAGTTATTTCAGGCATATTAAGATGTGTATTTATTTAAATAAAAAGGGCAAAAAAGAGAGAGCATATATTTTTACTATGTCAATGAATTATGTAATCTTATAGGTTTTGATTACAGGATTAGTCATAACTAATTATCTTTTTTTATTAACTTTTTACTGATCTAATTTTGATCTTAGTTTCTTTGTTCAATTTCACTTCACTTGCCTTTTTCCTGTTCATGATGATCGCCCTCATGAGTTCCATTCATCGTAATAACCAATAAAAATTAACATAAGTTATCGGAAAATTCTTGTAATATATAATTCAATAATTAAAAATAGAAAAAAGAGGAAATATATATCATTACTGTATATCAATAAATGAATCGAATATATTGTAGTCTATAGTGAAATTCAATTTGTTTAATCCTATTCAAGTATTCTAAAGTTAAAGTCAGGATAAGAGTATTTAAATTTGAATTGACCCACTCCTTAGTAAATATTATGCATGTTAGTCTTATTAATAAATTTTACTTATCCAATTACATTTGGAATCAATATTATTTTTGTATCTATTATATTATAGTTAAAAGTCAGATGTAAGATAACATTCACTCTTGTGCTTACCATGCGGCACTTAATATTACTTCTACGATTGTTACTTGGCAAGTCACAAGATGTAATTGTGCCGCATACCCCATATTCAACCAATTCGTAATAGTTCAATGATTTGTCGTCCTCAAACTTCTATAACTTATTAAATATGAATGTATTCTTAAATGTATCCGACCAACAAAATAGTTAAAGATAAAGTATCTTGAAATGAGTTTTTATTATCCTTTGCAAACATTTATCTCTTTGAACTTATCTCCTTGATTTTAAGTATGAAGGGAAAAACAAATAAAGATGAAGTATCTTGAAATATATACTTTATGCATACAAATTTCAAATTAAGTCAACAAGGGATATATATATCTCATTATATAATCCTAAGAAGAAGAGGAAACCGTCTAAGTTTCTCCATTTAATGTGCCATCTCCACATGCTTCTCCTCCTTTGTTTACAATATTTTGTAACCTAGTGCACTGATATTCAAAGCTTTATTTTTCTTATTATGTATCATTAAAAAAAAGGTTAGCCATGACTGATCAAGCACTCTTACAAATGGTGTGACATCAGCACTAAAATGATCATTTTCACATATGTTTGTGTCATGACGTTTGTATCCGTTTGTGTCATTTCATTTAAGACTCATCCTAAAACTTACCCTGCTATGCAAGTTCATTTTTGTTAATGGTAGGAGGGACGAAAACTATAATACACAAGATATGAAAAGTTATTGAACATCGTTTTCTTTAAAATTTATGTTTGGGAATATATGAAAAACCGGAGGAATTGGAGTGGGGTAGAATATAGAGAAAGTATTTAAATTTTGAAAAATTAGAACGTACATTGCCGGCGAAAAGTAAACATTATCCAAACGGAGTTATCCATCCATAATTTGAGCGAGAGACTGTATTATATAACCCTCAAATCAAGGGTGGATTACACTGTTTGTATTAATTTTTTACACCACCTGTATGCTATAATATATACTGAAATTTGTGAGAATGAGATGGAGGGGAAACTTTGAATTTGTGGGGTTTCTCTAGGCATTTTCTTTCCTTGATGCTCCCAAACAACGCCTAAACATATGATAAAAATCCGTGATATTATTGATAGAGTCTAAAATGATGTCATCGTGTGTTTACATCAATCGTATTATAAATAATAAAACTTGCATAATACAAGAGGGCCGTTTCAATTGAATGATTTTATAAAAATACAGCTTTTGTAGTAATTGAATTTCATAGCTATTTTCTCTAGATTTAAAAGAAACTGCAAATATTTATCTTCGCAAATATGCTATTAAATAATCATTTTTGGCGTATCACTAATAATTAAGAGGTTACATCATTAAATGACAAAGGAAAAGATTTCAAAGTAAAATAAAAAATGAAAATAGTTTTACCCAAGTATAAGAAGATATTTGTTTATTCGTACATAACTCGTTTTACTTCAAAAAAATAAAAATAAAAGTAATCTTCATCAGATTCAGCAAAAGTTCAAGATACGAAAATTTCTATTGAAAAAGACACTGTTCATTAATACTTTCCGGCCTAGACTTCTCAGATGATCGTCAAAGAGTTGAGATTTCACGATGGCGGGACCCGAGAACTTCAAGTTGGTCTTAAGCGTTGTGATTAGTCAGTAATCTCCGGATTAAGCAAAGTCATTTGCTTCCGTCAGGGCCACTGAGTTTAGTCTTTAATCAGTCGTTCATCATTCGCTTGCTTCGGATCAAAGCATTGGAGTAAACCTACCCCCACTCGCTTAATTAAGGAGCGACAGGGATTAATTGAGGAGAGAAGTGAAGCACCGACTGCTAAAAGCAAGAAGCCCTTTTGCTTCGCTACCCGTCGCATTCGCGATTTGTTGTTTTCCCGATGTACCGACTGGGTGTGAATCCACTACACCACAACCTTAGATAGACTTGTTAAAATGAATTATAAATAAAATTGTTATATGATTCGGTTATATTTAGTAAATGAGTTATAAATGAATTTAGAATTATAAAACCCAAAATAATATGAGTGTTAGATGAGTTCGTAGCTTATCTAGACGTAACTTACCTTAATGGCTTTCTCTTCAATCTGTCTCGTCCTCACTCAATTTTGGGCTCGTTCCCTCTACACTTTCATCTCGATTTTGGTATAAATTTTCTTAGAATTAGTTAAATATGAAAATATTTTAACAATATAGGTCGGGTCGGGTATGAATTTAATCAATATGGGTCATTAGATTTGTATTGCATATAAATGAGTTAAATAGCTCAATTTCGATTGGATCACTTTCAATCCGACCAACTTGTTTGATAGGTCTAATTGTAAATCACATGAGTACATGTTGGGTCCATCAAAATCAATGGCTTTAAGTACACCGGGTTCACACGTATTCATTACATCTCAAATATATCTTTCCCCCATTATGGAGAAAAACTTGCTAGTTTCTAAATTTACTAATCTGAGTCTTAGTCGTTAGTTATGTGGATCCCTATGTGAGGCCCACCCTTGATTCGTATGAGCAATTATCATGATCGATCTCATCTAGTGAATGATCAAGACAAAATCTCCCTCCCTTTTAAGACGATACTTGATCGGGCAATTATTTTAGGGCCAATCTCGTTTGGATTTGGGTTTCCCTCAATTGATCTCCATCGTTGATCATGTGGGTCGCATATAGAATTAATGTGAACAAATCACATGATCAACAGCAAAGATAAACCGAATCACTCCACCTTGATATGTACAAGTATTTTCTGTAATTGGGGCCTGATTTGTAAGTGACCTGACCGCACGCCATTTCAGAGAGTGAGACCGTTTGAGACCAAGCTTTCATGTCCGTAAAATTTGTCCCCACTGAAATTTGACTTTCTTTCATTAATTTATACTAAAATATTGATCCAATAGTTATCGCGGCAACAAAAAATAATGTAACGATCACATCAATATCAATTTGTTTAATACATTGAAAAATTGATATTGTAGCTTACTTAAATCATTTTATAATTTTTCAACAGTTGTAGCGCTCTCAATAAATTTCAGTGGATCTAAATACATTTTTAAAGTACAAGTTTAGAAGATTTTACATTCTTTTTTAATATATTTTCCCTTTAATCAACCAACGATAGATTATGTTTATATGTAAGAATATGTGACAAATTTAGAGTTGGGAGAGTTATTAAAATGATTAATTCAAGGAATATCCATGTTTTGTCGCAATAATCCTAAGGAATATAAACGATATCCTATGTTAACTTTAAAGGTTTCGATGAGTCAATTAGTTAAAAATAATAATTAAGAAACTATTGTCTCACTTGTAAATAGTGAATTCACGATAATGTATCAGCAGTATTCACATTAGAGGTGAGCATGGTCCGGGTTGGGCCGGTCCACCCCCTAACACTAGGATCAACCCGCACAGTGTTGGTCCTCAATTTTTAGGACTAAGGACCGGACCAACCCAATGGGTTCGGTCCGGTTCTAAGATCAACCCAAGACCAACCGATAATTTTTTATTTTATTTTTTGTACTCCTTAAAAAAGCAATTGAGGACCTAACTAACCCAATAAGTTCGGTCCAATTTCCAGGTCAACCCAAGACCAACCGATAATTTTTTATTTTATTTTTTGTATTCCTTAAAAAAAGCAATTGAGGATCGGACTAACCCAATGGGTTCGGTTCGATTTCCAGGTCAACCCAGGACCAACCAATAATAATTTTTTTCATTTTTTGTACTCCTTGAAAGGGTAACCGAGAACCATACCGACCAAATGGGTTCGATGATGAGCGAGATCAACTAAGAAAGGCAAGCGGTGAGGGTCAAGTGGGGTGAGTGTCGAACATAATGAGCATTGAATGTCGAGCGGAAAGCAACAAGCCAAGCGAGCATCGAGCGGCGAGCAGCATGAATGACCCAAAGTGAGCGAGGCGAGTGTCGAGTGGCAAGCAAAGAAGTTGCTTCTTTCGATTTTAGCAAATTGAAGACTAAGATGATAAATAATACAGAAGAGAACGAATACTAGAGGAAGATGCCACAAGGAGCTATTTATGCCTTTTTGGACGTCGTGAGGACTCCTCACAAAAACATTTTTCTCCTTCGTAAATTATGACTATCGACACTATAAAAGACATTAAAAATCTAAGTTATTAAAGAATAATGTAAAATTACTTGAACTCCTCAATAAAGAGCTATTTAATGTTGTTGACGCTATTTAATTTAAGCTTTTCTCTATATAAAAAAATTATAAATAATATATATATATATATATAGTCAGGGTTGGTCCAGGTTGGACCGACCCAAAACTCTCAGGACCGAGGACCGACCCGCACAATGCTTGTCCATGAAGTCTAGGACCAAGGACCGACCCAATCTCCCGGGGAATTGGATCAGGACCAGCAGGGTCGGGCCGGTCCAGGGTCGGTCTAGGGTTGACCCGGACCGATGCTCACCCCTAATTCACATGCAATCATTGTCATTAGAATTTCGAAGTTATATGTCACTAGTGTAAACTAATTTTTCTTAGGAATTTAAATAGAAATTTTGAACTTATAAATTATTAATATCAAAGTTCGTAACTGCACTGCAAGTTACATGACATTGTGATCATGAAAATATTTTATAGGAAGAAGAATGATAGAATATAACTTGAAAAATAATGTGACAGAAATTTAATAAAAACAAAAAACAAATTGATAGAAAGGAGGAGGAAAGCATGGGATTGAAGTGAAAGTCAACATGAATTAGTGAAATGAAATTTAAAAGGGAAAAAAAACGAAGAAAGCAGGGAGGATATGAAATGTGCGATATGTCCTCCTTAAAATCTCTCTTGATGTATGGATTTGATAAATAGATATATAATTTTTTTTTCCTAAAGATACATTAGTAATCGAAAATTCAAAACACAAGGAAGAAGAATTTTAAAAAATAAATAAAAAGAGATAAACAGGAAATGAAGAGGGCGATGCAGCCTACCCTCCCCGAGGAGAGTTTATTAATTTTTTTTGAAAAAAAGTAAAAAAAATCATAAACTTATTAAATTGATATCAATTCAATCAAAAAAATTTTAATTAAACCAATTTAATCCTAACAATTTTTACATTGATAACAATTTAGTCTATCTAGCCAATTTAATTCCGAAATTGCTAACATGAATGCTAGCAATCCGATATGGCACGACCGGTGCTAATGTTGATAAATTTTCTAACTTTTACATTTTTTCATAACTTTTTTTTTTTTTTTTCTCTTTTTTTTCTTTCTTTTTCCCTCTTTTTGTACACTATTAGCCGGCAAGGTCTCCAACTGACCATCACCGGCCACAAACAAGGGCCGGTGACCCTCACCTGGTTTGGGCAAGGGCCTTTACACCCTCGCTCGAGGGTCGCGATGCCCTTGCCTGAATTCGGGCAAGGGTGCAGAGGCCCTCCCCCAGAGCCTATGGCCAGCGACCTCGACGACTAAAGGGTGAAGAAAAAGAAAGATAAGATAAGATAAAAAAAAATTATAAAATTATAAAAAAATTATAAAATTATTTTTTTAAAAAAAATCCCATATCATAGCCGGTTGTGTCACTCAAGACCACTGGAATCCATGTCACCAATTTCCAACCTAAATTAACCAAATTGACTGAATAGAAACAAATGCAAAAAAATGTAGGACTAAATTAATCCATTTGAATGGTTTAGAACTAAATTAGTACTAATGCAATAAGTTTAAAACTTTTTTAATACTTTTCCCTAATTTTTTCATTGGCAACATACCCATGGTTTGCTATGTACCATCATTTTACGTTAGCATATTCCATTCGACTTTAATTTTTAAGCTACTGCATATATGTGATAACATCACTTGAATTAGAGAAACAAAATAAACCAAGTCATTTCTTAGAAGTCCCAAAGTAGAAAACATATGTATTGCATAATTTACATTTGCTCAATTATAGTAGTAAATCAAGTAGACTTGACCCCCTTCTCAACAAGACACACATCTCTCTCATCCCAAAAGTCAAAAACCAAAAAGCATAAGTCAATTCAGACCAATTAGCCTATGCAATTCAGCTACAAAATCATCTCCAAAGTGCTGGCCAACAGATTGAAACCATGGCTTTTTGAGATTATAGCCACTGAACAAAGTGTCTTTGTTAAAGGACGACAAATCCAAGACAACATACTGATTATTCAGGAGGTGTTGCACCGGTTGAGGACCAAAGAGAGAAAAAAGAAGTTCCAGGCGATTCTAAAACTGGATATGCAGAAGGCTTATGATAGGGTTGAGTGGGACTTTCCAAGAATTAGTATGTTAAAGATGGGATTTTGCGAACCATGGATTGGGCTAGTAATGTAATGTGTTTCTACTATTTCTTTTAGTATCAAAGTAAATGGAAATTCTACAGGCTACTTTTCACCCTCACAAGGGATTAGACAAGAAGACCCACTATCCCCTTACCTGTTTATATTGATGGCTAATGTTCTTTCCTGGATGATGCACAAAACAATAGAAGATGGGAGTATCAAAGGAATAAAACTTAACGGGTATTGTCTTACTTTGTCTCATCTTTTATTTGCTGATGACGCCATATTTTTTATGGATGGGACAGTTAGAGAATGCCAAAACTTGGCAAATATCCTGCACCAGTATTGCTATGCAATGGGCCAAGCTATTAATTTGAACAAATCAAGAGTGTTTTTTAGCAAGGGCTGCCCTTTGAGCTTGAAGAGGAATATGGCACAAGAATTACGAGTGCCAATCATTGACAAAACAAGGAAATACCTGGGATACCATCCGATTGGGGCCAAACGAAAAAGGAGATGTTCGCATGGATTCTAGCCAGAGTGAACATGAAGCTTGAATGATGAAAAGAAAAATTCTTATCAAAAGCTAGCAAAGAAATTTTGATTAAAACTGTTGTGCAAGCTCTTCCTCAGTATGCAATGTCCATTTTCAAGATCTCCATCTCAGTCTGTAAAGCCATTGAACAAAGAATTGTAGCTTTTAGGTGGAAACAAACTGACTCCAAAAGATATATGCATTGGAAGAAATGGGAGGTCTTGAAATGCAGAAAAGACGAAAGGTGTCTCAGCTTTAAAGATTTTGTTAATTTCAACAAGGCCGTGTCAGGCAAACAAGCTTGGAGACTCTCACAATCGCCATCAGCCTTGTGGAGTCAAATTCTTAAAGGAGTTTATTTTCCAAATGGGGATTTGTGGAAGGCAAAAACATGACAACGACCATCTTGGGGCTGGCGAAGCATCCTACTAGGACGGGAAGCTATAGAATCAGAGGTAAGATGGATGGTGGGAGACGGTAAAAGCATCAACATTCGTCAAGATGAATGGCTTCCAAGGGGTGTGATAGGAGGCCCAACAAACAAGAATGACCCTGTGAGGGTGGTTGAACTGTTGAACGAAGAAAGGAGGTTATGGGATGAGCCCAAACTCCGTGATCTATTTGATGATCAAGTAGTCAATGAAATCCTATCAATACTCATTAGCGCATACCTTAAGGAAGATAGGCAAGTTTAGATGGGGAATAAGTCAGGCACCTACGCCATCAAGAGTGGCTACAATAGCGTTTGTTCAAAGGCCAACAACCAAGACCCAAACAAAGCTACGACTTCCTATTAGCCGCCCAGAAAACTTTGGACTAGATTATGAGATCTACCAATTCCTCCTAAAGTGAGATTTTCCTATGGAATGTATGCCAAAACACAATACCAACAAAGGAAAATCTTTACAAGAGGAGAATCTTACTCGATCCCTTGTGCCCCCTATGCTTAAGGCAACCCAAGACGGTCAAACATCTATTCTTCCTATGCAAAAGGACTCGGCACATATGGACAGATCTGCGCCTCAATCTCTATAACAAAACCACCTCAGTCACTCGAATGGACAAATGGTTTGCGGACTTCTTTGAAGAAAATATTAACTCACCTACAACAAAAATGGTGGCCAGCATACTCTGGCTAATTTGGAAGCTTAGAAATGACCAAGTCTTTAGAGCTTGACCCCCTAACGCCGACTCCCTAATAGACACAACCCAAGTGTAGGTTCAATCCTTCAGGAGATGGTGCTCAAGCACTGAAAAGAAGAGATTTAGCAAGCAGAACTCACCTGAACGATGGTCAATGCTGACCATCAGCGCTCTCAAGCTTAACGTTGGTTGTTCATGGGCGAACGGAGAGAAGACAAGCTCGGCTACCGGGATCTTGCGAGACTCGCGAGGCATCATGATCGATGGCTTCGCGGAAGAGATCCAAGCCGCTTCTCCTATGCACATAGAAGCCCTAGCACTATTGCACGGTCTGCACTTTCTGAAATAGAGAAAAAAAAAAAAGTCACGTGGGAGAAGTTCTGATAAGGGGAAGAGATCTGGAGGTTCAGAGTGACAATCTAACTTTGGTGGAGTCTATGTTGGGCTGGACTGAAGCCCCATGGGCTGTGAGCGACTTATTGGACGAAAGCAAAGGGCTTTTAACCAAGTTAGCCTTCGTGAAGTTATCTTATTGTTCAAGAGAAACCAATCAGGTTGTGGACTGGGTAGCAAAAGCTCATCGCCTCAAAACCCTTTTCCCAAAGTGGGTGTTCGCACCACCCTAACCCCTTCGGAATATTTTATGTTCCGAGTCCAATCTATCGTCTACTTGTATTCTTTGCTTTATGAATGAATGAATGAAATATTTCAAACCCAAAAAAAGAAAAAGAAAATACCAACCATGCCACGTAAGAGATTTCCAATTAGGCTTTATTTCTATTGTTCTGGGAGTTCTTCTCAAATACCTGGACCCGATGAAAAAAATGAGAGCGCTTCTTACGGACTCATTGAGAATGATTCCGATCTAGTTCATGGCTTATAAAAAGAAGAAGGTGCTCTGGTGGAACCCTTGCAGACAGAAAAAGATTAAAGTCAGTTTGATAATGATCGAGAAAAAAATCCCAGCAGTAGGGAAATCTTATATCACTGCCACTTAGTGAACAAAAAACCATTTGCATCAAGCTCAGACTTCCTTCTTGCATAGGGGCTTCTCCAAAAGCACACATAGAATCGCCCTTTTTTTTTTATCTCGGAAGATAGGATGTCCTAACCACTCAATAGCTATTCATCCCCATAGTCCATTGAACCCACTCTGAATGATCCCCCTTTACCAGATTATTACTGATATAATCATAAAAAACTAATTTGTCAAGAATCTTAGACGAAGCTTATGATAAACTTTGATATCTTTCTAGCCCAGCACCAACTCTTCGATATATTTCTTGCTGGAAATATCTATGATCTCATTAATAACTAGTGGGACTGTAGTCTCTACGAAAGTTGCCTTTATTGCCAACAACTTTTGGGCCCTTACATAAGCATTATATTGCCCCTAATTTTTTATGAAATACACATAAAAAAATTTCCATTAATGAAAATTATTAATCCATTGGAAAATCAAAACCCTTGATTTGGAATTTTCTTTAATCATCTTTCTCCAAGTAAAAGGGGAAAAGTAATAAACTTGAATTCGCCACGACTATTCAAAATTTTAGTTAAAGACTAAATTGTTTACCTGGCCTGGGTCTTTTTTCTAATGACTAAAATGTCATACCTACCGGCAGGCTTTATTCACACGAAACTTTGGGGAGAGTAGACTAGGCCAGTCCATTTATCATCCCACCACTCACCCAAGCAAGCTCAAGAGTTCAAGTGCTAAAAATTAGCTGCTTAATGTCCGATCATGGCAAATCGTTAAAAAAATTATGACTAAATTGGCAAACCATAAAAGAAGGTCTATGATTAAATTGATATAATAAAATATTTAAAATTAAATTGGCAATAATTAAAAAGTTCTGAATCAATCAATGTACGGAAATTAGGAAAAAGAAGAGTTTTTTTTCTAAGCTGAGATAGTGACAGCTTTGACTTTTGTGTGAGGCATTGTTTTTTGGTAAATAGCATTTGCAATGGGGAGACTCTCTCCCGCGTAGGATGTGCCGCCCGGGGGAAATTCCGTCCACGACAAAAACGAAGCAGTCGCCCAATGTCTTCGTGGACCGACCACAACGCGGGGGCCCGTTCCGACGGTTGGGAGTGGGCCCTTCGTGCCGGGCCGACCACCTAAGCAGCTGAAACGTATCTTCACCGCTAGATCTTGGTGGGATTTCATGATGGCGGTATGTCCATGAGTAGGTATGTCGGCACTCAATCTAATAAACAGAATAGAAATTAGGGTTCGTTTGCTTTGCGAGATTTTTTCTTTTTCTTCTCGTTTCAATTTTCGTTTGGAAACGGTAAAAAAAGGTTGTGTAGGATTTTGCAGGATATTTCATGGGTCTTTAGGTGGTCGGACCAAAAATGTTAGGACCAAATCGGAAAACCGGAACCAAACCAAACCGAAATTTTTATGCATTTTTGGTTTGGTTCAACTTTCAATTCAAATAATGAAAAAAATAACCATTTTCTATTCCGGTTTGATTGTTGAAAATTGTCCATTTTCTTAATATTATAATGGGATAATGACATAAATAGTGCTTGAACTTTGGTCTAATGTGCAATTTAATCTATAAACTTTTAAATTATTCAATGTGATCTTTGAACTTTAGTTCTTGAACTTTTAATTTGTTCAATGCAATTCCTAAAATTTTAGTGCATGTTCAATATAGTTTATAAACTGTATGAAAATGTTTAATGTAGTTCCTACTCTTGAACAAATTAAAAATTTAGGAATCACATTGAATATTTTCATACAATTTAAAGACTGTATTGAACATGTACCGAAATTTTAGAAAGTACATTAAAGAAATTAAAATTTTATGGACCACATTGCACGATGGGCTAAAGTTCATAGAGCATATTGAACAAATTAAAAATTTAGAGACTAAATTGCATATTGGGCTAAATTTTAGGAGCTATTTATGTCATTTTTCCTATTATAATTTACACGATCTCTCTTCTTTGTCACTAAACCTCTTCTTAATATTACAAAATAAGAAAATCGAACCAAACCGAATCTTTGGTTCGGGTTGCGATTCAATTCATAGCTAATGCACGCCCAAACAATTCAGTTCAGATTTTCAAAAAAACCTCCAAGCGATCGGGTTTCTACGCTCGCACCGTTGGATCATCGAAATTGCTCGATTAAAAGTTTGATGGGTAATTTCTACGCGAGCCCACTGTTCATAAAAATGCTATGTAAGCTCCCTTCACCAGTTTTGCTCAAATGACTCGGACCAGTCGGAGTAAGATATTCAGCTTAGGCCCAACGCCGTGAAGTGGGCTTGCCAAAGTATGTGAACATGGTATGAAACCGTATGACTGCCGCATGCACTCGAGCAGCCCAAGAGAAAATTAATGAAAAATTAGGGTAGGTTCGCACCAAGGAAAATCATTCTTCAACTTTTCAATATCTAGATGACGGAAAATTAATCGATCTATTGAAAACATTTTTTGTTGACCAAAAACAATAAATTTAGATTGGAGAAATATGACTTCCCTTCATAACATAAATATATAATGTTGAAATTTAATCGACGACGCAAATATGGAAACTACATATAAAAGATACACCGGAGTTTAAACACAAATTTGAAAATATAACTACAATTCAAGAAGTAAAAGATACACATGTTTGTTTTGTTTGTGTGTAGAAGGCTTCCAGTAGTTGAGCATTAGTATTTATAGTGCTTATGACATATTCGCTCGAAAGCAATTCTTCTGCAGTTTTAGCCATGTCTCCATATATGTGAGAATCTCGATCCCATGTTCTCATGATGTTAGGATCTTATTTTCAAGTGGTTACTCCTTTAAAATGGCACCTTGATCTTCCGCCTTTATCTCTTCTTCATGATATGCTAGACTTTATTACTCTTTCTATGAGTGATTTCAAATTAAAATATTATAACTATTTCCTAGCACCCTTCAGACATCCAGTCTTCGTCGCGTAACTCAATCAGTAACTTATCATTCACTTTTCATTAGTATCCTTACCGATTAGTCTTGCTATGACAATTGGCATTAACAACTAATTTATGGTCATCGATTTATATTAATATCGATCACTCTTTCGATCGCCAATAATGGCTCACATATAAAGTATTAATAACCAATTATCATATAGCCACGTGTTTACTCTTGTCGACGACCTAGTTAAGTTTTGATGCAAACACAAAAGCACTAGCTTTTCATCATCCAAGTATCAAAAAGTCAGACAGCAATTCTTTTTAAGTAGTTTTCTTTCAAACAAATGGATATTTATCGAAAAGGAAGATAAAATGTGGGCTTGTGTACGAGAGGAGTTATTGTATGCACTAGGTTCCATTAACTTGCAATGCCTACTCCATCCGGTAAGGTGGGACCCACCAAACTCGGAAATAGATTCACCACATCCAACATTGCGTACAGATCGGTGCATGTGTCGTAAGGGTATGCAAAAAAATCAGAAACCACCCGAACCATCCAGAATTAGACCAACCACCCAAGAACCGATAGTTCCTAAGAGGAATCGGTGGATATCAGTCCGATTCCCAGTTCCAAGTGTGGAACCGCGCACCCTGATCGAACCAATAATTTATATAATATATTTAATTTTTAATTTCAAAAATGAAAAATCCTAAACTCCTAGGTCACTTGCTAGTATTTAAGTTAGATAGTTGTCTACTTTTGCCCACTTATAACAAGTTTGGTGAGTGTGCTCTCTTGCTTACAACACTTCCTAACATACTAATATTGTTGGTTCATTAGCTCCAATTGGAAGTGTCTTTAATAAGGTGATTCCGTTATGTAATTCTTTGTTATATATTATAGTCCTAACACGTGAAGTTTGGTAGGACTGATTCTATTGATCCACCCAGGAGCCGAACTAGACTGACGGTCCGGTTCCCAAGTGGATTTATGAAATCAATGGACGGTTCCCAATTTCAATTTTTCGGAATCGATCTTTAGTGGACGGTTCCCGAATCTCGGGAACTGCCCATCTAAATTATGCTCACCCCTAGTATTGGGTCCATGCAATAGTTTATCACCACACCATTTACTAATCTTCCAAAATAACATCGAAAAAAGAAAGAAACAAGTGATTTCCTCCGAATCCTAGAACAATGTCTGCGAGCCGAAAAATAAAATAAAATAATATGAAATGAAATGAAATGTTGAATGGACAAGCTTTTATGGGGAAAAAAAAAAGAAAAGAGATGATAGAACATCCAATCATTGGGATATTTATCAACACGAGGCAGGAATGATCACGAATAGAGACTGCATTGCCGAGGAATCTTAACATTTGGACCGTCGAAATGTTTCATGGCCATCGATGACCACCGCCAGCAAAAGAGAGAAAAATCTACATTAAATATCTCCTAATCTTCTGGACGGAAATCCTGATATTGTCTGCGTAAATCTTCATTATTACTTTCTCTATGTGGTCCCGTGGACCAGCAGAACAACAAGAGTAAGAGAAGCGATCGAGTTTTTAGTTCTGGCTTATCTCCTTTGATCTCCCTCGATCACATCTTGACCTAGCAATGCGAGTATCGCGGTACCTGGAGTCCTGTCCTAGTCAAGGGTGTCCGGCGAGGAGCTGGGCGGTTGGGGACCGCCGATGCACGATGTACACCTTATTATACCACACTTGAAGGAGAGAGAGATGTTGCTTGTCTCAAATGAGATCAACCACCGGTGGAAACGGTGCCAGCAACTATGTTGACAACTGATGTAGTCACGGATGTAGATGGAGATGCTACAATGCTCCATCTTGCTTTGTTTTCTACTTTCTTTAAGCATTCATTTAATAACTTAAATTTTTAGAACCACCCCATTCGGTGGCTGCGTTGGTATGTGCTCAAACCCTCTTCACGGTAGGGCGAGAGTTCAAACCCCATGGTTAACATACTGATGCATTCATTAGTGGACTTAAGTGCGGCGTCGTTGTGGTGGGTTCGATGCCAGCGCCGCTCCAGGTTTACGTCACCGGCTGCCAGCTGTACGACTGTTCCTGGGTATCAAAAAAAAAAACTTAAATTTTTAGAATATTCCAATGCAATCCTACCGTGAATAGAAAACTAAGAATGACTTCGACAATGAGTAATAATGGGAGGAATAATTGTCCAAAAAGTCCTAAAGTTATTATGTGACGAGTAATTTAGTTCTAAATTTTTAAATTCTGTTAGTTTAGTCCTAAACCTATTTTACAATGGCCACTTTAGTCCTATCAATTTAGTTCTAAATATTTTGATCATTTGTCAATTTAGCATAAATCTTTTAATAATTACATTGTAGCTGTTTTGGTCGAAAAGCGTTGACGGGTCCAATCAGTGCTAACCATCTTACATGGCACAAAGATTATCGAAGGAAGTAGGGGGGAAAAGAAATTAAAAAGAAAGAAAGAAAAAGAGGAAAAAGATTCATAAAATTTTTATAAAATTTAAAAAAAAAAATGTCTATGTCAACATAGTTGTGCCATAGAGAAAGGTTAAGAACTAAATTAATAAATTGTCCAATGGTTTAGAACTAAATAAGTATAATTGAAAAGTTTATAATTGAATAAATTTATGATTAAACTGATAAAATTAAAATAATAATTTTGCGGAGAAGGTCTAATCATGATTCCCGACGGGTTTCCCGTGTTACATGATTGGTATCTACAAGACCTATGATAACCAGAAAAGTTTTGGCATAACCAGCCAAAAAAGAATGACGCACCCAATGGGGTTGCGCGGTCTTCAAAATAATTGAACACAAAAAAGAGATCGGGAAAAAAAAAAGGAAGGAAAAATTGTTTATGGAGACGGGCAACATATTAATTAGGGAGGTGCTTGTTTATGAAGTAATATTATGACTTTATCGATATAACAAAGTGTCTAGGTTTGCACAAAAATTCCCTTAACAACAAGGGTATATATATATTTATTTTTTTATTTTTTTTTAAGTTTCAAGAGAAAGATCATGTTAGGCCTTTTGATCATATCAACGGACAATCACAGTACGAGCTTTTCCATTTCAACCTCACAAACTGGGAAGACAAAATTCTTAGATAAGAAGGCGTGATTCGGATCTTCCATCAGAACTTTGTGGCGCTTCATGCCATGTGGAATATCTTCCGGTGAAAAAATGTATATCTTCGTAGCCCGCAAAATTATTCTGTCCACTTGTATAGAATAAAGTGAAGTTCAAGAGATAGACGGATGGACGATATTATGATTTTTGAATATATCATTTTTTTTATTGGCTCTCCGAAAATTTTTAGATATGCACTTCGTAGGAGAACAAACTTGAAGGAGGACTCCACAAATCACCTTGAAAACGGTGCTTCATTGGCCTTTCTCTAAGCTTCAATGAACTGTGACTTTTTAAGATGATCGTGGTTAAATTTATGAAAGTTCCAAAATAAAATCAAAATAAAGACAAGAACTCTAAGATTCACAAAAAGGGATAATTACACAAATATGGTCACCAGACTTTTAATTAGTTCGATGCAGTCCCTAAATATTAGTTTAATGTGCAATCCAGTCCATGACTTTTTAATTTGTTTAATATGACCCGTAAAGTTTTGATATTTGTTTAATATAATCTCTAAATTATATAAAAATATTCAATATTGTCATTTCATTAAATTAAATTCAGGAATAACCTTGACATTTTCATCTAACCCAAGTATTAAATTGAACATATATAAAAAAATTCAATGACTATATTAAATAATTTAAAATTTTAAAAATTATATTATATATTGAACTAAAATTTAAAAATGAAGTGGTACGTTTGTATTATTTTCCTTTCCCAAAACCGTTTATATTAAGACGACCAAAGTATGTGGTGAGAATCGCGTCCAAGCGTTCCTCTCGCCTTCCAATTACGGACCACGCTTATCTTCTCCGCGCAATCACATCATCGTTTCCATCACGAGAGTGATTGGTGAGAAATACTTTTTGGGTTTCTTTGGGAAATACAATATAGACATACATAAGCAGTAATCAACTGCAATTCTTAACAGGATCTCCATTTAATTCTCAATTCATGATAATAATATTGCCCTAGCGGTAACGAAGGGATCGAGAATTTATCTAAAGATAATGTTTATTTCGTGAAAAATAAATAATATAAAAATGTTTTGTATTTTTCATTCGTACATTTTTATAAATAATATAAAAAGTAATAATATTTTGAAAAATGTTTGTTCATAACATGAGCTTTTCACGAATCAAATGGACTCTAAATATATCTTGATGAATAGGCATATATCACTGTGCATCATATATTCAAAAAAAAGAAAATTTTATACCTCTATTTTTTTTTATGGAAAATATTTTCCAAGATAATATTTTCTTTAAAAAAATGAATCAATAAAAAATCTATGCTTAAATTTAGGAAAACAGTTTCTTCTTTAATAATTCAGAAATTATTTTTCAAAATATAATTAGGTATCAATGCTTGACCGGAAACTCTACGCTTGGGCACAGAAACCCAAGCACTAGTTCCCATATCCCTAGCGTCCACAAGAAGTTCTCTAACACTCAAGTCCATCGAAGCCGAGCTTGTGACCCCGATGCCCATGCTTAGGACCCCAATGCACAGCTTGAATCTCTGGTGCTCGTGCCTAGGCCACCAACGCTCGCACCCAAATCCATCAATGCCGGGCCCGAATCCCCGCCACCTGGGGTCCACACAGGTCGAGCACGGGATCTTAGTACAAGACCTCGAATCCCCAACACCGGGGCCAAATCCACAAAGGCCATGCCTAGGTCCACAATGGTTCTACCCAAATCCATCAAGTTTAGGCTCGCAACCCCAATGCCCCACGCTTGGGACCATCAAAGTCCAGCACGGGATGAAGGTGCCTGTGCCTCAATCCCCAAAGCTCGGGTCAAGGTCCATCGCAGTTAGACTTGGGACTTTAGTAAGTGTCTATTTAAGAAAATTAAATTAGATTTTCCATACCAAATGATGGAAAATATTTTCTATTTCATTTTCAAGTTTTAGCTAAAATTTAGAAAATATTGTCATTTTTCTAAAAAAATATTTTTCAAAAATGTCAAATTTTTTATTAAACAAACAGAGCCTTACTCTATAGAAAATCTAGAACGCCCAGCGAGCTTTTGTTGTAATGGCATTTTCAGTTTGACCTTTACTTTTACATAATCCACCGGCAACACGTGCACTTCGATTATAACTTCTGAAAAATTCACAACACTTAAATTTGGATACGTCAATTCACATTTAATTTTTTCCATAATTTTCTAAAAGTTGAATAATGATTTGAGTGTTGGATGAAAAGCCAAAGAAAAAGGCTTTTTGCTCTTTTGTCAAAGTGTAGACAAACAAGTCATAAATCAGTAATTGGATTTGACTTAAAAAGATTAAGCACCCATTCTACCTTTATAGCTAAAATGGATATTATATATTTTTATTCTCAACAGAATATAAAGAACATCGGATGTCGAATAAAATCCAAACGCCAAACGCTAAAAGCAGAATCTCATAATGAGCATAAAAATTCGAAGTCACTTCTATTCGCTGCTATATTTGTAGGAGGAGAGGTAAAAACTTACCATATAATGCCTAGTTCTTTAATATTTTAGTAAAATCTATACATCTAGAGTGTATTAACGCCGCCACCATATTGACCTACTTATTTTTTCTTCCTTCTAACATTTCATATGAATTTTATCCCCATTTTTATCAGTGTTTTTTTTAGGCTTTTCTTCATCAAAGTTTATGTGGCACGTAGGATGCTCTACGCGGCACACTCTAACGCCGGAGCGTAAAGGCAATTCATCAGTTAAAGAGATTAAAGTAGGGTACCTAACAATTGAAAGCAGAGTTTAGGGATTCAATTTTGTAAATTACAGATAATTATGATGCTGTTTATCGATAGATGCATCTCTAGACAATACAAGGCTACCATAAAAGGTTATACCCAATTTTATCAAGCATTGATTTTCTAAAGTAATTGTGATGTTAGTAGAAATACAAAATTAATGATTGAAATGTCTTGTTTGCACGGGAAATTTTCATGCATCTAAGGAATTGAATTAATAAAATATCAAGGAGCATGCATGTCTCGAGAAGATTTGAGCAAATTAAAGAACCAATTGACAGACAAAGAGGTTTGCCAGTGCAATTGAGCTCAATATGCATTTTTCATGTATATTTTCAACGCGAATCCCAATTTGCGCACCCAAAAGAAAATTGATTTGAGCATTGGATTACTTTTGTTAATTGGCCGTAATCCGCAGACGGCCGATGCAAGAAAAAGTTGCAAAAAACAAACAATCCAACTTTAATCTATTTATTTCACTAAAAATGTTCATTTATATTAATTTAAATAATTAGTTAACGAAAAATATTTCATTAAAGATAATAATTTATGTTTAAACATTTCCATATACGATGAAAATATTTTTCGTTCAATCATTTTTGTAAGCGATACAAGTGATCATTCTTTTTAAAGTATTTTTCAAATCGTTCTCTTTCCTTGAAACAAACACACTCTCACCCGAGTGTGTGTGTGTGTGTTTGTGGGCTAGATTGTCCATGTTAATCTACTGCTTTGCTATTACCATCAACACGTGTCTTGTCAAGTTTTGATAAATGCATAACAAGAATATGGCTAATATGACGCGTTTAATAAACATGTCAAACTGCCTCAACATTTCTAATGAAGCATGTCACACAACATGACTAAGACAATTATCAAACATGTTACCATTACGATACTTAACCTATTTACCACAATAAACACATGATACACGTTTATTGCAGGACAACTAGTGTTAGCACGTCAAAAGTTTCAACATGTTTCTGGATAATACAAGTAATTTCGCATTGCATTAAATCTAAATGCACTATTTAGTTAGTTTTCTTTTTTGTTCTATGATAGTATATCCCTAAATACGATTTTATTTAGTAATTTACAATATTTAAACGATATTATAAAGATAGAGTAGAAAATTCTTCAAATATAATTTAACAATTTGTATGAATATGTTGAAAATAGTCAAGCATTGACATCAAATCTAGTCGATAACTAGAAAATGAATATTGGATACCAATACCCAATGACGAATTCGTCGCCTTAGGCTTTTTTTCTCCCCTCAATAAAAGGCAACCAAAAAGTAATTCCGTCACATTTGCTTAGACCTAAGGCACCAAAAAGACATTATCATGTGAAGAGATTATAATTCCATGCATAGGTTGTGAAACTCTACTCCCTCACCCACAAAACTCCCCATCTCCCATTTCTCAAGTGAAAAAGGGGGCCACCGGGCAACCTGAATGGATATTACTCATTAAAACAGTGTTGATACTTTGGTTGCCAAAGGACTGATCTGCTATAATCAACCATTACGGTACTAGTCATCGCCAGAGATTTTTATTCCCAAAACGCTCATGTTTCTTGTAGTGTTTTCTCTGGACATGTAGGCTTGAATAATCGTATGGGCCGATTCTCTAAAAAAAAAAAACCCAACTTTAAGTCAATCCCAATTCTATCACGAACTTTTTTCTGTCTAAGAAAATTCTCAACTTTTACTCTAATCCTAAATTTGCCCATGTATAAAAAATTATCACTAGTTATTTCAAGATTATCAGCATGAGAAAGTTGTTGTTATTCCATATAAAGGTAATGGATCTCTAATTAGCCTTGACATTGATAATTTTAAAGAAACTAGTAGGATGTTTGGATGCATGGGTAGCTTTAGGACTAGAGCCAAATGTAGGGACTTCTCCTTAGATAAAATAAAATAAAATAAAATAAATTCGGGGCACATTGCAATTTGACCTAAAGTTTAGTTTATTTTAAGGGAATAAGACCATAATTATGATCTTTAGACTCTGTTTTGCAGAAAAAGTTGTTCGGGAAATCATTTTCCTTATTTTTTGGCGTTTGGATCGCTTAAAAAAATGATTTAACTAAAAATATTTTCCTAGACAACGAAAAAAAGGTTTTTTTTTCTTTTTTACCAAAGCTTAAATTCAAAAATAATTTTCTCCTTAAAAATTAAAAAAAAATCATTTTGCAAAATATGATTAGATAACAACGCTTAAACTAGAAACTCTAAACTTGGGCACAAGAACCCCCACACTCATTTCCAAATTCGAGGCTCCAGCATGCTGGCTAGGGTCCATCTAGGTCATGCCCAAGACCCGGCCACCGCACCCCAGTCCATCAAGGTTGGGCTAAAAACACTCATGTCTAAGACACTAGCCCTGTAATATCGAGGCCAGGCTCAAGTCCTCAGCGCTCATGCCGAGTCCTCGACTTTTGAGCTGAGGTCCATTAAGGTCAAGCCAGGACTTCTGTGCAGATGCCCGCTTCCCTTGTGCCTACACCTCGATCCATTGATGTCGGACCCGGCCCAAGCACCAAGGACTAGAGCCTGGCCTCGATGGACTTGAGCAAGGGCGTTAAGGACCCAAGCCCAATCTAAATGGACTTGGGTCGGGCGCAGGGTTTAGGTCCACTGCACCAGGTTCGAAGCACAACCTTGACAGATTTGGGCATGGACACCAATACTAGAGTCTTGGGGTCCAAGGCTCAACCTCGATGGACGTAAGCCCAAGCGTGGGGGACTTGGTCTAGGCCTCTATAGACCCGGCCCAAGACACTAGGGATCCCAACATAGATAGCGAGTTCTTAGGCTTGGTTTAGTGAGTTGGGGATCTGGACTTGAGACCCCAGTGCTTATGTTGAGTTCCTTGGCTATTTATCTTTAAGTTATAGCGCCTACATAATACATGTCTATTTAAGACAATCAAATGAGATTTTCCTTAACAAACAATTGAAAACATTTTCTAATTAATTTTCAAGCATTAACTAAATATCGAAAAATATTGTCATTTTTCTTAAAAAAAATCACTTTTTGAAAAATATTTTTAAAAAATGTCACATTTTTCATTAAACAAACAAAGCCTAAGAGCGCAAATGATAACCATTCTGGCCAGAAATTGGTTTCTGGAAGTGAAATAGATTTTTCTATTTCTATTTCTAGATGAGTTTCTAAGCAAAATTACTTGTTTGATAATGACACAAAATTTCTACTCTCAAAATAGAAATTTGTTTGATAACCACACAAAATTTCTCCCTTTTGGACGGCGACAACCGGTGGTGGATGGCGGCAACCGACAGCCGGCGACCGATGGCGGCGGCCGGTGACTAGGGCGGCGGCGGCGACGGTGGCCGACAACCAAGGCGGCGGCGACTGGCGGACGGCATCCGGCATCTGACGGCAAGCAACCAACGGCGGCGACTGGCAAATGGCCGGCAACCGAAGGATGGCCGACGTCCGGTAGCAGCCGGCAGGCGGCAAGCGGTCGACGGCGACGGATGGACGACCGATTCATAGTAAGGATGAATAATGATAATAATTTTTGTTTCTCATTTCTGTTCTAGAAATAGAAAAGTAAAAAAATTTTACTATTGATTTCTATTACAAATATATTTCTGGAACAAAAATCTATTTCAGAAATAGAAAAATGAAATAATTTTATCAAACGGATTTCTATTCCAAAAACAAATCTGGAATAGAAAAATTGTTTATGGAACAAAAATTTTGGTTTGTCATGCACCCCTTAAGTATCTATTTTTAGGAGAAAACTTGGGGAGAGCTCTATCTTTTCTATATTACTGAAATAATGATGAAAAGTCCTGTGCATCATAAAAATGACAAATAAATACTGTAAACGTTAGGCACGGGAGAAGATCCAAAAATGTGTGGATGAAAGTCCAATACATTGCAAAGGGAGCTCCATTAACTAAAGAAGGGGGCGTAGGGACTCCGATGAAAATCATACTAACGTATGCTCAAAACTTTTTCTAACAACCACACTCTCTTTAATTGACAAGCCCCAAGCAATTGATTAAAGAAATTTTGCAAATTACGTGGCAAAGGGAGCTCCATTATTGTCATGTTATGTAAGCACCGTTTGAAATTTAGTAACACGATCCTGTTGACAAAATAGTTTTTGGGCTATTCTATGCACTATTCTTAAAAAAGATAATCAACGAGTCAATTGATGAATTAGCTAGCTGATGTGATCATGATAAGAAGTCCGTTGTGAAAGCTGAGAAGGGCATGAGATAATACGTCAAAGGTCTTACAAATTTCCAGATGCAAAATCTTCGTAGCTTGAAGGAGGACAAACAACTTTATTAATGTTTTGTCGGAATTTATGTCGACAACTAAAATACCTTTCACTGAAATTTATTCTTTGATTTTTATTAAATAAAATAGGATCAATAGTGATTCCGATAGAAAATAACATAAGTACACAAGGAAATCGATAGATATACTTCAATTGAATTTAATCAATGTTAAAGTACACGGGATAAAAATATAATACCATAATTTTATCAACGACAAAAAGCCCAAAATCTACAACAAAGATACAAGGTAGAGTTTAATCAACGACGAAGTATCTAGAAAGTACAGCTAAGATATAGGCCGAAATTTAATCAAATGACATGATATTCGGAAATTACAGCCATGATTACGATATTGGAATTGAAAGATAACATCGCCTTATAATACACAAACACTAGTATCTATAGTGTTAACAACCTAAGTGCCTATAAGTAGTTCTTTGCCAGTTTTAGCCATTCACGTCGCCACAACTTCTCATCTTCAAGTGGATACTAAATTCATATGGAAAACTTCCTCATCCTATTTGTAGTTAGGGATAAGTGCACTAAAAGTCCTAAAATTTGTCACAAAAGTTCAATTGAGTTCTATAGCTTTCAAAAATTACAATCAAATCCTAAAATCAAGTCCTTTTAGTAACACTATCAATTTGTTTAACAGAAAATGCTAACGTGACATTTTAAAATTAATTTCTCTCTCATGTGACATTTATTATCATTTTCTTCTTCAAATTTATTTAAATTAGATTAAAAAAACTAAAATTTTAATTAAGAAACAAAACTGGAGAGAGAGAGAGAGAGAGAGAGAGAGAGAGAGAGAGAGAGAGAGAGAGAGAGAGAGAGAGAGAGAGAGAGAAGAGGTGTCAAAGGCAGGGAGCTACCACTATTGCTGCCCATCTCCGAAGGGACAGAGAGGGCTAGCAACCCTCGCTAAGCCCGAGCGAGGGCACCCAAATTTGAGCAACATTGACCCTCACATAAGACCAGCAACCATCACCCACCCTAGGCGAGGCCTCGCCAACCCTTGCCTAAGGCTGGCAAGACTCACCCAAATCTAGGCTGAGTGACGCCAGCCTAAGGAGAGGGGTTGGCCACCTCCATTGACCCCTTCGATGATAGACCGCAACCCTTCTTTTTTAATTTAGTTTAGTTTTTAAAATAGAATTTTTAGTTTTTAATCTAATTTAAATAAGTTTTGGAGAAGAAAATAATTTTTAAAAATACCGCGTGGGAGAGAGAAATTAAATAAAAAATGTGACGTCAACATTTTCATTAGACAAATTAATGGTATTAATAAACGGACTTGATTTCACCGATTTAACAAGTGTTAGGATTTGCTTGCACTTTTCAAAAGTTTTAAAACGCCATCGCACTTTCACGACAAATTTTAGAACTTCTAGTGAACTTAATCCACAGCTACAAGAAGTTATAACAACAATTATCTTCAAGAAGTTAAAATATTCGAAAATATTGCTACTAAGCAATTACACGGCAATGTTGATCTTGATGACTCTGTTACAGATAACTGACTTTTGCTGTTAATCATGTCCTTAGTTGTTAAATGCTCTTCAAGTTGTCAATATTTATCAATAAGAGCTTAATTATCCGAAAGTTTCGTTACTCATCAAGTTATCGATTCTTCTTTTCATCAGTGACTTTTGTTATTTACCAAACTTTGCTCTCATCAACTAAATCTATCACTTGTCCGTAGTAACCAAAAGTTGTTTTTCTTTTTTTTTTTTTCTTTTTTCCTTTTTTCTGGAAACAATTAAATAAATCAGACTCGGCTATTTAAGCAGGCATTTTATAATCATCGTTATTTAGATGTGATGGTGGCCCCTAGTATTTACTGCAAGATATCATCACGTGGAGAGATAATCAGCATCGCACGTCAAATTCAAGCGTTGCATGTCATCCATGTCATATTCTACATCAAAAGGAAGTTGTCATAAATAATGTATGATCTATCCAAAGATGGACAGCAACAAAGGTCCTGGGGAGGAGGAACCTGTGGTTTCGCTTGGACCAAGTCGACAGCTGATGATCCAATCATCGATGTGCTTGTCTTTTTGCATACACTGCACGTTCGATGTCTGCCGAGGCTGTTCCATGATTAATATGCTGGACACACACTGTCCACCAATGAATTAAAGCGTTGCCACTCGATTTGATTGCTCGAGCTTACTCATCACCCGATAATGGGTCATCCGTCCTAATACACGTGGGGGATGAAACCCTAAAAATCAGCCGTAAACCATCCGTAGAAACTACGGCCCAAACCCTAATCGAGGATCATGTTTTTCTCCACCCGAGGAATCTGCCGGTTATCGATAGGCGGTTACGTACTTCATAGTAGCCAAGTCGTAAATTTTGGACGCGTGAAAAGTGAAATAGGAGAAAGAAAAGTCGAACCCAACCCCACCCATGTTACCTCCCTTCTCTCTCTCCACATGACCTCCCAATTGTCCTTGTTGGTCCCCGGCTTATCACTCCACCGCGCCGCCGCCATCCACCCATGTCTCACTCGGACAGAAGGTTCTTCAGGCACGACCGGCCGAGCTAGTACACTTCTTCTTTTGGCTAGGATTTTCTTTACTATTCTCAGAGATTTAAGAGGTAATGTACACTTGTATTTAAGAGTGTTTTGTATCTAATATGCTCTTGACATCAGTGACAATTAACTACGTTGTTATTAATTGACATTGCTATACATCAGCAGTGACGTAGGTGTGATGATGAAAGGCGGGAGCCAAGTCGATCAAACATTAAGACACGTTATGACCTTAGCTAATTATCGTCATGTTATGTTAATATCTCGTTATATTCAAATCATGAATTTAATATGTCATGTTCTCTATTGTTATTGTGATGTCGTGTCGTTCTCTCGTGTTTTTTTTTATTTTGTTATGTCATGTCATTGCTTATCATGTTTGGATATAAATTATCATGTCACGATGCATGTCCATATTGTCATATCATGCCATTTTCTTTTATGTGTATATTTAAACTTATCATGTCATGTCGTATGTAATTATTATTACAATTTTAATCGTTATGCTTAACCGCCGCATTCATATTTTTACAAACAAATGGAGCATACAACTACACACCAAGAACAATTTCACTAACGAATAACGTCACTGAATAAATGTATTGGCGATATTCTGAATATAAATCAAAACATGTTACATACTTAAGAAACTAATTGATAAATGACTTAGACTTAACAAAAATAAAAAATAAAAAATAAAAAATAGGACTACCATATCGGAAGAGCATTGTGGAATGCTAGTCTGTCTCACTCATAGCCGAACCCCCGAACCTAAGATTTATAGGTTTTATCGGACCAGTTTCCTCACACATGCACTTAGATAGTTTTAACTTCTCTTACACTACTTGAGGGCTCAAGTATCACATCAATCTAGGTTTACCTAAATTGATTGGTAACAGCTCCAATCTGGTACATAGCTTTCATTATCATGTACATATGGTAGATAAAACCGACAATTAGGATTTGGGAAGATCCTCAGAATCAAGGCATTACTCGCCGACGACCTCAGCTCGCTAAATTCAAGCTGCTACAGGATGAAGATAGAGATTGATGACACAGGGTTTGGATTTCCGTGTAGATTTCTTAGCATGTGATGACAAATTGAGCTACACTTTAGAACGTAACCTTATCGTGTAAATACGCCCCCTTAACATTGGAGGATCTCAATCCGTCTATATTTAATATATTAAAATATGAACCACCATCCCAAACATAATCAAATTAACTGACAATAATAACAAAAGCGAAGGGACATCACTTCATATTTATATACATATAAATTCCTCAAATATATATACACACACATATAAAGAATCTTTCATCTAGCTGGGGACACGAAAGTACAAAAAGAACGACCGAATACCGAATTTCCTATCCACTGAACTAGATCATCTCACGTGCTTCAATAGTATACTAGACTAGACAAAAAAAATTGTCACAACACTTGCTTGCGATTGCGAACTTATCCAAGACCAGACCATGCCAAAAGAGCAACCCTTGCTGCTTGAGAAATTACTTCAGTTCTTGGAACCGGAAGGTGGCGGCTGATGCATCTGTTGAGCGTACATGGCCGCCATTCTGCTGTAGGCATCCAACGTCATTGGCTGCAACAACAAATGTTCAATTTGGGCAAGATTAGTAACCATAATTACACAACTTAGGACGGTATAATAGAGCATAAAGAAAAAACCCACGATCATCGCAAGTTCGCTCATCGTATAGCTACATATAATGATGTGATCTAAGTATATATGTAGCAAGAATCGCTTCGTTGTCAAAAGTACAAATCTCTATTTCGTTGCTTAATATGATTTTTAGGACATGTTAAGTAAATCATTTATCATAGAAAAGCGCGCGATGATATGCACCATCATTTCGTTTTCACACGTCGTGTCTGACATCTTGTCTGTCTCACTCAACTTCATTCAGCGTTTGTCGCTACATCTAAAGAAATATTGTACGGCCGATCTCTATGTTTTCAAAGCTTCCAAAACGACACTTGTCGGTCCATTTAATGAGCATCTCCCACCCCACGCAAATAGTAAGCCAAGTATAGTAAAGCCTCCAGAAAATTTCAGCCACAGCCTAACGCATTAAATGCACCCGCATCCATAGGTTAAGAAGTTAATTAAAAATTAAGGTATGCTACGAATAAAATCTAGATTTTTCCACGTGGCAATTCTCTATGAAGAATGATGGTTTCGGTAAGATTAACAAAAATAAACGTTCCTTTTAAATTTCGCTGGCCCCAAGAGAGGATATTCGACAGTTCTTGGTTGACTAGTGCCTTTCTCCGGTTGGAAAGTTATGGTTACCTGTGACTGGGAGGCGAGGAAGGGGGACATCGGGTCGGGCATGACCATCGGAGCCGTGGTGGCTGTGGCTGCCCGGTCGCCGCCATCCCCCCAAGAACCCATGGGCATGAAGGCGGCGGCAGCGGCGGCGGCGGCTGGGTGGAGGACGGGAGAGATGCCAGCGAGGTTGGAGCGGCCGAGGGCGTTCATGTCCATCATGCCCATCCCGGGCATCCCCATCCCCACCATCCCCAGCCCCATCCCCATCGGGCCCATCATCGACATCTGGAGCTGCTGCTGCATTGCCATGGGCATCATCATCGGCTGCATGTTCATCCTGTTCACCATTTGCACCTGCGCCTGGAGCTGCTTCAGGTACTCGATCACCTCGTCCAGCACCGACGCCTTGTCCGTCTGGCGATCAAAAAACCAAGGAAAAAAAAAAGAAAACTCAGCTAAACGTCGGTAGCGGTGCCGGACGAGCCTACCCTTTAGGACAACACCATGCGCCACATCAATATGCAGACTAAAGATGGTCTCTCGAGAACAAAACATGGAAGTCCAGAGTTTCGGGTCGGTTCCATTACAGTTCCAAAGAGAGCGGCGTCGAAGTCAGGGTAAGGAATCATCTTCCAAAGTGGGAACAGCTCGTTATTACTCTTTCCGTTGGATTCAATCACAGGGCCAATCATGAGGCCGTGGGTACAAAAGGAGTAAATGACCCTGACCGAGAACGTGTGGCCTCATTTCCATGGACGAGCGACAGAGACAGAGGGAGAGATAGTGAGAGAGAGAGAGAGAGAGAGAGATCCTAGGCCACAAGACTAATCTTGGCATGGGGACAGGTAGACAAACGGAGCGATGGTGATTTCGATATGGAGACAAAGTCCTTGATTTGATACGGGGACAAAGTTCCTGCTCCAACATTAAACTTTGCCTTCGTAGGCCCTAACCCTCTCTCTCTCTCTCTCTCTCTCTCTCTCTTTCTCTCTGTGTTTTTGTGTATTTTGTTCCTGTTCTGCAAGACCCTGGGCCTGGAACTCCCCTCTTTCCATGCAACCATATTACTATTTCTTGCATGTTCCAAGTACTATCCGGAAAATTAAATCATTGCATTTTCATACCTGACCACTAGAGAAAAAAAAAAAAAAAAAGGACTCCAAGTAATTATTAACCCTACTTTTCATAGAAATTGGGGGGAAAATACCATTTGGATAAGCATTAAAAGGGCCTATGCAAAAAACTTGATGGAGAGAGAAATACAAAAGTAGCTAATCTATATCATGAAAAAGCGTATTTTTCACGACCCTTTCTGGAAAATTAATATTTCACCGGATTATCTAAGCTATGGAAAATTCCGACAAAAATAACGTAATTGAATCGGGAGGGATTTCTCGATACGTACCTTGCTAGAATTAGGGACCAGCTTCTGCAGCGTCTTCATCCTCTGGTTTATCTTGTCTCTCCTTTTCTGCAACCAGCATCGCTCAAGTCAAGACCGATTAACAAGAATTTTCTTGAATCGAGAAAAATCTGAGTCTTAGGAATATGACTTTCGTGCCATGCGTTGTGTAATTCGACTCTGTAAGAAGCATTATTATACATAAAAAAAATTCTAAAGTCTTGCAAAATTACGTCAAAAATGTTTTCATGATATTTCAAAAAATTGGCATTTTTTTTCTCATTGAGAGAGAGATCGTACACGTTCAGATTGGTTGTGAATAGCGGCGGCTCGGCTCCTTTTCGTGGACACCGAAGACTTTCCGTTCCGCTTCTTGTTGTCTTCGTCGTCGCCTCCTTCCCTCTGCACGATCCCAAAACCCAATTTCAATAATTGAAATTGAAAAAAAAAAAATCGAGAAAGAAAGAAAGATTTACATAAAAATATAAAGAAAAATAAAAATAAAAAGCCGATTATCAAGAAACTTGTGGGGATGGCTTCAATGATTAATGTACTAAAGATACTAAAGCACCCATTCAACCTTCAACTCCACAAAAAAAAGGGCAAAAAAAAAAAGGAATTTATTATATTTCTAATTAAAATTTATTAATTAATTTACGGCGTGTTCCCTCACCGGAGGCCTGCTGTGACAGACGGAGTCGTGGTCGTCGGCCCCCGCCGTCGCCCTCGTGCAGCCCTTCCCGGAGCTGGTGTTCTCCGGCGACCCCAGGGACGTCGACGTCATCCCGGCCCCGATCTCCATCTCCCCCGTGTCCAGCGTCATCTGCTGGCTGTCCCTCCCGAACGTTGCGCTCCCGCTCGCGCTCTGGTCCATCCCGCTCCACTCCGCCGCCGCCGCGGTGCGCGCCACCCTCGCGCGCTTCCTCGCCGCCAGCGCGTCCTCCTCCTGCGCGGGCCCCGGCGCCGCCGCCCCGCTGCACGACCCCACGCGCGTGGAGCAGCCCACGACGCACGTCCCGATGCCGCCGCCGCCGCCGGGCGCGGAGTCGACGAAGTGGGCGGTGGTCCGGTCGTCGGCGACGGCGCCGGCGCAGGGGACGAGCGCGTCCATCGTCATGGTGGCGGCGGTGGCGGCGGAGGCGGCGGCGCCGCGCGAGGGGTCGAACCACGGGACGAGATCGCCCGCCGCGGCGTCGAAGGGCAGCTTCCGGCGGGGCTGGGCGGTGGCCTGGTTGACGATGCACTCGAGGGTGCCGGTGCCGGCGCCGGCGCCCCCGGCGTTGGCGGCGGCGCGCGGCTTGTCCACCCACGCGTACTTGGAGGGCGCGGTGGAGGAGGGGAGGGGCTTGGCGGGGGCGCGGGGGAGGCCGAGGCCGTGCATGGCGAGCTGCCCGTTCTCCCACGTCAGCTCGGCGACCTCGTAGTTCGACCTGCCGACGCAGCACGACACGAATCAACCCCTCGAACCTCATCAAAATCACGTTAAAAAAAAAAAGCAAAACCCAACAAGAAAATCCAAAGCTTTTTCGACATTTGATTACATGGGAACATCGGGCGTGCCGGGATTGAAGGAGTGAGAGCGGAGAGAGCGTCGGCACGGCGTGGGATGGTTGCCGCCGCCGCCGCCGGAGTCGTCGAAATCCCAGTCCGGAACGCACTGGCTCATTTCTTTCTGCGTTTAGAGAGAGAAAGGAGGAAGAGAGAGAGAGGGAGAGGCAGACAGTGAGGAAGACGAGATGATTTTTTTGGTGCGTTTCCTCTCTGTTTTTTCTCCCTTTCCTTCCTTTGTCCAAGCTCATCCACAAAATATATACTTATAAAAAAAAATTGCCCGACCAGGCTTTTAGGGGGCCCTACGTGGGCGAGCCTTAGGGTCCGAGAAGGAAAATTGTTTGCCCGGATCGACCCGGTTTGCCCGGATCGACCCGGTTTCTGCATCCGGACTTATTGGCTCACCCACCCCCGGGCCCGGCTTGGCTGGTGTAACAGGTCTATTGGGCAATGTCGATTGTTTCCATATCGATCTATATGCCAATTGATGTAACAGGTGATTTGTTAAATTGTAAAATGCAATCGTAATAGATAATAAAAACATTTTTTCACTTTGCATGATAAGATCAAGATTCTCCCCAGATCCAAGATAACTAGATAGTGTCCAACCATTCCAAAATGATTAAAGTTTTTCCATACTTCGTTGAAAAGTTTGCATATATGCGCTCTTTAATAATTAGATCAACTTGATGGGACAATTGATTATTTGATCTTTCTTTGGCATTTAACTCAAGGCATTGTGGGGACAAAAATCATAAGAAGCATAGTAGAGACTTAAAATATCTATAGGAATCGCAATTGGCTATCTTTCTCAATGTAGCTAGTGTTGACAACACATCAATGGTAAATTTCAATTGACATAAGATTGCGTGCAAAAACTAATTTTGCAAGTGACGTTAGATCAATGACACGTGTAAACTTATAGTAATTTTATAATTAGTTCATTTATAGGCCTTTTCCTTTTCCAAAAGGATCTCTCTATAATAGTAAATTAATATATATATAGATATATATATCTTGAAATTATTTGTCAAACTAGATTTCTCTATGCCATGCTATGTCTAAATGTTGTCTAATCATCAAATTATTAACATTTGCTTGACCTTGATTCTTTATTAATTATTCTTTTATTGACTTTGTATTCATAATATGAATAGAAAAGTATTTGACTTGTACATTTCACCATTTTGTGTGGAGAGTTATTTTGTTATTAATTTTTGAATTTACAAATGGCCAAAAAGCAAATGTACATTGACAAGTAAGTTTAAATAAGTCCATTTTATAGCTATTAGACTAGAATTGAAAAAAATTAGGTGACTAATACTAATTGAATAAAAGAAAATTTTATACTTTTGAGTATTTATTCAGCAAAATTGCATTTAAAATATAAATTCACTTAATCAGTTTGTTACTAAAATTTAAAACAAAAAGGTAGGAAAAATCTAACTTATTTATACGCAGCTTTTATCCGGGAAAAATGTTAACAAAAATCATTCTACTTGGAAATTAGGGAAAAAATAGTTTTTTTTTTGTCGAAAGGTAAAAAGGTAGTTATGATTGCAAAATAATTGGTGAAAGTAATGATATTAAAATATATGATTAATTTCTTTACCTTTACCAAAAAAATATATATATGATTAATACCCTGAAAAATCCTAAACGGATATACATGTGACAAATTTACCCTAAATTAATTTTTTTTATCATAAAAAACCCTAAGCTAATACATTTGTGATAAATTTATCCCAAGTAACCACCAAAAAAAAAATCCTAAACTGGTACACTTGACTAATTTGTTCAACCGCCACAAACCCAAATAGATATATTTGTGACAAATCTACCTTCTGTTAAATTGGATTAATAACATAAAAAACTACAAAAGTAATACAACTGTGTAGTAAAATCTCAAACTAGTTTACTGGGCAACTGTCACATGTCATCTAATTTAGTAATTTGACAATAAAACTTAACGAAAATTAACATAGTGTAAATTTGTCACAAGTGTACCAGCTTATGGTAAATTTATCATTAATTTTGATAAATTTGTCACAAATATATCACTTTGGGATTTTTCAGGGTATTAATCCTAAAATATATTTGGTTCATAATATCCAATGATTGATAAAAAAAAAACAACTCTAAAAAAGATAAATGGAAAGCTAAGAATCAAAGAATGTCAACCTGAAATAATAAGTTCAGCAAAAACTAAAATACAATGGAACAAATGTCATTGAATAAATAGTTCGACCGTGGAGATCCTTTTGGCCTGCTATTTCTAGATGTTGCGCTGAAAGTGGAAAAAGAAAAGTTGTGGAATATGTTGAAAATTTTAAAATTTAAGCAGAAAGATAAAAGTGACTAGAATGAGGGGGTGATGATTAGGAAATCTTTGGACAAGACGTGACATGGAGAAATTTAGTTTGGAAAATTGTTTTTGGGGAAATATATTTTGAAAAATATTTTCTTGAAGAATCTATTTAAAAAATAAAGTCTTGTCTACACGAGGCTCACCTCTGCATTTGAAAATGTTATTGAATTTCTTATCCAAAAAAGTAATCATTATTAATGTCAAAAGTTGAAATAATATTTTCCACGGCTTGACTGCACAGATCCACCCTGGGATTAACCCAGTTGCAAGAGTGTTCCCTTGTTCTCAACTTTGGAATTGATGATCGTGGATTTGAATTTTATAATAAGGAAATTAGATATAAGTGGCTCATATCGATGAGTTCTTGTCCTAGTTCTCCTCTAAGCAGCGGCTAGTTATTTACGATTGTGCTTCTAAGCTATAAAGAAAAACAATCATCTTTACAAAAGAACCGAAAATCCTTTTTTTTTACGATTAATACCATGAAAAATCTAAACTGTTATACCAATAAATTTACTTTAAATTAATTTTTTGACCACCAAAAATATCGATGACAAATTTATCATCTATTAATTTTTATTTAATAAAATAAATACCTTAAAAAGTCACAAACTAGTAAACATGTGACAAACGAACGATAGAACCCTAAATTTGTACATTTGTTAACTGCCGTGTAATTCAAACCTGACAATTTAATTATAAAATTTAACGAAAATTGATATATGATAAATTTGTCACTGGTGTAGTAATTTAGATTTTTTCATGATATTAATCATTTTTTTCTATTCCATCATTGAGCTTCAATTTCATTTCAAAATTTTAGTGGTTTAACTGACTTGTAATTTATTAAGGTCTATCTACCTAGTAACATTGCGAACTAATCATTTATCAAGAACAAATTCTTTAAGAGATGATCCAGCTATGTAGAGGCCCGATTCAATTACTAATTTTTTTACTAAATCTCGTCGTCACATCTAAAATAAGAGAGACACCGGGAAAAAAAAAATTTAGACAATTACATGAGTTGGCAGTAAACAAAGCTAAAATTTCAATTTTCTACGGTATATTAATTTTTTTTATAGTGAACGTTCTTAAAGATTTATATTTAATTACAAATTTTTTTACTAAATCTCCAAAGGCTTGAAGCACGGATTAAGTGGGTTCACTAAATAATTTTTCTTTATGAACCCGAGCATGTCCTATATAGGCTCGCTTGGGTCTGCCTAGACCTGATCATTATGAATAAAACTTAAACATTCTTTAAATCAAGCGCTAGGGATGAACCTTTTATATTCGATATCCGATCCGATTTGTCCTAGACCACCTCTTGATCAATGTTACTCAAGCATGGACCCCCTTAGATTTAATCCCAACATTATCCGCGAGATTATCATTTTCACCAATTCCTTGATCTCCTCTCATGATTGACTTTTCATACCTTTTTTCTGGCTTAATCAAACAGCACATATATTTTGACTTTTCTTTAATCTAAAACCGAAACTTTCGCAACACTTAATTATATTGACTTGTAGATTTACCTATAGAATTTCATACATATTTTTGGGAAAAGACCATAAAAAATCCCAAATTTTGCCCAAAATGATAAATTTACCTTTTTTTTTGTAATATGAAAAATCCTAAACTTTGCTAACCGTGACACATTGATCCCACTAAGGGCATTTTCGTCTTATTTTTTCTATTTTTCTTTTTTCCTTTTTTTTTCTTTTCTCTTCCCTCCGTCGACCATGGAAACTCAGGTGAGGGCGGCCTGACGCTGGCGAAAGCAGCTCTCGCCTGACTCCGGCTTCCCTTTGCCATGGTTGACGGAAGGGAAGAGAGAAGAAGGAAAAAAAATAAAGAGAGAAAATGCTCTATAATTTAGGGTAAATGTGTCACACAAATACAAGTTCAAAGTTTTTTGTGTAACAAAAAAAAGTTTTGAGTAAATGTGTTACGATTAGCAAAATTTGACGTTTTTTATGTCACAAAAAAAAAGTTTGAGATAAATTTATCACTTTGGGCAAAGTTTGAGATTTTTTTTATTGTCTTTTCTTTATATTTTTCGAAATTCGAATAATATTTTGAATTCGAGGGAAAGAAATACGTTTGCTTTAAGAAAATTGCCTTATTTTTCCCTTTAAAAAAAAAAAAAAACAGAGAGCAAAGTACTCAAAAGCATTCCTCATCGCGTCCCTAATATCGAAAACGTATCTCTACCTCAAAGTTTATTCTCTTTGTTTCTTTTCGCCGTGAGCTTATCTCTACTTGACCCAAAAAAAAAAAAAAAAAAAAAAACTCATCTCTACTTTTTTCTTTTACACACCTTTTACACGACCCCTATTTATCGCGTCATATATCCCTATACCAGACCACGTGACCTCCTTATTTATTGCGTAATCACTCTCCGTATTTTTATTTTATTTTAGTTTTGCCGTAACACGAAAATCTCCTCGAAGCCAAAAAAGCGGGGCCCAGGGCGCGCGCCACGATGAATCGGAGTGCGCGCTTTGATAGCGAGACACAGGCGGTGGGCCCCGCTCCTGCGCGTGGGGAACCGCAGCATGGGACCCGCCGGGGGTGACGTGGCGCGCAGGGGAGCGGGACGCGACACGTCCGGCCGACACGTAGAGGGCTCCTCCGCACGCGCACGCCCACGCGCAGCTCCGGAGATGGAGAGTAGCCGCCGTAGTTTTTGACTTTTTTCTTTTTTATCTCAAGCGTATACTGAAGAAAGGAAAAGGGGGAAAAAAAAATAAAATCAGTGTACCTGGACCGAATAGCTTCTGACAGAAAAGCACGAAGAAAAAGAGAGAGAATGAAAAAAAAAAAAAAAAGGTTGGTTCCGAAAAATTGTGTGGAGCCAATTTGGACACGACGGGGACTCACGAGTTACTGGAAATTATGTCGTAAATCGGGGTTGTTGATTTGTCAAAGGGATTGTCTGTTAGTCTCCGAGCACGAACATCACCATGGGTCTCCGTCTTTCAAGGCTTTTTTGACGTTCGAAAAGCTTTCTGTTCCCTGCGATCTACTTAAAGCGTCGAAGTGGGGAGAACACCACTCACAGGAGAAAAGCTCACCTCGTCGGATCGAAATCTTAATTATTATCGACACGTGGTTCATACTCTCACTGTAATTGAGATATACAACGAAAAGATTCGATGTGCTAATTATAATAAAATCATCAATTAGATGTAATTTTGATAAAACCTTTCGTCTTTTACTCTTTATTTTCTTTATGATTGTACGACGAATCTTAACAATTCTTTTTTTTTGGGACATTCTTCGTGACAAATAGTTGACATACCATATTATAAATTTGCAAAGCCCATTACAGGGTTATCGGAATGACAAAATCTGGAATGTTTTGGTACAAACTCAATAATACAACCACGCCTACAATGTTAACTTTATTAAAGTAGTCGCGTGACTTATGAATTTCCTCACTTATTAATGGGTTCATGATGTGGGTCGAGATCAGCATCTTTATAGGAGCTACAATGTAGCTATAGGATATGATTCTTCCAAACACCAAACATCTTGGGGAAATGTTGTTGTTGAAAGCACACTCACCCGAGAAAAGCTCATCTTATTGAATTGAAATCCTAATTATTTTTTAGGCATGGTTCATACTCTCACTATAATTGTGAGATATGACGAAGAGATTAGATTGATTAATTATAGGGAAATCCTCAATTGGATGTAGTTATGATAAAACCTTACATCTTAAATTTTCTTTTTCACTTTTACTCTTTATTTTCTTTATGATCATGCGACGAATCCTAACAATTCTTTTTTTTTTGGACATTCTTTGTGACAAATAGTTGACATACCATATTACAAATTCGCAAGGCTCGTCACGGGGTAATTAGAATGACAAAATCTGAAATGTTTTGGTACAAACTCAATAATACAACAACGCCTACAATGTTAACTTTATTGAAGTAGTCACGTGACTTATGAATTTCCTCACTTTTTAATGGGTTCATGATGTGGGTCAAGATCAGAATCTTTATAGGAGCTAAAATGTAGCTACAGGATAAGATTCTTCCACGCACCAAACGTCTTGGGGAAATGGCGCTGCTGATTCTACTTCTACTCATTTAATGTTGGAAGGCATCTTTCAGGGCATGACATGCGCTGGAATAGTCCCAGGACATTTCTTCTTAATAAGTGCTAGGCCAAAAAAAGCTTAAAAATAATTTGATTTTCTTCACATAGGATCCTTTTAAGTTTTTGATATCCTCGGTAAATTAATTTGGAGCTGCGCGGGAAATGTCTGTAAAATGTAGCAATTAAGGATAAGGACAGTCAATGTGTCCTACTAGCCTTGGAGTGTAAAAGTTTCCACTCTCTATGGAAGAAAATAGTAGTGTGGGCTTTAGGGTTTGAGGCTATGCACTTCAGTTTAGTGCTGAATGGAATCTGCCAATAAGGCACGAGGTGAAACCGCTCAAGAGCCTCTGCAAAATGCTAAAAATAATGGTTTAGAAAAACTTCGCAACAATGTTCATAGAAAAAATTGTCAAAAAAGTCATAAACCAATCATAATTATGCCATTTCAGTTATGAACTTTTTTTTTTTTTGCCTATTAAATTTTAAACTGTATTCGTGTCAATTCAATTCGTTTGACCAATTTTGGCCGATCAACACTGACATAGATGTCGATCGTCTTACACAACATCATCAATTGACGTGGATAATTTTAAATAATGTTTTAATATTTTAATATCTATTTTTTTTATCACTTCCTTCTTCTCCTAGTTGGTTGCCGTCGACGACCAACCCTAACCTTGCCGGTTTTGATGAAGCTTGGCCAAGGCTAGGCAAGGCTTGACTTCGCCAATTGAGCCTCGGCTAGCCTTTGGCCTTGCTAGAGGCTACAAGGGCAACCTCGCCTAAGCCACCCATTGGGATGGTGGCGCATTGTAGGATTGATGTCCATGTCAATGTCAATCGGCCATTGGCTAGTAAAAATTGGCCAGATTGACTAAATTGTATGAATACATAAGGTTTATGACTCAACTAACAAAAAAAAGGTTTAGAATCGAAATGGTATAATTCCAATAGGTTTATGACATTTTTAGTAATTTTCTCGATGATCTTGTGGACTATGGTAGTGAAAAATTCAAAGGCTATGGTATAGTTTTGATACAATTATCGATCTAACAATTTTAATTTCATCGGAAAATTGGTGACATCGAATGTGAAGACGTAGATGAATGGGTTTTTTGGGTTGTTCGCAAATGATCTGAGATTAAATCTACATATGGTCTAATATCTTCAATGGGCAAATCCCAAATGAGAGGTCTCGTTTCTTTACAAAATTGTCCAAATGAGAGGTTCTGTATTTTTGGGGACCTAAGGCCAATCCTCTAGCAACTTGTTGTGCGAACTCGGTAGAAGAAACTTCTCTAGGTCTTAAGAGAAGGTCTGCAAGAACATTTTTTTTCCCTTTGATATGTTTGGTCTCAAAGAATATTGTGAAATCTATTCTGTCCATTGAAATTGTTGTGAAAACCATTCTTAATTCCACATGCGATGGCTAAGATTTCATTGAATGTAGGGTGATGGTGAAGTTAAAGAGGTGAAAATCGTCCAGCTCTTGTGTCCACATACATATCTTTTCCCATCAATAAAGATCGCTTTTAGAATATTGGCCTACACCAATTGTGCAGTCCCATTGCTACAAAACCAATATGTGCAAACCCAATATAATATGTTCATCTAGCCATACTTGGGCTATAATGTATTGTCTGATAAATTGTCGTTACTTTATAGCAACCTGCCTTTTCGCAAACTTATACATTATGCAATTTGTAGTAATCCATATTTATAAAATATTTCTAATAGTGTCATTACGGAAAATAGACAACGGCGAAAATCATTGAATTAATAACGTTCATACAGAAAAATGAGACAAAAGGAGAATGAAATGACAAGCATTGGAAAAAGTTCTGATCAGGAATTAATACATAAATTGAGAAATGATCAGAGGAGGTATAGCGATTTCTAGCGTTACTCGGATCAACCTCACGACACTATGAGATTGGCTCATTGGTTAAAGCTCGATTTGCACGTGGATTATATATATGATATTGGTCCGACCTCTCACATCATTAGATGCAAATGATTTCTCAGGTGGGCCATCCACCTGGTCATAATCTAGTATCTTAACTAGCCAATAGATTAGCGGAGTACTCCTTTTATTTGCTGGATCGGGGTGCGATTGAATCCACAGAACGAGAGTTTACCTCCCTCTAGAGGGCTCTCTTGTTGTACGAAGAACGGCGTGACCCCGATCCAAAACTAAGGGCAAAAAGACTTAACTTTCCAAGACATTTGTAGTGAATAAATCTGATCCTGTAACGAGAGAGAGAGAGAGAGAATAAATTAACTTTCCATTGGCAATTGGGTTGGATTGTCAAGTCTAACTTTTGGAACTCCTTTTGTATGGATCATGTTACAAGATCACTCTCTTCCGAACTGTAACCGAGACGAAACTAAACCAGTACTTGATATTAAGTTGAACCGATCAAACCGATTAGAAACGGATTGAACTTGCTAAAAATCGGCTAGAAAACTGCATTAGATGTAGAATAATATGTTTGTGAAAACATCATAGAAAAGGATTGGGACAGGTTTCTCTTAAGCCTTTTTTTTTTTCTTTTCTTTTTGTCAAGATTGAGCTAATTCAATTTAAAGCATTCAATCGGCTAGCTCACATTTTTAATAAAAATCTAACTAAAAACTTAAATTATTAGATAGAGGAAGCATAACCCACATAAAGACGGAATAAACCTAGTAGCGATCGATTTCGAATGGTTTAATGCCTGCTTTCGCTACGAATTGAAATGGAATGGATCGTCACCATCCCCCATTGGCTTCCTTCTAGAGGAAACCACAGAGAGATGAAACAGACCAAGCGACTAGCGATCAAGGAATAAAGCTATAGGCAGAGAGGAAAGAGAATAGGAAAAAAAAAAATGAGGAGGCGGGTAAAGTCTGAAGGGATTGGTAAGGTTTGGATAAACTACCATTATTGGGGATAGAGAGAAGTTCTTTCGCATAAAGAGAATCCATGCTACGAATGTACTTCTCAGGTGCTCCTTTCAGGAAGTAAACACAATCGAATCATTTCGGATTCAAATGCATACATGACAATACATCTCAACCGGTCCGTTTTGAACTCAAATTTCACACCCCACCACGCCGTCGCCCTGCATTACAAAATGTCCAAATCCTCTTCCATAAACCATATTGGGCCACAAACAAAATTCAAGGCGAAAAGTGAAATTCTAGAAAACCCATAACTATAGTCCAACCAAACCCAAGCAAGGCCCATGGGCTTTTGGTCCTCAAAACCCAATCGCGGGACGAGGCGGCCCGAAACGACCGGCGTTTCGAAAGCAGGACACGGAACGAACCCGTCGTCCGGGGGGGGGGGCGCATCGTCGCCGTATATAAATGCGCCAGTTCTGCGAGCTCCGACCGTCGCACGAGTCAAAACGCGTTCTTTCGGATCTTCGGAGGCTGCGCGATCTGCACGACCGGGTCGACTCAGGCGAGTCATCTCTCTCTCTCTCTCTAGATTGTGGTCCGATCGTTGCTCTCTGCGTGCAATTTGGGATTTGCAGAGCTTAGATCTACGCCCGATTTCTCCCCTTTCGGAACGCCCGGCGCGATCGGTCTCTCCGATCTGAACGATTTCGGTGGAAATTTCGGGTCGGGTTTAGGGTTTAGGGCGTCGTCTCATGAAATTTCTGTGATTTCTGATTTATCGGTCGATTTTTCCCGTTTAGATCGCGTCGGTTTTGCCTCGGATGGAATCGAAATTGAGGTTTTTTGTCGGATTGTAGGTTTGGTTTCGTGCATGTCGGTTTTGTTTGCCCTGAGTTCTTGTTTCAATCCTTGTCGGCCTCGTTGTGCATGCGGATGGTAACGGGAAAAGGTTGATTTGTGTTTTTTTGGGGACTGGGCAGTGCGGAATTGAATCTCGTAGGAATGTTTATGTGCTTCCTGGTTTCGATTGGACTGCTGTGGGGTCGGGTGGAAGGATGGGAGTGCGCTCGTATTGTTAGTTCTGTCTAGAACGGTATGCCGAGTAGCGACGTAAAGCAGGCACGCGTCGATGCGTGACTAGAGTGGTTTAGATGTTTGAAGTTGCATTTGATTGTTTTGGAGTTTCTTGTGAATAATTGTAGCCGCTTTCTCTTTAGTCAGTTTTTTCTTTATGGGATTTTTCCGCTTTCTTGGCTTTGGGTTCCATGTACGGTGGGCTGACAACTTTTTAATCAAAGTCCATTCTGTGATGAGCGGTTCTCAGATGAAGAATGAGGGTTGAATGCTCCGATCATAGCGTCTTTGTTACTGCGCCCCCCCCCCCCCCCCCCTTTTTTTTTTTTTTTTTTTTTTTTTGAGGTTTTCAGTGTCTTGCAGATTTGTTGGGAGACTTTGGTCTTGTCTCATGTTTAAACGCAATTTTTTAGAAGGAATGACAGAGTTGTGGTCTTGTTTTCATGTTTGCATTTTGAATGACATAGGAAATAGCCAGATACAATGATAGGTAAATTTTGCCTTCCTATTTGGGTATTCTTGGCGTGGTAATCATTATTTCATGCTTCTGAATGAAATTGGAAACAGAAGTTAGCGGCTGTTGGAGAAATGGCATCGAATGGACCAGCACCACCCAGAGGCAGCGCAGCAGCCGCTGCTAGCATGCGTAGGCGGAGGACAACTGGTGGTGGTGCCTCAGGAGGAGCAACTGGGACGATGCTGCAGTTCTACACCGATGATGCCCCAGGACTGAAGATCTCTCCAAATGTGGTTCTTGTTATGAGCATTGGCTTCATTGCTTTTGTTGCCATCCTTCATGTCATTGGTAAGCTCTACTTGGTCCGAAGATAGATTCAAAAGCGGATTGAAAACAGGAGGAATATTTAGTGGTTCGTTCTCTCTTGAGTCCGAATTGGTCTCTTTTTTGTTGTAAGACAGAAAATCATGAAGGTTAAATTTTATAGATCAATGTTTGAGTTGGTAGTTTGACTCATTTTACTAGATTGGCTTTTTCATCAGGCACTGTTAAGTTTTCGGAAGTTCTTCTGAATATGTATTATTGAGGATTTTGTCTTCTTACTTGTCCAGAGTTTTGTTCTCGAATTTTGATCAACTTATGGTTAGCACTTGTGTATCAAGAGTTAATCAGTTGTCATAACTGGAGATGTTTCAGGGAGAGGATGAATTGAGTAGACAATTTGCACCCTTCAGTTTAGCGTACCTTGTGGACCTTAACTTTGTTTTCTTAGAGGAGCTGCTGGATAACTGATCCTATCCAGGTGAAATTGTGTTGTTTGGAACACAATGCAAAGACGCTCTTTTACTTGCGTTTTGTTGACCTCCCTATTGTCCTTGTTGTCGTCCATGATCTTTTCATTCTTGGAATCAAGATTTGTTGTGCATTGAATGCTGTATTGGATGCAGTCAATCTCTGCTGACCCTGAGAAACACAACTCAACTCATGCATGAAACCAAACCCTCTCCATGACATCCTTAGTTTGCGCATGTATTTTATTCATTGAACTGACCATTGAAAGCAAATTCCTGTCATTCTTCATTGTTAAGATGAGTCTCTTTGTTCTGTATTCCTGATAAAAAAACTTCTCTTTCCGTTTCCTATGGTGCTTGGAACTTCTTGAACTTTCCAACCTCTCTTCCAAGTGCCGCAAATCAATATGGCCGCACATTTGCCTATTTGTTGGTGATACTAGTTCAATTCTGCTTCTCTTCTGGTAGGATGCATCGAATGAGCCTGAATTTCGAAGTGCATGCTCGAGCTTTTTTACTCATGTTCTCTGCCACATCATTTTCTGTCGTTGATTCTTGGAAACCATGCATGTTAAGGAGGATTCTCCTTTGCATTGGAGCTTCGCAATGAAAATATGGAAGATGGGGAATTATTGTCTAGGATCATTATCTAGATAGTAGATACATCTTCCTATGTTGGTTTCCGTCCCAACCGTTTGACACACTCGCTGGCTTCTCCTTTTGAACTTCCCTAAACATCAAACATCTTTGCTTGATGTCCTGGGGGTGAGGCCTCGTTCGTTGGGCTCCGGAAGGATAAGCTGTTTGGTGTCTCGATGGTTGATCGTATCTTGGTAATTTGAAAGACGGAAAAAGATCTGGAAATTCGCATGCAGGTGGGTGTAGAGAGCGTGAGAGAGAGAGAGAGGGTGGTCGGCAACGGTATTGTTCGTGCGACTCGTCGTCTTTCTTGCAACCTATCGTCTTTCTCAGCTTATGATACTGTGCAATGTTTCAATTCGGCCCTCACCTGAGTGGTTAGATTAAGGTTTATATTTGTTAATACTCGAAGCCCTGTCACGACCAAATCACGAAAAGCAAACCTGCCCAGTCTAAATTTATGCCCTGGACATAGTCTAAACTTGATTTTCCAGCATGCTTTCTTTTGCTCAGCTAGATATCATCCCTAGCCCCGGTTGTCACATTCGATGCGATGAATGCACTTGGATGATTATGAACGAAATGAAAGCCGCCCCCAATTTTAGTGTCGAAGGAACCAAAATTTCCAATATGATCGATCTTATATCTTTTCATAGGAGCCTTGATTTTTGCCCGTTCATTCTAGCATCATTCTACATTTTACATGTCTCACGACCTTTATAAGGATTCAAAACTTCTATGTGTCGCGACCTTACCAGGGAATAGAGAAGTGAAAGAAAACCTCCAAAACAATTTTGAGATGAATTAGTAATTTGTCCTCACTTTTTTGTCAAATCTTAGGGGAGCTAGATTTGGGTTTGGAATGCTTTCCTAGACTGCTCTTGATTTTTTTCATACGATCGGAAAGGTTTTTTTAATCGAATACTATTCGTGGATTTTAACCTTTTTCTGGTCTTATCGAAGAGAGAAGAAAATAGGATCTTTATTAGAAATATCCCGGTGAAAAAAATAATTAGCCGGTCGCCAACTCAAGAAATATTCGTTTCTCATGATCCGAACCCCGTCAATGTAAAGAAACTTTCACCAGTCATGTACCTGACAAAACATAGTTGTGTTCATTTTATTCCCAAAGAGACGGTGTTGGAAATGATCCATTTATAGGATATCAATACTAAGAAGCAAAACCTTAATTACGGACTGAAAGTCCAACAATAGAATGCCACAACACATGTAACTCGTATCTATGAATAATTGTTTTCATGATAATTCGATTACTTAGTTTATAGAATCGAGATTATGATATCTTTATGCTAACGCAATAAAACGTGGATTTCAAACGTTAAACGGATTCTAACATGAACGCTTGTTATGTCTTGTTCTCGATCAAGTTATTATTTGTTTTATTTTTATTTCTACCTCATATAAAACCAACTCAATGAGTTTGTCAACCCAATAACGGAGCCATGATCTAGGTTAAAGATGTTAAAAATCATCAACAAATATGTGGTCATATTTTTTAACATGGAAATTTTGACTCAAATTCTAGAAGTGTATATTAGTCACTAGTAAGTTTAGAAAATATTCGACCAAAAAAAAAAGTTTAGAAAATATAAAGTTTAATTTGAAATTTGGTGAGTTGTGCTCATAAAGTTCTTTTATTCCTGATGGATCTTAAATATAATTATATAAAATACTAAAATTTAGGTTTCAGCAATTAATTTTCGCCAAATTATTTAGGTAACGTGGCTTCATCCATACTTGAATGATTGTTTTTAAGGATGGAAAAATTCATATAAACAACACACTGCCATGCCATGCGAGGTACATAATGGCTGCGTTTGGGAACCCTTTTGCAAAGCTCTTTGGGGCTCCAAAGCCCATTTGCCCAAATACTGGGTGTTTGGAAACACCCAATAAAACCCACCTTGAAGGAATGCTGGCATTTCAAAGGCTGAAAATGCAAGGCAGCCTTTGGGCTTTCAGCATTTTGGGAATGGCCCGAGCACTGTTCATCTTCTTCTTCGTCAGAGAGGTCGGCGAGGTTATGATGGGTCGGTGACAAGCAAGAGAGGCCGGCGTGGTCGCGGCACCCCGGTGACCGTTGTTGACCAGTCGTGCGACCCAAATCTGGGTCGCGGCGAGGTGGCGGAGGTCGTGCGCCTAGGTCGCAGCGCGCGACCTCCCCCACCTCGCCGTGACCCAGATCTGGGTTCTAGGTCGTGACGGTCACATCGCCTGGACCTCGCCGCGACCCAGATCTGGTTCATGGAGGTCGCCTGGGTCGCGGCGCGTGACCTCCTCCACCTCACCGCGACTGCTTGGGTCGCGGCGGTCACAGAGGTCGCCTGGGTCGTGGCGAGCTGTTGCAATGACCTTCGGTGACCCACGAACTCGCTGCGACCTTCAGCGACCCACAACCTCGTTGCGGAGGTGGCCAGAGGTCACTGTGACCCACGACCTCGCTTGGGTCACCGTGACCTTCGGCGACCCTGCCGCGACCTCCGGCGACTCTCGTTGGTGGTGTCGGGCGGCCACTTAAGGTCTTGCAACTTGAGACGTCGCGGCGGCCATTTACCCTTCGCCGGCCAACTATTTTTTTGTTTTCTTTTTATCATAAAAGTCCTTTGTAAATGTAAATTTCTCCAAACACTATTTTGCCCAAGGATATTTCACAATACACTTTTGGATTACAATTTACCAAACGCAATTTGCATTTTGGAAAACCTCTTTGACTTTAAAGGTCTTTGCATTTTCTCAATGGCTTTCCCCAAAAGTCTAACCAAACGCACCCAAAGAAATCACAATTTCTTACAAGGGAAAACGAAGAGAGAGATAATACAATATGATTATCAATATCTACAGGATAAGATTTAAGAGAATATAATATTAAATGAATAGTTATCTAAAACAAATGAATAATGTAATTCAAGTTCATTATTTGGTTTGCATCTTTCAAATAAGCTAAAGATCTTTTGTTGTAACTTCTAAATCAATTCCATGTACTTTTGGTGAAGAAAATGATTTTTCTAGATATTATTATGTTAATCCATTCGAAATTAGAAGAAAGAACACAGTTTCTATGGGCACGACAGAAAAGAAATTAAAAAAATATTGTCAATCTATTTAGATAAATAAAATCTAAAAATTATAATTTTCACACTTTATTGAGGAGAAAACATCTTTTAGATTTTGAGAAGTTTCATTCTTATCTTACCAATTTACATTTTACTATTGAGTAAAACATATAGTTGTAATTCATTTTACATAGCTTTACACGGACTTCAATGCAATTTTCCGAAAAGAAAAGTTTAAACATGAAAATAAAAATCAGATTAATTTCTGTCAATAGAGATTAATACTTCTTTTTTTTTTTTTGGCGAGTGCTGCAGTTATAATTATATTTTTTCCTAAGACACCTACGTGTAGTATATGTCAAGTATTATATTGTTCTATGCATAGTTTATTTTTGGTTAATATAAATTTCTATGCACAATGCACGTGCTATTTAGGATTTTGTTAGTCAAGACAAAGAGGCCGGAAGTGAGAAAGTAAGGGTAAGAAAAAAGAATTGCTCAGACCAAATCAGTTGGTTATAAGTGGTTCTTAGGGACATCGACTCGGTTCTTGATTCATAAAATTCAAACTAGCGAATTTTAGTCCCGTTTCCAATTCGAGATGTGGAATTGCCCGTTTCGAACTATTTGGAGTGCATTAATTTTACTTAAAACACAACTGTAATTACTCATTCTAATCAAATTTTGCCACAAATTGGAAAGATCTCTACGAAGCTCACTGACTATAGAATCGCTTTTAATCATGAAATATCTTCAATTTTTTTTTTGAAAAAAAAAAAAAGAAAAAGAAAGAAAGAACATGCTACCGGTTTCATTAGCCCACCCGAAGGCTGGATCAGGTCAAATCCGGTTCGGTTTTGCGGGACCGGTCCGGTTCCTGGACGGGAACTGGTCCGCCCGAGAAAAGCGCAAGCGGACCGCTTAAAAACGAACCGGGCCGGATCCTGCCCCGACCCGATTATTCGTTCCCTCTCCATAGAGAAGCGCTTGACCAGACGGGCGGAAGCTCGATCGAGACGGAGAGATCAGATTCTCTTCTCTGGCAATGGCGACGGTTGCAGAATCATCCGGCCCGAACCCGAACCCGAACCCGAGTCCGAACCCGGGCTCGGAGCACGCCGGCCGGCCAAAATCGATCGGAGACGCCACGCCGTGGGTCGACTACGCCGTCGACCAGGCCCGCCTCCTGCGGAAGGGGGTCGAGGACGACGTCGGGTCGTTCGCCGAGGCCTCGCGGTCCCGCCTCTCCCAAATCCGCTCCACCGCCGCGGCTCACACGATGATGACCCTCGCGATGATCCAGGTCCGTTTGTTCCCTTCCGATTCCGCCCTCGCCGATTGCTTTTCCTCCCCCCCGGCGTTCTTCCTGATTCCGGGGGAACCGGTTCCCGCTCTCGCCGTTGCGTTAGGGGCCTCGCGGATGAGGATTTCGATATGTCTGATCGAATGTCGATTGTTTTGATTCGTGGAATAGTTGAGTCGGGCGATCGAGTTTTCGATGCGGAAATGTGGTGGAATTGGAAAGGGATCCTTAGTTTTGTGAGGTTTCTTTAGGTAGGGTTTCCCTTTCGTGTCCGTTCTAATCTGCTCTGGTATTGAAACGTTGGCGCGGGAGAATGTGCGTCGGGGGCGTAAGCGGTTTTAAGCTAATCGACTTAGACTCGCGGCTTAATCGAGCTTGACTCGAGAAGTCACTGAGCAATTGTATTTTACATATCTACATTACATTTATACGAAAAAAGCATTGAGATCGAAAATATTGTTCATCTTTTAAGTCAAGTTGATGACTGAACTCGATTCTATTTCACCCATGATGATGGTGTCGTCCTGCTAAGATTTTGCTTCAGAAGAATAATGCAAGCTATTCATTGATTATGTTGTCAAATAACCTTCTGAATGTAGGATACTCTTCAAGAAGTCAAGTCCAAATATGATGCTTATGAAGATATTTTCTTCGGAAAAGTTAAAGGTTTGCTCTTTTTGTATTGTTGTATTGTCGATAGTTATTTTGTGGGGAATGCTTTTGTTTTTGGATTTAATTTGTGCAAGTCGTATTCTCTTGAAGTGCAGAGGGCATTGAGATAGCTGCTTCGCATCCCATGTTGACAGCTGGAGTAGTCACTGGCTCGGGCTTCGTTGTACTGAAAAGTATGGTTTTTTGCATCTTGGTTGGCTAGGCAATACATCTCATTTATTGTTATGGTAAAAAAATTGATGCATTACGTGTAAAGTGATTAACTGGGTTAAGTTACTAAATGGCATGTTTTACTTATGTAAGAATTATCTTATTGATACTTATTGGCAGTGGGATTAAGGAGTCCCTTTTGTTGTCCTAATTGATTAGCTTCCTATATCAATTCTACGGAGTGTGACTAATAATTAATACATCCATTGCAGGGCCAAGGCGATTCCTGTATTACAATACCTTGCGCCTTTTAATGAGTGAAGAGGTGAGTATTATTGCTGTTGCAACATATTGGAGGAGTAAAAGATAGCAAATAAAACAAAACAGGGCTAGAATTGAGTTGAATTGAAGCTGGAACAGAGAAAGATATGTTAGGGTTTATGAAAGCCAGTGATCTTTATTGAATGAAGAAAGAGCTAATGACAAAGAGTCTTAAAAGACCTATTAAAACTAGGGTTATAAACGTAAGATCTTAGAATAACATTTTCTAATCTCAGCCATCCAACCTGATTTAGACCACTTGTAACCCTACAATAATATGAGAAAAGACTAAATAAAGAAGAAAAACACTTAAAACTACTCAAATAGAATTATGCTTCTGCATCATTCCCCTCGAGTTGGAAAGAACCAAGTTCGAATGTGGAGACTTAACTTCATCAGATGTCTCTGAATCAATCTTCTTCATTTCCTCTCCAATATCCCATGTAGCTTCAATACCCAAATTATCCTACCAATTCACTAGAAACTTCGTAGCCTTATCCTCCTTCCCAGTCAGCATCCTCCATCTCCGATTGGAGAAAACTTGGCTTCGAGTTGTGAAGTGTTGGAAAAGATATTAGGCAAATTCGTTCCAATCATCCTTAGTTTTCAAACTGTATTTTTCATTTGAGTGATCTAGAGATTTCTTTAGAAGAAGTTAAAGTCTCCACATTTGAGCTTGATTCTTTCCAACCCGAGGAGAATGATGCAGGAGCATGATCCTGTTTTAGTAGCTTTAAGTGTTATCCTTAATTTAGTCTTTTCTCATTATCTTAGAATTATAAGTAGTCATGTGAATGTTTTATTAGGTTGGATGGTTGAGATTGGAAGTTGTTAATTTAGATCCAAGATTGAGATTGTCTTATATCTATAACCCTAGTATAAATTGGTATTTTAAGTCCCATTGTCATTAGGTTTTTTCTTCATTCAATAAACATCACCAGAGTTTCTAAACACTAGAATATCTTTTCTATGTTGCAGCTCTAAGAAAATGAAATTATTTAATTTCTGCTACAACTTTAGCATTCTTTTATTATTAGATTAGATGTTTAAGTTTCCATTTCATGGCATCGTTTCACATCGCTTGGAGTTTGCACTCTAGCATTTAAGGAAGCTGGATGACATTATCCTCATCAATCATGCTCAATGTGAGATGTAATTTTTATCTCTTATATATGTGGTTGCAGTCGATGCTATCCCGAGCTGATGCCAAAGTCAAGGAACTTCGAAAATCAATTGACCTCCTGAAAGCTGAGAGTGAGAAACTAGAAGTAAGTTTGTATTCTTCAGTGGCATTTATTTCAGGCCAAGAACGTAAATATTGAATGAAGGATACATGGGGTACTTATTTTCTATAGGAAGGTGGACATTCATGTTATTGCAGTAAATTACATACACATACACAATCTGCTGGCTGCAAGAAATCAGAAGAGCTACAGAGTACCTTTATTATCCAGGAAAATGTGGATAGCGCACTGCCTTTTTGACTAAAAATAGAATTCTTGGAAATGAGGACCTTAATATCCTGGATTTGTACAAAAGATCGAATAGCATAAACAAGAAAAAGCTAACAGAGCTTAAAACCAGTACCTGTGACCAATACAAGTAGGAGCGACAGTCAACTTGGATGGAGACCCTTAAAATTCTCTTTCGAGGATGACAAGGAATTTCTTTTCCTACAAAAGACTCTTCTATTTCTCTCCATCCATGAGGTTTGGAAAATTCAGTTTGAAATATCTTTTTTCATATTTCTTTATTGAATTTGAGTACGTAATTGTCTTCTGCCAAAGCTTAAGCTATTATAAAACAATGCGGAACATATTTAATATTATAAAACTTCCCTTGCACTTATGCTGGTATTATGACAAAGGCATTAAGTGTCCAAACCTGATATGTGTGAGTAATAGAATTTGTGGAAACGTTAAATGTATAAAGAGGGAAACCTTCTTCTCCAAAAGCTTAAGCTGTAAGAGAGAGGTGCACATAAGATTTAATATCTTAACACTTATCAATTAAAGTATCTTTACCTCGGATAGCTTTTTAAAGCCCAGAAATAGCCTCCCACTGCTGATACAGCATAGTGTATCAGCATTCGGTCTCAGTATCTGCCTAGCAAGGGAAAGCTTTTTTCAGAAACTGACATATGAATCTCATGTCAAACATAACTTCAAATTTGTTTTGAACAACTTATGTTTTGATACAGACCTTACTAGTTTTTCATTGAGCTGATTGGCAATTTCACAGTGTAGCACAAGATGAGACTCAACTGTTGTTTCATACCAATAAGATATGTTGTAGTAGCATCGTCCTTTATGTCAAATATCATAGTTGTGTTACAATATGATCCCAAAATTCAAGACCCATACATGGAAGTGTTTTCAAGGAGCTCTCTCTACAAATCTGCTACCAAGAAAGCTGAATATGTGTAGAATTGGCAAGATTTCCTTACTCTTTCTGGGAACTTAAAATGTTCTCAAATTTTTTGCAGAGGAGAGCTCAATTAGCAGAAGAAGAAATGCTTCGAGGAAGGACAAAGCTCAGGTATGTTGCTTGTGACAGACGTGCATCATCTACTTCTGCCTGCATGGGGTCAAAAAATTCCTTAAAAAGGTTGGGTTTTTAATTATGATGGCAGACAAGCAGGCAAGCAGATTCAAAGTGTAAGCCACTCAGCTTATAAGATTGAAAGACAAGCGGCAGGTATAGTTGTACTGTTTGGTTTTGTGTCTGCTCAATTCTCTCCTTGAGATTGAGGTGGGTTTGGTTGAATGAACTCATGATTTCTGTCCCCATATCTGTCAGGTTTGAAGGATGTTATTCGAGAGCTTCCCCGAAGAGAAGCTTCTCGTTTCAGATCACAGGTGAGTTTTCTCCATAGTAGGGAAAAAAATATGGTATTTTGTAGATGCCATCCTTAGCAGTACCTTTTGGAAAAGCACCTGCTGGTACTCTTAGTGCTGGTTAAGCAAGTGAGTTTAGTGATCGATTTGGCCGTACTATGTTAACACTGTAGGATTATGCATGGTGGTTAATCACTGGCAATCTTTACACTAACGTCAACTGATCAAGATCAGTACAGTGTAATAATGAACCTTGATTGATCGGTATTGATCAGTGATAACATTGTTGCAGAATGTGTTTGCGTTGATCTTTGAGCCACCAGAGCTTACATGTTAAAGTAACATCGATTTGTGGGGAAGTTAAATCTATAATGGGGAATAAGGGCGAAATCATTCACTAGTTTGATTTTTTCCTAAAAATTATTTTTTTAAAATTGTTATTTCCTATAGGCATTTTGAGGTTCCAATAGCATTTTAACCTCCATCCTAAGTCTCTCCCTCTCTGTGTTAAAAATCATGCTCAATGGTGAAGTGCTTCCTGCCTTTTGTTTTGTTTAGTCTGTGAGATTGATTACCACCTAACAGGCCTGGCAAATCAGAATGTACTTGAATTTTTTGGAGAGATTCATTATTATGGGGTGTGAATGGAAAAAATCTACGCCATAATTCTTATCAAAACAGCTACCTGCCTGGTCTTTCAGTTCCATATCTTTGAATAGATTTTTTACTTTCTTCACTAAAAGTATCTCATCTTATAGGATGTCGAAGGCTTTCTCTGTATGGGAAATCCATTTTCTAGGAATTTATTTAGGGGATCTAAAATTGAATCACAATATCATGGTGCAGTGTTTAGTGTTGTTGAAAGATATGTGGAGCCGACTGCAGTAGTGGGATATAGGAATAGAGGTTTAGTTTGAATGGAGATCTCTATCATTGCTCTCTGTAGAGGCTACATTTCTGGCTTTTCTCCTCTACATTCCATTTTCTATTGGCTTGTGGAGGAGGGCTAATGATAGTTTTACGAACTTGGAGATTATGTTCATCATGTTATGTTCCCTAAGATTTCATTCACTCTGTTCTCGGCAAAACTGTTGTGCTGAATCTCTGAGTTATGATTGCAAGATGCACTGCAATCGTCGTCAGCTAGTTTTGTTTCCCATCCTTGCTAATGCGCCTTATATTGTTTCAATGGCAGGTTTCTAACCTGGCTTCTGAGGCGAAGCGAGAAAGGAATGCTCTGACCAAGGAGGTTTCCAAAATCACCGACTATGGAATTTCCGTCTGATTACCAATCTCTCATTGCAACCTTTTCAATATCCAAGCTATGTGATGGCATCGGCACGACAATTTTTTGATCCGTACATGCTTCGTGTGTTTTAATTTTTGAAAAGGGGGTTCCCTTTCTTGATAAAAACCTCCAGATCTAATGTCTGTGGGGATTGGATGAGAAGAATCATGTCCTGCAACAACTACATTTTTTGAGGGATTATATGTAGATCAGGAGTTTGTAGAATGTTATGATACACAGTAATGAAAAAGCTTTAGCCGACACTGACATTCTTTTCCCAATGATAAGACAGATCTTGTTCCAAATGGGTTCTCCGTATCCTAGATGGTTTCGGGCTATAAAGTATCCAGCAACTCGGGTCGGTCGGTCTTGATCGTGTCTATAACTAGGGGTGTCAAAAAAGTTTGTGTCAGCCTAAATCTACCCAAAAATTTTAGGGTATTTTGGAGCTGGGTCTTAATCTTCTTCGGGTCGGGTTTTTAAGATATTGGTATTGTTGATTTTTTATGCGGGCTTTTTGACATCTCCAGGGCACAATGCAACAAGGACGAAACCTTTGATTTGAGTCCAGTTGATCAGTGCTGGTCTGATTGGGTCATATGATATTCGAGTATCAGTGTTGATTTTCGGGTCGGGTCAATTGCACCCTTGTTGATTTTCGGGTCGAGTTGGGTATCATGAAAATCCGATTCGACTTGACCCCTTGACACCGCTATCTATAATTAGTGTCAATTCATATCAACCGAAAATAATTGCAATTTTGATTCTACACGTGGAATAATTGAAGTGGTGATGAAAAAATTGTGTTGATTTCCCTGTACTCCGCGTCGTATTTGTGGGCCCCGCTGCATAGCGTTCGCTGAAAACGTTGCCTGCCTTCATGTGAGCCACACGTGCCTCATCTGCGCGCGCAAATCCAACGGAAACTTCTGATCACAGAGAGGGAACGAGGAGAAAGAGCCCCAACGGCCATGGCGGCGGCGGCGGCGGTTGCGGCGGCGACGGCGACGGCGGCGGCTTGCTTTCTCTCTCCTCCCGCCACACGCGCTCCCAAGTTCACCTGCTCGTCCACGCTCGCCACCCAGCCCGAGTCCGCCAAGAAGCGCCTCCTCTCCCTCATCGCCGACCAGGACCGCGGCCTCCGGACCCAGCGGGACCCCGCCGCCCTCTCCTCCGTCGTCGAGGCCATCGACGCCGTCGCCGCCCTCGGCCGCGGCGCCGTCACCACCGGCCCCTCCCTCTCCGCCACGTGGCGGCTCCTCTGGACCACCGAGAAGGAGCAGCTGTACATCATCGAGAACGCCCGGTGGTTCGGCACCGCGGCGGGGGACGTGCTCCAGGTGATCGACGTGGAGAAGAGGGCCCTCAACAACGTCATCACGTTCCCTCCGGACGGGGTCTTCTTCGTCCGCTCCGGCATCGAGATCGCTTCTCCGCAGAGGGTGAATTTTAGGTACGATTCCGTTTCGGTTTTGCGCCTCTCTGCCTCCTGAGCAGGAAGCCTCGCGGAAATGAAAGTCGAGTATTTAGGGCTAATGATTTCGCGGAAGCATTGCTTCGTCTTGCTGCGTGAGTGAATTCTCATTGCTGTTGCATGAAAAGGATTGAGTCAGTTGGATCTCTAGTGACGTCAGAGTCTGATCCGCACTTTCTTCTTTCCGAAGGAAATGGTCTTTCGATACGTTGTAGTTGCGAGCATTGCTATCTCATCCGCAGAATTGCTTGCGTGTCCCTCTCCCTTTCGGGTGTAAAATGCAAGATCCAATGAAGTTAGGGTAAGTTTGAATGAGTGAAGCTTGAATGTGTAGGACTAGGAGCTCCTCTATCTGCGAAAGGAAATTGATATATGTTTTATCAGTTTGAAGACTCAAACCACGCAAAAGCTTTAGAATGATGGCATCTATCTAGATCATCTCCGGCTTGAACTTTGGGGCTTTGTCTGGGTTGGATAATGATCAGCCTCCACAAAATGTGGCATCTCTCTCTTGCACTGATATGGTGGATTGAGATGAATATAGAGTGGTGTTTTTGAGCTCCTTGTAGAAGCTTGTTTCCTGTTATTATACAGAGTTACATGGTTTGAATTGTATTAGAATATGAAGAACAAAAGCAATGCCTGTGTTTGGTTGTGGTTGATCCAGTAATAAGTTTGTTTAAGTGGATGCATGAAAATATTTTCTTTTCTTATTCCCAGGTTTTTTTTTTTTTTTTTTTTTTTTATGATTGAGTTTCATAAAGTTCTTTCTTGAGGCATCGGTTGGTAGTTTGCTCTTCTTGGCCACTAAAAGGAAACATTCCACTCTGCCATTTTCAGTTCTAAGGGGTCAAAGTTGGCTTTTAAAATTATCTCTTGGAAGAACCAGTGTTATTTGTGTTTCTGCCACTTTTGAGGACATGATGCTGGTATATTATGCATCCTTTACTAGACTTGCTCTGAGTTATGCAATTATAGGAGAAATGCTGACCTTATTAAATTGTTTGGGATGAATCAGTATTCAGTTGGAGAATAAGTACATGGAATAACTATTAACCTTGAACTTTATGCTTGATTTTCTTCTACTTTCAATGGCTTATGTTCAAATGATCAATCTGCTAAACATAGTGAATAGTTATGCGCATTTCTGAGATTGACCAAACTTTCATGCTAAGATAGTCGCATGGGATGTTACTGTGTCGAGTGATAAACTAGATAACAATTGCAGTTTGGATTTATGTCTATCTTTTCCTCCCCTAGATGTTAGAATGTCATTATGTTAGCTCATAACTCCTATGCTCCTTGAAGATGATTTTGTCCTTGTCTGATTTGCATTTAACTGAGAGAATTTGAGTTTTCACTTAATCATCGGGGACAAGAAGATGCGATGCAAGTGTGACAGTGTCCAATAATATACAGAACCATACTGTTCACAGTTTGAGATTCATGATTTGTTTGTATGCTCATTCCAGATTTACTAGTGCTGTGCTACGAGGAAGGAGCTGGGAGATTCCACTTCCTCCTTTTGGCCAGGGTTGGTGAGTGTTTATTTGATTCATCTGGAAATGGCAATTGAATCAACAGTTCTACTTAGATAGTTCTATCTTGTCTGGAAGAAAAATGGATTTATCAGTGCATGCATGTACTCTTCTTAACAGGTCATGTCTTTAACATTTGCCAATTGTATGTTGCACAACTTTTAAGTCTGTGATGGCATATAATAGGATATTATAACAGAAAGAATAACTGAATAAGCATATCATGTACATTGAACATCACACAATTTTTCTTTAGAATGCAATAAAATGTAATGAATCGTTTAGCCTTGTTCCCATTTTTCCTAGCCATTTTACCCATTTTACCCAGGAAGTAGGTAGATGATAGCTCTTACAACGGTTAACTTCCTAAATACTAGTGTATGCCCAAGCAGGAATTCATGGAAGTTCCTTTTCTTTTATGTGTTAAAACCAAGAAACATTTTTATAGCAAGATTTTTTTTTATGATTCTGGGTCAGATAACTAAATAACGTCATTGACATTTCCTCTTGCAACGATCTAGAAAATTAAGACAACAAGTAAAGAAAGAGAAAGGACCATCAATGAGAGAATGCCAATGATACACAAGCTTGATAAAAAATCCCACGAAATGGTATGAATTACAATTTTCCAATATTAGGAATCATGAAGTGACTATAGAAAAGAAGATGTTTGAAATCATAAAGTTATAAAGCTTGAAATGAGAAGTTATGTTGGACGATGTATTTCTCTTTCAGCCCAGATTCGTGTGTGAGAAGAGGTTCCTAGTATGAATTGAAACATTTGGATCTTCTGGAAAGCAACATGATAGTGGAACTGGTAGTCCAAGAGATTTATCCGGTGCCTAATGGATTCTGATCTGTGTAGATTCATTTAATTGTCACCTCAGAAATATCGCTTCTGAGACATTACTCCTAAAAGTTAGTGTTCTCCACTTATGAACTGTAGGGCATTGCAATTTTAAATTTTTGTCAATATGGAATAGTTCATGCATTTTGTATGCAATACTTTGTTTAACATTATGCACGATACTTTCAGAGTCTGCAGGAGTACAATTTTCCAAGTCTATACTGTCAAGTTGAGCATAATTCATGGCCTTGTTCCTAGAACAACATCATAGTTAGCATGAATATGATTTTCATCGATTGACTGTTGGGCCAGCCTGGTATATATGTGAGAAAAGAATTCAGGCCCAAGCTCAGGAAGGTCATAACAAGATATCACTATTAGATCAGAAGAGGATTTAGAGACATTTAACATTTGTGGTTGGACTCTGAAGAGAACTATGTATCTCAGAGGCAGACTTGCATTGCTTCTTGATGATTTGTATGAGTGACAAGTGATGTTTTTCATGATTGATTGAATTGCTTTCACTATTTTTATTTAGACAATGCACTAACAGTGCACTCTGTCTAGGTTGATATATCCTTTTGCATCCATATCCTTTTCTTCTGCATTTTGGGTTTTGTTGGTTTCATCATTAATCCACGACCAAATGGTAGATGATAATATCTTTACCACAGTTGCGTTTGGTCACATGTCACAATCTAGATAACGTTGTTAAATGAGTGTTGGCTGAGTTTCTTCCTGTGAACTCTATGTCAATGGTTAGGGTGTTTAGAAGATAGGACACATCATTCTGTTGACATGATAGAAGTATGAGTTTAGTGCCTCGCGTCCCTCTCTCTCTTTTTGTTCTTCTATTGGTGTGCCTTTGTTGTTGCGCATGTAGATTTGTATGTTGCAAGAATAATTTTTAGTATCAGGGTATGTGTGAGTATCATACATGCTGATTAGGTAATATTGTCTACTCTTCCTTCTTTGGAGTCTGTAATAGTTGAGCGTAACATAATTTCATATTTACTGTCTCAATGACACAAATCTCTGTTTTTCACTGTTACTGTTATACAAACAGAAAAGCTCAAGTTTTCTGTGATTATTTTCATAGCCAGTTACATATTTGTGCAGTAATTATTCTTGTTGTTTACATAGGTTTGAGAATGTTTACCTTGATGATGAGATTCGAGTTGCAAAGGATATCCGGGGAGACTATTTAATAGTCGAGCGTGCTCCTTATGACTGGAAAGAATAAAGAACAATGCTATTCATTGCCTTGTGGAGTCCCATGTGAGTTTTTGCTCTTTCACAAGCCAAGTTGTTTAATTGCCAGAGCAAGTTCTTTGATGGTAGGAGTCAAATTATTTTGTCATAGATCCTAGTTCTGATTTTATATACTTCTTTCTTTTGGTTACATCAGACATATATAGCAACCATAGTATAGTGAGTATCAAGATATTCAGCAACCATGGTTCAAAGTCATTGAGTACCAAAGGCATACTATTATCAAAAAGATTTTAACTACATTGTTTTTTGAGCTCCTGGGAGCAGGAGATCCTCAATTCTATCTCCCATTGGTTCTAAGTATGATCCTGATTTTAACAGCCTTGCCTAATGCTTTGTGCAATGTAACATGCACAGTATCTAAGTTTCCTTGGAGAAGGTATGCTGTGCAAAAGTTAGTTGGATCGCTTCATCCCTGTGAGGTCTTTAAGGTTTTCTAATTTGAGGACAGTTTTGACATAATTTCGAACAGATGAAAATGAACATCTTGGTGGATTTTTACCTTTTGTCTTCCTGATGGTATCAATCGGGCTTGACTGAGTGGACTGCAGTTTAGACTGGTGCATTGGTTCAGCCGGACTGGACATAGGACCATTTCCTGGTTCATCAGTTTGCACCAGCTGGTCCGGTTTGGTTTAATACTGCTCTTGCTGTCATGCCTCTACCGTTCTTAATCTTTGGAAAAGTTAATGAGTGGCTTTGACTTTTGACACTGAATAATTAACAATTGGCAGGAATCCACTTATGGACTAGGGGGAGTCCCTCTCCCTAAGCGGAGGGCAATAATGAGGTTGACAAATCAAGATATGGTCTATCTTCATCACCCTGCCAAAAAAAAGGCTCAGTACATTGTATCGAAGGGAAAGGGCCTGCTGGTTTCCATCTCTGTAGCAACATAGTGCCGGGGTGGTGCTGATTTTTTGTTGTTGTGAAATAGTAGTGTATTTCTTTTGAAGATGTCAAAATGAGGTAAATATTGCTATACACACATTTTTTTTATAACACTTTCTTATATGAAATTTGTTTCGTTTATGCTGTAAGTTCTGTCAACGTTGGCCTTGGCATCAAGGATACTTCTGTAAATGTTGGCTTTAGCATCAACGATTCTTCTCCGACCGTTGTCTTTTCAAGTGGTTCGAATTTCATTGCTGATTTCTCGTTCACTAGCAGATCATGTTTCAGTTGAAAGACTGGTCTCCCTTAAAATGTTCCCTTTCTTCTCTTGAGAGAGAGAGAGAGAGAGAGAGAGAGAGAGAGAGGGCCTTTGCAAGGGGTTCATGTAGCTGATATTACTTTGTGAAATTATACCCTTCTTTTCAAGGGGATGAAGAGTTTGGGATAATGCTGGGAATTCTTGTCGATGTCAATCATCTTTATCTTGTAATTCGTCCTTTTCATCTTAGAAATTTCATCCAATTCACCTCAATTGAATATTTAATTGTTCACATGTGCGCACGTGCATGTGTGCGCGCGACCCTGCACATCTCTCTCTCTTTCTCTGTGGGGCTTCAGTAGATTGTTCAATACTGAAAGTAACGATATCGGTGCTCATTGTTTGCTCTCAAAAGATTTCTCTAACGGCCCATATAGACCCATGCGAAGATACACTTACTCGGTCCGGTTACATGCCAAAGGATCCACAATCGATCCGTCAAATTCGGCGACATGTGATGGGGGGTCCACACATCTTGCAGGGGATGGCGATAGGTCTCCGCGACGACGAGCAACAGTGGTGCATGATTGACGGGTTACCGTCATTTTCAGTCCCGGGGAGTTTTGCCGAACAGAGCACGTTGGAAGTTGCTCGAGAAGCTTCGCAATGGCGACCAGCAGCGTACGGCAGCATGGCCTGTTTCATGGGGAAGATGCATGATGGTAGGGTACTGCACCCGCGGGCCCCCGCCTCGTGAGGTACGAGGTCCAAAAGATGGGCGAACGGGTCAAGGATGGAGGCTCTACGTCCGGTGGAAAAATCGAACGAGTCTCGCGAGCTGTCCACATCATGCCATGAAAGTGATTCTGATGTATCTAACCTACGAAGATGGCCATGAAATGTCTCCATCCGTGTTATCCATTGCTGTCCTGGAAGTTCTCTCTATCTCTCTCTCTCCCCCCATTTTGCGCTCTTTTCTTTCTTGGTGTTCGCCGGTATCCTCAAACGGTTTTTGCAGATCGGTCTAAGTCCGTCTTTTCGTCTAGTCCAAGTTAGCACTAGAGGATTCTCAAGAAATTACTTCCTTATGGTCCAACCCAAGTTATTGGGTTGAATCGAAATTGAAATCCCATATTTCTCGAGGAGCACGATCCCGCTCGTTTATAGATCGAATTTGACCTAAAAGTTCTTGTTCTCTCACAAGTGATGTCATTGTGATTGGAAAGAGAGTGGGGCTGAGTTGAACCACAACTAAAGCAAATTCTGCTAAAGTTGAGGGGATTTGATGATGCTTGCATTTGACTTCTTTTTTCTTGTAAAACAAAAGCATTGGTGCGTACTCCTTTTTATTTTATTCTATTTTTATTTAGAAAGAAACAGTTCGTCTTGAATTACCTAGTCAAATTATGGTGGGAACATACGCTAAGTTCACTCGAACGGTTTATGACATGGGCTGCTATCTTAGTATGTCGAGCCTCTAACTAGATATTCCAACTTAGTCACCAGGGAAAGAACATAAATCTGGTGAGATTCATATGGACCCAGCCATTTATAATAATCCAGCCTCAATTTATTACATAAACTAAACTGATAATATGTTGGACACAGCCCCTTCTAAAAATCCATTAAGCTCAAAATAATAATCACTTTGATTTGGGATATTGTGGGGGCACACTGGTTGAAATTGAACACGTTGGAAAGATCCCATTTATGTAGACCCATTAGATATCTCTTCTTAAAGTAAGCCCCTAAACTATTTCATCTGAGATCACATGCAGATCTCGGCATTTCTCAGATGTTAAGCACTTAAAGGGTACTCCCTCCTCTTAGGGAAGACAAAGATACATAAAGGAATTGGGAGTGTTAGACGTGCGGATATTGACACGTTAAAATAATGAACGTAGTTCTGTCATTCCACTTGAGTTAACAAGTAGGCAGAGTGGCCTCAACATGGAATTGAAAGACTCCTACTGTTTGATGAGGTTACTTATAACATGCAGACAGCTCCTTTCAAAAATCCATTAAGCTCAAACAACAATCACTTTGATTTAGAATATCGTGGGGGCACACTAGTTGAAATTGAACATGTTGGAAAGATCCCTTTTTTGTAGACCTATTAGATATCTCTTCTACTTATGACTTTCTTTCTTTTATTAAGAAAATACTATCTAGGTTATTAAAAAGTATTTAAAAACAATATGTAAATCTATATCTCAATACTTGAATCATACGATACGTTTTAAGTATTTTGGATTAAACAAGGGTCAAAATGTGAGTTCCTCGAATCTATAAAAACAACTAAAAAAGGTCAAGACCAATAGGAGAAGATCACACTCGCCATTTGGAGTTTCAGATGAAAGGTAAAACTATTGGAGAAATGGAGATATGTTGCATTTTCACAAAACAGATTGTCAACAAAATTTAATTTTGAGAAATAACTAGGTGACAATGTTTAATCTACTGTGAGAATAACAATCTATTTGAATCACAAAACACCAAATAACAATTAATTATAAATTGTTATAAGGTCCACTTTTTCAAGAATTTTTGGCTTATGACAAGCTATTATTCTTACAGTAGCCTAGATATTATCATGCTAACAAAACCCTTTAATTTTTTTTAATATGTTCTTAGCTTTATAATCTTTTAAATAGGACAATAGTAGCTCTTCATTTTTCTTCTTAATTCAATATCTCTTGACTTTTGGATCATAAACACATTAAGATTCTTTCCTTAATAATCTCTTCTCTTGTAATGAGTCAAAATAGAGTGTAAGTTTTTAATGGATATTCAATGTTACCAAAAATAGCAGTAGACTCAATACTCGATTGAAATCACTTCATCTATACCAAAGTGTTTTTTTAAACTATAACATAATTGCTCAACATTCCTCATAGTTCACAACTAGAAGCCCCATTATTGCATTATAACCTTTAAATACGATAAGAACCCCCCCCAAAAAAAAAAAAAAAAAAAAAAAAAAAACCTAGATAGGAAGTCTTTTTATCTTAAAAGCTCCTATCAGAACTTCCTTACATTTTGGGATATCAAGATATTTTGAAAATTTCGGTGGAGCCAAAGTTTATGTATGTTCATGTAAATTATTATGAAAATTTGGGCCTAAGCATAAGTCAGAAAGTTCGGAAGGGCCCCTCCAGTCCCTTTTAAATCAATCCGTGGACCTCGAATCTGTTTCGTCCTCTTCCTTGTCGAACTGAGTTTTTTGTTTTTTGTTTTTTTGCGCAAAGGGTCAAAGAAAGTACATAATTATGAAATGAGCCACATTATACAATGAATGGTCATTTTGAAAACGGCTAAGAAGTTCTGGCATATTTTCCATTTTGGGAAAATTACGGGAATGGTCACTAAATTTTGGCCTAATGTGCAATGTGATTCATAAATTTTTAATTTATTCAATATGGCCCTTGAGCTTTAACCTAATATTTAATGTGGTCATTGAATTTTTAATATGTTCAATATGGTCTTTGGACTTTTGATATATAATCAATGTAGCCTTTGAACTACATGAAAATGTTCAAATTAGCCATCCAATTAATTTAAGATCAAGGACAATATTGAACAATTTTGGACTAAATTGAATATTTATCAAAATTTTATAGACTATATTGAACAAATTAAAAATTCAGGGGTGTATTATGTATTGGATTAAAATGTAAGTATTGTTTGTGTCATTTTTCCTTCCATTTTAGACTAATAATTTTGCCTTATTGAATTATTTATTTAAACTGAGGGGGAAAAGGCCATTTCGAATAAATTTTAAGGAGAAATTGCACTTCCTCCTTTCAAACTGATATGTATGGCACATACCGATGGAAAAATTTGAAAGGAGACTGACCATCTTAATTAAATGAAAGTTTGGTGGGCAGATTAAATGTATATCTTTTTTGAATTCGAGATTTGACGTGTGCCTACCATATGGTTTATGAGATACAAGTGGAGTTTCTCTATATTCATTCCCATAAACATGGACGCAAATTTGTCTAACGTGAAGTGATGGAAGGTAAACATGTAGCGAAAAGGACCCGAATCAAATAAAGATTGATTAGTGTGGCATAATTTAAATAAATAAATAGATAAGGCAATTATTTCGAGAATATTTAATGCCATGCCTTACTCAAAATTGACTTTTGTTAAAGGAAATTGAAAGGTTTGTCCAAGGGTACCATCATTATCCCCTGCTGCTTATTGGACGAAGATGATTGAGACATTATTGGAGGATCCAAGGGGTTTGACCTCCGATTAAAGGTGACGTGACGACAAAAAAACACAACATAGAGGTTCAATTAGTGCTACTCAATGAAATTCCTTTCATCGAAAATCATTATTATATTTTTTATTTTAAAAAATAGATTTCATGCTGATTTGAGATAGGAAATATTACAAAATAATAAGAGAATCGGCAAATTCACTTAAGATAGAATTGATAGAATTGTACAAACGCAAACCGTGCCGGAATTTAATCAACGACAAGGGCTGGAAAATACAAACTCTATGAAGGAACTAAGTGTAAAAAATTGTGTCTGAATCTAATCGACAACAAAGTTGAGCATACAAAGATTATACACAGAAATTTAATCGACGACATAGCACCTGAGATAAAGATTCCCATTAAATTTTAATCGACAATGAGGTTTCGAAAACTATAACTGAGAAACACATTGGATTTTAATCGATGATGTGAGTCTGGAAAATAAAAATATAGTGTAGGAAAGTAAAGATATCTGAAAGATAATAAATTAATTTGATTTGTGCTGGGGCTACAATGTGATTATTTAAAGCCATTATAAGTAGAAGTTACAAAGGGAGGTTATAAATAGAGATTACAAATGGTTATTTCACTAGTTATGCTGTCTCCACTACCTTGATGATTTCTTTGACTTAAATATTTTGATGTTTGTTTCATTTCACTATGTTGATGGTTACTTATTTAATAGTTGCATCCGAGATTGTTGACTCTACTTTTTGTCCATTCCTTCAAGATATTGATTCTTCAAGTTGTTGAAATTTTTTGTTTATAAATGAACAAACTCTATTCTTATGAATAAGTCCATCGCTTCTCAATAATAACCAAAAGTCGGTCCTTTTTTGGTGAAAATATATGCCCTCTTTAAAAGAATCAAATGAGTTATGGATCATTTATTTCAATCATTCGATTCTTTTGAGCTGGTACACTTCTAATAAATTTACCACAAATTAATTTTTTTCACAAAAACCCCAAAATTGGTACATCTATAACAAATTTATCCCTCACTAGTTTTTGTTAAATTTTATCATCGTGTTGCTTAGTTGAATGACGCGTGATAATTGACGAGTGTACCGATTTGAGATATAGGTATATCAGTTTGAGGTTTTTTGTCGTGTTAATCTCATTTAATGAAAATTAATGAAGGGTAAATTTGTCAAAAATGTTGTATCGGTTTTGAGTTTTAATAGTCAGAAAATTAATTTGAAATAAATTCGTCACAAATGTATGAAATTTGGATTTTTTATGGTATTAACTCTTCTTTTAAATTAGATAATCATGAGTCAATGCCCTCTTCTCATTATATTAATTTTATTTTATTTCACAAAAGGCACATTTTAAGTAAAGTCTTCATGTGGCCCACTATCTTTATCTTTCAATAACTGTTCCTTCTTAAACACTCTCGTTACCAATTGGAATATGCCAGCATAATATTACCCTTCAAAAGTTTCTTTAACATTGAATTTCAATCCACTAGAAACCAAATTTGTGAATTCCTTTCTATGAGCAAAGTAAAGCATCTTTAGCCCTTTCGAATCTGGACATGGACTGGTCCACCGATTTATCATTCTGTCGTTTGATAGCAGCCAAGTCAGCAATAGACACATCGGGTACCGATCTGTAGAACTAGTCATGGAATTGTGTCTCCCCTTGCTGCCAAGAGTGTACGGAATCGACGGATGGAGATGTGTAACATGTGAAAGAAGTCATGGACAGTGACAATAGAAACAACCTTGAGTCCCACCAATCAACATGAGACGTATCACCACACAAGGGCAACGAATCAGCTGACATGCGCACACTGGCGATGCCATGGACACGATGGATCGGACCATACAAAAGAGTACGGTGAAAATCTGCGATCGTTTCGTGCATAACTGTGCGCAGATCATACTGCTTTCTGAAATTCACTTATAGCAAATGAATCCACGAAAATAAAAATGCAGTGCAGACACGTCAGCGAAAGCAGCACTGCAAGCGACCCGGTGTCTCTTTCTGGGTCGTATTTATAATATTTATTCTCCCTATGATCACTTCCGTATAAAAAAATTGTCTTTATACAATATATATTGGAATCAGCAACACCGACCCAAAACCCCTCTCTCTCTCTCTCTCTCTTCTTTCTTTCTCTGCGCATATATATATGCATAGGAGAGAAGTCTCGTTTGGCCTTCCCTGGTTTACATCTTTCTTGGGTTTTCTTGCTTTACATCGTTTCCCATCGCCATCTTCATACTCAAATTATACTCTCTCTCTCTCTCTCTCTCTCTCTCTCCCCCTCCCCGAGGGATCAAGAAATGGTGGATGTTCCGGCGGTGTGCTGCATGTGCGGCGACGTCGGCTTCCCGGAGAAGCTCTTCCGCTGCAACCAGTGCGGCAACCGCTACCAGCACTCGTACGGTCTCTCTCTCTCTCTCTCTCATATGTTGTATGCTTTGTGTACATGCACTGTGTGTATTCCAGAATAGTTTCAATGCCCGCGGACGTCACCATCTTCATCTCTTTCTCCATTCCATGTTGGATGGCTACTTGTAACTGAATTATTTGCTCTCTCTTGATTCCCAACCACCACCCGCTGCCGGCGGCTGCTGCTGCCGCCTTCGCCGCCCTTATGTCAACTTGGAGCCTGCAGCCGCCTCCCTTATTTAATTTAACAATATGAACGGCAAGAATATCTTCGCTCTTGATATTGATTGAAAGCAGCTCTTTGATTTTTTTCCCCCTTCGAAATGGTGCTCGAGATCATATATTGAATTCTTCATGTTAGCGAAAGAAGATCGTTTTGTTTTTCTATATCAAATCCACAAAAAATACCCATCATTTGAGGATTATGATCGATCGAGTTTCTGATCTACAAACAAAAATGAATTTCCTTTTTGTGCTGTATATTGCAGGTATTGCAGTAACTACTGCAGCGAGTCTTCGGAGCAGGTCGAGCAGTGCGACTGGTGCCAAAGCGAGCTCAAGAGCTCGTCCAGACACCGCGGCAGCTCGTCTCGGAAATCGGCAGCCGGGAACGACAGCGGCATCACGAAATCGGAATACTCGGGCGGCGAGAAGATAAAGCAGCAGCATCGGGACGATGCGCCCGCCCCGACCGAGAAGGGAGCCGCGAGGAACCCGGGCAGCGCGCCATCGCCCCGCACGGCAACGCGCAGGTACAAGCTCCTCAAGGATGTCATGTGTTAGGGAGAGACAAGCAACCTCGGCACAAACATCATATGCTTTGTTCGATACTACCCTTTTTGTTTTCAGTGTGTCATCTTTTGTCTGTCTTGATCGTCTGTGTTTTCTGCTCTTGAAAAGGATGATCACTAGGTTTTGTTTTAGGCTGCTTGGGTTGATCTCGAGTTAGTGGATAAGAAACTGTGATATTCCCTTTTTTGGTAAATGAGAAATTGTGATTGTTATGAGTAAAAATAGCGGAATCTTCCAAATATCCTCTCAAATTAACTCGATTTTACTCTGCTAAAACCATGAGGCACTAATCAATTTTAGTAACTTCAATTTTAACACAACTAAGTAACACAGGGTAGATCGATTGGAATAGCAATTACAGCTTCGTTTATCTCATTTTAATGGGTGGACGAGGAGAGCATGGGACTTTTTAATTTGACTAAAAAAATTAATACTTCCAGAAGGCTCCCCCCTCCCCCCCCCTCCCTTCTTTTGGTCAAAATTGGCTTACATCTATGGCTATCTTGTGGACAAGTACTCTCAAGTATACGAGGGACCACAATCACGCGTGTTCTTGATCTTCAAAAATCAAAATGAATCTATAAAAGGGTTAAGATTCCATGCATGGGTCAATTACCACGCCTAAAATTATTATAATTCTTCTTAGATTATACTTAAGGAAGGTTTTAAGGCAATTGTCGATATGGCTCTCTTCTTTTTTTTTCTCAAGAAAATAATTTGGTAGGGGTAATTGATGAGAAAACCTTAACTGTGATGCGATGATGGAAGAAGTACAGGAGCAGCAATCTAGCGACCTAGGTTTACTTCATAGACAAGGGTTTCGAAACAGAGTTCGGTCTCTCTGTCGCTGTCGCAACATGGTCGTCGGTTGAGTCTCTTGAGGAGAAAATTTAATGCGCTTTCGATGCCTTTAGTCCCAAGTATTCATAGTACCTAAAGAGCTGATAAAAATAAAAATAGAAATATCTCTCTCAGATTCATCGAAAGCATTTAATAGCTGGGTCCACAACGATCCCCTTCTTTAGAGACGACAAAATGGAGGAAGAAATTAGACACGTCAATCGAACAATAGAAGCGAAATATGAATTACATTTTTTACTGCAATTTGTGTATGGTTTTGGTGGTCTAGAAGTCATTTGGACCGTCCACGTCGTTATTTATGTGGATCTCGTTATCTTTATCATATGTAAAATAACGGTTATCGAGTGCACCCAATATCTATTCCATAAGATACACACAATCTATTGATCACTTTTATTCGATCATTTTCATATGGTTAATTAAATATCCTTACCACATAAGCCGTGGTGGTTCGCATTTGTAGTATCGATTCGATGCATGAGTGATTAATCTTTGAATACTCATTACTTTACTATGCTGCAATGCTCTTGAAGAACGACATTCGGATATCTTTTGCAATTCCTATAATATAAACTTCAAAAGGCCTTGTCTAGCGATGGCAGTACGTTTGGCGACTATCTTAAATTATAAATGAAGGCCCAAAAGGAAGGAACCATGGAGGTGATTATCAAAAAGCATTCCCACTATCTAATTATTTTATCAAATTAAGATGTGGATGAATAATTAGTCTATCCAGAATAAGTAAACGATATCAATTAATTACGGGTTAAACGTGCAAAGCCTAATCATAACTCAAGATTGTGTGTGTACATATAAAACTCGTGGACTTGACATATGCTATGTCCATATCACAACTTCCACCATTTTGAATAACTTTTGGGGTCCAGTTTTGTCATCTTGTCGACGGTGTCTCGACTGATATAAATGGATAAAACATTTTGCATGTTAGCGAATCAAAAGATTTAGATACCGCATGTTATACAAAACACTTTCCTTTATTCGAAAGTTAATAGTGTCGCAAATTTCTTAAATGCAGATATCCATAAGTTTTGGTAAAAGAATTTCTTTAATCCCTTTAGGCGGATACATTTTTTTTTTTTTAAATAAGGCAGTTACATTAAAGAAGGGAGAACTCGTAAATGAACGAAAACAAGCATGATAATTTAAAACTCCTCTCGGTTTTGTCATCGTATGAACACTGTATGCAAGATTCTTCAATACATTAAAAGGTGCAAACTCCTTCAATGAGGTCCTACCTCAGGATAAGGTTAAAAGTGATCAGAGCATCGCTCAATTTATTACTAGATTAATTGTATGAAAACATTGTATGCATGTATTCTACTTCATGCAAGAAACATTTTCCTTAGAATGCTTGAGTAATTTTGTCTACGTCAACTATATTTTTCACGACAAAATCCCACAAATATAGGGACTCGGCTATCTGAAACTTCATAAACCCCCCCCCCCCAAAAAATCCCTATGAACATGTTAAATTCGGTCTTTATTCTCTATAAGAGGCCTTGACTCAAGAATTGCTATTTCAGGTATTTAACAATGTTATTAGTTAATTACTTAGTACTAGCATGTTCGTGTTAGAATCCCTATAGACAAATTACCGTTCATAAAGGTGGATTACTAATGGGGTTACCGTAAACACCGATCAAGATCTGAGACAAGTATGGTATCTCGTGATATGATTCTTCTCTCGGCTTAATAAATGGACTGTTTTTTAATCTGCATGCATTATTATCTACACCACAAGGCTCTTATGCTTCAAAAAAACTTCCTGATCCAGAGGATTTATAGAGTGACAATTTTAGAGCATCATGTTTCACGTAAGAAAGAGGTATTTAAGTTGGCCATGGCCATGGAAGAGTGTATACAGACTCACACACTTCAAACTCTTACTAAATTTTCTAGCAAAAAAAAAAAAAAAACCAAGAAACTCTTATTTAACTTCTGAAAGAGGTTAGCCTTATATAGTAAAGGCTAGAAGCATTATAAACCTTTTACATTATTCAAACACGCAAACACACAAGACGTTTTTATATAATATTTACAGACGGAAAGGCAATAATAGAAGCACTTTGGCCAAAAACAATGACCAGCAACACATAGTGTGAGAAAAATATGTTGCAATCATTACAAATAAGTTAATGACTCTTAAAGTTAAAAATCGTTATCTTTAAATGCAACCAACCTTACAAAAATCTTAAGTAGTATCAGAAAATTTACGGCTAAAAGAAGAGACCGGCCCGCTTTTCTTTCTCACGGGACCCTCCTCGAAGCGCCCTAAAAACCACTAAAATTTTCAGATTGTGGAGGGAGAAATGGAGAGACCAAGGGTTGTTTTAGTGAACAAGGAGAGAGCGCGTAAAGTGGGGGTCGTATCTGGACCACTCGTTCGAGGTCAACACCACATGACGCTCCTTAAATGCTGTCCACTGTTTCAAGTCGTTCTAAGTCCATCGGTGGATCTACAAAGTACACCAAAAGCCACGTCACATAACTTCTCTGCCTGTCCTCCTAACTCTCCCTCTCTCACCAGGGCAACGGCCATAACCTTAGGGTGTGATTAGTAAGGCGTCTGCTCTGAAAAATAATTTTTTTTAAGAATTTTTTTTTATTCTCGATAACAATTTTTGAACATTTGAATATATTTAGTAAACTACAAAAAATTTATGTTCTCAGAAGAGAAATGTGTTTAGTACGACCTCATATATTTTTATGATTTAGAATTTCTTTTTATTTATTAATAATTTATTACAATTTTCTTTTCCTTCTCCTTCCTTCAGCCAGTCGCCGGCTGGCGATCAGCCAGACAAGGGTCGGCGAGGTAATCGGCCTCGGGGGAGCCTCGTTGGCCATTGTCGAGGCTTGGCCTCTCCAGATCTGGGCAAGATCGAGCCTTACCCAGCCACGGCGACGCTCGGGGGAGCCTCCCCAGCCACGGCAAGACTCAGGGGGGGCCTTCGATGGCTAGCGAGGCTCACGGTGGCCGGGCGAGGCTTGACCTCTCCAGATCTAGGTGAGGTCGAGCCTCAGCCAACCATGGCGAGGCTTGACGGAGCCTCCCAAGCCACGGCAAGGCTTGGCCTCGCCAAATTTGGACGACGTCGAGCCTCGCCTAGCCACAGCGAGGCTCAAGGGAGCCTTGCCAATGGCTGGCTAGCTCGAGGCGACGTCGCCGGAGGCCAACAAGGCTCCAACGAGGTCGCCGGCCTTGTCGGCCGGTCGCCGGCCGGTGCCGAGGCCGGCGATCGGCTAGGGGAAGAAGAGAGGAAGAGAAAGACAAAAAAAAAAAAAATTAAGAAAAGCTTGATTTTTGTTTTCTTATTCTTGTTTCTGGAATTATTCCCAGGATCAATAAACACCTTTTTTTTTTTTCTTGTTTCTGTTCCAAATCTTTTTCGGGAACAAAAAACTTACCAAACGCGTTTATGTTCTATTTTTGCTCCCGATAAAAAAAGAACAAACACTGTTCCCGAAGTATTACCAAACGTAGTCTTAAGGTGCGTTTGGTAACATTTCTGTTCTGGGAAACAATTTTTTTTTTTCGGAAACATTTTTTTTCTGTTTCCGTTCCCGGGAACAGCTTTTGAGCATTCGAACGCGTTTGGTAACTACACAAAATTTATGTTCCGGGAGAGAACTTCGTTTGGTACGCCCTCATATATTTCTATGACTTAGAATTTTTTTAAAATTTATTAATAATTTTATTACATTTTTTTTCTTTTTTTTCTTTTTCTTCTCCTTCTTCCAGCCGATCGCCAGTCGGTGACCGACTAGAGAAGGGCCGGCAAGGTCCACCTCGGGAGAGGCTCGCAGGCCACTGGCGAGGTTGAGCCTTGCTGTGGCTAGGCGAGTCTCGGCCTCGCCCCACCATTGCGAGGTCGGCTTCGCCTGGCCAAGGCAAGGCCAAGCCTCGCTGTCACGATGCTCAGGTGAGGCTCGCGGTGGCCGGGAGAGGTCGAGCCTTGTCTAGCCACAGCGAGGCTCAGCCCACCAGATCTAGGAGAGGTCGAGCCTCGCCCAGCCTCGGCGAGGCTCGGGGGAGCCTCCCTAGCCACGACGAGGCTTGGGGGGTCTCGTTTGGCCGATCGTTGGCCGGTGCCGAGGCCGAAGACCGGCTAGGGGAAGAAGGGAGGAGGAGAAAGAAAAAAAAAAAAAAGGAAAAAAAAAACTTGATTCTTAATTCTTATTTCTTGAATTGTTCGCGGGAACAAAAAATATTTTTTTTTTATTTCCTGTTTCTGTTCCAAATTTGTTCCTGGGATCAAATTTGTTCCTGTGAATGAAAAACTTACCAAACGCATTTTTATTCTATTTCTACTCCTGAAAACAAAAGAATAGAAATATCTGTTCCCGGGAACATTACCAAATACACCCTTATTGTCTCGAATAGTAGACAAATCGAGCAATGAACATACACCAATTAACATAACTAGGCAGTAAAATTAATCAAAATGCTCAATGAGGTTTGAACATATTCGCAAGGGCGGCACCCACAGATGTGCTCGAGCCATTGTTCCGCGCATCTCGGTATGGAAAAAGAGCACCCATCTAGCTAGGAAAATTAGTCGAGTACTCAGCAAGATGATTTCAATGCGTGAGGAAAAGGTTTGAGGGAATCTGTATAAATATGTCATTTTCTATTAGTACAAAGTTATCGCGCTCATTATTTTCCATGCGGAGTTCTAATAATCGTTGTCTTTGTGCTTGTAAAGAATGTGTTTCTTGAACATTCCACTTATATAGGTGCCAGCTAGGGCACTTTGAAAATTTCTTATACATTTACCATATTATCATCTCATAGCCGTGACTCCTTAATGTTTTCTATCAGCAGCTTACGACATTCCTAATCCCCATTTTTTATTATTTTGCCCAAAAAATATAATAACTCCTCCTTTCTTTGATGTGTTCCCCATTTCTTATAGTATAATACAATTGATAAGTATTTGATGTCCATGTTTTAGCCTTAACTTCCTCGCCTATGTCATAAAGTGCCGTGATATTAAATTTGGATAATGTCATAATTGAATAAATTGCTTAGCAATTACTGTGGATTACAAGCATCTTAAAAACATAAATACGCCTAGTGAAAAATAAAATAAAATATTTTCTAAATGGAGAAATAACTTTTCAACAAAAAAAAAAAAAAAAAAAGAAAGAAGAAAAGAGGCACTCACTAGTAGGGAATATAGTTTTGCATTCTCACATTGAGCTAGAATGCAAGTTCAAAGTAAGACCTCCATTTCTTTGATATGAACACATAGGAACTAACACAAAAATGGCACAAATTGAAGAAGTTGCGCTTACTTTAAAAAATAATCTCCACTACATAACATATTTAGATAACTCAATAAGAAAAAAAAATCAATAAGAGTGGAGACAACTTAACTTATCAAAATTCTTAAAACCATTACATAATGTTGGTCTTTCTTAAAATAGATCCGTGATTGGTTAATTGCATGAAATAAGGAACTTTTTTTTTTCCTAAATAACGATGCGTTTGTTTTACCGAAAATTCCATTCTAAAAAAAATATTGTTTTGAAAATCATTTTCATGGAAAACAATTTAATTTTCTTTTTGTTAGAAAAGGAATTTGTTCTTCCTCGACCTAAATTTGTTGTTTTTAGTAAATGAAAAAAGTTTTCTATAAATCGATTAGTTTTCCATCATATAAATAAAGGAAAGTCGAAACATAATTTCTCAAGAATAATTTTCCTTCAAACAAACGGACTCTAAATTAAAAACTTATTCACAATACTGTGAGAACATATGATTTCTTTAGAGCTAAGTAACCATTTCATAGATGAATTTCCCTTTTACATGTGGATTATCAATAAAAAAAGAAGTGCCTTTCGACGGTAGACAAATAAATAAATAAATGAAACTCTTACTCTCTTCCTCCATCTTTCCATCTCAATTTCTTCGTCCTCGTTTGCACATGCTAGTCTGACTTTGACGAGACCTAGTTTGGAGACGAAGTAAAGATTGGTGCATATAACCAAGCAATCTCAACTCAACTTCCCCCGCATGTCTTATGCGTTCTGTCCACAACCACCACGACCTTTTCCTTTTCTTTCTCCCCAAACTGCTCATGCCATCGCAACGTGTCACATGCTTTACATTTTGAATGACCATCGTGTGTCGCATGCCTTACTTGGCGTGACTCGCCCACACACGCCATATCCGACATGACTCACTCTCCAATTTGGGATACCTTTTCGATCATGAAAAGACAAAGTGAGACGAATTATACTGTCATACAAATGGACATATCCTTACCGAAGGAATTCAGGAGGGATCATCTTGATATGCTTATTCTTCTTAGCTACCTTGGAATACCTTTTAGCAAAATGTCCTTTACCTCCGTCTCCCCAACCTAATGACTTTTAAAACTTTTGAATAAGACAATTCAAATGATATCAAACTAGTTTTTTCCAATTTATTTCGTATATATAACTCACCAAAACGTCAATTTTACGTAACTTTCTAGCGCTATGAAGTAGACGTCTGACATAAATTCAATTTCCCATGCCATCATGTATAAATAATCTTATACTTGGAATTTATTTGTGTTTTCATCCCAAAATTGTTAGGAATCGTTCTTATTTAGAGCGTATCACTAAAACATCATATAGAAAGACAAATTCCACCCATTTAACCCCTCTTTCAAGCTTTCACATATTGTCTTATATATTAAGAAATCATGAGTACAATTGTTTGTACACTACTTGCAATTGAACGGAAGTTTGTATTTGGTAGTAGTATATATGAATTGTTTTAGTGCAATAATAATATGAACTTAGTTGGAAAAAGCTTGGATTAATGTTATTGCTTTAAATTTAAATTTGGTCACCATCGGAGTTTTTTTTGTTTGTTTGTTTAAGATAGCGAAAAAATTGTCAAAAAGACCCACAATCTATTGTATGGCAATCAATTCAATTATAAACTTTTCAGTTGTGCCAATTTAGTGATAAACCTTTGATTATTTCTCAAATTAGTCCTAAACTTTTTAACGAATTGTAAATTTAGTCATCTCAGTTAACTTTTGCTAGAAATATTTGGCATGGTAATCCAATTAGCGGTGGTTATTTCACATGACACTGCCAGCAGTAACGTTGATAATATGTGCAATTTTTTTCTTTTCTTTTTTCTTCTTTTTACACACAGTTGAGAAGGTCGCTAACCTTTTGGCAAGGGCTACAAAGCCATCACTAGCCACAACGAGGGCTAGTAAAGGCCGCGATGCCCTTGCAATGGCTCATGAGGTTCTAATCGAGAAATGGCGACACCCTCGCCAAAACTAGTGAGTTGAGGACATCACGGCCCTCGTGGCCCACAGCGAGGGCTTGCCGCACTCTCAATAATAGTACATGTATATATAATTAAAATGTTTATAAATGAATTGATCGTCGTATAATAGATTTTGGATTTTTTTGACAATTTAGCCTAAGATAGCCTCTTCATTCGAAAGTAAATTTTGTACAATTCACCCTTCTAAATAATTGAGATGTAGCAAAGGATAACCAAAAAAATTCTAAACCTATTGTTGCATATTGGTAAGTTCACTTCATCCACTAGAAACCCTAATGAATTACCTCCCTTCTCTCTCCATCCTATAATGTGCCTCCCCCAAAGTATAATAGAAAGAACCAAATTATTAAGTGGTGGGAGTCAACATGCGTATAAGATCCACCGGAAACCCGAGTTCAAGGGATGTGAGATACATGGACGCCAATTCTCACCTATAAATTAGATCAATTCGTGGAATTAACGAACGAAAAGCAGCACACGCAAAACAAGCCAAAGCAAAATTTGACTTCGACTCTCGTCTTATATGGTCCGACTCATAAAACCTCAAATATCATGTGAGGAAAGATAATAAGTACATAAAAATCAGTTGAAATTTCATACTCAAACTGTTGTACTTTAGCTAGTACATCCATTATGGGGTGCGATTGGAACACACCGTTTTGTCTTGATGCGTTACGATGGAAAGACACAAATGGAGGGGTACGAAGGGAGACGTATAAAAGTCTCCCGAACACAACCGTTGGGTTGGTTGGCATATCATTCGCACCTAAATTTCTCTCCATTTCCATTCAAGAGATTAAGGCGTTCCATTTTCTTCTTTACGAGAACGATTTGCATTTACGCCGTGGAAATCGGGTGTTTTCCTTGTGATTACAACCAGACTAACGTGAGGTAGTGTCGTTCGTGTTTCATCGGCAATTCAACGTTCGTTCCAGGGTCATTTGCTGTTTGCACATCTGAATCAGGTAAGTCGTCTTCCGCCGACTTGAAATTCTAACAATGGTATCAGAGCTCGGTCGTGTTTTCTGCCTTGTTTTTCATCGAGTTTTCTCATTTACCATTTGATATTAAGATCAAGATATTGTATTCTACACTGTTTTTGATGTATTATTGGTCAGAATTGCAATATGAAAACTCGAATTCGAACCAAAGTGAAGAACGGGTTCGGGGTCACGTGCATCCGTGAGGTTTTGGCCATTTTTCGAATTATTTTTTTTGGCCAAAAATCAACTTCTGAATATACAGGATGAAAGTACTCGTCGAGACGAGTCCGACGGTGGTTCGAGCGCGACCGGAGGACGCCGCACGCGCCCACACGCGCCGCCAGAAGCCGCTGCGCGTGGGCCTCACGCGCCTGACGCGCTGGGGACGCCAGCACGTGCGCAACATGCACCAGTCGGTGAACCGACGCGTGCGCGTCACGCGCGCGGAGCGACGCGACGCTCGATGACGTCATCCAACGGTCGGTAACAGCTTGGATAACGTCATCAATGACGTCAGCACCGGCAGCAGTTGGCCGGCCGGCAACCCGACCCGACCCGACTGTTGACCGGTCAACGGTCGGACCGGTCAACCGGTCCGGTGGTCAAACCGGTCGGACTAGTCACCGGTCGGACCGGTTGGACCGGTCATCGGTTGGACCGGTCGGACCGGCCAGGAGCCGTTTGGCTCGCTGGCACCTGCGCCACACGCGCCGCGCACTCAGGCGGCGCGTGGGGGCGCTTGCGGGCTCCGATTGGAGCGTGGTCAGCGGCATTTGGTTCGTATGAATTTTGTCTACACAGTGGTATAATTATTTTATACTTTTAAATTTTATAAATGTATGAAAATGCGTGGGAAAGCCTATGTACGCGTATTTTTGGGGTTTAATGCATAGTTTATTCATTTGTAGCTTGTATTTTCTTGTGATTTAGGAAATACAGTAGCTAGCTTGTGTGCAAATGATGGTATATATGCTGTGTAGAGCTTGGTTCAATGAAATGATGTATATATTTTTAATATACTTGCAATTCTCTAATTGCTAGAAAATTAGAACAATGGTAGGAAATCCATTACACGTTGAATTGCATTTTTTTATTATAGTTGAAGCATGATTGTTGTTTACATGTTGGTTATTATCATGCTATGTTTTTGTGTTAAGGAAAAATGTAGAAATTACATAAGGTCATGTAATTATTTTTCCTAGTGGGAGTTCGTAGGTTGGTAGAATTTGAAAGAGTTCTCACCTAAAACTTAAAATTTGCGCAAATTAAACTAATTAATGATAATAGAACAATTGTACATAGAAGTTGATTGGAAACATAGTGAACTTTTGCTTCTGTGTCTTTTTGTTGAATTATCATTAATTTAGTTTGTCTTTGTTGCAAATTAAATATGTGTGTTACTCTGTAAAGTGTGCTAGTATTGATTCTGCATTTATTATGTCAATGTGTTATAGCAATTGGTTATGGCTTCGGCATCCAAGACCATTGTTGCTGACCTCAATAAGGGTGAGAAGCTGAACGGTGACAATTATGATATTTGGCACCAAAAGATTCAGTACATCCTTGAGGAGCAAGAAGTTTTGGAAACCCTCAACCATACCATGGATGAACCCGAGCATGGAACTTCAGCTCAACACGGGAGAGATCTAGAAGCTTATCAAGCTTGGAAAAAGAAAAATAACATTGCTCGCATCACGTTGCTTTGAGCTGTATGCAAGATGATCTCATGTGTGAGTTTGAAAGTTATGATAAAGCTCAAGCTATGTGGGTTGCTTTGAAAGATAAGTTTGGGGGTACATCTCGCCACTAAGCGAGGAGGCTCACCATCAAGTTTGACACATTCCGAAAGCGCCCAAATGTAACAATGAGGCAGCATCTTCGGGAGATGTCAAATATGATCTCGTGAGTGAAGTCGGCAGAGTCACTCCCTTCGATGAACAGCAAGTTCAGGCTGTTATAAGGTCTCTTCCTGACAATTGGGAGCATATGAAGATCAATATGACGCATAATGAGAATATTGTCACTTTTGATGATATTGCGCGTCATTTGGAATTAGATGATGAGCGCCTAGAGGCTGCGAGATCCTCTACCCATGCTTATGTTGCTGAATCGAGTTCGCGCAAAGCTTCGGGCTTCAAGCGCAAGAGGAATCTTCAGTTCAACAACAAAGGGAAGAGGATCGATCAAGCACCCAAGAGGGCTAAGACCTTCCGACGCAAGAAGCGTGGTGGGAAGAAGGACAAGGCCAAGATGGAGTGCTACAATTGTGGCAAGATGGGTCACTTTGCTCGTGAATGCACTAAGCCGAAAAAGGTACCCTATTACTCCATTACTTTAAGTAATGCTTTTGTTTCTAGTACTGTAATGCTTGCTGAATCACATCCTATGTGGGCTGTAGACTCAGGAGCAACAAACCATGTAGCTAGAGACCGAGAAGCATTCGTGGAGTATCGTCGGATACCGCCTGGAAGAATATGGATATATGTTGGGAATAACTCAAGAATTGAAGTAAATGGTATCGGCACATGTAAATTAATCTTACGTGAGGTCGAAGCCTATTCCTACATGATGTCCTCTATGCTCCAGATATTCGACGAAACTTGGTCTCTGTAGTTGTTCTTCTTAGCTTAGGTTATGTATTGAATTTCCATGGTGATTGTGTTGACATTTTGTATAGAACGGTTTATTATGGTTCAGGTCATGTATCGAATGGTTTTATGGTGTTAGACATTGACTATGATCAGTACAATGTTAATGTTGATGGTTGTTTTTCTTTAATTGCATCTTCTAATAACGTTAAGATTGATGCAAGTACTTGGCATGCTAGATTAGGTCACATTGGATTGCAAAGAATGCAAAGATTAGCTAGAGAAGGCCTTTTAGGGTCACTCACTAATGTTAGTCTATCCGTATGTGAATATTGTCTGGCGGGAAAAACAACTAGAAAACCATTCAGTAAAGGGACTAGAGCTGAATTTCCATTACATTTCATACATTCTGACATTTGTGGTCATTTGAATGTGAGGGCAAGGTATGGAGCCTCATATTTCATCACTTTCATAGATGACTTCACACGTTTCGGTTACGTCTTTCTGATCTCCCATAAGTCAGAAGCATTAGACTGCTTTAGACGATATATAGCGATGGTAGAGAATCAGTTGAACAAAACAATAAAGGCATTGAGAACTGATCGTGAACGTGAGTATCTATCGGAGCAATTCAAGGCTCTTTTGTGATGAAAAGGGAATTGTACGACAATTGACTATTCATGGTACTCCACAACAAAATGGGGTAGCTGAGAGAAGGAATAGAACCCTATTGGAAATAGTTAGGTCTATGATGGCACAAGCAAATTTACCTATCTCCTATTGGGGAGAAGCGTTATTGACTGCTGCCTATATACTTAACCGTGTGCCCTCAAAATCGGTCACTTCCACCCCTTATGAATTATGGACTGGAAGGAAACCAGACTTGAATAGTCTACGTCCATGGGGTTGTGCAGCTTATGTTCATGATTCTTCCCATAAACATGGCAAATTAGGTCCTAGAGGGAAGAAATGTATCTTTATAAGATATTCCGAACACTCCAAAGGGTACGTGTTCATAGGTGAATAAGCTGATGGAAGTGTGACCGAAATGGAGTCACGAGATGTCACGTTCTTGGAGAACGATTTTCCTAATAGAGGTGAGATTGATAAGGACCTCCAATTATATGAAATTGAAGATCCTGATAACACACCCACTGATGTTGTAGAGGGAAATGAAAATTTACCTCAACACACAAGACCTAGTGGGAGTGTTGCATCGACTGATGAATTGAATTCAAGAGAAATTCAATTGCGTAAAAGTAATCGTAAAAGTATTCCCCGTCGTCGTTTTGAGATTGAAGGGGAAGCATTTATGATTGCTCAAAAAGACGATGCCGAGCCTAAGATTGTTCAAGAGGCTCTCTCGTCCTCTGATAAGGAAGAATGGAGAAGAGCTTTGGAAGATGAGATGGAGTCAATGAGGGCAAACCATGTCTGGGACTTGGTTGATCTACCACCCAATCGTAAGGCCATTAGAAACAAATGGGTCTTCAAGATTAAGCGTAAGGTGGATGGATCCATTGAAAAGTATAAGGCTCGCATTGTGGCAAAAGGTTATACTCAACAAGAGGGTATAGACTATGAGGAAAATTTTTCACCAGTTGTAAAGTTTGCCTCAATACGCCTTATTCTAGCCATCGTTGCACATTTGGACCTTGAATTACATCAAATGGATGTAAAGACGGCATTTCTCAATAGAGAATTAGATGAGGAAATCTATATGAAACAACCAATAGGTTTCATAGCTAAAGGTCAAGAGCATAAAGTTTGCAAACTTCATCGCTCAATATATGGCCTTAAGCAATCATCTAGACAGTGGTATCTTCGTTTTCATCGAGCCATAACCACTTTTGGTTTCACGATAATCGAGGAAGATCACTGTGTATATGTCAAGCGGTCCGAAGATAAATTTGTGATATTATCACTTTATGTGGACGATATTCTATTGGCTGGAAATGACAAGGTTTTGATTATCACCATAAAAGAATGGTTGTCCTCCAATTTTGAGATGAAGGACATGGGAGAAGCTGCTTATATATTAGGAGTTAAGATCGAAAGAGATCGATCAAGGAAACTCCTTACTTTATCACAAGAGTCTTATATTATGAAGATTCTTGAGCGTTTCAATATGCAGCATTGTAATCCCATTGATACCCCGTCATGCAAGGTGAAGGCCTAAGTCGAGCTGTGTCCTAAGACTCGAAGAAATCAAAGTGATGGAAACTGTTCCTTACGCTAGTGCGGTCGGAAGTTTGATGTATGCTATGATGTGTACTAGACCCGACATATGCTATGCCGTGGAATTGGTGAGCCGATATCAATCAAATCCTGGTCAAGCACACTGGAAAGCAGTGAAGAGGATCCTGAGATACTTGAAGGGCACCATGGACTATCGACTTTGTTACCAAGGGAACGATTTACGCCTATTAGGCTATTCAGATGCCGATTAGGGTGGAGACCTGGATGAGCGTAAATCGACTTCTGGATATGCGTTCTTGCTCAATGGAGGTGCGATTTCTTGGAATAGCAAGAAACAGACATGCACGGCCTTGTCTACGATGGAGGCAGAATTTATTGCATGTTCTGTCGCAATGCAAGACGCAATATGGCTAAAACGTTTCTTGGAAAATTTAGCTACTGTCACTAAAGTTCAAAGACCGGTGACAGTTTATTGCGATAGTCAAGCAGCCATTGCCTATGTGAAAGATCCCAAGTATCATGGAAGGACAAAACACATTGACATAAAGAATAACTTCATCAGAGATGTTATATCGTAGAAAGAAGTGATCCCGCAATACATTTCAACCAATAGAATGGTTGCTGATCCATTTACGAAGGCTATTCCTAGAGACATATTCTTGACCCATAGGATGTCACTAGGATTGCGTAGAATGTAATATATGTTATTGTAGAGGATAATTGGTTTATGTATTTGTGGACAGATGTATTATACTTGTTCATTTATTAGTAATTTGATGTTTTATCAATAAGTACAAATCCACTATGAGACTAGCACAAACACACATGTATTATTGAAAAGTATGTCAGCAGGCAATGATTGGCTCACTCACACGAGCAATCACCTCAAGTGTTATAGTTAGCACGTTGAGATGAGACATTATGTACAAGTAAATGCTGAAGAGCAAGTTTAAGACATAAAATAATATGTCGCCTTAATTGGAGTCAAGATGAGGTCTATGATTTGTTAATAATAAGACCGAATATGATAGTCCCGCAATCATGTATGCCTGACAGATGCCGAATACGAGTACTTAATTGGGCGCTATAGAAAGCGAGCTGATATAGCACTCGAGCTAAACATGAGTACGTAAGAGGCACGTGACTATGTTTAGGCTAAGATATGTATGGTGGATATATTTGATAAATGACATACGCTCTTGTAGAAAGAGTAATCCACTATAGCATATAATTCATACTACATGTGCATTGTACGACCAATAAGGGAAGATGAGTAAAATTATCCCTATTTACTCATCGTGTGAGCTCTTGAGGTAATTTATAATTTACCTCATTTTGTGCCCTATGTTACTTCTGACTATGTTTTCGAAGTGAAAGATCAATGTTGCTACTTTAGCATGTTACGGGCGGTCATGAATAGATATGGCCTATGGGACATGTCTAGGAAAGCAGTTGTTCTGAAATGGAGAGAGACATGAGTGCGAAGGAAGACTATTGTTGTTTTACATCTACCACATGTATTTACTGGTCGACCAATTATATCACCCTCTATGGTTGCGGATATAATTGTAAATACATGGTGTTGTGAGAATAGTCAAGTATAGCCTTTAAGGGATAGGTATACTTGGACTGATGTAACAAAATATGTCTGGGGCATCGTGAGACATCGATTGTTTATTTCTTTTCGGGGTTGTAGCCATTATGTCATCCCTAACAGGTGCATAATTTGAGCTCCCAAGTGCGGGTGTACTCACCGGTCGCACGGCTTATTTGCCAAGTATGAATTGTTTTGTAAAGTTGATGAATGTTGAATGCCTTATATTCTTGATAGACGCTATCAAGCCCATCATGTCCAAGTGGGAGATGTTGTACTTTAGCTGGTACGTCCATGATGGGGTGCGATTGGAACGCACCGTTTTTTCTTGATGCGTTACGATGGAAAGACACAAATGGAGAGGTACGAAGGGAGACGTATAAAAGTCTCCCGAACACAACCGTTGGGTTGGTTGGCATATCATTCGCACCTAAATTTCTCTCCATTTCCATTCAAGAGATCAAGGCGTTCCATTTTCTTCTTTACGAGAACGATTTGCATTTACGCCGTGGAAATCGGGTGTTTTCCTTGTGATTACATCCAGACTAACGTGAGGTAGTGTCGTTCGTGTTTCATCGGCAATTCAACGTTCGTTCGGGGCCATTTCTTTTTTTGCACATCTGAATCAGGTAAGTCGTCTTCCGCCGACTTGAAATTCTAACACAAACGATGTTAGATATTTTAATAACGCGTGCTCACGAGAGTAGCCGCTGTCGTCGTCCTCTGCATCTTTGTCATCCCCCTCATGTCTCGTTCCCTATTCGCCATCTGACGTCAATCTTCCTCACAAATAGAGATCCTTCAAACTAATATTTTTGGTATTTTCCACGCATACGATAAAATTCAATAAGTCGCAACGGATGATCACGCTCCAATTATGGAGTTCAATTTTACGGCTGAAAAGAAAGTCGATCTTGTCTGCTCGGGACACGTGGATGACATTAACGTCAAAATTGTGTCAACTCGGATCCCAATAATGTTTAATCTCAGTTTTCTTAGTCCGTGATGTCACTGATGATGGACGCTAAAATGGTCTATACAACTCGAGACATAATTATTTTTAGGAGATCGTGATATCCGATTTTTATTTGGATGCTGAAAGTCGACCCTCAAGCATCGTGGTCTTATTAAATTTATATGTCGGTCGGTCAATTTAAGATTTTCACTTTTAATATATGGTATTGCTCTTTATGCGTGCATGATAAAGACGATGATGATAGCAACGATGATTAATAAAATGTTGCTATGCAAAGTGCGAGGCAGTCAAGGTCATAACCTACTATGAAGTTATAACTCATTAATAGATTGAATTAATCCTACTTACACAAAGTCTTAAACTTATTGTACGATGATTAATATTATCTTAAACTTTTCAATTTAGCCAATAATTTTAATCCTAAATCTTTTTTATTATTTTGTATAATTGTCAATTCAGTCATATTGAATGACTACTTTAGTCATAAATATTTTGATAATTCTCCAATGTAATCATTCTGACCAATTAAGTTAGGAAATACTGACGTAGAGTTTCAATTAGCATTGGCTCTCCTATGTAGCGAGACATTGTTTGACGTGTAAAGCCCGGCATCCAAACAACGTTGTTTTGCGGAATTTTTTGAATTTTGTTTTACCTATTTTCTTTTCCTTTTTGTGTTACTGTTCATCTTCTATGTTGGTGTTCATCCAATGCTCTTCTCAATGGTCACGGTACTTGAACTGACTTCAAAAGAGCGACTTCGCTTGAGTCCTTGGCGCGACGGCGAGAAGGAGCTCAGTGCGGCGGCGGATACTTTCCCCTCGAGAGAGAGACCTCTCTAATGGCGAGGAGCTTCGGTAGAGGAGGAGTAGCAGCACCAGCAAAGGCGGTTCCACCGCAGGCACATCTTCTAATCCAATCAAGGTGATGGCATAACTTACGTGTGAGATTATGAGAATAAACAATGAGGGAAGAAAAGAATGTAACGTCGCGGCAGGAAGAACTTTGCTTACGAAAATGAAATTATCCTCTTGATTTTCCTCTTTTATCCATTTGATTCTGCATTCTCTTCTTCTTCTTAATCTCTCGAATTCTGATGTAACGTGATTTAGGGCTTTTAAGGACTGAAATGCCTTGATTTCTAGTTTTTTTTGGATGTTTTGGAGTTTTATGGGCTTATTTTGTTCCTATGACTTTTGAGATTCCGTTTCATGTATTATTTTTTTAATGAATGGAAATATCTTTTTATAAATAAATAAAAAAGAGAGACTGATTTTAGGGTTTTTGAATCTTCAGGGCCTTATAGTTTAAGCCTTGCAGCCATGGGAGAAGCATGATATAAACACTTGAGGAAGAATATGAACAGTGCCCGGAAAAGGATAGGAAAAAAACATTTATTCAAAAAGACATCATTGTAGATGATATATCCACATCAATAGTGTTGATTGAATTTTCCAATTTAAATTTGTTAGAAGAATTATATTGAAAAATTATTAAAATGTTTAGGACTAAGTGGCTAAATTAAAATAATAAGGATTGAATTGGGCATTCTATAATAAATTTAGAATTGATTGGATAAATTTTCCTTATATATGGACACTGCACCTAAAATTCATCTACTCTCACTCGAAATTCAAAATTGTCGTTGTGCTGTTTTTTTTCTTTCCCAAGATGGTCCCTTTATTTTAGTCCTATTGAAAAATTTCAGCCAAATGCCGATATGGACATCATAATGTTGACTTCAGCAAAAGGATTAAATGTTTCTTCTCTTAATAAGCGTGTTTTGGTTGCACCTAAGATTTTTTTTCCCCTTCTTTATTTGTTCGATTTCATGGCTGGAGCTTATGTAGCGCCAAATGAGCAATTGATAAATGCATATATGTTTAAGAGAAGCAAAGAGAATGGATAGATTAGGGTTTCTAAACCTAAATTTCAGTCCTTTAATGCGGAGGTGGTGGCGTTGGGCAACGGCCGCGTCTCAAACCCAATTGCCGGGCATGATTAGGGGCATTGAAAACATAATCCTGACCGCGATTCATGTTCTAAAGTTAAAATTACAATCAAGAATTCGAGTTTTGGGCACTTGCATATTTATCGAAGGTCAGAGATGGTTGCATTGCACCATTCTTCCGATCGCAAGAAAACCAACGCCAAAGAGACAGGGCGGGGGTGCTCGACTTTAGTAAAAAGTATCATCGCCATTTTCTAGCTCGGTTAAAAAGTATTATTTTGAACACTTTTTTCCCAGTAAAAATCTCTAGTTGATGGAAAAATTGATGTCGTTGGTCCATGTAAGCAACAACATACATCTTTTAGAGATAATGAACCGTTTTAAAAGTAGAGGGGCCATTTTTTAGATGATTTCTAGGTTATCTTTTGGCGACTCGAATTCGCTCTAGAGTGCTCCAATTGACAAATCTTTATTTTTTATGATGAAAATAACCAGGTACAATAAGTGTAAAGAAATGCGTTGATTTCTAATTTTAGTTTTCGACTTTCATTTTTATGCTTCTAACATTGAGGTTTGACTTTTATGTAATACTATACACCTAAGATATTCAAAGATATAGGCAAATATCGGCATTTAATTAGTTCAATCATGTGGTTTTATCTGCTATGGTTTTCTTCAAATTAGAAATCCTACTTTCATATTTTGTGTGGGTTTCGGAGCTCCCCCCTCAGGCAGGCCGAATTTGAGAACAGCGTTCCCATTTTGTCTTGAAGGCCCAATTTCCTTTTGATAATCATCACAAGTGGCTGCTGCAGCTCCAGTTACATCAAACTGTCATTCTTCCCACCAGACTTTTAACTGTCGTTGACTGCGGTGGTCCGATCTTTTGACCATCGGATGGTATTTCCGTTTGTCTCGTGCAAGGCGTATAGATTACTTATTTTCTTGGCCAAATAGAGATTATATTCGTGGTCAAATGAGTAACATATTCAAAACAGAGACAAAGTGATGATGGGTGACGAAGACCCGGGAACATACAGGAAGACATACGGCCATGGATGCCTCGAACATACTTACATGAGCTAAGCCCTATATTTTGTTTTTTTTTTTCTTGAGATAAATGCATTGGAAATCCTTAAATTTATCATGAAAGTGCGATTGAGTTATAAAACCTTCAAAAAGTGTAATTAAGTTCTAAAACTTGTAACGAAAATGCATTCGAGTCTTAGAACTTAAAAAAAGTGCAAGCACTTTTTGAAGATTTTATGATTCAATTACACTTTCATGACTTGTACTACACTTATCCCTTCTTCTTTTTTAACTCGCTTTGCTCATTGACCGTCCTTGATATATCCTTCTCTTGATCCCGATGACATCCCCTTCGTCACCTCGCCACTCAGCTTGCCCGCTTCAAGCTTGGATCTACGACTCTTGTCGGATGTCAACTGGGTTTATAGACATGATTCTGAGGCGGATCCGTCCCTAGATCCAACTTGATGTTTGAGTTTGAATTCCTATATTTTGGGCCTGCGGATTGTCACATTGGCTCACCTTCTTCGCTCTCCTTGTGCACAACGCTACATTTAAGATGTTTAGCTATTAAGCGCAACTCTTTTTATTTTGTAAATGATCCGTGGGTACAAATGCAGAGGCCTAACTACCCAAAGGCTCATGGGATATCTTGAAAGGGAATCGATTAAGTCTAGATCTTTTAGCCTGTATGGGTGGGTGTAACACAAAACAGTTTGCACACTGTTGGGATGCAATTCGGATAGATGACCTTTGGTTTCCACGGTAAAAAGTCCCTAGGACCCAGCCCATAACATCAACGCGAGGGTTAGTTCTTTTTATTTGGCACAATTGTCTAGTTAAATAACAGTCAATGGAACTAAAAAGTGGCTTTTCAAGCCAAGGGAATATCCAATAGGGGCTTATCTTGGAAAAATGGAGGCTGCGTCACAAATTATCAAGGGTTCCTCTCGGAAAAATAAGTGGGGATTAATCATGAATGGAATTGCAAGAACAAATATATACTCAAAGAGTTAGTGCAAGTATCCTTATGCAACCATCATGAGTTATTATTATCTATCTTGGATTATGCTTAGGAAGTCACAAGCTCATTAATTAATGATTTGGTGATATGTCACTCCGAGTTAGCTATGACGTTCTTTTCGAAGTGAAAACGATAATGAATCATGATTTTCCCGAGCCATAGGAGGGGAAAAAATATTGCATATATCAAAATTGCACATATTTGTAACTTCAATGATTACAACAGCTAAAAGTCTTGTCTTTACTTGATAATTCTTCTACTTTTATATTTAAGCTCTACATGTTTCACGAAAAATGAATAATTTAGAAAAAAATTTCCTTAACAATGATCGATTGTGAATAGAAAATATATTCATTATCGCCAATGATTTATCTAAATATTTTCTTAAAAGATGAAAATATTTTTCATTTATTTAATTTTATAATAGATATGGGCAATCATTTTTCGGAAAATATTTTTCAAATCATTCATTTTTCACGAAACAAACAAAGCCTAAATTTATCTTTACCAATATGTACAAAACACGAAATCAAGGGTATTTTAGGAGTAAAGAGAAGCATGGCTTTCCTTTATATAATAAACAAATACATAAATAATCTTTAATTTCTCTAAAGTTTTCGAATTGATTAGTATCAAAACAATCCTTATAGAATCCCAAAACTGAAGGGGAGAAATACAAAAGAAGAAGAAAAAAAAACTAGCGCAGCTCACTCCATTTCAAAGCCTTGATAATTTGGAGTCTTTTTAGGCTACTTCACACTAAAATTAAAGAGGCAATGAAGACCAAGAAAGCATCGCAATCACAAGACGAATAATAGGAAGCAATTGACGCACAATTGCATGAATAAAAGAGATAAAGATGAAGTGAAGCCAATCCAACTTTGTCTTAAAAGGGTGACCCCCGAGCTCACAGAAGTTTCAGATCTTAATAAAGCTCCAAATCTCAATTTATGATTCGATCCATATAATGCTTGAACTCCCTCTATGTCATCAATGTTCAAATCCGCCCTCTTCTGTCTAGGCTTCAAACTTGGATACATCACAGCATCCTTGACCGAGCTATGAGCTAGCCCTAGCACATGGCCGATTTCATGCACCGCGACTGATTCTAGATCGACCGCCACCTTGGATTCCTCAGTGCTAAAGTCCACTGCCCACCTCTCGGCTGCGTCGAGATGTAGCTTCCCGCTCTCTGGCGAGAATGAATGGGCCAAAATCCCGAGCACCCCATCGAACGGCTGACCATCTCCGTGATCGCCGCTATAAAATCCTATCTTGATGTCTGCAAAGCCATAATCATTCGCTTCCCTAAAACTCACCGGAATGACGGCTGCCCACCGTGCGAAGGCACGTTTAAACACACGACGGACATCGTTTGAGGTTAAATAGTTGATGAAATGGTCAGGTGAGAAAGCGTAGGTGAGGACGATGGGCTTGTGACGGTTCCACCTAGGTTTTCCTGGAAAATGCACATAACGTCTAGTCACATGCTTGCCGTGGGCGAAGTCAGAGACACCACACCTGGGCTCGAGGATCTGCTTCATTGTGTTGATATCGAGCTTACCCGTGATCGAGAGGCCGAGTTTTGATTGGTATCTTGCAATGGCTTGTTCAAACTCCGAATTGAACTGGTCATCAAAACCAAGGTTTTGGAGCGGGAGATAACCGAAGTAATGGAGATACCTCTTGATCTTCGCGACGCCGCCTGTATTCAAGTCCCCATCGACAGCCCGCTCAATATCAAGCCCTTTGAAGTTATCATCATTTCTGTCAACAGAATTTAGCCATGGAGTGTCTGGAGTGAATGAGAGGGTTGTGATGGAGATGCATAGTGAGAGAGAGATGAGAAAGAGGAGGGAGGAATGAGAATTGAATGTCATGAGCATGGAAGTTCTCAGTCACGAGGAGTTGGAGAAAATGCTTTCTTATATAGAGAGAGCGGTGCAAGGCCAGGCTTTGGTTAATTTGACTTATGAAAACTGCAAAAAGCGGGATGATCATAATTCATCCGTAATTAGATAAGAAATTTTCCTCTGATGAACACCCTCTTTTACCTCGGTGCTCAATCATTACAACTTCTCTCGGTCGAGGGAGAGAAGCTTGTCGTTGGGAACGTCGCTTTCATCGGATGCAGGTTAACGAGCTCACGCTGGCCTTTCTGAATTCGTTTTCCCTTGAAGTTTAAACAAGGCCCACTTTGGATTACTCAAGTCAGTACCGATCGTTAGGCGGAATGATTGCTTTTAGACGTAAGGACGACTCTAGCGGGCAAACCTTCATGCGTCGACTTCAGAAGAGTCATGAACTCCTACTGACTGACTGACTTGCTTTTGCGGGGGACTTGCGAGAGACTCAAGCTGATGCACGGTCTGATGGATGCACACCACCTATCTCCTCCTCGTGTCTTGTGCGGCGGTGCGTGAAATCTCGGTATTGTTATAGATCTACATGTCGATGTCCATATACAGTAAGGTTCGGACTACAGATTTTCATGTGATGGACGTCTTCGGGAAACCTAGCTATTTCATTTATTATGTAATATAGTTATCCAGCATTTTCGGTTTCGCACCTATCATTAATGGGTAATAGTATATTTTTTTGTTGTCTATACTGTAGAGAAACGATAAAGAGGTTTCATGGATCAAACTGTGGTAAGTTGTGATTTTTCATTCCCTTGCTTCATAAACGTATTAGGGCAAGAGTGAGATAGAGTGTTACTCTAGATTAAGGGAAAAGTACCCAAAAAATTCTAAACTTAACACATTGATACCAATTTAGTTATAAACCTTTCAACTAAACCAACTTATTCATAAATATTTTCACATTGATACTAGTTAAGTCCATCTAGCCAATTTAGACTGGATATTATTGACATAGACACTGACTATCTTACATGGCACAACTAGTGCTGATGTGGATATTTTTTAAAAGATTATTATTAATTTTGAATTAACTTTTAATTTTTGTATTGTTTTAATATTTCTTTTTTTTTTTCTTTTATTCTGTTTTCATTCTTCTTTTTTTTCTCATTGTGGCTAGCGAGGGTTGTCAAAACTGATGCATTGATATCAATTCAATTCCTAAAATCACCGATGTGGATGTTAGCCGTCCTATGTCGCAAAAATCGACGTTGACATTGACATTTTAATTTTTTTTTTGAATCTTTTATTCTTTTCTTTTCCTTTTCTATTGTTTTTTTTTTCCTTCATTTGAGCCAACGACCCTCATAAGTTGCCAGGCTGTGAAGGCCCTCGCCTAGAGCTAGAGGGGCTATGAAGGCCCTAGGTGAGGGCCTTCGTAGCCTCGCTCGCTCACTGCCATTGATGAGGGTGTGAAGGCCTTCCCCAGCCTAGGACTTTTGTGGCCTTATTAGCCACCCTCGCGAGATTTGGGTGAGGGCTTGCTTGTAACCCTTTCTAGCCAAAATGAAGGAAAAAAGAGAAAAAAAAAATAAAAAGAAAAGAAAAAATTTATTAAAAAGTCCAAAAATATTATAAGATTATCAAAAATGTTCATGTTAGCACTAGACGTGCTATGTAAAACGGCTTGTGTTCACATTAGCGATTTCCAATCTAAATAAAATGAATCGATATCAATGTGAAAATGTTTAGGACTAAATTAATTCAATTGAAAGGTTTAGAATTGAATTGATGTAAATATAATAAGTTTAAAATTTTTTCAATACTTTTCCCGTCATTGTCCTATTGTCCATATTCCCATTTTCACCGAGCCAAACAAAATCTCAAACAAAATAAAATAAAAAAGTGCAAGAGAAGTCATTAATTCCTCAATACTCTTATAGCATATTCCTGGAGACCAGGGAACATGAGTTTTAATCGTGGTAAAATTACACAAAAATTGGTTGGACTAGTCAAGATGCGCAACAAGGCCGAATATCACCTGAACGCTAAAGTGAAAAATAAATAAATAGATACCAAAACCCGTCAAACTTCATTAGTATTATATACGTACGCACCCTTTTTTTGAATCTTTAAATCACAGTTACCTTCCGTTCATCTTTCTACTAACATGTACATTGCAAGTGAACTTTCAATGGTAAAATGTGAAGAATTTTATAAAATGAAGAAAATTAAAAAGCGAACTTCCTAGATGGTATGCGTTTGCCCTTGGATTTCAAACATTATACAACCAAGGAACTCTGGATGAAAGAACGTCGTGCCACCGCCATCTAGTTGGCAAATAAGCCACTCCGTTTCACCAAGCCAAAAACAATCTTACCAAGTCTTTTATCTTTCAGAAATGTTAGACAAAGCGGATTTAAAAATCGATGTGTCCGACTGTTAATTGGCAAAATTCAAAAAAGAATTGATTAATTAGCAGTTCATCTATTTTTAGAAAAGCAAATCCTCACCCTTGGAAATTGGCACAAAAAAATAATAATTAATGCTACAATCAAAACGAGATTTCTTGGGCTTTGCCTCAAGGCTCAGCCCAATTCCTGTTGGGCTCCACACAGATGATGGGCCAAGTGTTAAAAAACTACAAGCCTTGGTATTTGCTAAGGTGCAAATCGGATAAAATGTTCTCGAGAATTTGGCCAAAAATTCCTCGGAGGAAAATTTTGTCGTTATTGGCGATGTATATGATATATTTCATATTTTAGGTATTGTCGTGGAACGGGACGTGTCCCGTCATGGAATGATATGTGCACGACTCCTGCTTGTGAGCCTAATACCCATGCATACTTTGATCTCGGTACGAAGGTTTTTAATGTATTGGGCCCAAACAAATTAGATGTACGTAACAATTTTTTTCTCTCGTGATCGGTGAACCCATTATGTGGCCATGCAAAGTCACACTCATCACGAGGATTGATCCATCCGAGTAAGGTTAGTTACGAAATTTGTGATTAGATAGATCGAATATTGATATTCATCAGGAAACCAATGGAGATAGCGCATAGAATGATGGATCTTCAGCCTCTAACATCCACTATAAAATGCTATGGACAAAGTGGATGATAACCCCTTTTACATAGGAATAGAGAAATCCCGGATGCCTCTTGGTGTAGAGATGGCAACTTTACTTACTAAAGCCCCGTTTGTTTTGAAAAAATGAATGATTTGAGAAACATTTTCTTAAAATCGGTCACTTATATTACTTATAAAAACGAAAGAATTAAAAATATTTAATCGTCCACAAAAATATTTAGATATAAATTATTATTGGCTAATCTCTTTAAATGATACAAACCATCATTTAAAAAAAAATTCAAATTATTATTTATTTATTTTTCAAAATAAAATGGAGCTTTAACGAGAAATTGCGTTCTCTCCCCCTTGAGGCAAAATACGCCATCATGCGCCGTTGCACGCAGTGATGGGCAGGTGTGAGTAGATCAGTCGTCGCCCTCATCCGGGAAATTATTCGGGCCACGTTCTGCAGACGATTAGCATTGAAAGCCGTCAAAAGTTTGTGTGACTAACGTGGAACCACATGGTCCTCGGATGGATTATGGCTCTAATTCATCCATTCATGTGGATATGGTTGAGGCAAAGGATAGCCCCTTGATCTGTCCCGTCTTGCATTATATCTCTCTATTAGTAATTGAAGCCTAATTTTTAAATCATAGGCACTATGAAAAGATGGTCACGACATATTTTCAGGGTACTATTCAAGGGAGTGCGACAGAGATAGTTGACGTGAGAAACCTTTTCGCATGGAAATTTAAAAAAAAAAAAAATTCTCAGTCAATTCCGTCCTCATTTTTTTTATTAATTAAGTCATAATCCTTTTGTATTTTTATCAATTCAGTCTATTTGACCAAATTTAGCTGGCATGCGCTAACATGGCCCAATTGATGCTGACGTGGCACAACCAACATTGATGTGGACAAATTTAATAATATTTTAATATTTTTCGAATATTTTCATTATTAATTTCTTTTCTTTATTTTTATTTTCCTCTCTCTTCTTCCTCTAGCCGCCCAGCCGCTGGCGAGGCGAACTCTCGCTAGATTCAGCAATGGTGAGCCTTGCTTGGGGCAAGCGAGGTCAATGTCACCAAATTTGGCAAGGCTCAACCTTGTTGTTGCTAAGCGAGGTCGAGCTCTCCTAGCCATTAGCAAGGCGAGTCCAAGCTTAAATCCGATGTGGGCTCCCCTTGCTAGTGGCTGAGCGAGCTTGCCCTTGCCTAACGAATGCTAGGTTGAGCCTCATTAGATTTGGCAAAGGCTCGCTCTTGCTCAGTGACAACGGGGCGACCCTCGCCAGTGGCTGACATGGCCTCAGTCCGATGATCGGCCAAATGAAGAAGGAAGAGGAAAAAAAAAAAGAAAAAAAAAAGGAAAAAGAAAAAAAATTAAAAAAAAAATAAATAGTTATTAAAAGTTGTCCATGTTAGATTATGCCACATCAGCATAATGACACAAATGCAAAAAGATTATGACTGAATTGGTAAAAAAAATTATGACTAAATTCACAGAATTATAATACGCTTAAGACTTTTTAAGTGTTTTTTTCCTTGCATTGGCTTTAGTAGAATTGGTCCCAAGGTAAGGTATTGTCCGGTTTACGTCATGTTGCATTCGGGAATTAACCTGATCAAATCCGGTTCTACAATTTAACTAGCCCTAAAAAGGTTATAAGTTCTTACCCAAACTAGGATTTGAACGATGATCTTGAATGTAGAAAGTCACCCTTACAAAGGACTGGCTTCGAGTAACTCTTATTTCTACTCTTTCGAAAAAGACGCGGTGGTTATTTATGTAATTTATAATCTGCATTCTTTTACAACTTTTACAATTTCATTCAGACGTTCATGGTTGTTAGTTTCAACAAGAATTTTAAATTGAGATGGCCGCTAATCTTGATGTTCCGTGATTCAAGTATGTAACCAAGATATTAAACTATGTGTCTTCAAATAACCTTTTAAATAATGGATTATGGTAAGAGAAAATAGCAAAATCAGGAGTCATCGAGAACCCGGGTCGATGGGCACCAAAGAACTTACACGAAACGGGTACAATATATGGTTCACAGTTGAAAGAGAGTATGAAAATATAGCAAGAAATTAAAACTACTACGACGAGAATGGACGAGAATGAGATAGACCCTCGCCAGATCTATAATCTCTGGTTCATGTCATGTCATGATCAGATCGAGTAAAAAACCACGACCCACGTCCCAAGATCCATTGTGAGATAAAACTGGAGAGCCATGGAAGTAGCTGCAGCCTGCAGAAGGAAAGGGGCCCATTTTGACTCAGCTTTGATGGAACCTTTTGATGTGGTGCTATCTTCGCAGGAGCACATGCCAAAGCAAGAGAAAATATTAGGTCTGTTCTCCTTTCTTTTGGCTCTTCACTTTTAATGCTAGTTGCACTGCACTCAGTCTCCCAGTCCGGGCAATACGGCGCACGAGGAAAAAGGACTTGATTCTCATCACACGTTTGAGTTCCACTAGAATTCCAAAACTAGTTAGGGTTTTGTCCAGTTCTGACACCTGATATTGAGTGGCTTTTGAGTCTTATTTAGCCATCGGCGTATGTATGTATGAATATGTATATCTTTAAATTCATCAAAATGAGTCATAAATCCATTTTTTAATCAATTATGATGAGTTAAGTTATTATATTAATTAGTTATATTCATTAAATAAGTTATAAATTGATTTACAATAGCAAAACTTAAAAAAATATGGATATTAAATTGATTCACAATATACTCAAACACAATCCACTTTTGTAATTTTCTTTTCACTCTCTATGAAAAATTGATAGGCTCATTGAATTGTAACAAGTTTAGAAAAGTCTTGGTGAGCCACAAGATGAGCCCAACTTCACCCTTATTAAAAATATCAATATGGTTTCTTTTTTTTTAACTCATTATTTTTTATTTTACTAATCTTGTAAGTTTCGTTTGTTAGTTATTGAAAAGTTATTTGGGTATATCTTTCCTTGATTATTGTTATTTTTACATAATATTCTAATCTTATTCTTGTCATTATAATCCATAGTCAGCATAAATCATCGTATTCATTATCTTACTTCCATTTAATCAAAATTGTAATTGATCCACGTATTTGTTGCTATGATTTTATAAAGGGTTAATACCATGAAAAACCTCAAACCAGTACACATATGACAAATTTACCCAAAGATATTTTTTTGACCATCAAAAACCCCAAACTAGTATACCTTTAACAAATTTACCCCAAACTGGTATACTTGTGACAAATTTACCATATGTTAGTTTTTATTAAATTTTATTGTCAAATTATTAAGTTAAATGACACGTGACAATTAATTGATATACCAATTTGGGATTTTACGCTCCGTTTGTCATAGTTTACAATTTTTGTGATTTTTTTGTGTATTAATCCAATTTAACGGAGGGTATATTTGTCACAAATTTACCAATTTTGAGTTTTTTGCGATCAAATAAATTAGTTTGGGGTAAATTTATCGTAAATATATCAATTTAGGGTTTTTTATGATTATTCGGGGTAAATTTGTCACAGGTGTACCGGTTTGGAGTTTTTCATTATCAAAAAAATAGTTTGGGGTAAATTTGTCACATGTGTACCAGTTTGGGGTTCTTCAGGATATTAACCCTTTAATAAATTTACTACTGAGTAATAACCTTTTCTTTTTCTTCATGGTGAATCAATACAAAAATTAAAATTCTATTTAATGTTGAAAGCCAATTCTTTAGGCCAGAGTGAGGAGATAAACAAATATTAGACACATTAACTAAAATTTGCTAGAGGAAGGCCTGGGAGAATATAAAATGAAACAATAAGAAAGGACATAGAATATCTAAACTCACAAATAATCTAATAAAGAATTTAGTATAATGGTATAACGAGTTCACATTGTCGAGCCTACTTAGTGTGATATGTTATGGCTAGAGATATAACTTAAAGCGGGTGGATAGATTATTAAATGGTATCTAATAAATTTTCGCGGAATAAATAGAATCAAGTTGATATATGCAAGAACAGTATGATATATACAATAATAAGCTACTAAATCAAGTAAATTGCTTCTATAAAACAGCTACATAAATAAGTGCTTCTATCAAACTATTAAATAAATAAGTAGATATATAGAGATAGTGTAGATTTATAGTGGTTCGTTTTAGATTAAACTCAAATTCACTCTCTCAAACTAATAGTCACTAATAAATTGGATTCCATTAGTGATTTTTTAAGATGTTACAATTGTAGCTTATGCCACTTCTACTTAAAGCCAATAGATCACACTACTAAAACTCATGCACTACTACATCACTTTACAATCAGTGTATTACTCTTTGTAATTGAACATTTTGCTCAACAAAAGTATCAAGAAGCAAATCTCTCTTGGTTTCTTGGTTTTTCGCAATATACCAAGGAAAATGACACCACATGTATCATAACTTTTGTACGGAGTTGATTTGAGTACTATACTTTTTTTTTTTTTTTGATTACCTAAGTGTCATAATTATTGTAGGACGCTCACTTAGGTACGTTAATGTTTTTTTTTATCACAAGCGTTGCATAACTTTTCAATTGATTACTTAATGCCATAACTTTGTGAAAACATTCAATATAAGTGTTATGCCATGTCAGATTTTCGACATTTAAATAATCATTTATTGAAAATTATGGCACTCAAGTGAACAATTTTTATAGAAGTCGTGACACTCAAATAATTTTAAAAAAAAAGTTATAACACTTGCGAAGGGTTGGTCCTTTTTTTTCCCTAGAAAAATTATATATATTTGATTTTTTTAGCATTTAAAAAAATTTATAATGGAAATTTAAAGAATGGGTGAGGGTAGTTTTGGAAGAAAAAATGAGTTTCGGCATTAAGCTCAAAGCTAGTCCCTACTAATATTGAGTTATTAGCCTTCCCAATATCAATTTTCACGTGAAAATTACTTCAAAATGATTGCCAAACGATCTAGTATTTCCTCAATGGGCTTTGGAGGCTGAAAGCTTCTTAAGAGTGCTAAACCAAACGCACTATCTCTCTTTGAGAAAGACAAAGATACAAAGGGGGAATAAAGAGTTGAGGTGTGCGTGTATTGGCATATTAAAATAAGGAATGCGGTCATGTCAGCCTACCAATGGTATATTAGTTAAATAGGCAGGGCACCCTTTAATTGGAGTCTTTGCTTTGTGGTGAGAAACCCCGGAAACAACCAAGGATCCACAGAGTACTCTTATTCACTGATATAATGGAAAATTTCCAAACTTGTGAATAGCTGTCAAATTTGTTCGTTTAGACATGGTCAAAGAAATATTTTGTTCTACTATCATTCTAGCACATGACAAACATGTCCTTATCAAGTGATAAAATCAATTGCTTCCATCATCATTCTGTGAATCTATCCAAATTTCTTCGTTGGCCGTCGACTTACGTATTGCCTTTCCTAGATTATCCTGAGTACATTAGTAATTAGGGCCTCATAAAATTGTTCAACTATTTATACCCTTAAGTCATCATGAACTTCTTGTTCAACTAGCTTGATCAGCTTTTATTAAGGTCTCTCTAGTCTTTTCAAGTCTTTTCACAAAGCATTGCTCAATTTAATGTCTCCTGAAATGAAACAACATCTGTACTTATCAAGACATAAATTAATAGATGATTTTGTCGATATCAAAATATCATAGGACATTATAAATAATCTCGGTAGTTACTGCTGTAAAATCTACTTTCTTCAGCTCAATGCCATACAAAACTCCTCGTCATCGTTGTCGACAACACAAGATCAAGAAGAGGGGCCTTTGGATCTGGAGGCCCATTCTCTAGATCTGGCCATCATAGTCGGATCTCGCAAGATCTCGACGATGATGATCGGATCTTGGTGAGGCCGTGATGGTCGTTCTGAGGTACAAATATATGGAGATAGAAAGAGCTTGTGCCATGAGGTAGATGGTCAAGAGCGAGTAAGTCGTGAACCATCAGCTGGCGAAATCAGCAGAGTTGAGTGTTGGCCACTAGTATTGGAGGCGTCGACGCGGCATCGGCTTCGGCCAAGCAGATTTGGTATGGCCACTAGAAATGATTATTCTTTTCTAATTTAATTAAATTTTTTGAACCCGTGATTCACATGCCCTTTTTCGAATATTTGAAGCATGCCAATCATTTAGTAATCCGGAGTTAACCGTTATGATGATTGGAGGTGTTGATCCCGACGATGAGGCAGTACTCAATCAGTGTATCCATGTAATGCAAGTAATCGTCCTTTATTGGTTTTTTTTTTTAAATGGTTCTGCTTTTCTCTCTTCTTGAAACTGAAGGACATTTCACATGAGCAGAGTGCAAATGTTCTTTCACGATATTTCTAGGAGTTTAGGTTATAATGACTCGGATATCTAAAGTTCATATCATGCCAACGGTCCCCCCAAGCCTCAATCTAGAAAGACAACAAAAGAAACAAAAGGGTGCGTAAAATTATTGCTCTTGTGCCACTCGCCATTTCTTCTTTCTTCGGAAGTACTTAGAGCCATGTCTGGAACTATAATGTACCCACTGCATGGGATCATTATAGCCTGGCACCAGAAGCCAAGGACGCACTCGAGGAATTCAGACATAATTCGATTTTCAACTATTTAAAACAAAAGGACAATCAGTGCATGAGAAATGTTAGAATATTTAAAATATTTAAACTTTTAGAATAATTGAACGTGATTTAACAAAATCTTATATAATATAAGAGTAGAAAATCTTGAGTTCAATTTTTTTCAAATCTTTTATTTGCCTCCGCATTGTAATTTTCATTTTTAATAATAGGCCAAAGTCCATCTTAATGTAAAATGGAGCATTATAATATATTTAAATAATAAATTACACTTTCATTTTAACAAGTTCACGATAAGTTATGGTCGTTAATTGTATAACAAGTGTTCCCCCATACATTTCCCAACAAAATAAACCAAAGTAAAGAAAAAGGAATGGTCCCCTTCTTTCTTGTCTTTTCTCTACTCTTCTCTTCTCACTTTCTGTTTCGTTAAAAGAAGCAATCCAGTCTAAAGCCAAAAAAGAAACAAATGCGTGCAGCCTGCCCACTATCTAGGGTGCAGGAGGATTCCGAAGCAAAATCTGTGTGGGTACACGTGTCGACAACCCACCTCCTCCCTACTTTCAAATCGGTTTAGATCAGTTTTGAAATTTGCATCGACTGGCTTTTGAAGTTTAGCACCATTCTCTAGGGTTTACAAATCGAAGGTTTCTAACTCCGTTTGAAATAAACTTGATCGACGATTTCTAATATGGTCACGGCTATTGGATTTAGAACTCGGATATTCGCCATGTTTCAATTAAATATAGTTACCGAATGATGCTAAAATCATTCACCTCCCCTGTCATTGAATGTCGTATGGATCTACTGTTCTCCTTCTCATGGAATCGATACTATCCCTGCATTTTTAAATATTCAATCTAATCCCACTACATTTGATATTTATTAATTATTTATAGACTGTATTGAATAAATGAAACATCTAGAACTAATATTATATATTGAGTCAAAATTTATGGAAGGCACTATACAAATTAAAAGTTCGTGAATAAGCATTCACGTGGGATAAAAGTTTAGAAATCGTATTAAAGTACGGTATCGCACACGAAACTAAACTTGAGAGACTATCCGTGCCGTCTTTCCTCCCATTTCCGCGACGTTTACCTAACGCACTAGCGCGGTCGGTCGACCTGCGGAAAATGATTTTTGACCAATTCACATATCTTCACTAACGTGCTGTCCTTCGTCGCTCGCTAATCTATCATTATCCGTCTCGTTTCATCGGAAACCAAAATGGACTCTCCCTCCCTCCTTCTCCATTCATCTCCTCCTAATCAATGCCCACCCCCTGCCTGACTCGCCAGGGCCCCCTCCCATCTTCCCTCTCCCTCTCTCTCTCTCTCTGTCTCTGCGATTTCTGGCAGCCTTTTACGACCTACAGTCGCTTTCCCGAGCATTTTGGATGGGAGCGAAGGGAACAGTAACTTCCCTTTTCCTTTCAATGCCCTTCTGTCATCCCTTGGAGTGGACATCCTCCCTCTTTGGCATACACTTACATTTGCTGCATTGGTGTCTCCCCTAGCACACCAATTATTGCCCCCCCTCCCTCCCCACCCTCTTTTCCCCAAATCAGGAGACACACCACCCACTTGCAGGAGTGAGGGAGAGAGAGAGAGAGAGGGAGGGAGTGAGGGCTTGTGGAGTACAGTTTGCGACTGACTGTACTTGAAGCAAGGTTCCCAAGGAGCGAGCATGGAAAATGGCGGGAGCTACTACCCCTATCAGCCCACGTACCTGTCCACCCCTCAACCGCTGAACGGTCACTTCCACGCCTCCCACCTCCCCTGGGACACCGCAGCTGACCTTACCTACTCCGCCGGGGCGCAGCGGTCCGTCGTCGGTCGCCACCACCCTCAGCCTGCGCTCCGCCCTCCTCTGCACGCCGGGGTCGGAGAAGGAGAGCTGGGCGCGCCGTTGCCGCGCGGGCGGGCCGACCCGCACCTGACGTGCCTGCAGCTGGGCAAGAGGCGCTGCTTCGAGAGCGAGCGGGCGGTGGGCGACAGGCGGTGCAAGACCCACCACGGTGGGGGCGCGGCGGCGGCGGCGGCGGTGGTGCCGAGGTGCCAAGTGGAGGGGTGCCACGTGGCGCTGGGAGACGCCAAGGAGTACCACAGGAGGCACAAGGTGTGCGAGTCGCACTCGAAGGCTCCCAGGGTGGTGGTGCTCGGCTTGGAGCAGCGCTTCTGTCAACAGTGCAGTCGGTACAAACCAAACTCTTCTCTCTCTCTCTCTCTCTCTGTGCTTATGTCTTTCCAAAAATAGGGTTTTTTCGACGTTCAAGTTCATCGAGGCATTCGGGTAATATATCTGAACACTCAGTTGTTCTGAATTCTGAATCGTTGACAGTCTAGAATGCTATTAAATATGAAGATAGAGGTTAGATAAGTTAGGGTGATTGATGGTGTGGATGGTGTGGGAGACAGGTTCCACCAGGTGTCGGAGTTCGACGACGCGAAGAGGAGTTGCCGGAGGAGATTGGCAGGGCACAACGAGCGCCGGAGAAAGAGCTCTCACGATTCTGTTCCCACCTACTCTTCTCAGGGTATATATTCATCTATCTGAATCCTCACGTTTCTCCAATCTCTCTCTTTCTTCCATTATGTCTCGCGGCCTGGGGAATGTACCGATCGATGCTGCTTTGAAGAAATTGCGAGGAGGTAGTAAGAGGGTGTTAGTCTTTATACGCGCTTTATCTCCATAATCAAGCAATTTAAAGATTGGTATTTGCAGAGGGGGAATACAGGACAAAAGAATGTCACTTTGATGCATAGAGAAGTCAGTTCAATCTCCTCTGCCTTGTCATCTGAAAATTCTTGCTCATTTGAAGTACTGACTGTTTTGTAAATTGTCTAGTGGAAAGTCTATTGAATTTATCTGGTGGGAAGTAGTCGGCAAGTAGGACACCGCATCTGACCAAAAAAAAAACAGTAGGACACCGCCGACAATTTTAATCGTGTGCCTTAGCTTTGCAGTCAATCTAGTGAGACTAGCCTTTTCTTTCTCAGTCTTTTCAAAGAGTTTTATAAAAACATAACCATAATAATAAAAGTAGGCTTTTTAGATTGATCATTTGCTTCCCTTTTTGCATCTGGGAGTTCGACTTGATCGCGTTGAATGGCCATCTGCAGTTGGCAACACTGCTATGTCGAGATTAGACTGGTCGTGATGCTCCAAATTCAGATTGGTTTTTAACTTAACTGTGGTAATCCGATCTTGCCTTGCCTAACCTGTTCTTATGCTTCTTTTTAACTCCTCGGATTGCTTTCCCTCTGAGCAGAATTAATCGACTGAGATTAGGCAGTATACTTTTCTATAGCGGATTTTGAACACGGGTATATCTTTCGAGGACAGCAACTTCTCATCTTGATTTACTGCTTTCGAAACAGGATGTGCTCTCTCTCTTCTGTCATCGAGAATGGATACGTGGGTCTCTCCATCCGAGCTCTCCTCGAGATCCAGCGCCGCGCTGCGCGAGCTCATCGCTGAGCACCGGGCGACCATCCTGGCGAGGCAGCTCATCTTGGATCGGGACTGGCACTTGCACTATGCCGGAGGGGACCTCGGCGAGGCTCAAAACGGCTCCGCTTCACTTTTCCCCCACGAGCACCAAGAGCTGCCTGAACCGCACTGCTGGGACAGATTCCAGGAGGAACCGGGCACGCAGGTCACTCTAGATCTCATGCAGGCACCGAGCTCTGCGTTCGGCTTGTTGTCCATGAGGGGAAAGGCTAAGGATGAGGAAGAGTGTTCAGACATATGGAACTCTTTCGCAAATACCCATGTCGTTTAAATTCCACTTCCCGCTCACGTCCGTTTCCCTTCGCTGCAAGGTAGAAGATGTGCCAAATGAGCGAGGACCTCTATTTGAGCTGTATAGAATTTTGCATTTTCTACTTTAGTGTGTGTGTCTTGTTCCATGGAATTGATGCTTTCTAACTCAATCCACCTACTATGGTGTTTTCAGAGCAATGAACTTATATTTCCATGTGGTAGGTTGCACTGCAATACCTGTTGAGCTGTGTGCTGTGGTTTCTTCTCAGGGAATGAATTTATAGTTCATTCCGCGAGGTGGACATTGAAGCATTTTCGATCTTTATTCAGCTTTGCACGACTTCCAACCGCGGTTCGAATAACTTTACAAAGCAGCTTTGAGCCTAACTCCTAATAATTTCTCTTGAAGTGCAGACAGACTTCCTTTCCAAGAGGGATAAGCTGTTGCAATCTAAACTCTCACATTTTCGTCCTATCATTTAAAATACATGAGGAATAAGAGAGTTAATAATGTTAGACAAGACCGATCAAGTCACCTAGGATTTCTGGAACATTTCCAGAGATGGGTGATATGGTAAATGTGCCAAAAGTTAGAGCATTATCGGCATTAATGTCGGTAGTAGGTAAATTGAGAGATACATCTCCATCACTAGATCGAAAGGCAGTTTTAAATAAGGTTACCCTCCTCTCATTTATATCCACCCACATATTTTAGTAATAGAAAGTATTTTCTCCAAAAATTTCTGTTTTTATGGTTCGGGGTGAGCGAGCGATCCATCCTTGGGGAAAGGCTTGACTTAGGCACTCCCTTGAACCAAGAAATCCTAAGTTGCCGAACAGTCCCGATCTTAGACTATTGGCCCATGACACTCGACTTCAGTTTTTAAATTCCTCTAAGCAATTTATAAGGTTTATCACAACGTGCACAGAGGGCTTTCAGCCACACAGAATTGCCTCAAGACTCGGATGAAGGAAGACGTATAACCAATGAAAGCGGAATTTTGCTCTTTTACAACATTTCTGTTAAGGAATTTACACTTAAAAACTTCTTTTATATGTTCTGGCTTAGGAAGAAGAAAAAGATAAAAGAAAGAAAAAAATAAAAAAAAAAAAAACATTATTTCAAAATTCGAAATTTTCTTTTTGGCCTCAGACAAAATCATGAAAATAAAATAATTTTCTACATGAAACTCAAACACTAGAAACATTTTCAGTCACATATCACCAAATAAAGGAAAACTATCTATTTTCCTAAAATATAATTTCCCGGAATTTTTTTCTTCATCACTAAATTTTCTCCCAAACAAAAGTACCCTAAAGAACATTTAGACTTTCTTTCCAAAAAGAAAACTGTTGCAATCTAAACTCCCACATTTTCGCCCTGTCATTGAGATTACATGGAGTTGACAATGTTAAACCCTTAGCTCTACCCTACTCAACTCTCACCCTAGCCTTCAGTCCGTAAATCCGTTCTTCACTGGCATAGCCTAACCAGTTTATAAGCTCCATCGACTCCCTATTGTAAGCAGTCATACCAAAGCAGGAAAACATCTTCAGGAAATGCATCCCAGCAGTCGCTTCCATGTTTATGATCAGTCTTCCATCAAAAGCTTCCTTACCGTTACGCTAGGCTTTTCACCGAGAGAATGATTAAGAATGTCCCGCTTCCTGAATGGAGGGAAAAAAAAATAGTAAACTTAAACCTTGTGTTCCATCAAATTGTGCCTCGTGGATTTTGTGAGATTCTGTGGCAGCAACCACTCTCAGGTTAGTATTGTCAAAAGATGCGCAATGATTTGAAGAAGCATACAGCTGTAAAAGGCATAAGCATGCACATGATTTTCATTAGTTAAAAACTAATGCAAGGATGTCAGGACAGATACTCGAGATCAAGTTGCAATGCGACACCAGTGCATTTACAAACTACGTGATTTTCACACGGCACCGAGTAGAAACTTTATAGGCCCCTATCCTTTTGATAGATGTGCAAACGAAGAAAAATTCCTAGCAGTAATTTGCAGTTTCAACAGAGCTGAAGTGTATGTTTGCAATCAGAAAAAACAGAAAGCAAAATCTAGAATTTGGAAAAGGATTCTACTTCTCTTCGATAATAAGCACACCCCCTCCAGAAAATGCACATTACAAGAATATAGATCATCCAGCCAATGAAAGACCAACTGCTAACAATATTCACAACACAACTCGAGCAAAATGAACAACCAAAGAAAAGGCCAAATGTTATATACGGATCCTCAATTGTTTATCAAATAGATCATGTGGTCCAAATAGAGAGTTGAACTAAATGAAATGGTATCACTAAGGTGAAGGGGGACCCAAAGTCAAGAAATTACTTTTTGTTTGTCTGTTAAGGTCACCAGAGATCGAAGTACACCAGGACTGATCTTATCAGCCAGTGCACCTTTATCTGAAATGACAATGGACTTCTCCTTTACATAGCTCTGCAATCTCTTTGCCTCAAAATCTAGCTGGGATTGCTCTGCATCACAAGAAAGGAAGCTGGAATCATGGTTTGTCCAATAAGAAACTTACCATTACAATAAAGAGAGCACAAAAAAGAAAAAAAAACGTACTTTCAACATTTTAATTATCTTATTAGAACTCTAATCAACAACCATCCATCACCAATCTTATGTAACCAAAATCTACACCACGTGCCTGAATGTATAACACCATTAAAGTTATTAGAACTCCTAAAGGTGAAAAGCATCATTACCCAAATAAAAAGCTCATCCAACAACAGAGGGATTATCAATAGGAAAGAAAGATTGGCAGGGTCTGTTTTTTCCATGTGGTAAAAATATGACATTAAATCCGGACAAACTTTGTTACCCTTGGTGAGATGGAGAAGTTTTAAAATCTAGATGTGATTTATCTTGATAAATAAGATAGCAAGTTGAATGCATCAAGGAACTTGATTTTCCTACAACTAATGTGTTCTATAAGTGATGTTGAGCAAAACACCCCTCCAAAGAGAACTCACAGCCATAAAGATCGTCACACAGGAAACGCCAGAAATGCCACCATAAAAGTAATTCCACTTCACGTATCCCTAGTGTTACATGGATGACAATTTGACCAATCCAAATCAATAGAGCCCCTCTCCATGTCTTCCACAGTTTTTTTGACTTGTAAGGGTATGAAGGTTCTATAACTTGATAAGATTTTCAAGTTTCAAACCACATCAATTGTAGTAAATATGAAAGTTAAAAGATTGCAGATATTCCCTTGATTCACAAGAATGAGGTAGCCCCATCAAATATGGTGGATCTACCCTGTATCATAAAATTAGTGAGCTGCCCTTAAATAATGCCTACAAAAAAAAAATTTTCTCGAAACAAACCAAAAATATTACTGAATAAGAAAGTTATTTCCAGCTATACTACATGTATAATTTTTAAAAAAATTAACTAGATATAACTAAATTGAACAGAACAGTTTCATTGATTAGGACAAATAAGTGCAAATGAAGGCCTCTAGTACCCGCAATAGAGTCAATAAGTAGGTCAGGTGCCACACTAAATGTTTACTTGAGAAAAAATGCACATCTTCTATTATTCAAGACTTTTTAGGATAGCCTAGAAATACACTTCATAAATTCCTTAACATGCGATATAAATAGAAAGCAATCCTCCTTTATGTTGGCTGATCTCAAAACAGAGAAATAAACAAGCATTTAGGGAAGGGAGTTTTCACTGCAGATTATAGATAAACGTTTTATAGAGGTAACAGCATATGAACGACGTTCCAATTTGGTACACATCTTTATAGATACAATAGATACTGTGTCATGTATTGGCTCCTTTTGTTATGAGCTCATCTCCTAAAGAATTAGGCACCATGTCTGGTACCATTATGAAATTTATTTACATCACATAAAAATATGTAAACAAGGAGAACATCAGGCAGCTGCCAAGTTGATTTGGGACAAAGGATATTGCGAAAAAAATGATATACTAGTGTAACCAATATAAAGGACTCCCAAGCCAGATTAATATGGTGGCCCCCAGCTCCAGATTCTCATAAGTTCTCATAAGCAGGTCAATTACAGTGCTTCATGTAGTGTTCTTTTATCATACTCCAAACTCAACTCTTCCAATCAAAAGGTCACTGACTGCATCTACAACCATGGCATCCACTTTCTCTCCCAAAATGCAGTCAGTGTCAATACTTTTTCTCCAAGGAATACATAAGACCCAACCTTCAAGCTTCTCCAGATTTTTCTTCCAATCTTGTATACAAAACACAGAACCCTTCTTATCCTTGATGGGAGCAAGCCATCCTAGATAAAACCTGCTACCGGTTGTAATCCTCTCTCTACATAACCATTAATTCATAGAAGTACCTTCATCTTGGCTAACATTCCTCTTAAAGTTCAAACTAACTATGGAAGCAAAGTAAACCCTAAATTCAACAGTTACAACTTTCAAGACGATATTGCTGTTCAACGGCCAGAACATAAGAAATACAAGTTTAACGTAAGCACTCAACAAACATAGCATGGAATATACAGAGACTTGAGACATTCATATGTCAGCTAGATAAATAGCCAGAAGAAAATCACATAAAAGACAAAAGACAAGGGAAAACCTTCATCCAAAATAGAATGTGCTGCGTGAAATGGGATTGCTGCAAAAACGTCAGTTCCAGGGAACATCATCCACGTCCGCTCATTCGAGTCATGATTACCACATGTTGTACACACCTCACGCACCAAGGGCCTTGATCCTGAACCACCAATATCCTTCATAAGCGACTCAAAAGGAGATGGAACACTAGTTTTTGTTGTGCGAGCCTTCTTTCTTAATGCTGTGAGTGCTTCCCTATTTCCATTCCGCAGTTTATCATTTTCCACAAGCTGCATTTTCATCAGTAAAAGCATGTAAGATCCCATCCGTAGATTTGACAATTGTACAGAATAATGAACACAGAAATGATAAAAAAAAAAATTTCCTCTTCTGCATTCTTAAGATAAATAAATGATGTAGGAAATACAAGCTGGTCCAATTTTATTGCCATATCCCTATGTTTTTGGAACATGGAAAAAGCAATGGCAGTAAAATTTCACAACAGCCTCAAAACATCAAGCAGCTAATTAGTCTAACCACCTGATTTCGCGCTAAAAGCAGTCTCTCTGCTTCAGTTTCAAGCTCATCTAGACTTTGCAGGAATTGTTTCATCGTCTCGTCCATATCTCAAACCTTTGCAGTGATATACACCTGAAATAACTAAAGTTTAACTGGTCGAACAGCTCAATGAAACTTAAAAAAAATGTAAAAAGTATAAAATGCAGACAAGAAGCAGAAAGATTATTGCTGTATTAGAAAATTTAAACAATACATTAATATAGCAAGAACAGCAGAATATCAAGACTCAAGAACAACTTAATGGGAACAAAACAAAGATTCTGAAGTCACTTTCATGAGGAAGTGTCAAGCAAGTGGTTCGGGTCGAGTTTAGGTGGGTCGCCTATGGGGTTGGACCAAATTAACTCATTTAACCCATAGAGACCCACTTTCTGTAAAATGATTTTAACAACCCATATCTAACTTGACCTGGCACAGAACGCCCCCATACTCGAACCAACTGGGACTTCAATCTTTAGCAATTTTTTTGCTTTAAATATAGGAAATAGCAAACTGAAGACTAAAATAATCAATTTTAAAAAAGCAGTATCTGGAGGAAATTATCGAGCTTAAATAGAACAAGAAAATTGAGGAAACAAGCTACTAGATATGATCTCATATCTCCCCGATGCAAGACATTTAATCAAAAACGATATATGTGAATCGAATGTTCATATTATGATTTGAACACGTGGTGGAAACTTCAAAATACAAATCTACGCAACTCTTTCACGAACACATGTATTACATCTTCATAGAGGCATTTCATCGAACAGGTTATGCGCAGCGGATTATGAAACAGGACCTCAGATCTAGACCCCAGTTGCAAGAGAAAACGAGCTCAGCCCATCCTTAGACGAGACGGGGCAGAGCGACAGGGGTGCGTGGGAACGAGTTTCGATCACGAAAATCCCTACCCGGCTCGGAGACGGTGGCTAGAGAGTGAGCTCGAGATGAATCGAACTATGGCCGACCGCCTCGCAACGTCTCCGTCCGGAGACGCGAGATTCGGAAAGCGAGGTCGTGAGGATACCGGCAGGAGATCGTCGGACGGCGGCGGCGGAGGTGGTGGTAGCGTGCGAAAGGGAAGGAGGAGTGCGGCAGGACGAGTGTCCAGCACCCGCTTCCTGCTCCTTTTTTTCTTCTTGTCTTTCTTTCTATATTTGGGTAAACATGACCAAATTACGAAAATCCTCAATCTATACGCTTACAACAAATTTATTTTAAATTTCTTTTTTATTTTGAAAATTTCTAAATTAGTATACTTATAATAAATTCATCTTAATTGACTTTGAACTCATCAATTTTGCAAAAATTGATCATAGAATTTCAAATTTTAATTGATAAAAATCAAAATTCATTCAATTTGATCAATAGGTCATTACTCATGCAATTGTCAAGCCAGTTAAGATTCCAAACTAGAGGTGAATTTCCCCAATTTTTGCCCTAATTAGGGGTTCCGATCAATTCTTCAAGAAATGTGCAATGTGGCCCAAATTAAGTTCAATTCATTAGAGGCAACTCAAATTCTAACGTCAATTTTGACTAAAATCATAACAACTGGACTCAATTTGACCAATTTAGCTAACAAAATCAAGATGGGTTGATCCAATTGACTTAATTCACTTTGAACCACGCGAGTCTAAGGTTTAATTTGTTTAATTGAGATTTAATTTCATAATTGAACCTCCATTGCATTTTACGGTCTACCTCATGTCATGACTTAAAAGTCAACTGAGATATTCGGGGTGCCACAAGTCAATTCAATTGAAGCAATCTCATACAATTTGAGCACATTTGATTTAGTCCACATTAGTTTTAGCAATAAAACTCAAAAGCCATATCAATTGGACCAAATCCTAATTTGCTTGAATTGAACAAATTGAGATGAAATTGGCACTACCATAGTGTAATCGAGGCAAATTAATTCAATTGGGATGTCAATAGTCAATTTGATTAAATCAAACCAGTTCAATTTGAACCATGCTAATATAATTGGACCAATTCGATCTAATTCAATTAGCCAAAACCTTACCAGTGCCTTATTGATCCTCCTTATTTTCTAAATTTGGCTTTATTTTGGAGTATTATGGCTTTTGCTACACTTCATTTTGCTTTATCATGAAAATCTATGTACTTCTCATGTATCTTTTTAAGCCATGAATATAATTTTGTTCAACCATGTTGCAACCTATGTATTACAAAGTTTAAACTTAGTTTGGGCTCTCCCAAGCATACAAATGAATTTAATCTAGGAATCACCCCTAATCAGTTTATGATAGATTGTTAAACATCTAAACAAAATAATAAAATAATTATTTTACTCTCACGAACTAGAGAATTTGGGTACGGAGACTTGGTTATATACTAAATGTACCATTCTTTTCATGAAAAAATGTTTATTAGGTAGTTTGAATTTATTTTATTACTCCTTAATATGTGAGCTAACCATGCAGGTGCCCAATCCACTAATTTAACACCTAATAAGATAATAAATAAATTGTAGGACTTACTTATAACGAAAAAAGCTATCTACAATTTTAGCTTAAAAATCACATCAGCAATCTAAATATGATTTTTATTATGATTTCTATTTAACAAGCAGTCACTTAATTTTTATGGGTTTTTCACTTATTTAAATGAAAACTAGAATCTACGTGCATACTGTGACACACCTATGACATATAACATGACCTAAACTATATGGCATGCATATAATATTTTTGGTATTTTTTTTAAACTTGTGACTAAAAATAAATAAAAATAAAAATACATCTATAGTAAGATAATATCTAATTTAAGTTAGGTTTTGGACTCTCTTAAATCCTATCTTATCTTGGATACTTATGCAATTCAATGTAAAATTGGTATCTAGCCTAGATATTTTCTAAACATTGCATTTAATTCAAAATGGAAAAAATATCTACCTAGTTCGATCATGCAATCTAAATGATATAATATGCCATGCGATCTTTTTTTTTTTTCCTTTTTCTTTTTTGTATTTTTATTCATTAAAGCTAGCAATTCTATCAAAATAGAATTTCAAACATAGCTAAAATCATTCAAGATATCCATCAAGACTCAAATAAAAGATTGAGTCATCAAGAAAAATAATATCTTAGATTAACATATATCCTTACGCAAAATCAAACACAATTAAAGAAAAATGATCTGTTGTCTCACGGCTCAAATTAAAGATTATTGCAATCTTAGGCAACACAATTATTCAATAATAAGTTGAAATAATTAAAAATAATAATATGATATTGTTATGGATCAAATTAGTGATCGAATCAACTTTATCAATAAGCCCTAATTGGATTTGTCTAATATTTCAAATATCACATATCAAATAACAATCGATCCAAATTGAGGAATGAAATATTCCAATCGAATTGGATAAAATTTTTTACCTAATTCGAACACGCTCCAATTCGGATCACGGTTTGCGGATGGGGGCTCAACGGATGGCTAGTGGCGGATCACAACCTCCTCATGAACAAGATCGAGGCGAGGGATGGTGGTAGTGCACGGATGGTGGGTTTTCGCGGCTGCAACTCGGATCGCGGATGACAAAGGTTCATGCTTGGCGAGGGGTCACGATTCGCAGTAATGGTAGCGAACCAGCTTGCTAGGTCATATTTTCATTACCGCGGGCTAAAGCTTAGATTTATTTACCTAAGTTCACCCGTTGCCAGTCCAATCCAAATGCAAACTATATGAACCTATTAACTACTGATGCAAATGCTCATAATAACCATAGGTAGTTTTAAATAATATTTTTGTTTAGGAATTAAAAATTAATCTTTAATTTTCTATACAATAAATGAATGACCCGATTGCTAAAATTTAAGTGTCAATGGAACAAAAAAAAATAGCCAAAAGCTTAATAAATTGCAATTAGGTCTTTTTAGTAATACATGAGTCAAGCCATAGAATGAAATTGAACTAAATTGCATAAAATTGAAACAAATTTCAAACTAGTTCAACCCGATCAAATTGAGTCAACCTAGTTCAATCAAGTCAACTCGATTTGACCAGCGTTGATCGACATTTTTTTTCCAGCCAAGCACAGTTGGTCGACTAACCCCCTCTTCATTGTCAGACAATTACAAAACTGCCCCTCTGGAAATTACAAAATGCCGTTACTTAGTCAAATTGGTGCTTGCTGTTGCACCAAACGCCAAAGCATGGGTGTTTTGTATCCATTAAGTAAAGATGGGTTGTAATTATTTAGTGATATAAGAAAACATATCTTGGGATCTCTCAAAGGTGCTCATGGTATCATTATGAATATACATGAAAGCCTATAAATACACATATCCAGTTGAGATGTTAAATGATTGTATCGAAATGCCTAAGAACATGATCTAATAGATCATCATATCGAATAATTGGATCATAACCTCTTATTTTGCGCAACGGCACCAATTATGAGAAATTTGTCAATCCACGTGTGATGTGTGAACAATGATAGTTGTGGACTACATTAAGTGGCTAGATATGGACATGATGGAACTCTTGTCATGTCATCAATTCATGAGAACCAATCCAAGTCATCCATTAGTCACTTGATCTTTACAATCCATCATGACCTGTCACCATCCATGTGAGACAAGTTTAGTCATTAGGGAAGTCGCTAGATCAAAAAGAAATCAATTTGAGCCCTTGAATTAATCCAAGTGTCATAATTTAAACTCGCAAAGGTAAAATTGAAAGAGGGATTCACATTTTAGCACATTTTTTTCTCGAGCTTACTCTCTCCCGTGAATTCCCCCCCCCCCCCCTTTCTCTCTCTTCGGTTTCATACGATCATCGGCTTATTTTCGGCAGTATTGTAGCGGTCCAACCTTGCAACCTCCTACCTTGGTCATTCCTGGGTAGTTTTTTTTTTTTTTTTTTTTTAACCAAAAAGAAATTTTCATTCATTACCAAAATGATACAAGAAAGGGAATTTCAAAAGTCACAATAACAAAGCCAGCTCATAGAGCTCCAAAATAAATATATATAAATAAATAAATAACTGAAATCTAGCCATTTCATTAGAGTATGGTTAATAGAGAGAATCATGTTTTCATCCTTTAAGAATAGATCTGTAACCATGTCCAAGCGAAAGGATCAAGAGTCAATCACCGAATTATACAACACTATCGGTGATAGACATATGTCGATATTTCCATTTGTAATCATGGCTTTGCCTTTCAGTGTTATGTGCCTAGGTTTAGTATTCCCAACACCATCATTGTACAAAGACAACATTAACATATTGAAGAATTTCAGATCTAAAACTTGTGAGAGTGAGCCTGTAACCATCACGCAAAATACTTATTCATTAAAACTCCAAAATCTAGAATTAAGTCGGAGAGAAAAGCTTTCAAATATAAGATCAAGAGAGAAAAGCTCACAGATCTAAGACTAGATTAGGAGAGTAAAGAAAGAAACAAGAGGCACTGGAGTGTAGTTGATCAAATTGATTCCTCCAAGAGTTAACTGAATCAACGTCGGTAATCTAGCTGTCCACTTCAGGTCATTTTGCGGCTGTCCTCCGGCATTTCATTGGTGGCTGACCATTACTATACCGCTCCTTAGAGTGTCCACGAGACATCCTTGGCCGGAGCTTCATCGGATTCTCACTGAAGGTTCATTGATTAGCTTGATTTCTCCTATTGCGCGCCACCCTTCAACGTTCAAGGCAAAATTTCTTGAACCTAGTTTGATCCTATCTAATCATCTAATGAAGGTCAACTCAGCTATAGTTGATTGAAATGAAGATGTGATAGGAGTTTACAGAGATTCAATTCAATTTTCCATGAAATCAGACTTAAAAATGCATGTCTAAGATTCGAATCGATGTTTGCATAATAAATTCCCCAAAACATAGGTTCGGTCAAGTATGTGAAGTTAAGAAAACCATCATCTTCTGTTCTCGTGTTTTGCTTTTTACTGAATTGAGTATCTTCGCCAAATCACATTCACCACAACTTCACCTCTTGTTTCTAAGATTCAATCCTTCAAAAACAATGCCATTAACACTAGACGAAGACATTTCACCTGCAAAATAAAATTAGCATTTAACGCATTCAAGTTCAATGATTTGGCCAAATGCCCAAAATATCATCTTTCATTAACCAACTTCTTTAGCACCCACAATATGTTCATCTTCATTAGGGAAAAAAAAATCGGTTCTGCTGATTCATAGATACTTAGTACCATACCGAGATTATCTCAAGTCACATATGAAAAATTGGCGACATGGTACTCTCTAATTGAATCGATAATCAAGAGATTAAAGCAAATGCTAATTATCCAAAAACAATAACCATCGTAACTACAAAAGGCCTAGGCAGGTATTCGTAGCAATGAAGTTAGAAAACCAAATCAAAGAATCGAAAGATTTAGCCTCCTTCAGCAATCTAAAATCTAAAAACCCTCAAACCACATTGGTTTGATCACTAGTGTGGCTATTGACGCTGCCCTGTGACATGAAGCTCTCGTAGATCAACCCGGCTACTCCGCCGCCCGCAATGGGCCCGACCCAATGAACCCAGTGGTCACTGAAGTGTCCGGTGACTGCTGCCGGCCCGAAAGACCGAGCCGGGTTCATGAACCCGCCGGTGAATGGCCCGGTCAGCATGAAATTCGCTCCGTATACAAACCCGATCGCCGTGGGGCCTGCTATCCCATGCGGTCCCTTTCTCGGGTCTCTTGCGGCGCAGACTGTGTAGACGAGAGCAAATGTCCCTATGAACTCCGTCGCCGTGCCGCCCATGCCCGTCACGTGTGGAGCTAACTTACCCGTCGGTATCGCCTGCCCAAACAATTTCCATTACTCATAGGTACATAGTGAATGCAGATGTCTATGGAGACTTAAATGCAAATCAAGCATTTCTTAGGTTTGGACAAAATTATTTGTCCGAGAAGACCAGGTGTATAAGCCATGATCTAATTCTAAGACAAATGAAATTAATACACATATCCACTGGTTAGGACAGGTTTTGCACTAACCCTAAGATGTTCTTCCCTTCATTGGGGTTTGAAGAAAAATTAGTTCATCTTGAAACCATATGTAATAGGCAAATCCAGAACCATCAAAATGTTTCATTCGCTCTCTTATTTGCGTTAGGTTAGTTTACATGGAAAATAATAACACTACCTTAAAAAAATCAAAAAAAGGGAAAAAAGAAAAAGGAAAATCATCCCTTTCTTTTGTAAAAGTTCATTAGGAAGAGAGGCAATTTTACCTGGCCTGCTGTGAGGAGCATCAAGAAGACACAAGCAATGGTGGAACCCAAGAGCTGAGCCAAGCAGAAACAAACTCCGCTCAGAATGCTCACGTGGCCTCCCATTACCAGCCCCATCGTCACTGCTGGGTTGACATGGCCGCCGGAGATATGCGCCGAGGTGAACACCGCCGCGAACAGGGCAAAAGCATGCGCCACGGCCACCACCAGGACGTGGCAATTCTCCCCAGTGCTGCCAGCCGCGGGGGCCGCCGACATGCCTAGTAAAGTCAGTCTCGGACATCTAAGTAAAATTCTCATAGAAGTTCGCTTATGTACAATTCATGACGCCTTTACCAGCTATGCTAGAAATCATAGAAAATACTAGTGCCAAATTCATCATCAAGTTCAACAATAATGTCTCCCAAAATGGCAAAATCTATCTTTTCATGTCTGTAGTGACTCGCTAGGCTATATTGAAACCCCAACATGATAAATCACGCTCGAAATAAATTATCGTCACTTAGATCGCAATGCATAAGTTCGACAACAGTCCTACTGGCTGTGATGCGAGCTCTAGGAGAACGTACCGGCCGAGATCACAGAGCCCAAGCCGGCAAAGACGAAGATGAAGGTGGAGATGAACTCGGCGAAGTAGGACCGGAGGGAGGACTTGCTGAACAGCTCTTCCATGACGTCCAGGAATTGGGAGCCCGCTCTTAGAAAGGAAGAGACTTTGATCACCCTCATGGTTTTTGGATTTCGCTGATTTAGGGTCTTTTTATCGAAGGAAGCAGTTTCACTGCACGTACTGATCGATGGAAGGTGGTGGGGGCTTTTCTAAGGTTCCATTCTAACACGTTCATCTGTGTCGAAAGAGGTAACCGTCTGGGTTAACTGCTTTCCTCCATCATGGATTAGAGGGCCGAGGTTTCGGAGATAAAAGTGTTTTTTTTTTTTTTTTTAACAATATGCAGAAAATCGGCACACCCATCCTCGGACCGATGTTAAAACTCACAACCATCTTCTGATTGATGTTACGCACTCGGCGTAGTCGCATCAAGTTTTCACGCTTGCCGTAAACCTTTCCACATGGATAAAGAAATAAGGTCATGTTGGGAAAGTGTATCGACTGTGGCCTTTTCTCTTGGTTTGACATGAAGGAAAGAAAAGCCCTCACAGCATGCACAGTTAACATTATTCGTTTGAGTATGAAAGTAACCCACTTGCAAAAGTTATAATTAGGATCATTAAAGTTGAAATGAAGAAAAAAAGTAGCAGAAGAGTTCCTATGGAGTTACCTTATACATGCTCCTGCAAAAGATGTCTTCAGAAGAACATTACACAGGCACGCGCATGACTACCATAAACAATTCATAACCAGTATCATACCGTGTGGGATCTGACCCATGCCCTTTCGAACCAGAGCCTAAATCTGGCGCCTTTGACTGTGTGTGCAATTCACCTCCAAAAACCTCTACCTCCTCAGTTCTTTGATAAGAGGGAAGTAATACAAATTCAGATGCGTAGGCAAAACGCGAGCCACAAATAAAGCATCAAATGAGGCACAAGACTTACAGTGTAAAAGGACAAAGATGAGGCTCAAGCTTCAATAACGGCAAGAAACTAGATCCAAAACTTTGTCTTAAACCGGCTCAAAAATGAATGTTAACATCCCAATATATGTCATAAGACTATAGTCACAACAGCAGCAACAAAAGTGAAAACTTGCATCTAATGCTAAACATTGCAGAAAAAGCAGCAACATAATTGCATGCCTGATGCCAAGAGCAATCACAGCCTTCTCCCCCTTCTACCACTCTTTCTGCGAGTACTGTCGGTTGGTATCGGTGTCACATCCTCTGATGACCAAGCAAAAGAATCGCATGAGCAAATGATCGAGTAAAGAAGATAAAAAGAGTATAGATCCACATCATGAGCTAAAACTACATATTTACCATCAGAAAACCAAGTAAATAAAGTACAAATTTCCCAATAAACACATCATTGAATGAATGGATCGCTCTAACACCCGCTAATGATTATTGAAATGTAGTATTCAATCAGTAGATCAGCAGATCCAGTACAACTAAGTTATCCACGACCAACTACAAAGGTCCCCCTCCTTGTCTTAGAATCTAAGGGATATATTAGCTAACACAAAGGCTGAAGTAAACACCGAAAATGCAATGCTCCAATTGCACTTACAGCAAATAAATTTGTTTACAATGCTTCATGTGCTTGAACATAGTAATCGAAAACAATCTCCACAAATTTTCTGAAGCAATATACTGGTGCCTCAAAGCAGTGGTACTGAGTCAGAATATCAATAAGCCTCGTAATATTGAGTTCATGAAGAAGTTGCCTTTCACACAACTAATTCAATCATGACTCTTGCTACCATTTTTGTAGCTAAACACACAGACAACTATACATCATACGGGTTTGATCAAAAGTTGAGACCGACAAGAAAAGCACCTTGGGTTGGGTGAAGAAAATCCGAAAAAGTAAATATATGGATACTCAGAAACACAATAGCATCCTCATATTAAACGAGAGCGACAAATAAAAGTGGCAAGTCAGAATATCAATAAGCGTAAAGGAGTTAAATCACAAGGAATGTTATCCCTTCCACAATTTCATTCCTCTCATCATTCTCACCACAGGCAATTAATTAGTAGCCTCAGAAATTGCGAAGAATAACAATCAAATTTAGCTAAGGTGGAGTTATAATCATCAAAGTAAGAAAGTATAGTGAGGAATCAATGTCCCCTACCACGAAACAAGACATTCACAAACTTTCACTGGATTTGAGATCCCACAAATTGAAGAAATCCATGAAATAGTAGAGCAAGCTACAATCATCGAATCCCATAGTGCGAGATCAAAGATCCTGAGCTAATGTCTTGCATAAAATGATTGAGGCAGGAATGAAAAGGGAACTCTAGAGGAAAACCCTAAAGAGCAAACCCAAAAAATCATCTTTGATGTTGCGCAGCTATGACTCGAAACACTTCCATTGAGTACGTTGGAAGGCGATCTTAAGGGCCGCGCTTCAAATTAAAGCAATGACTGAAGCAGAGACATTTTTGCTGAAAAAGTTGAACTGAAGGACTTGAGAGAAACCAAAGGAAAGTACTTGGAATGTTCAGGAGGAAGTTAGTGTCTAGGGCTTGACCATGTACTCACAAAGTGTGAGGGAGAGGTGGCAGTAAAAAATGACAATATAACTTGAGACCAATGTGCTTGAGCGTAGTAAGATCAATACTCATAGATTACCCCGGGCCTAACAAGTGATCCAAGGATGGCTTTCATGCTGTTTCCCTCTTTTTTCTTTTTGGGGGGGGGGGGGGTCAAAGCCTATCATGCTGTTTAACTTAAAAGAAATGTGTTCACAAAATCAACATCAATGACTAAATAATTTGGATGGATGGAGAGGTACTCTAGGATCATTACCGACATTACTGATCAAAACGAATTGCACTAGATATCAAACAAGAAGAAATATACCTATGCGGCCGATTTTCATGCCAGAACGCGCAAGGGCTCGAAGTGCTGACTGAGCACCCGGACCTGGGGTCTTGGTCTTATTTCCTCCAGTAGCACGAAGCTTAATGTGAAGGGCAGTAACACCAAGCTCCTATAAAACACACCAAAGCACATGTATAACGATTATTGACAAAATTAGAATACACCGTGTTCAAAGAGAAAAGAGCACAAATAGACGGCTAAGACAGAACCAGAAACAGATTGTACTTCGAAAAGGATTGTGCACACAAACAACTTCACACAATCACAAAATGGGTTGTGACTAAAAAGGAGGGGAAACCTTGCATCGCTGAGCCACATCTTGGGCTGCAAGCATGGCTGCATAAGGCGAAGATTCATCCCTGTCAGCTTTCACCTTCATGCCGCCTGAACTTTGGAAAAATTTCAAGCAGTAAGACAAAGAAATTAAGTAAAAGGGCAGAAGCAATGTTACCTTTCAGCTAAACAGCTAAATACGTAGCTATAGCAGGGCTTCATGGCTAAACAAGCCAAACGCTAAATCCATTGACAACCGTGATTAAACAACAGCCTATCTCGAGAAGAAACTTACTATCCAACTATCACAAACTGTTGAAGTAACCACTGACTAGAAAGTAGACTCGTAGAAGTGAAGCACATTTCCCTTTGAAAAATTGAAAATTTTAGCCGCCACATTTAAGAAAATCGAACATATCGTTCTCAGCAAATGAAAATTAACAACAAAGGGAATTAATAAAAGACGACCTCCGTTTCCACGCTGACTAATTTTGTAGTCAGAGATTCACAACCACAAAGTTTTGCTGTATAACAGCATGAAGGAACTTCGCAAGACACACGACGCCCTATCTCGAGAAGAAACTCACAACCCGACCATCACAAACCGTCGAAACAACCACTAACTATAAAGTAGAATTATAGGAATGAAGCACATTTCCCACCGAAAAATCGAAAATTTCAGCAGCTGCCACATCTAAAGAAAACTAAACACATCCCTTCTCAGCAAACAAAATTAACAATAAAGGGGATTATCCCTTCTTGGCAAACAAAATTAGCAACAAAGGGGATTAATAAAAATTCAATCTTGAAATCGAAAATTTCAGCAGCTGCCGCATCTAAAGAAAATTAAACACATCCCTTCTCGGCAAACAAAATTAGCAACAAAGGGGATGAATAAAAATTCAATCTTCGCTTCCGCGCCGACCGACTTCGCAGCCGGGGAGATTCACAAATGCACGAAGCCGTTCCGCAACAACAGCATAATTAGCAACACGTACCGGTGATGCGAACGAGGGTTTCCCTCCCGGAGAGGTCGGTGACATGCTGCGAGCGAAGCACGCGCCGTCAGACCGGGATCGGAGGGCAAAAGGAAGAAAAGCGAAGAAGGAGAGCGATACGCACGATGAAGGTGTCGTTGAAGGAGGCGAAGACGTGGGCGACCCCGAAGACGTACTCGCCCTCGCGCACGGCGGGGCCGAGCGTGACGGTCTCCTCCTTGGGCTCCCTGACCTTTCTCTTGGACTGCGGAGAAAAGGCCAAAAAAGAAACCACCAATTGCATCAACGAAAGCAGGGAATCGCAGAAGCGGAAAGCAGCGGGTGCAGTAGAGCGATGAGGATGAGAACTCTTACCATGGCGAGATTGGGGATTCGAGGATGCGACGAGGAGGAGGAGGAGGAGGAGGAAGGGAGCTCGAGCACCAGCAGCAAGGCACGACGGCTCTAAAGCTTTTAGCTGTGTAGTTGCGGTCCAATCGTTATATACGGAATCCAATTCATTTTTAAAAATATTTTTATATTTAATTCAACCCATGAAAATTCATATCCATCTAATTAACCCGTTTTAAACTTTTTATCTAGGTAAAATCGATATTTCAACTATAAGATGTTAAAGAATTGACTTTCGACGTAGCATGGAATTTTCAATTTTTGTATTGATTCATAATGAAAAATAAGAGAAAGTTAGTATTTGGTAGACCTGTCAAAATGGGTTGTATACCCATGAACTGAGTTGTTATATAAATTAGTTATATTCAGTAAATGGATCATAAATGGATTTAAACATAATATGAGTGTTAAATTAGTTTATGATTTATTTAGACTCAATTTACATTTATAACTCTTTTTTCATTCTCTCTATGCCTTGAAACCATTAAACGGATAGATTAGATTAGTTTAGGTCAAGTTGAAAATAATCCGACTTAAATATGTAGGATGCAAATTGCGCAATCCTAAGATCTCCATAATCAGAACAAGAATATACATAATTGAAGTGAAAGCGAAAAACTAATGTTCTCAATGAGACGGTCCTTGTTTTGGGATCCCTGTTCTTATGATGATCCATGTGTGAAAAATTAAGGTTTAATGAGAAAGATCTTATTTATAGAATTTCCAAATTGGCTCTCTCATTATGGGCTAGACTCAACTCGGCCCACGCTAGCCAATCCCATATTAGACTAATTAAGAAACATTCTATCATTTAATCAACCCCGTTAAACGGTAACCATAAAACGATAAATTACAATATCAATTAATGTAGTCAACATTAGGAAAACTCTTACAAAATAGACTCATTTAACCTCTTTTAGTCTATTTTTCATATAATATAAATTTAGTGATTTCTACCCAACTTTACTCATATCTCTAAGATACTTATAGATTTAACCAAATTTGAAAAAAAGAAAATTATACCCAAACTAAAGTAAGAATGCAAAGTACGTGAGTGCAAAATTGAGAAATAATGAGAAGAGAATTATAGAGATAGATTGATTAAAATAAGTTGTAAACTCGTTAATGATCCATTTACAACCTATTTCACATCCATATTATGTTAAAAGTCGTAAGCGTGAGTGCACAAAGACGAAGCACCCACGCTTGAATTGAGCACACCCGCAAGCTACTTTGTCGTCGTCGTGAAGCCATGGCTGAAAATGAAAGTGACTTCAAAGTTTTACCATCGAAAGAAACGAATTTATGCCCTCTACTAACAAGATAAAAAACATTTAGTTACATCATTTAACTGATATTTAAAATTCACGCAACCATCATTAAGTAAATGTTATGCATTCTACAAGTAAGGATATATTTATTTCGCGAAAAATTGATAATTCAAAAGATATTTTCTCAAAAGTGAATTAACTTCTAAATTCCATTTTTCACAAAATAAACAACACCTGAGCCAATGTTCTCACACTCACTACCAATCCAACAGTGATTGTGTATGCCTTTCTATATGGACATGAAAGTGCATACCTTTGATTGTTAACTTTTTCTCTCGGTTGGCTATGTCGGACACGCATGAGGAATAGAAAAACCACACAACATCAACAATTAACATAATCCATTGAGCATGGAAGTACCGTACTTGCAAAATTTACAATTAGAATCATTAAACAAGTCGAAATGAAGGGAAAAAAACAAGGTAGCAGGAGAGTTCCTGTCGTGTTACCTTATACATGCTCCAGCAAAATATGTCTTAAGAGAAACATTGCGCACGTACACGCATAACTAACCCATCGACACATTCATAACGTACAGGATTGGAAAATATACGGGTGCTCCACCGCCTACTTCGCGAGCATGTGTATATCATTATCAATACATGGAGATTATTTGAGCTTACAAAATTTATCTGATCACACAACCGGATCACCTGTGGTACATTACTAACATATCTCTCTTCTTGAACAAAGAATATTACACGAAGTAAAGGAAAAAGAATAAATAGACATTTTGATCCTCACAGAATGGGTATTGGGATTATTTATCCCAAAGCTATTCAGCCCTACTAGCCTTGTGTGCATTTACCAACTGCATTTGCACATCCTGAGAGACAGCTGAATGTTCCTTGTATTCCATTGTGAACTCGCCTTTGCCCTGCACAAACAGAGGATGCGTGAGACAGTGTGGATTTTGGCATTCGTAAAGGAATTCAATCAAAACAAAAGCCACCTGTGTCATTGAACGAAGAGAAGTGGAGTAGCCAAACATATTGTTCAGAGGGACCTGAAAAGCAGGAAAAAAGAGGAGATGAAACGCAAGTTTCTGACAAAGTTAAGGAGTAGCAATTCCCTTATTGACCGCGAGGGAACCCTTGACAGTTACCACATAAATGTATCATATAGAACGAGTCCAGAAACCATTAATAATCAAACTTGCAAACCCTGAGACTCGACATATCAAGGCACACGTAATCTAGAACAAGCCTTCAGTATAGTGACTTGGATTTTACTTATTTAAAACCAGTGTTATTGTATTTCTAAAAGGTAAGCTTATTGTAGTTGAAGCAAATAAGAACATGGACTCCAATAATATTTGCACTATTTTTTAAAGGCAAATTCTTGCCAAGATAACATTCCCATGTAAATGGTCATTGTTGTTTTTCATTTGGCCTACGTACATACAAATACTAGTTCAGAAGCCACAGGCCTGACAGGCCAAAAACAGCCAAACAACATACAAATTCACAACACCAAAATTAGCATTCAACACTCTCTAGAAATTCAAAGGTTAAAGGAGGCAATAATGCCATGCATACCTGAGCCACAATAACTGTTTCATCTCCATCCTGGTCATTGCCTACGATTATACCTTTCCTCCTGTTGTAAAAAAACATCAAGAACTTATTTAGCCTTTCAAACATTGGGGAAAGCATAACAACATCATGGAGCAAAGATAGATGGGAAAGCTCACTTATTGATATCACCAGCAACAGTTCCCTGAAACTCTGTTGGTACTTTCAACTCCACCAGCATTATCGGTTCCAAGATTACAGGTTTTGCAGCTGAATAGCACTGTTTCACAGAATATAAGATTAGCACCATGAAATAAAGTGAATGTGTCACAACCAATATTTCCATTTTTTTTCCCAAAAGGCAAAGAAAGAAGTTGGGTTTTCTCCCCTATTTACTACTGCAGAGTGAAAATTGATGAACATGATCCTTCAAAGCTGCAAAAAATAGTTTGCAGTGAACTACTGGACAAAAGGTACCTGTCTAAATGCATAGATGGAAGCCAACTTAAAAGCCAGCTCACTAGAATCCACGGCATGTGAAGCACCATCCGTCAGAACAACGCGAATATTTTCAACAGGATGACCAATCAATGACCCCCTGCATGTAAAAAAGAAGCAGATTGGTCAAGAAATCAATTGCAATTTTCATGTTCAATTGGGATCGGGACCATTGGCATTTCACAAATTCCAAAGAGCTCTCATAATAAATTTGGGTTAAGAGAAGAGAGTAACGCACGAATTGGCAGCTTCTTTGAAGCCTTTCTCAATTGCAGGGATAAAATTGGAAGGTATGGCCTGCCCAACAATCATGTTTTCAAATTCAAACTTAACCGGCGTTCCTTCTGGAAGAGGTTCAACATACCTGTCATTTGAAAATTTTAACAATCAAACAAAGCTAGACGACAAAATACACAAAAGAGATTCAACTACACTGACACATTAACTTCATTCGCAAGGTTGAGGTAAGATTACTGAAATCCACAAAAATTAGCCTTGGATTGAAAGGAAAGGTAATGCTGTTTAATTCTTTAGGGGCTATATACACATGCAGTGTTTCAACTCAAGTATCTTAACTAAGTGGATCACGTAAACTATGAAATAATAGGCAGTAATATATCTCTTTATTCTTAAGCGTAAGCCAAATTGCAAAAAGTTCTAAAAGTCATCAATCTTTCAAACCACTATTTAGACCTCAGCAAAAGCTCTAGTTAGAAAGCCATGGCCAAAAACCTCACTATATCTATAGAATCTCAAAAGGCCATCTCACAGAGAAAAGAATTTACAGATAAAAGACAATCATTGTAATTTTCTTCATGTGTGTTTTGCTGAGAATAAATAACAGCTTTCTGATATACACCATCCGACTGTGCCAAAAAGTCGCAAGGAGAAGCCTTCAAACTAGAACTTCTGTGAGCTTGTGCCAAAAATTAGCCAAGGTTCTGCTGCCGTCCAAAGGGTGCAAAGAAGTATGTTAAAACAATAGGACTTCCATTTCAGTCTCTAGCGAGAACAATGACCCAAAAGTATCTCTTGTTTGATTATTCCTTACTTAATGGTAGACAAGGTACAATAGCTAATCACTTCTAATATCCTGTCAAAGCAAAGAGCTAAATAAGTTCCAAAATAATTTGTAAAATCCGATCTACAAAGCATATCCTAAGAGCTTGATTGAGCAATTTAACATTCACTTGAGTTTTGATCGTCAAGATAGATCTAACAGCAGCTACAGATAGCTGAATAGTTTTCAGGAAAGAAATAATAAGGAAATCACTCTCTGATATCAATTTAGCACTCGGCACAATTACAACAAATGCGTCAGTCATTTGTAACAAAGCTGTAAGCTTGACCTTGTAGCAAAGCATGCTAAGTGAAAACATAAATGCTCATCGACAATACAACACAAAATAATGATAATGATGACGACAATAATAATAATAACAACAGCAGCAGCAACAACAACAGAGAATATCAAAGATCGTCCTGTTGCAAAACAAGAACTGAGATAAACATAGTCAAATGAACCAGACATAAGAATACAGCATTTGCTTATTCAGGTGCACCTTCACTTACCCACAAACTCTACCATATTGACCCTGTCCTCCAGTTTGTTTCTTATGCAAGTAATCAAATTCAGCACGCTGTGTAACAGTTTCTCTGAAATTCACACGAGGCTTTCCGACAGTCGCCTCTACCTGTTTTTAGAGAGATGAGACTTTTATTAAGTAATTATTTAACTCTCAACAGCAAAGAATGAAGGAAACAATTTTTGCATGACATGGAAGTGAGGACACACCTTGTACTCCCTGCGAATTCGTTCAACGTATACCTCCAAATGCAACTCTCCCATACCAGATATGATGGTCTATTTATAGAGAAAATGTATATTACATCTAAGATGACAAATTGACACCAAAGATAATTTAAAACTGCATAGAAAACAAACCTGCCCACTCTCGGCATCCAAACCCACGCGGAAGGTAGGATCCTCCCTTTGGAAACGGTTCAAAGCTTTTGAAAACTATTAAAAGGATTAAAAAAAAAGTGTAACGATTACCAATCAAATACAGTGGAAGAAAAATTTGGTAAGTTATATGCTACTCACTTGGCCCCCAGAATCTTTTGAAACTGGAGAAACAGCCAAGGACATCACTGGATCAGGCACATTCATGGAGGTCATGGTGTATTTAACTTTCCCATCAGTGAATGTATCGCCTGATAAAAGAAGAAAAACATCTAATATTAAGTCCCAAGGGAAAAGAACAAAGGACAAAGACACTCATAATCAAGCTACAGACCAAGTTTTTCGGCCTCATGTTAGCCAACTTAGCTCATCACACATAATTCACTTTCAATTTCAATTCCAACCTTTTTTTGACATTTAACTACAGGAAATCAACATTTTTATCATTACTCGTGGGACAAATTTCCCGTCCCCCTTTTCAGGCAAATTAAAACTCACAAATCAACAATCAGTGCTAGCTGAGATTGCCATGCTGGGGAGAGAGAGAGAGAGAGAGAGAGAGAGAGACCTGAGGCGCAATCCATTCCAAAAACAGCAACAATTTGCCCGGCATGTGCCTCTGGAATATCCTGTTGAGTAGATAATCAAAATAAGATCAGTGGTAGTTACCAATGACCAAAACTGACCTTGTGTATTAGTTTGATTTCTCAGATCGACCCAACTTAGAAGATGATAATAGCTAATTAAGTTAATAGAACTCAAGAACTTACCTCCATCTCATTAGAATGCATCCGTCCGAGGCGAGGAACCTGCTCCAGAACAATTAGGGAAGTCCATAACATGTAAATGGAATACAGAATAAAGTGGCGTAAATTGAACAAAGAATCAGTAACATTTGCTTCTTGTACCCTCACAACACTGGAGTAGCAAGAGATTGCACCTAATACGAATTACGGATGAATATGATGGCTTTAGCAATCTAAGGGCTGGTGATTTCTGTAAAGCTCTCAAATTCATCATAAAAAAATCCAATATTTTTTAGGATGCATTATTCTTGTTTATACATAGCATTTAGCAGATAAATTAGACCGGGCCACCACTGGCACCATTTTTGGGTCAACCATCTCAAAATTACCAGAAGTCATGCTACTAGAATGATCATACACCAACCACAGTGGACTTAAGTTAAGAAGAGTTCAAAACAAAACCATTATTATGAAAAGAAGCATTCACTTTTAGACAGATCGACATTGGTAGATGTTTTTACCACTGCTTCTCAAGTTCAAATCATTCTTCCACACAAATGGTAAAGCAGTCTTAGATAGATCCTCAAAGTTGCACGGAATACTCAGAACTGGTTTTCAAGAAAGCATGTATCATGCTGGAACGCAGAAAGCATGATTTCTGCTGGAATAGGCACAGAGGAACTAAGTCTGGAAAGAAATGTTGAGCTGTAAATAGACAAATTATATGGCTGTATTAGGATTTTTAGGAGGTTTTATTCTGATTTGATTCTGATTAGATTTGATTCTGATTAAATCCCACAAATCATGGGATTATAGCTGTTAACCCACAAATTGTGGGATTTTAGTTTTTCTCCCTTTTTTAGGCTTTCTTTCCTTTATTTTTGTTTGCTAGGATTTATCTGTGTATTAGCCTATAAATATAGCATTGTAAAGCACCAGAAGATATGAATGAGAATAACAATTTCTCTCCATCTAAAATTTCACATGGTATCAGAGCTCTAGGCTAGATTCCTGAATTCAAAATTGCAGTCTTCATTGCTGCGTTTTTTTCAGCCTTCATTGCTGTCTATTATTCTCCAGAAATAGATTTCTGGATTTCAATTGCAGCCTTCATTGCTGCACTATTGCCCTTGTTCTCTTCTTAACATTCACTCTCCAAAATGGCCACATCTAAAATCACATCCAAAGCCACAGATCCTACCATGAACCAATCTGAGGAGGTTGCCTCAACACACATGACAGGTGATCTTCAGAATATCAGGCCAACCTATAGACTGAATGAGAAGAACTACCTCAAGTGGTCACAATTTGTCAAGACATATCTGAAAGGGAAAGGAAAACTCAGCCATTTACTTGGGACGGGACCCAAGATAGGAGATCCTGATTTTGATGCGTGGGATGAGGCTGATTCCATGATCATGTCATGGTTATGGAATTCCATGGAACCAGCCATAAGCGACACTTGTATGTTTCTACCAACAGCAAAGGAGATCTGGGATTCTGTTCGACGGACGTACTCAAAGGCTCGTGATGCAGCCCAGGTGTATGAAATTAAGGTGAAAACCAGTGGGACAAAGCAAGGAGGTAAGACTGTTACCGAGTATGCTAATTCTCTGCAGAACTTATGGCATGAACTCGATCATTATCGAGTATTTCAGATGCGGTGTCCAGATGATGCAGCCATTCTAAAGAGTTTTATTGAAAAGGATCGAGTCTACGATTTCTTAGCCGGGCTTAATTCTGAATTTGACCAAGTCAGAATTCAAATACTTGGCAAGGAGGAAGTGCCATCATTGGAGGAAACAATTTCCTTGATTCGGGCGGAAGAAAGCCGTCGATCCGTCATGCTAGAACCGCAAGCTATAGAAGGTTCAGCCTTGACAACTAGAAAGGTTGATGAAAAGGGTGACCTGCCAAGGAAAGACAACCGGGACAGCTTGTGGTGTGCCTACTGCAAGAAGCCCAGACATACAAAAGAACAATGCTGGAAATTGAATGGGAGACCAACTACTTCAGGCCGAGAGTGGGTGAATCAGGCAACACAGCCAAGGCCTCGGGTCCACCTAACTGAGAAAGCTGGTCAAGAAGAAGTTCAGGAGAAAGCAACCTTCAGGAGTGAAGAAATTGAGAAATTAAGAGGTTTGTTAGGGTCTCTTAATAAACCCTCTGGTGCATGCTCACTAGCAATCTCAGGTAATTCTTGGGTTATTGATTCAGGGTCTACCGACCACATGACTCACACTTCATCCCATTTCAGCACTTATACACCTTGTCCTAGCAATAAGAAGATTATTGTGGCAAATGGGTCTCTTGCTACTGTTGCAGGGGTTGGAAATGTTCCTATCACACCTAATCTTGTCCTTAAAGATGTTCTTCATGTCCCTAAACTATCTGCCAGTCTTATCTCAATACAGAAACTGACAAAAGATCTTCATTGTCAAGCTGTTTTTTACCCATCTTACTGTGTTTTTCAGGATCGGGACTCGGAGAGGAGGATTGGACTTGCTAAGGAACAAAATGGGCTGTACTACCTTGAGACACCTCTCACTACAACAAGAATCATGAATAATCTGTCTATGTCGTTTATTAGTACTTCAAATAAAGAAGCCATTTGGCTTCATCATTTTCGTTTTGGTCATCCGTCCTTTCAAGTCTTGAGTATTATGTTCCCATCCTTGTTTAAAGATCTGAATATTAAAGACTTCCATTGTGATGTTTGTGAATTAGCCAAGCATAATCGCGTACCATTTCCTATTAGCAATCACCGTAGTTCTAATCCTTTTGACTTAATCCACAGTGACATTTGGGGACCTTCCATGATTCCAAACATCTCTCGGAGCTCGTTGGTTTGTCACTCTAATTGATGATTGCTCTAGGATCACATGGACTTTCTTACTCAAACATAAATCTGATGTGAGTAGCATTATTCCTTCGTTTCATTCCATGATTCAAACTCAATTTGGGGTTAAGATCAAGGTCTTTCGGTCGGATAATGGTAGAGAATACTTTAATCAAGTATTGTCTCCTTATTTTCAAAAGGAAGGCATTATCCATGAGTCATCTTGTGTGAATACACCACAACAAAACGGGGTTGCTGAAAGAAAAAATGGCCATCTCCTTAACACAACTCGTGCCTTGTTGTTTCATGGACAAGTTCCTAAAGCATATTGGGGGGAAGCTGTTCTTACAGCCACACACATGATCAATAGACTACCCTCACGTACATTAGACCACAAGACTCCTATGGAAGTTCTTTCTCGTTCTATTCTCACCTTCGTACATCTAATGGTCTTACACCTCGAGTCTTTGGTTGCACTTCCTATGTCCACATTCATCATCATCAACGAGGAAAGTTAGATCCTCGTGCAATCAAATGTGTGTTTCTTGGTTACTCACAAACACAAAAAGGCTATAAATGTTACCATCCTCCTTCTTAAAAATTCTATCTCTCTCGCAGATGTCACTTTTGTTGAAAATAAACCCTATTTTTCACAATCTTATCTTCGGGGGATTTTTCAGTCATGGAAAAAAAGGACCTTGGTGTCATTGATAACTTGGATTTATCGTCCAATGTTCCTATTAACCAAAACTCGTCCATTGTTGCTCATGAATCTATCTTGAATCCTGTCTCTTGTCCATCACAATCTCCCACACAGCAACCTATCCATGTTCCTATTCCCACTAGTCCAACTCATATTCATGATTCAAAGAGATTTTCTCAGGTGTATTCAAGGAGGACAGCCGTTCCAACACAAGAGCAGGTCCAAAATACCACTCCGGGTACAGTCAATGAAAACACAGTAAGTTCTGAATCTCCTTTGGATGAACAGCTTATTGATACACCGAGAGTGATCTTGATTTACCTATTGCTGTTAGAAAAGGGACTAGAGATTGCACCAAGAAACCGGTATATCCACTATCAAATTATGTGTCCCTTAATAGGTTATCATCATCATGCAGAAACTTTATTGTGAGTTTAAACACAATTGCTGTCCCTAACACCTTGCCACGAAGCACCTGTCAAAAGAGGAATGGAGGAATGCCATGAAAGAAGAGATGGAAGCACTCGAAAAAAATAAAACATAGGAAATTGTTGACAGGCCAAGGGGGAAAAATCTAGTTGGTTGCAAGTGGGTGTTCTTGTAAAGTACAAGGCAGATGGCTCTCTAGAGAGGTACAAGGCAAGATTGGTTGCGAAGGGTTACACTCAAACATATGGAGTGGATTACCAAGAGACATTTGCACCAGTGGCTAAAATGAATACTGTAAGAATTTTATTGTCTTTAGCTGCTCATTTTGATTGGGAACTTCAACAATATGATGTAAAGAATGCGTTTTTACACGGAGATTTGGAAGAGGAAATCTACATGAGCATCCCACCTGGTTTTGAAGGAAAGAAAACAACAGAAAAGGTTTGTAGACTTAAGAAAGCATTATACGGGCTCAAGCAATCACCTAGAGCCTGGTTTGGACGGTTTGCTAGAGTCATGAAGGCATCGGGTATAAACAAAGCCGGGGAGATCATACAATGTTCACAAAACACTCGAACATGGGGGAGTTACAGCATTGTTGGTGTATGTTGATGACATAATAGTCACGGGCAATGATGAAAGGGAGAAACATCGGCTGAAACAGTGCTTGATTAAGGAATTTGAAATAAAGGAGTTAGGGAAGCTACGGTATTTCCTAGGAATTGAGGTTTCGTACTCCGGGCAAGGGGTCTTTATTTCACAACGAAAGTATGTGACGGATCTTTTGGAAGAAACCGGGAAGCTTGGTTGCAAACCAGTAGCTACTCCAATTGAGCCAAACCGAGGCTAACGAAGCAAAAGAGGAGGCGGCGGTGGATAGAGAAATGTATCGGCGATTGGTGGGAAAGTTAATTTATCTTACTCATACCCGACCAGATATCTCCTATGCCGTCGGCTTGATTAGTCAATTCATGCATAATCCAAAGGAATCACATCTACGGGCTGTTCATCGAGTCCTACACTACTTAAAAGGTAGTCCGGGAAAGGGAATACTTTTCAAGAGGAGCCCGGATCTCAAGCTCGAGGCTTATACGGATGCGGATTATGGAGGCTCAATGGTTGACGGGAGGTCTACAACTGGTTATTGTACCTTCCTTGGAGGTAATTTGGTAACTTGGAGGAGTAAAAAACAGAATGTGGTGGCAAGATCAAGTGCAGAATCTGAGTTTAGGGCAGCGGCTCAAGGAATATGTGAGTTATTATGGATCAAGATCATTCTTGATGACTTGAAGGTTGAGTGGCAAAGTCCTATGAAGCTATTTTGTGACAATAAGTCTGCAATTAATATTGCTCACAATCCTGTGCAGCACGACAGGACGAAACATATTGAGATTGATAGGCACTTCATCAAGGAGAAACTTGAAGAAGGATTGATTTGTTTGTCTTATGTTCCTTCAGGACAGCAAGTGGCTGATGTCTTGACCAAAGGGCTTAATGGTGGAAGTTTTCATGAGCTAATTTCCAAGCTGGGAATGGAAGATATCTATTCACCAGCTTGAGGGGGAGTGTTGAGCTGTAAATAGACAAATTATATGGCTGTATTAGGATTTTTAGGAGGTTTTATTCTGATTTGATTCTGATTAGATTTGATTCTGATTAAATCCCACAAATCATGGGATTATAGCTGTTAACCCACAAATTGTGGGATTTTAGTTTTTCTCCCTTTTTTAGGCTTTCTTTCCTTTATTTTTGTTTGCTAGGATTTATCTGTGTATTAGCCTATAAATATAGCATTGTAAAGCACCAGAAGATATGAATGAGAATAACAATTTCTCTCCATCTAAAATTTCACAGAAACACAAAAGGTCTTCCTTTATGTGAGGAACAGGAAGCCTTGTCAAAGTACAAAGTTTACTCATTAGAAGCTAAAAGCTTTGCTCTACACCTGGCTATTGGCTGGATTCCTCCATAGGTAGGAGAATTTTCTCACTTTGCTTTTTTTTGTCACACTTTCCTTCTGTTACTTTGTGATTTATACTCAACTTCTCCAGACTACTGCTCTTTTACTACCAGCAGTATGTTAAAATGAGATAAAGAAGCATCTTAAAGTGAATATTTTTTTTTTCTCCAATATAAACTGAGGAAACTTATCATGAAAAATATGGCCTACAAAAGAAATAAAATCCAGAAAGCATCTTCTAAGAATTCTCAACTCACCTTCAACCTCTTTCCAGTGTTTACATTGATGACAAAGTCCCCCTTTCGAATGACACCCTCGTAAATTCTTCATTAAATGAAAACAAAGTCAGATGTAAATATTCACTAAAGCTTGCCACTCAAAGTAAAAGATTATAAGCAACCTGTAAAATTATAGGCATACTAGAAGAGAAAAGCTTTAAATCACACCACACCTTAAATATGTTAACTGACCGAATCGCCCTTCCTCCAATTTGAAGGCCAATGCTACTAATGGTCCATCTGGAGTTCCAGCCAACGCAACCTACTTTGACAAAAATACCTCAAATAACCAGAACATATAAAAAAAATTAACAATTCCAAAACTAAAAAATTCAAATTTCTTTGCACATTTGAAATACCTTTTCTTCCTGCTTGTTTTGATCAAGAGCATAATTACTGACTTCAATTGGACAGGGCAAATAACTGAGGACACCATCCAAAAGAGGTTGAACTCCCTGAAGGCAAGGATTCACGATAACAGTGTGATCAACTCCAAATATTAAGTTCACAATATATAACACAGCATTGCAAGATTTGGGGAACAATTCATATACATACTCAGTAAATTATCACGCCCCCACCTGAATCAATGGATGAGACACACACCAACACGCTATACTTCTCAATCTTGGAGAAAAAACACATCAATGGAAGAGGCACCCCTCTATTCTAAAGTTTATTGTTCAGGAGGACTCCCGCATGGAACCAGACCTCGACAATGGAAACTTATGGAAGAGGAATGTTATTGTAATCTGTTAGTGTTGGATGTGTGAAAAAGATGCCAAGAGTCTGTCAGGCCAATTCAGTTAAAGATTTGTCACAAAGCAAGATTTTGCCCTTACAATAAAAGAGAAACAGAAGGATCTTTTAAGGTCACAGATCCCCTTGTCAACTTGAAAGCAATTTCTTATAATAGGTGAAATACTGACACAACTGGGTAATTTGTCATGGAATTTTTGTCAGGGTCTTAGCTTTTCCTTCCTACTTCACCTTCTGTTACATCTGGTATACATGGATTCTATCAATAAATGTTGATTTTATCATACTGAAAGCAGATATATCAACAGGCAGTCTTCCTTAGCATATCCCGTCTAGCAAGATAAGGCTTAGTTTGCTGTCATCATCACTGCTTTTCTTTTCCTTCACATGCAATTCAAATCCCAACACCTTCCTCAGTATTAAATGGTTGATGCTACAGAAACAGGCAATAGGAGGACAATAGGTAATAGCAAAAAGAACGATTTCATCAGTACCTTATTTTTGAATGCACTACCCATGAAAACAGGTACAAATTTTTTTGCTATGGTGGCCCTGCGTATGGCTTCCTGCAATATGTTGCGTGTAAGTGTTACATGTTGTCAAAGAACAAGTAAAGCACTGAAACATTGATGACTGTTATATTAAAGGATCATCCCACTTCACGGTTAATTCATATCCTACACATTCATGAGTCTTTCAGATTATAGCGAAAATACGGGAGCTGCAACACATCTTTGCTGTCAGCATTCACAGAACAAACAATAGAGGCATAACTTATTACATGGAAAAAAAAAATTTTAATAATACTCCGGATCACACTCAATAGTTCATAATACACTAGTTAAAATCAATCTTAACCTGAAAAAAAAAAAAATTAACTTCAAGAAAATCAAAAGAGCTAAACCTCAAGATCAGCAGATGATATAGGCTCATCACTTAGAAATGCTTCAGCAAGTTTATCATCAACTTCCGAAACCATCTCAATTAGTTCGCGCCTCTTTTCTGTGACCAGATTTTCCATATTGGCAGGTACCTCAGCAGTGACAACTTTTTCACTGCATTAAATGATAATTCAATCAGCCAAGCAAACAACAGTATCACATATAGACAACCTGGGGAAGCCCCTGGATTCAGAAACAGACCCATTGGAACCATGAAAATAATAGGCTTTCAACTGTACTAGGTCAACAAGACCCTGAAATTCTTCTTCCAAACCAATTGGAACTTGAACAGCAGCGCTATGGTGCCGAAGTTTAGACCTTGCCTGAGATAAGAAAAATATCTTGATCATTTTGTCTAACAGCTGGAAAACTTTAAATTCAAAATTAAGCGATGAGAGAAATTTCCTCATTGCAAAAAAATTAGAAATTACATTAACTTGGCATTGTATCTGCACAAAATGAATCCCATGACAATGTACAAAACCCCCCCCCCCCCACTGTTTCTCTCTTCCTCTTCCATGGAAAGATCACATCATGTCTACACAATTTCATAGTCAAAATTTCCTTTTATGTCAAATTCTACAGGAAAATATCAATTACATTTGTAAGTAATGACACTTATGGTACCGAATGCTTCCATTAGTGAGATGACACTACATTGTCCAGCAGAAAATATGCACAAGACACCATAAGATTAACCAGTCCCCAATTGAACTTACAATTTTCCAACACCTAGAATTGCCATGGATCATAATGTTAGAAGCACTACAGCTCAAGATAAAGTTCAAAACATTCATTTTATCATGATCGAAGCATGAAAAAGACACAGAGTAAGAGATTGATCTTCCCACCAACATTAATCCTGCACAACCACAATTTTAGTCATGACAACCACAATTTTAGTCATGGAGTAGATAAATGACAAAGCAAAAGATGATTTTAGATTTGTTATCATCACTTTTTTTTAATAATACCTGGTTAAGAACTTTCCAAGGATCTGCTCCCATTCGATCAAGTTTATTTATAAATGCAAGTCTGGGAACTTCATATCTTCTCATTTGACGGTCAACAGTTATAGATTGACTTTGTACGCCACCAACACTACAAAGGACAAGAATAGCCCCATCGAGAACACGTAAAGCCCTCTCCACCTCAATCGTAAAGTCAACATGCCCAGGTGTGTCAATGATGTTAACCTGCAATTCATCATGTCCAGACAACATACCCAGCAATGAGAGAGACAATCCATAAACTAAAAGATAACTGTGCAAATAATACAAAAAAATTCAATTAACAGAACCTAGAGACAGACATTCCATAGACTAAAAGATAACCGTGAACAATTTACAAACATTTGCATCGATTAAAAGAACCTAGAGTTTATTGTCATCAAGTTCGAAGAATTACCAGATTAGAAAAGGGTAAAAAACAAAGCAACATATCCAGAGATATAAACAGACACTCCATAGAACGAAAGATACATATGAAAAAATACAAAACTTCTCATCAATTTACAGATCCTAGAGTTCCTGTATATCATGTTCAAAGAATTGCTGGATTAAATATAAGATAACAACTGAACGAAAGACTATGCAGATAGCCATTAAAGAAAAAAAATAAAGGAAGAGAGAAAGAGAAGATGAATGATCAATAAAATTGAAGTTTCCTGAGCTCAGCAATTATTGACTCTGAATGAGGAACAGCTGACAACAAATATATGATTTTTTAACATGGTAAGGAAAAAATACATGATCTTTTCTTACCGTGTGAAGAGAGAAGTCGATCAATACATGGTTTTTTAAACAGTATTTGATATTGCATCATTCATAGTATTACTACACCTTTCTTGTTCATTGCAGGTTGGTTATTCGTCAACTATGGGTTTGCATCAATATCATTAATGAACAAGCAACCAAGGACTTTGGCATGCCGAATGTCACCCCCTTACCCAACCAAAAGCAAACTTTTTCCATGATTTAAAAGTTTAATTGAACTTTTTGAAAGTTCAACCTAACATATATAGGGTATGCTGCGATCGCACGCATCTAATTACATAGAGATGAGACTTTTCATGTTCATTTATTCCTAAACCTGTAAAAGGTGGCCTTTTTTGGGAATCCAGGGGCAACTTCACAAACCCAAACAAGCCCTTCTAGACAGATGGAAAGTCCTCTATATATATTTATTTATTTATTTATTTATTATTTAACATGACAGAAGGAAAGTCCATATATCTCTAATATTCAAGATACAAAAGAGATACTGGTGGAGTAACAGCCCATTTACGAGCTTAAAAGAAAGAACCAAACTTCATAGATTAAAAAAGTTCGCCCAGTTTACACTAACATATAATGAAAGAGAAATGTCACTGAAAAATTACACATCCTCCTAACACATTACCTAAAGACATTTCACAAGCTATCAAGTAATAATCTATGACAGAACTTGAATATTCAAAGGATATATCTTGTAAGACATTTTATTCATGTGGAAGTAAGTACACTCACAGCAGACACTGCTGAGACCTTATATTTTCATATAAGCACCAAGTTAGATTTAGTAACCATTGAAAGAAAAACTAAGATATACACTCAACCGGAGTGAAATTTATATGAATGTAAGCATTTGAATAGAAAGAGAAAACCCACTTTCACAGCAAATGTCTGAAGAAATGAAAAGACAAAGGCAACTGCTTGCATCCATAATGTTTAAGCTGAAGACAAGGTACATTCTCCACTATTAGTGGAGTTAAGTTGACTCTTCTAATGATCTTTTTCTAGCTAAACACCATGTCACACCGAGGACTATGCATGCTAAAGTGAAGTCTTTGTTGTGACATAGTAAAATTCAGATACATACAGTCCGCTATCATTTAACTAATACTCTACCGGCACCACATATTCTTACACAAAATTTGGACAGGATGCAAACAAGACTTTTAAAAGTAAGTTTTGTACGTGAAACTCACTAGATCCACATGGTTGGTCAAATTTTTCCGTTAAATAAAGGTGGGACCCATGCCTTTGATAGGGATGCACAAGATTCGAAATGCAAGAACCATCCATCATATATTTATGTGAGGTGTCCCTCAACTTGCCTGGTCTCATTTCTATTGTCTTAAGATCAGATCAAATTGAATGAAAGCTCACACTTCTTTTCAGTTTAAAAAAGATCCAAACCTCAAACTTCTCTCACAAACTCAAACTAATAAGGAGAATGTTCGTTAAACAAGAGAAAAATGGAAATGGTGCTCATTACTGACTTCTCTCTTACTCATATATATTAGATGTCACTGTTCTATTTGCTTATTCATAACTTGTGTTACTTTTGAAAACAGTTTCTTTTTTTCTTTTTTTTTACTAACTCTGATGCAGTTCTCTGGCACAGAACCAAGTCCAATCAATCTAAAACCAACCTAATCCCAAGTTTCATTTCTAAATGAGTGCCAAACTAAAGAAGCTTAATTTTGTGTTGGACTTATTTTTCTATTTGAGTCCTTGATGTCACTTTGATGCCGAGAGAATTCCATGCTGTAATCTCTATCAGTATGGTTTGCTTTTTTGACTTAGGCTCTCGCAGAATTGATGCTGGAAACTTTATCGATACCATTTAGTGTCAACAACAACCAGCAATAACATAAAATGTTTCAACTAAGAGGGACTAATTACATAAATCATTTCATGCCACTTTAGTGCCAAACCCCCTAAAATTTCCACATACTCCATATTCTTCTCCAAAGCATTATTCCGCTAACATTTTCAGATATTTCTCCTACTGCCATTGGCCCTTCTTTTGTCCACCTCCATCATAAAGCTACTTCTACTTATTAGTCACTCTCTGACATGTAAACCACTTTAAATGAGTTTCTCTTGCTTATCCACAAATGAAACCATGCAACCTTTTGTTATTGCTAATCCTGTCTTTTCTTAAGATATAGAAACATTCTCATCTTGGCTACATTGTTTTAGTGCAGATGGTCAGACTTACTTGCCTAATCTCTATGGCCATACATCATCAATCACGTTTTCATCCTATACAAAATGCTTTCAAGATTGGGTCCTGCATAAGAAACCAGATATTCCCCGCTCCATTCATCCCACTTGTTTCATTTGACCATAACCCTTCAAGTTCCCCATCCACCAAGTGAATCCAAGATGTCGAGATAGCTTACCCTTTCATACCTCCAGCTATCCAGCTTGCTCTTCGGTATGTCCAGGTATCCCATTTTGACCAATGTTTCATTTGATCTCTTTAAGGACTGGCACTAAGTATACTGCGGTTTCAACCTAAAAAGAGCCTGCAGATTCCAAAGTTTCCCTCAAGAATTCCAGCTTTTGATCTACTCCTTCCCTAGTTTCGTTTACATGCACTAACTCATTGGCTAAATGCATATGCAATTTTTCCTTTGTGGTTTCCCAACAGATAATGAACAACGAATTCAACAGGTACTTTCTCTCTCAAAAAAAAAAAAAAAAAAAAAAACAGAGAGAGAGAGAGAGAGAGAGAGAGAGAGAGATACTTCCCACAACAACGAGACAAAGCTCAACACTACAGCTTTTAAACAGAGCAGGACAGTAAAGCCACTATATTTACTGTGCATAGACAGCTTCCTCAAGAACAGAGACCAATTATCTAACATTTCCAGCTCTCATTAGCAGTTATCAAACCCCACAACATGATTCGATCACCAACCCCCATAATCAAGCTCACAACCTAACAGTAACCTGAAAAACAGAAAGAAAAAGGCTTGCTTCCTCACCTGATACCCCTTCCAAGTGCAGTAAGTGGCGGCGGACTGGATGGTGATCCCCTTCTCCCTTTCCAAATCCATCGAGTCCATCGTCGCGCCGATCCCATCCCTCCCTCGGACCTCGTGGATCTCATGGATCCTGCCAGTGTAGAAGAGAACCCTCTCGGTGAGGGTCGTCTTGCCGGAGTCGATGTGGGCAGAGATCCCAATGTTGCGGAGCTTGTCCATATTCTCCTTCCACCACGGCTCCTTGTCGTCCTTCGCCGCCGCCGCCGCCGCCCGGGCGAGGTTCCCCGACGAGAAGTGCCGGAGGTGGGAGCCGCAGAGGAGAAGCGACGCGAGCGGCGATTGGAGGTGGTGCGCGGCCGACGGAGAGGGGAAGGGAGGCGAGGCGCAGAGCGTGTAGAGGAGGCGCGACGCCGACGATTTCGAGAGCCGCGCCATGGCGGAGGCGGTGGAGGAGGCGGAGGCGGCGGACGGCGGAGGACGGCGGCGGGAGTGTGGGGTTAACGGAGGTTTCGCCTCTGTCAAAACCCTCGCAAAACCCCAGCAGCAGCAGTGAGCTCCGAAATGAAGGTTGTCCGGACTCGAATTCGGACCCTTTTTTGGGCCGGGTCGGGTCTTTGACTTTTTTGACCCGCACGTGCTTCGCCGGTCATCATCGGGTCCTTTTGTCTTTTTATTTGTCTAAGTGCAGTCAAAGTGTGGCTGGTCTCACTTTTAATTTCTCAAAATCTTCCAATTTTGCTGGCTAATTATATTTTTTCCTTGCCTCAAATTACATATATTAACACATCATTTTTATCTACGTTACTCAGTAATCGCCTATTTTTTTGGGTAAACAACTACCAAGCTTCGCATATGTACGCAACACTTGTATTCTCGTTAGTTCTCTTTTAGAAAAAATTATATTATGTACCATATTCATTATGTAGCAAAATGAATTTAAACATTTTCAATATATTTTAACTGTGTATGATTGGTATTTAGAAAATCCAAACGTTTTTATGCGGTATGTATCACAATTTACAAGTGTTTCAAATTGTTTCCAAGGTAACACATAAACATAATAATTTCTGCAATATTAGAGTTAAGTGTATCTGGACTTGAATTGTGAAAAAGTGGAAGTGGAGGGAAATTTCAAAAAAAAAAAAAGTAGCAGTGATGATGAAATTAGATAGATATGGAAATATGGCTATTTAATTTTTTAAGATTTAACTAAAATTCGTACAATTATTTAATTTCTTAGAATATTAAATTGATATTCCAGCCCATGGATATGATGTAACTTTTTTTAATCTGTAATGCCCTCGCAAAACCCCCAACCAGCGTCGGCAATCTTCGAAACGGAGGTCGTTCGGGGTTCTATTTCGGAATTTCTGCCGGTCGAGTTGGATCGGATCGGGACTTTGAACTTGTTTTCATTCAGTAATCGCTCGCGTTTAATTTTTTCTTTTGGGACACAACTATTTTGCTTCTCTTTTTGAAGTATGCCAATCATCCAATATTTTTTATCATATGTGATCGATTTTTCAAGGTCGAAATGTTCTTTATGTAATATGCATAACAAGTATTTCAAAAGAAATGCATTAATAAAATCAACTCGGGTAAAGACAAATCGAAAAAACACTTCTATTTGAACATAGAAGTCTCAATCGATCGCATAATGTTTACAAAATTCGCTAGTAATAATGAGTGAACTTGATGAAGCAAGAGAGGGCAACTCATATTGAGCATGCAACTCATACATTTCTTATTCTATCAAGAAATAATCTCCGGCAGAAATTAATGATTCCAAGGACGGAACTATTCATGCGGAGGTAACTACGCTTACACCAGACGCTCGAGACTTTCCATTTTTAACATGAACACGAAGTTGGATTACGCATCAGCAACCATTAAAATAAAATAAAATAAAATAAAAAACTAAAATTACACCGAGATGGAGCAAAATTTATATGTAATGCAAGCACGTGAAAACAAAACTTACATGAAGTGCAAGAAGTGCCTATCAAATTTTTATAAGAGTTGTCCCTCAACTTTCCTAGTCTCATTCCCATTGGGTTAAGATTGCAATTTCACACTTCTGTTTTGTTTGAAAAAAGGTTCAACCTTCAAACTTCTCTCACAAAAACCCAACTTAAGAAGGAGAAGGTTCATCAAACAAGATAAAAATGGAAAAGATGCTCATTACTCACTTTTCTTTTACTCATATACATCACATGTCGCTATTTTATATCCGCTTTCATACAATGTGTTGTTTTTGAATAATGACAGTTTCTTATTAGATTAATATCATGAAAAATCCCAAATTAGTATACCTTTGATAAATTTACTCTAAACTTTTTTTGACAAAAAAAAAATCCAAAACTAGTAGACATGTGATAAACTTTTACCCTTCATTAGTGTTTGTTAAATTTTATCGTTATATTACTGAATTGAATTTTGGGCGAAGGCCGCCATGACCTCACCAGCCGCGACTGAGACCGCCTTTGCCTATGGGCTATGGCATGGCTAGGGCAAGGCTGGCCTCACTTAGATTTGAGTGAAGTTGCCTAGCCCGCGGCCTTGGGCGAGGCCTAGCAAGGGCTTCGCGACCATCGCCAATGCGAGGAAAGTCTAAGGAGGAAGAAGAGAGAAATGAAAAGAAAAAATCAAAAAAAATCAAAAAAATAAAAATTTATTAAAAAATTACCACGTTAGCGTCTGACCACCGGTCGGCATCTGCGTCAGCGTCAACCAACCAAAATTAAATGGATGAACTAAATTAGTACTAATATGAAATGGTTTAGGAATAAATCGATCAAATTAAAAGGTTTAAGACTGAATTGGTACAAATGCAATAATTTAGAACTTTTTTTTTGTACTTTTCCCGATAATCAGACATTAACTCTTCCTATTTGTTCATATTTGGCCTAGTCTTTTTTTTTTTATTTTTTCTTTTTTGGTGATAAAACATGTAATATATCCTCTAAATGCATAATTTTTAGCATTTTCGATTCAATTTGAGTTCGACTGGTTTATAATTAAATTCTGAGGATGTAATTATTTCTAGATACGTGAAATTAGTCAAAGGCCAGATTTACTTTCTTTATAATTTTCTTTTTTGAAGATCACATATATTTTTCCGCCTTCGATGGCTACTTATAAACAAGATTTGACACTTGCAAGCATGCAAGGAACTTAATTTAGCATTATAGAACACGATCACGTAGTTAGCCTCGCGCATAAAAGTCGAGTCACGCGGATTTGACTTGATGAGCTGTCTACACTTTGTCATCCCACCACCCCAACGTGATCTACTAGACTTCTAGCTTTTCGGAGGTAACACTCAAAAAACAACTTCTTCAATCCATATTTAACCAAACGAGGAAATCCGCCGCCCCTCCACCGCTAGTGTGGCAAAGACCATAGTTGTTGCCCAGCTTCTTTGCGTCATATTTGATGCCAACGTCAACGGACGTGGAGTTGAGATTGGTGAGGAACGCATGACAGTGAGGCGGGATGGACATGGAGTAAAAGAGCTGAAAGATGAGACAATGAGGCTGACGTAGCTGCAGAGTTCAGCCAAAACAGGTAGGCATGTTGGACGTCACACCTCTAGCGTTAGAATAAACGAGGTCTGCTACCCCAAGTTCTCAAGATTGTCAACAAGTTAAATTTTTACTTGTGATCGACAAGTAAAATACTTATCCTTTTGAATATGAATTAATATCACGAGAAAATCCAAACTGATATGTATAAATTATCCCAAACTAATTTTCAGATCATCGAAAAATTCCAAATTGATACACTTATAATATATTAAGATCCAGAAGTCAACTGTGTTTTAAATAAGGTTTTAAGTGATTATGACTGTTTCAAATAAGGGCCTAACTTTGCCGGTTCATCAGCCAGCAAAAAAATCCCATCGACCAGGGGTATTTTTGTCCAAATACAATTTAAATTAAAATTAAATCAGATCAAAATATTAAAAAGAAAAAAAAAATAGAGCTAGGAGGGCTCCCTCTTGCCAGTGGCCGTCGCCCTATTATTAGTGGGGCGATGACGATGGCTAGGAGGGTCCCTGATGCTTGGGCAAGGGCTAGTGACCCTCACCGACTAGAGGTAAGGGCTTGCTAGCCCTTGTCGAAGATAGAAGAGGGCAGCAACCCTTTCCTAGATCTGGGCGAGGGTCGCTCACCTCATGAGGGCGAGCAACCCTTGCACAAGTTTGGTAGCCCTCGCCCAACGCCCCTAGACCTCATCACTCAGGTCGGGGGTGCTGCCAAGGGTTGCTAACGTCTTAGCGAGGGTCGCTGGCCCTTGGGCAAGCACCATTGACCTCGCTGCCCCATCACTCGAAGTGGGGGCTGCCCCTCTAGCAATATCGTGATGGCCACAGATGGGTCCCTCCCATGTGTGTTCTTTTTTTACTTTTTTAATTTAATTTTTTCTAGTTTGTAAAATAAATCAGAAAAAAGGGAAAAAATTTAAAAGACGAAATTGACAGTTACTAAATAGTGAGCTCAAGCCATTCTTTGAAATCATATGGATATTTCAGGTTATTATTTGATATAATATCTATTTCATACCCTTATTTAAGAAAATGAGTATACTTTGGACCCTTATTTGAAACGATATTCACTTCAAATCCTTATTTGAGAAAATAAAGACACTTCAAGCTCTTATTCGGAATATTTCCTAATATATTTACCCTATGTTAGCTTCCTTCAAATTTTCCCATGAAACTGCTAACATGACAATTCCTTATGGACATCCATATTAATTTGAAGTAAATTTATAACAAATGTATCTAATTTTTGATGATTTAAAATTAATTTAAGATAATTTTTCATAGGTATACCGCTTTGGAATTTTCCCAATATCAACCTATGAATATCAATGCTTCTAATCCAACCAAGACACGCGTGCCTGTCATTAGAAGGTTAATCATTTCTTTTATTGGTCAATTTATATATGATTTATTTTATGGGATAAGATATTCAATCCTTAAAGTAAAATATTTCTTCAAGAAGAGTCGTCGCGTACATCGTTAAAAAATAATCATGAACATTCTTGGGATGATATTCATTCAAGAACTCTTCTTTGAAGTTTACATGTATATACATGTGTATAAATATATAAATGTGTGTGTGTATCGTCAAAGAACATCCGGTTTGGTGTTGATGCTTGATGGGTTGCTTTGCTCTCAATAGCTGTAAGCGGATAATCTTCATTTTAAGATGTGAATCGCAACATTCTCTTGCCAAAATAAAATATAAAAAAAAAAAAAAAAAAATTGAAGATAACAACTCAGTCAAGTAAATATTCTTTTGAAAAATAGCGGTGTTTAATGCCCTAAAAATGTTAGTTATATGCCGCTCTTCAACTTCAAGGCAGGGTAAGTTCACAGGACCTACACCGGCTGCATTTCCAAATTGGTGCTTTCTGGATCCTTGGACGCAGGAGCAGGCGGCGCAGCTGCGGATCGATGGTCGTCTTTAGAGCTCATCTCTTGAACGGGAGGAGGGTTAACCACGGTCTCAGGCAGCGCGGCATTATCAGAGAGATGATTCTTCATCTCCCGGTGTTCCTGGCACAACGCACACCAGTGCATGCAGCAGTGCACTAGACATGGATCGCATGGTGAATTCTGCACAGAAGAAGGCTAACAAGTCAGCAGCAGCAAGCAGAAGTAATCCCCGAGCATGCCGAGAATCCTTAAAAATCTGATGACAAACAGTTGGGCATAAGAAGGAAGCTACAACCGATGCTGCAAACAGAGACTTAAGGATGTGCATGTTTATTGTTGCGGGACTTTTTAAAACTTCAACTATGAAAACACAAGATTTTAGTTTAAAATGGTCATTTTAAGCTCATTCAATCAGTAAAGTACCAAATTAAACATAGATGATTGAGCCAGCAGTTAAATCTTTCAATCGTAATCTCTTCAGTTTCTGTAACCTATAAAAATATCACCTAAGAAGTATAAAGAAACTCACCTTCAGATGATACTTATTCTGTAATGACTGCCGAAAGAGGCCAGTGTAGATGCCACAGATCCACCAAGCGAAAAACAGACTCTCGCAGATAAGAAATGATGTCTTAGGATCAATACCATGAAACACCGCTGTTGCTGCGGCAAGAGCTAAACCGCCTTCAACAAATATGGCATGGCAAACACAAGCATTTGTCCAAGGAATATCATCTCTCAATGTTTCTACATTGCGCCCAAACAGCACACAGGGGCAGAAAAGCCCTGTCCGGCCTGTATATTATATTATATTTTAGAATTATAACTGCACCACAGAAAGGATAAGAAAGAGAGAGAGAGAGAGAACCAAAGGAACCGCAACTGAGGAACAAAAGACTCATGAAAATTTGCTTTTAGAGAAAAGTATATGTCCCTCTTCCACTATAGTAACAGGTCAAATCGTTATTGGACTAAAAGATCATATCATATCAGATGCTTCCGTCCCCAAGCCTACTTACAGAATAGTCAGCTGTTAAAGGAACGAAAAATGGACATTGCAGTGGTGATGGATTCGGCTCCATATTTTGTATTTCCATTTTGACCAAACCAGTTGAACATGCTCGTAGAGGAAAAGATACGCAGGATTTTTTTTTTTTTTTGGCCAAAGGCAGGAAACAGCTGAGGACTAGGGGAGAACATACCATGACTTTCTACCCATATTCACAAAAGATTATGACAACTGTGAATTGCTAAACAGATCTGAAATGGGATTCTTGCATTTCTATGGTAACAAAAAAAAAAAAAAAAAAAAAAAAAAAAAGAACACAAGTTCATGTTGTTCTATCATGAATTAAATTTAAGAGAAAGAAAGTTAACCGGAGTCAGGGGATGACAATCAATAAGGTAACTTTTACCACCCTGTTCAATTCTTGAGGTACTAAACTCCTGTTTTAATAATCCAAGTTCATGTTATTCATCCAGAACATGTTTAAACCGATTAATAAGCCCTAAGTTTTGAGCGTCACTGGGTTTCAAGGAAGAAAACAACAAGACAAAACAAACATTGGAAGGAAGAAAGGTGATTTTCATGGACACTATCATAGAGACGTTGCAAGGCACAAGGGCCTTGCTAGCCTTAATTCTCATCGAAGATATCAGTACCACTGCATCAGATCCCTCACTATAGCCGCACAATCCTAAGGGGGGTGATGTTGTCAATGTAAACCTATGCTGGTGGTAAACCCTAGTGAACATGAAAGCGACAGAACTGAAGGTCTCACTTTCTAATATTCCTCCTAATATCAAATCTAACCCTGTGAACAGAAAGACACAATACAAATGGTTGCCATTCACAGCAACAGCAATGCACCATGCCATAGCCTAATTCATTCTCTTAATGATCAAGTAAGATTAAAATGGAACGACAATTCAAATTTCAACCAGAAGCATCTGGTCTCCCCTTAAGTTTAAAAAATTGGATGTTTTGAGAAATGAAATGCTCAAACTAGGTAGGAAATAGAGATAAAATGAACTACATAATGACCATCCATGTTGAAATGTGAAGAAGACTCTTACAGCTTTCAGGATCATCAGCACAAGCATAAATGCCAGTCGTCCAATCCTCGTCAGCTGGGGCCTGGTAACTTTCCGGTAAGGGTTGCCCACATTCAGAACATCTCTGGACATTCAACTGTAGAGCAGAACATAAAAATCAGCACTGAACGTGACATCCCAAGAACAAAAGAGTCTAGTAACTGATCATGCAGTAAAACGCAAATTCTAGACAGTATATGCAATGGGAAGTCAATACCCGTGTCCAGGCAGTGCAGGAGGAAACTTCTAACACTGAAATTTATAATAGTTTCCTAGTCCTGATCACCCGGATCCTATTTCACACCTCCCACTCCTTATTTGCCACCTCAAAACGCACGAAAAGGATAAAAAAAAAAACTGATCCCAAAATGATGAATTCACGATCTCGCAGTTCCAGCTTCTCCTCGTTCCTTTCTCTTTTCCAGTTGTAATAATTCTCACTCTGTCCCCCACCCCCACTGAGAAACAGAGCAGCACAGTCGAAATCCATGTATGAACTCGCCGTACAAACAACAACCGTTCGCGTACCCATTTCCCATTGCTGAAAATCTCGATCAGCCCCGACACGTCACATCCAAAACCACCCCATCCCACCCCAGCGTTCCTTTCTCTTTTCCCGTTGTAAAAATTCTCTCTGTTCCCCACCGCCACTGAGAAACAGAGCAGCCCGGACGAAATCTAGGTAAGAACTCGCCGCACAAACACCAACCATTCGTATTCGCTCTCACATCCACGTTCCCATTTTCCATCGCCCAAAATCTCGATCGACCCCGACACGAGCCTTGGATTCACATCCAAAACCACCCCGCCCCACCGAGAAACAGAGCAGCACAGACGAAATCCATGTACGAACATGTACGAACTCGCCGCACAAACAACAACCGTTCACATTCGCACTCACATTCACGTACCCATTTCCCATCCCCGAAAATCCCGATCGACCCCGACAAGAGCGTTAGATTCGCATCCAAACCACCCAACCGGAGAAACCGGAGAAACGTACGGGAATCCCAGAACCGGTGGCTCCGGCATCCGAATCCACGCGACGAGGAAAACCCAGTTGATCAAATCAAAAATCAAACCGCACAGAGAGAGATAGAGACAGAGGTTGAATGGGAGAGCCGACGACCTGAGGGATTTCCACGGGCTGGTTGAGCTCGCCGGGAGTGATGTCCTCCAGCGGCGCCTGGTCCTTCGTCAGCCTCACGTACCTCGACGGCGCATTGCCCTCCGCCATGGCCCGGCCCGATCCGGCCCCGGAGCTTCCTCAGATCTCGCGAAACCCGATGGAATCGATCGACGATGCATGCGCGAGGTGAATGGAGAACGCCAATGAGGAGGAAATGTCGCAACTTGAGAGAGAGAGAGAGAGAGAGAGAGGGTGCTGAAATGGTGGGAAGGAAGTTAAATACCTTTTTAACCTCCAATCTCGATGGGATTTTTAATTTTTTACATTAATTTTTTATTACTTATTTTTTTTCTTTTTTTGGTAACGTTTTATTACTTATTTCCTTCCTTTTTTAACTGATGAAAACTTATGGTGTGTTTGTTTGTGTTCTTTATTTCTGTTCATGAACATAATTTGTGTTTTTTTGTTTAAAGAAAAAAAGAATAAACGTGTTTGTTTGCGTTTTTGTTAAAATTTTTTTTTTAGAACAAATTTGGAATAGAAATAAGAAATAAAAAAAACTTATTTTATTGTTTAAGAACAATTTTAATAAACAAATTTTCTCTCTCTTCTTTCTTTTCTTCTCTTTCTTTTCTTATTCTTTTTTCTTTGGCCGGTCGCTGGCCTCGGCCATGACCGGCGACCGACCGTCGAGGGCCGGCGACCTCGCCGGAGCGTTGCCGGCCCCTAGCGAGGCCGAGCGTTGCATGCCCCTGACAAGGCTCGGCCAGATCCAGCGATGCCGAGGTCACCCAACCATCGCGGATTTAGAGCCTCGTCGAATCCGGCCGAGCCTCACTGTGGCTAAGTGAGGCCGCCGGCCCTCGTCAGGCATGGCCGAGGCTGTCGACCAATCAAAAGAAGAAAAAAAGAAAAAAGAAAGAAAAAAGGAAAAATAAAATTAAAAAATTAAAAGAAACAAAAAAAGAACACAAATTTACCAAACGTGTTTCTGTTATTTTTTTATTCTAGGAAAAAGTTTACCAAACGTATTTTTTTCGGTAAAAAATTGTTCCCCGAAACATAAATAATTTTTTTTATTTCTATTATCGGAACAAATTTTTTGAATAAATATTACCAAACGCACCCTTTATCAATTTTTTTTATTTTTTTATTTCATCCGAAATTTTGCCGCATGCCTCCTTTAACTTTTTTTTTTTTTGCGAAAAGTACTCAAAATTTTCGCGACATATTCATATCTACACTTTGATTTTAGATCACTCCCTGCGTGCCACGTAGCCCTTTTAACTTTACTTTTGTGATCGCCGCATAATAAATGGGAGCCATGATTGTACGATCAATCAGCGTTAGTTTATTGATTTGTCGTAATTAGGTTTTTATTTTTTATTCGATTTTAAAATTATAAGATTGGTAAATTGAAAGTTTCATTAAATGTATTCTCGAGTGCATTCAATCAATAAAATAAAAATAAATAATTTTTTAAAAATAAATTTGTATTAACCTTCCTAAAAACTTATCATTTTCGACTTATCTTGATAATAAAGATAGAGTATCCCTAAGTATATAATTTGTCCGATTAATTCTCAACTGTCGAAAAAGCATATCTTATTGCCTGAAAAATACTCATGATTGGAAGCATGATTTTGATCGAAATGCACTACTGTCGATTTGGTATATAACTAAACTAAAAGAATTGTTGAAGTATTAACTAAAATTGAACATTACAATAAAAGAATAAAAACTAGAACTTCTTCGTAACGTGCACACACGTTAATGATGGTTCACTTAGTTTTATTTCCGTCTTTTGAAATCTAATCATATTAAATTTACAATTTTAAGAAAATATTGTTTAGTAGATATTGAGTTAATAACAAGAAAAACCCGAACCAATACACTTAGTAACAAATTTACTCCAACTTAATTTTTTGACTACAAAAAAATCATACACTTATAACAAATATATCTTCTATGAGTTTCTGTTAAATTTATATTGTTAAATTGTTAAGTTGGATGATACGTAATTGAGTTCATGAGTGTACCAATTTAAGATTTTACTATCCATTTGTCACAAACATACTAATTTATGATTTTTAACGGAAATTAGTGAGTGGTAAATTTATTGCAAATATATTAATTTGGGGTTTTTTGTGGTCAAAAAATTAATTTTAGGTAAATTTGTCACAAGTATACCAATTTAAAATTTTTCGTGATAAAAAAATTAATTTACGATAAATTTGTCGCAAATTTAACAATTTATGATTTTTCAGGATATTGACCCGTAAATATTTAGTATTCTCTGTATATATCTCTAGCCGCTGCGTGTTGGTTTCTGGCGAGGCGTCTAAGTAGGAAGGTTTCATTGTGAAATTCTCGGGAAAACTAAGAAATTAAAAGCAGCAGCAACACTTTGCCTCCCGCAAGCTGTTCACACAAATTCACATACAAGTAGTACTAAGGGGAACTCAGGTTCGACGGCAAACTCGGTGCACTCGTATCACATCTCGAATCGCATCATGTCATGAACCTGCGTAGAAATGATAAGCAGATCGATCTGGAAGCATCGCGTAATCGTGCCAACACTATGACCAAGATGATTAGGACCGAGAGCAGCAAGGACGATCGGACTTGTTCGTCTAGCTCGGCCGCAGCTGTCGGTGTGGCCGGCTGGGGAGGTCGAAACGTCCCGTTCAAAAGCAGCTTGAATTTCGAAACGTGGACCATGATTTTGTCCTTCAAGATGTCCAAGAGCCACTGCAGACTCTTCGTAATGCGGACGATTTCTTCCTCACGAATCTGAGGGCTTTTAGTTCCATCTGCAATGCATACGGTTACAGTTTGAGAACTTCTTGTTCCCCAGCAACAAAAGATTACAGACAATCAAGATATGATAATGTTGGTGGATAAGAAAATCAAGATACGCTCCTAAAGGCTAAACATTCATGCAGATTTGGTTCCTGTGAAAGCAGTTTCGACTCGCTACTTTCAAACTTGTTAACTTCCCATCTTGGTCGCGCTTGATATGACAGCTACGATACTTCTTTGGACTGACATGATCAGAAGATGAACTTATACAAGCGACATGCTCAGTTGAGTCCAGTGAAGCCATAATCTTCGTTTCGGTTTAGTCCATACGAACCTGAGTAGAGCCACTCCTGGAAATTCTGGACTGACGGATTATTCATAAGGGCGCTCCAGATAGCTTCATCCAAGACTACCATGATAATCAATCTCTACAAACAGATGAACCTCTCGTTAAAACTTGGTTAAGGATTATAGGGTTTGTTCTGGCATAACGACAAAGGACGATAGAGAAGAAAGGATCAAGCTTCAGCTTGTGCCGTAGTTTGAATCAGGATGTATCTCACAATTCTGATATAGTGTGAATGTGTTAATTTCCATGAAAGTGTAAACATATTGGTAAATCTAATTTGCTTGTTCTCGGTTACCTCAGGTTGTAGTCTCATTATTTATCCGGAACTAAACCATGATCCGGCCCGGAGAATATAAAACCAAACTACTAGAGGATCCTACAATACGTCAATTCGAGAATATGGCACCTTGAAAGCTGGCTCGGTTAGCAGCAGATGAAGGGCATGCTGAACTCTGTCCCATCCATTAGACATCAATATGCTCAGATCCCTCCATCCGAAAAGCCGCATCCAGTTTTGCTCCGAGACAAATGAAGAAGCGCTCTGCCAGAGGCTGGTTCAACCGAAAACTCATCAGAGAGATATCATGCATGAACATGTGTAGGAGACATATCACAGCATATTATAGCAAATGGAACACCAGCTTTTGGATATGGGAACGTGCTTCGTTAATTGTTATTGGGCAAACGAGACTATTAGTGGGATAAGGCTTGATATATTGTACTTGTTGTAGGAACCGAAACATCAGTGACCAAAACACAGATTGGCAATTCACAAAAGAGAAGCTCGAAGCCTGGTAGTATACTAACTTCACCATAGTTAGCAGAAGGGAGAAGAGAAAGATATGGAAAGTGGATGGTTCGACATTTCAGTTCATCGAATGCTTCGTTTCATTTGTTTTGGGAATTATTTAGTTGTTCCCTCAGCCTCATTCCTAACATGTCTAGATCATTTTTTCGCACGGCAAGACCTTCAGGTAGAGCTCCATGCTAGAAGGGTGTAGTCAAATTTCATCGAATTTGCCTCATTGTTCCTCTATGATGTATCAGCTAAAAGTATCATGACCATTCTCTAATAATTGCATCAAACAGAAAACAAACAGAAAAACGATGAGCAACGCTCATTTGTGCAGTTCGACACCGTGCGACGAACTCATCAACAGAGGTACTCATTAGCGAGTGTATCTCTCTTCTAGCACACGACTTTCCTTTTCCATCTCCATCCATCCACAACTCTGTCAGAGCCTCGGACAGCACTGGAAAAAAACAACCTTGGTCATAACCTTTAGCAGAAGAAATCAACGTGGTTCATCACGCCCAAGCCAAAGTTGTTCAGCAACAGAGAAGCAGTCTAACTTCAATCCCAATGCAGTCTTAATCCTTCCAATTCCGCGTCGAACATCTTTACAATTTTCAAACTCACAGGCGACATGGTCGTGTGAGATGAAAAGGAATCGAAACACAATCACAAGCAATGAAAGAATAACTCATCAGCAGAGAGAGAGAGAGAGAGAGAGAGAGAGAGAAGTTCACAGACTCGAGGGGAGCGCGAATGGCATTCCTCATGTTGAGCTCGAAGGGAACTAGACCGAGAAGGGAAGAGCCCCAAGTCGCCACCATCCTCATTGGGCCGGCACAGCCAGAAGCATAGCAAGGAGGAGGCTTGCAATGACTGGCCCGAAACTGGAAGGTTTGTTATTATGGATGATGCTGCTTGAAGAAGGAGAAGACGGTGAGGGAAGGAAGAGGACAGGGGGAGACGGGGGTCTTAAATGAGGAATGAAAGAGAGAGAGAGATTGATAAGGGCGTGCCGACAAACCCTCCAAATGAAGTCATTCATGGTAGGTTGATGGGTCGAATGATTTCGGATACCTTGTCGGGGAAGGTGATGACGACCTGTCCACTTCAGTGTCCACCTCACTGCTGTACTAAGAAACCAAGTCGTCCGCTTCAGTTGTCCACCTCACTGTATTAGGAAACCAGATCCAAGTCATCACCTTCCCCGAGGGGGTCTCTGAAAATCATTCCACTCACTGTTCCATCAAAATATTTAAATAATAAATCATGCCATCATTTAATAACTTAAATTTTGAATAAAAGCCATCAAAATTTAATTATAACATATTTACTTCAAGCTTTTTTTGTGGCACTAAAAATTTCAAATTTATCTAATATATGACACATTTACTTCAAACTTATACTTATGTAACACATTTATCCTAAACTTTTTTATGTGACACCAAAAACTCCAAACTCATATATGTGGGGTTTTTGGTGTCATAGAAAAATTTTAGGGTAAGTGTATCACACGTGTACAAATTTGGGGTTTTTTGTATCTCAACAAAAATTGAGGTATATGTGCCACAATTGGTAAAATTTGGGATATTTGGTGACTTTAAAAAAAAAAATAGAATAGTTAAGAGTGCTCCTACAAATTCTCACACAACATTTCAAAGGTTTTTCGACACACCTGGAGAAATTGGGTTCTTAATACACTGAAATATAATGCTAGACGAATGCAATTGCAAATATGATCGACACTTGCCATTTCACCCTGGACGAACAACTTTAGCATCTACGCTAGAAAATGAGTACCGAACGCTTCCAAAAGATTGATTGGCAAACACTCATTCCGTAGTGCTATGCGTCATTGTGTTATTCTTCCAAACATTCTGCCTACTAGCATTACCAAGCTTTTGGACACAATGGTACAATATATCCCACTTAAACTAGTCTAGTTATGACACAAATGATTCCTGAACTTTGGTTTAATATGCAATATAATCTCTGAACTTTTAATTTCTTCAATATTGGCCCTAAGCTTTACCCTAATATTCAATATGATCCCTAAACACTTGATTTGTTCGATATAGTTCCTAATTTTTTTTTACATGTTCAATTTAGTTATTAAATTATGTGAAAATGTTCAATTTTGCCATTGATTTAAAATTAATGGAATAACTATTTTGAACATTTTAATTTAGTTCGGAGACTACATTGAACAAATATTAAAAGTCCAAGAATCATATTAAATAAATTAAAATTCAAAAATTACATTCGACATTGAGCTAAAGTTCATGAACGTTGCGTATTATTATCCCTTTCGGCAAAGAAAAGGATTAATTTATTGGTTTATTATTCATCAATTTTTATCTTACAAACTACAGTGAATTATAGATTTTAGATAAAAAGGAAGGATCTTGAGTTTTAGCGTTGTGGCTTAGCCATTATAACTATTAGTAGAAAATTACATTGAATATGACGCTACTAAAATATATCCACGTACTCTAATGTAAAATTTGAATTCGCGAAGAAGATAATGCTGTCCAAACTCTCTTTTTCCTTTTTCTTTTTCCTAATTTCCCTAATTTACATCTATATAATTGCATGTTAAATTTAGCACCGAGGCAATGTAATAATCAAAACCTGCTTTGGGGTGTTTTCAACCGCAGAATCTCTTAGTAGGTTCCGTGGTATTGAAAATCGATGACTAGTGTTTTACTTGCTATTTTTACACTAAATGGATAACAAATTTAAATAAAACAACTACAAAAAATTACTGATCCTAACAACACTTTAAGATATACAAGATTAGAACGGATATTCTGGATACGAATGGATAGAACGCAAATAATATTTTATCAGTCATGTTAGCGAAAAAGAATGGAAATTCTGTAATAAGATAGATTTAGGTATGTTTAAATGAAATGTATATTGTATTTAACATTTGAGAACAAAACTCATAAAAAAGTTACATGAAAATTGCAATCAAATGCTAATAATTTTTTCCATCGGGGCAATTACAAAAATGGTCGCTACACTATTCCACTCTTCAATTTTGGCCCTTGTACTTTATTTTGCAACTGATTGGGTTCCTAAACTAATCTCCGGTCACAATTTTTAGGACAAATTTAATATGACCATCTAAATATTGATGGAAAATGTGACTAAGTATCGGAGATGTGCATGTGGGGTTGACGTGGAGAAATAGTTTTTTCTATTTCTCGTCCCTTAACAAAAAAGAACGTAAAAAAAAAAAAAAAATGTGCATGTGGGGTTGACGTGGAGTAAAAAAAAAAACTGAGGAGAAATTACAAAAATGGTCAGTATGCTTTTGTGAAAGTTCAAGTTTTGGTCCTTTTACTTTTCTTGTGACAAATTTGGTCCCTATTCTGATTTCTGACGTGGATTTCAAGTTATTTCCCTCCAAATGCATGCATAATTTGGTAAGTGTCGAATTGGTATGATAGTACATACGAATTTGAAGAAGTGGTCAAGGGCAAATCACTTGTTTCGGAGAAATTTGCACGTGTGATTTTAGCCAGGCTTCTCTTAGGTTTCTAATCGGCTCGTGCTTGTTGCTAGCACAAGTGTCCCGTCTACGTGGGCTGAATCTGACAAAAGCATGTCTCTAAATGCTTATCATTCTCCGTTCGTTTCGCGGAAAATAATTTCTAGAAAATTTTTTCGGATTTTCCGGCGTTCGTTTCACGGAAAATGAATTCCTTGGGAAAATATTTTCCATTAAAGGAAAAAAGTCTTTTAGATTAGGGAAAATATTTTCCACTTTTAAAAAGTAAAAAATATTTTCTTCACTTGATCTTTCTTATCTCATACCTCTACAAATCATCTCTTCCTCCTCCTCTTTCTTCTTCTTCTTTTCTTTTTTTATTCAAATTATTTTTTAATTTTTTTTTCTTTTTTAATATCGAATTTTTTTTAGTTTCCTTTTTTTTTTTTTTTTTTTCTTTTCTTTATTTCCCATCTTTTTCTTTCTTGGCTAGTCGTCGGCCGTTGCTTAGCGAACCTCGAGCTCGTCGATCTCAAGCTCGTGCTCTGCACTCTTACTTATCATTTTTTTTTATTTATTATACCCTACAGTTGTACATTACTCAAACAAATGACTCTACATGCTTTGCTTCTTTTTTCTTTAGACACAGAGGGAGAACATGCCACTCAACTGGAAGATTCTCATTAGGGCTGTACATGCTTTGCTTCTTTTCTCTTGTGCTTCTTTTTAAAATCCATACGAACATTTTTTAGAGTAGATGAGTGTTTGGTGATAATGAGGAAACAAAGATATGAAGCAAGTTTGCTTGAATTTAGGGTCCATTCGTTTCGCGGAAAATAAGCCATTTCCGGAAAATATTTTCCTAGAAGTCATTTTCCAAGAAAATAATAATATTTTCTGGTGTTCGGTTGAAAATATTTCGAAAAATATTTTTCGAAAAATATTTTTCGGTGTTCGGTAAGGAAAATATTTTCCGCTCACCAAATTGGTGAGCGTGAGCGTCAAGCTCGAGGCTCGCCAGATTGACAAGCGCGAGCTTGAGATCGACGACCTTGAGGTTCACCTGGTGATAGCCGACGACTAGCCAAGAAAAAGAAGATGGGAAACAAAGAAAAGAAAAAGAAAAAAAAAGAAAAAGAAAAGAAAAAGAAAAAAAGAAAAGGAAAAAAAGAAATAGAAAATTAAAATAATTTGAATAAAAAAAGAAAAATACAATTTAAAAATAATTTGAATAAAAAAAGAAAAGAAGAAGAAGAAAGGGGAGGAGGAAGTGATGATTTGTAGATGTGTGAGATAAGATAGATCAAGTGAGGAAAATGTTTTTCACTTTTCAAAAGTGGAAAACATTTTCCCCCAATTTAGAAGACCTTTTCCTTCCATGGAAAACATTTTCCCTTAGGAGTTCATTTTCCGTGAAACGCACGCCAGAAAATCCGGAAAATATTTTCCCGAAAAATATTTTCCGCGAAAAGAACGGAGCCTTAAAGGCAAGTTCATATTTGATGGATTTATAGGTTGGTAAGTGATGCATGCCTAAGTGGTGAAGTCTTAGAAAATATTTTCTTTATCGAACACAAGAAAATATTTTTCGAAACATTTTCAGGTTTTAGCCGAACACTAGAAAATATTGTTATTTTCCTGGAAAATGACTTATGAAAAAATATTTTCTGAAAATGACTCATTTTCCGCGAAACGAACAGATCCTTAGAGAGAAAGGGTTCATCAATTTTTGTATCAATTATTGCACGTAGACAACCTCGCTTATTTTTAGCTCTTGGTTAGCATTTTTTGTTTGAACTTAGATGGAGAAGTAAGAAAACTATCTTAAAATCAAGACCGAAGATTAGTTGGACCAGCAATGAATTTAGGGATCAAATCCATCGCGAAAGATAGTACGAAGATCGAACTTGAATACTAATGCTGCTGCCCTGCTACGGCTAACCTCTCAAAAAAATCATTTAACTCTTTGGTAGCTTTTGATCAAGATACTTTTGATACATCAGCTATTCCAATATGTTTTCATTGCGGTAAGTACAACTTATATTTATCAATTTCCCCATCTTCCATCCCTCTCTCTCTTTTTTTTTTTTTTTAATCTAACGTTACATTTGTTTCATATAAAAGTCAATAATAAAGGAAAATGGATTCTACAAAAGTATTTTCCAAAAATACGATTGACTTTCTTTTATTTAGTGATATATGATTGAAAATATTTTTTGGTATTTGGATTTTGATAGAAAATGATTTCAATCTCATGATTTTATCTCAGGCAATTTTTTTTTTATATTTTTTTAAAACAATTTTTTTTTCTTTTTTCTCTTTATTTTTTCTTTTTTTTTTTTTTTTTCCCTTCCTCCGTCGTGACTGGTTGGCAAAGAAAGAAGGAGAACGGAAAGGAAAGCAAAGGAAAGAAAGATAAAAAATAAAATAAAATAAAAGATTCGAATTTTTAAAGTTATTTTTTTAAGAATAAACTTTTTACAATCCAAGAATCCTAAGACTAAAGATATATTTTGAAAAACCTTTCGGATTATTTAAAAAATAATTTTTTTTGAATTTAAATTTTAATAAGAAAATGTTTTCTATTAATTCAATTTCATAAGTGAAAGAAATATCAAAAGTTAAAAAAATATTTTTTGCAAAATAAGCATGAAACATATGCTTGAATATTTGTCCAAAGGTCAAATCGGATATGTAATTATTGAAATAATTGTTGTAGACTTAAATAGTGGATATGCAAGCATGATAACTTATATGCAATTCTATAATTTCATGAATTTAGGAATTTTTACTTGCATTGTTTTATTTGGTCTACGTACTAAAACCGATAAAATTCGAGATTACGGGGAGTTTCGAAGCTTCAGTTGAGAGAGAACAGAGATATTAAGCAGAATCTCCGAATCTGTCCCGGTCGAAGTGGAGCGGAACTCCGGGAAGGGGAAGTGAGCGATATTATTCCAGTACAGTGAAGCAGACAGTGCATCGTACAACCTTAAAAAAAAAAAAAAAAAAAAAAAAAAAAAAAAAAAAAAAAGGTCAAAAAAGGTGGAACAGAAAAAGAGAAGTAGACAGAGTGCATGACCTTCCCCGGCAAGGTATCAGAAAACGTTATTACATCCATCAACCTATCACTGCTAATTTTTCCACTCACCCTAATCAACCTCTCTCTTTCTCTCTCTCCATCTCTCTCTCTCTCTGTATCTTTCTCCCGAAATTCTCCAAAAATGGTAGGAGCGCCGATGCCTCCTCCGCCATTGAAGGCCCCTCTTCCTCCTCCTGACGTCTTCCTTCCCTCGCCATCTTCTGTTCCTTCCAGAAGCACCGCCCATGATATCAACACCCTCCCAATGCCAGCCGGTCATTGCAAGCCTCCTTCTTGCTCTGCTTCTGCTTCTGCTTCTGGCTGTGCCAGCCCGGGGAGGACGGCGGCGGCGGCTTTGGGGTCTTCGCTTCTGGGTCTAGTTCCCTCCGAGCTGGAGATCGAGAGGGCCATCCGTGCTCTCCTCGTGTCAGTGAATTTCCCTCTCTTCCGCCGTCTCCTCCTGATATGGTTTTCTATGTTTCTTTTCCTTTGTTGCTCGCGACCGTGTTTCGGTCCCTTTTCATCTCACACGACCACGTCACCTTGCGGATTCGGGAATTGTAAAGATGCTCGACGCGGGATAGGGAGGATTAAGATTACATCGGTTTTTGAAGTTGGACTGCTTTTCTGTTGCTGAAGAACTTTGGGTTGTGCGTGATGGACCGCATCGAGTTGTTCTGCTAAGGGTTATCCGAGATTCTTTTTTCCGGTGCCGAGGGTTTTGACAGTTGTGGATGGATGGAAAAGGGAAAGTGCGCGCTAAAAGAGTTATACACTCGCTAAAGGTGTATTGAACTCTTAGTTTCCTGCAAGTTTAATGAGTCAACAACTAATCCATAACGACTTCCTCTTTTGATGAGTTGGTTGCAATGCGTCGAATTAGGCAAACAGGCGTCGCTTGTCGTTTTTCTGTTCGATGCAACATTACATATTGGTCATGATTCTTGTAACTGATGCATCGTGGAGGAACAGTGGGGCGAATTCGATGAAATTTGACTAAACCCTTTTAGTATGGAGGTCTACCTGAAGGTCTTGCCAAGTGAAAACATGATCCGAACATGCTGTAATGGGGCTGAGGGGATGAACTAACTAATTCCATGAAACAAAGCATTCAAAGAACTGAAATGTCGAACCGCCCACTCTAGATATCTTTATCTTTTCCCTTCTGCTAAATATGTAAAGTATACTATCAGGCTTGGAGCTTCTTTTTTTGTGAATTGCCAGTCTGTTTTGGTCAGTGATGTTTTGGTTCCTACAACGACAGCAGCAATTTGTCAAGCCTTATCCCACTAATAGTCTCATTTGTCAACTGACAGTTAAAGAAGCACATTCCCATATCCAAAAGCTAGTGTTCCGTTTGCTATATCTTGCTATGACTTATCTCCTACAGATGTTCATACATGATTTCTCTCTGATTAGTTTTCGGATGAACCAGTCTCTGGCAGAGCGCTTCTTCATCTGGCTCAGAGGAAAACTGCATGCGGCTTTTGGATGTAGGGATCCGAGCACATTGACGTCTAGTGGATGGGGGAGAGTTTGGCGTGCCCTTCATCTGCTGCAAACAGAGCCAGCTATCAAGGTGCCATATTCTTGAATTGACGTATTGGGCAATCCTCGTAAATTGGTTTTTCTTCCAGGCCAGATTATGGTTTTGTTCTTCATAAGTAATGAGATTAGAACCTGAGTTAACCGAGAAGAAGCAAATTAGATTTACCAATCTCTTTACACTTTCATGGAAATTAGCACATTCACACTGTAGTTTGTATCAGAATTGCGAGATACATCCTGATTCAAACTACGGCTCAAGCTGAAGCTTGATACTTTCTTCTCTATCATCCTCTGTCATTATGCTAGAATAAACCCTATAATCCTTAACTGAGTTTTAACAGGAGGTTTATCTGTTTGTAGAAATTGGTTATTTCGGTAGTCTTGGATAAAGCTTTCTGGAGCGCCATTATGAATAATCAATCAGTCAAGAAGTTCCAGGAGTTGCTTCTCTCAGGTTTGTATGGACTTAACCAATACAAGATTATTGCATGACTGGACTCAACTGAGCATATTGCCTGTATCTTTTAACATCCTGTCCTCACCGTAATTGTTGTTTACCATAGCAACACGGTGGTATTCAGAACAGTAAGAAAGAGTTACTTCGTTGCAGTCTCGAGATACATAGTAGTGTAGGAGATAAACAAGTCTTGTAAGTTATTTTTTTTTTGGGTAAGTGGCACGACACAGTGATCAGTTGAGACTGCAATGCAGATGGGGTGAAAAAGCGGGGTCATTACTCATTAGGGATACATACCAGTTTGATCTTTAGATAAATATGATTAAGGGCGGGCATGAGGTCTTATGCCCATCTGATCAGATTAAAGTGGAATAAGACTGGATAACAAGAATTAAGCTTATCTTGTGATCATGTCTGTCCAAAGAAGTATCATAGTTGTTATGGGAAGCGCGACCAAGATTGGGAAGTTAAGTTTTGGTAGTAGCAACTCGAAACTGCTTTCATGGGAATCAATCCTGCATAAATGTTTTGGAGCATATCTTGATTTTCTTATTAACCAACGTTAGCATATCTTGATTGTCTGCAACCTTTTCTTGGGGGCAAAAAGAAGTTCTCAAACTGTAACTGCATGCTCTGCAGATGAAACTAGCTGCCCTCGGATTTGTGAGGAAGAAATAAACTGGGGTACAAACGATCTGGTGTGGCTCTTGGACATCTTGAAGGACAAAATCATGGCCCTCGTTGAAAAATTCAAGCTGCTTTTGATCGCTGCATTTCGACCTTCCCTGCCGGTCACACCAGAAGCTGCGGCTGAGATAGACGAAAAAATTGGATCGTCCTTACTACTTTCAGTCCTAATCATTTTGGTTATAGTGTTGGCGCGAGTACGCAGTGCTTAATGATTGATCTGCGTTTCAATTCCACACAGATTCATGACATTGTGCACTTCAGGATGTGATAAGGTGTACTGAGTTTACTGAGTTTGCTGTCTAACTTCCCCTCAGTACTTGTATATGAATTTGTGCGAACAGCTTGTGAGATGTAAAAGTGTTGCTGCTGCGCTTAATTTCAGTTTTCCTGAGAATTTTGCAATTGACCCTTTCTGATCAGACACCTCGCCACAGATGAAGCGCAAGTCGAGAACTTACCGACATCTAGAGATATGTACAGAAAATACTGAATATTTGTTGCATGAGCAGCGACATACATTTGCACGCTCTAATGATCCACTGTTCTTGTTCAAGAAGCGTGCTGCCATTTGCCTGCTTTCAAACATTTCATAGTAGTGCATCTCATCAAACGGCAATTCGCAATTTCGTGATCTTGACATTTGCATCAGTCTTTTGGCAACCCTATGCGTAGGGTTTTAAGTCAATGCCGATGGTCTCAAGTTGGCGAGCATTTTCATTCCTGCGAAACACGATAGTCCGTGTTCCACCCTCAAACAAAGACAAATAACCACATGGATCGCTGTCCAACAATGCCAATTAATTGCGTAGGTTCAAGGCAAAATAAGCAAGATAGCTTGTTCAAGTTCACCTCAGCAACGAGGAACAGGTTTTGCAGTTCCAGGTCTCCTAGAGGACAATGGAAGAATCCGAGAGCCAATGCATCTTTGAAAGGGCAAGCCAATCCCGAACTCACTCTGCACTACCATGCTTCATGTGAATCGCAGCTCAATAGTGCCAAGAAGCAAACTATTGACAGTCAACAGCGAAAAAAAGATTCAACAATATTATCCGATTTTAAACATTCCTATATTGCTCAAGACCATGAAAATAGATAGCTAAAACATGCGCAGAACAGGATGACTGGATACTCGAGTGAAAAGATCGGAGGATCCATTTCTGGGGTGGAGGGAAAAATAACTCCATCAATTGAGAGCTCATCGGAAGCAGTTATCAAGGCTGCAACAAGTAACGACAACCTTAACAGACGTTAGACCACTATGACAAAAATGAAAAAGTTACATCACGCATCTGAAGATCAAAGGTTCAAGACATCCACAATTTTGGGCCCATCAATTCGCGTTCTGCAGCAGAACCTTGCCTTGCAAGCTTCTGAATACGTGAGGAAAATTCCTCAGCCTGCAAATAGTAAAGAGAGATTAGTCTTCTTACTCAGGAGAACAAAAACTTCACCACTTGAGTCTTCTTCAACAATCAAAAAGAGCTATGAAATAGAAAAGTAACACAGCCCCCAGCCAGAGGAGCCACAAAGACTACTTCCACTTCTAGCCTCCATGTACACACACACACACACACACACACATATGTATATGTATATACATGTATATAAACTTTGTCCAATTTGCTGCTATAGTATTATTCTTCCAAACGTTCCGCCTCCTAGAGACACCAAGCTTTTCAACATGACAGTACATTACATCCCACTTAAACTAGTCCGGGTTTGCTTCAGCGAAAAGAATTAATGTACTCCAAGGAAATTACTATATCCAGCACCATATAGTTAGGCATGAAACAACTGGAGAATGGAGTCAATGTGCTGAAGCAATTGTAGATGAAACTTAAAGTTTATGGTGCAGGGCCCAAACCTTCTCATCAACCCACATTAAAGAGCTAAGCTGATTGTTTAAAATCCTGACAACAACATCCAGTGGTGTCATGCCATCAATGATGTCGAGCTCTCCACCCTGGGGAGAAGCAGAACAGATATATCATCTGTCTACCACGCAACAGCATTTCCAAAACTCAAATAGCTCCACTCAAAGCAACTCTTAAAGTAAAGTCTCTACCTGGCTGGAATTCAGAGTCTGGATGACTGTTTTAATTTGTTCCGTCATTTGCTCCAGCTCCCTCTCTATCAACTCAGCTTGTTCATACCTGCGATGCAAACAAGATCATTATTTGACAGAAGAAGTTAAAATAACTGCAAGACGCTAAAAAACCAAGAGAGTTATAATTGCCAGCAAGGAACTAATGTTTCCAGTCCTTTCTCTCACATAACAAGCCAACAATGCCAGTGAGATTCTCAAGGCCAAAAGATTGATGAGGGTGCTACCAATTGATTAATGGCGCCAGGCCTTCATCGTCAACACCAGTATTAAATCTAGGTCAGACCATTAATGAGAAATCAGAGGAGAAGTATTGTCTGGATAAAGTTCCAAAACCATTAAGTCCAATTCTCAAGAATGTTAGAACACACAAAAATTCAGATCAGAGGATGCAATTCTGTGTGAGCTTTTGCAGTTATCGCAAATAATAGTGCACACATGCATTGAGTCCACAGTTTCACGATGCACAACCATATATATCATTGTCAAATATGATTGAAAATATAAGTAGTCATTAGGAATGGAAAGAACAAAGGTGTCAATTCAAGGTTTGAAATTGGGACAGAAGTTGGCAAGGTTTGTCCTCTAACTAAATCATAGCAGATGAACAATACTCCAGCCTCTTCAAATAACAATATCGGCTCTATTGCTAGTGTGTATTAGATGACGTAAAAGGACTATCTCTTGCGCACATAAAAGTCTCAAAGAAGGATAACTTTCTCCCTATAGAGAGATCAAGCACTCAACAAATACAGCAAGAAGATAGATGTTATCAATAAGGAGCTAACTCGATGAAAGGGTATAACCATCTGACAAAGGAAAACAAGACAGAATTCAATTCTTACATAGCATCTCTAGTGGACGCAGCTTCATCATCGAGCAATAGTCCGCGCTCATCCTTGTAAATACGTTCAGCTTCTTCTTCTATGCTCTGCAAAGCGTTGTCAACCTAATGCAAATATAGAAGTTAGAATTATCCTTCCCCCAAATTACACCCACACCTAGATGATTAAGTCACTGATTCGCAGAGAAGTGAATATGCATAATCCTGGACTCCAAACCAATCCCCAAAGGGAGGGGGAAAAAAAAAAACTTTCCCAAGCATACCCTTAACACAGATTGTTTCCTTAATAAAGTCAATAAAGCCACCTATTGAATTCTTAAAAACTTCAATAACATCATAACTGAGTGCATGAAGGTAAATTCACACTCATCTAAATTTATTGCTGAGATGACAGAAGGTTGCCATTCCTAAGATCAAGAAATAACAATATCCCACTATGTATATACTTTCTTATCCATAGAGAAAGTTTTCCAGAATAATTTTCCATCAAACACACCCAAATCACAAATGTCTGGGCCAAGCTACATCGTAAGAAATCCCACTTGTCTCACCAACAAAAGCATCTTCATGTTCAAGGACAAGTGAAATCTAAATACTTTCTCCAAAACCTGCTCGAGATTTTGTCCAATACTAAGTTCTCAAAAGAAATAGCAACCCTGGAAGGACATAAATTTACCTCTTGCTGATGAGTTTCAATTAATTCCAGCTGTCTCTCCAGGCTAGCTTGCGTTTCAACCACTTTTGCCACTTCAATCTGGATTATTTTCATATATCAGGCTACAGAGGAAAAATTTCCAGCAGATAACAAAATTGATTTCACCAAGTTGAAAGTGATTTGAGTGAAGGTAAGAGGTAGTTAGATGCATCTTACTCAGAAAAAGATCATTTTACAGTTAAATAACTATATCTCTAAGAGACTTCTGACAAAAAAAGAATACAAAGGTGCAGAATCCATGATAAAGTTACAATTGCTCAGAGATTCTGAAATCTTCTAACATGATTCGAGTTTCAGCAAATTCAAAAGAAAGTACAGCACTTGTTGTAGAAAAGTTAACTGATGGCCAAATTAAATATCTTTTCTTTGGACAGATAATGGCTTAATAAACATCATATAGGCTAGTTAAAAATATTTTCTCATGTAGAGCAATTATAACCTCAAGCCTAAGAAGAACATCACGATTCTGCAAAATCCTCTTGTCCCACTCAGCTATGGCATTTGCCTGCTTCCGGAATTTCCCTGTTCGCTCTTGTAGCTCAGCATTCCACTCCTTGATAGTCTGCAAGAAGAATAAAAACACTGCGTGTGAGAGAAGCAGAGAGGAAGGGTTGGAAATAAGATATAAATTTAAAGTGGCTGGTCATGAAGAGTGTACAAGATACAAAGGATACTTGTAAAGTGTCAAATTTGGATCCACAAGAATAGAAAAGTTCTTTTAAGTGAGTGGGTGGCCCAGTAATAAGCATGGGAACTTTCCTTTCATTTCAAAACAACAAAAGACAACCATCTCACAAATGGCTCAGTTTCCCTCTTTTCTTTAAATAAGTAAACAAAATTTGTGGACAGCGTAAGGAACCAAACTAAACCTTAGGCCTATTCGATAGATCAATGTTCATAGAGCATGACAAATTGATAATTTGAGCAGAAATGACCTGGCAAAGTCAGTGATATGAACTTTATTGGATTAGTTTGATCTTTCCCCTAGTGCATAGTTTAATGTATAAGCTGCACACCTCCAGTGTTCTTAAATATAGCTTTCCTTTTTCATAGAATCATAATCAGAAACATAAATTTAATCTTCCTTAAAGCAGTTAACCATATTCTGATGTTTCTTCATAGAGCAACCAAGGTAATTGCAGAGGAACTGCAAAAGGAAACTTCAGACTCCCTGAAGAAGATGGAGCATGGTACAAGTAGACAATCATCAGTTTCCAGAATTCATTTCAATTAAGATGATCCTCAACAGTTAATGCGTAAATTCGAGATCTGTACGACAAATTGACAATAATTTGACCAGAAATGGCCTGGCAAAGTCAGTGATATGATTGAACTCCACTGGATTATTTTGGTCTTTTGCCTTGTGCATAGTTTCATGAATAAGCTGTACACCTCCAATGCTACTTAGTATAGCTTTATTTTTTATAGGAAAAAAAAATATAGTAATCAGAAAAACTGATTTAGTCCTCCTTAAAGCAGATAACCATGTTCTGATATTTCTTCATACAGCGAGGAAGGTAATTGCAGAGGAACTGAGAAAGGAAACTTCAGACTCCCTGTAGAAGATGGAGCATGCTACAAATGGATAATTATTAGTTTCCAGAATTCATCTTAAGAAGATCCCTAACAGTTATTGATGTAAAACACAAGATTTGTCTCACAAAGAACAGTTCTTTAAGTCCAAATTTCAAAACCAAAGAAGAGCCTAGACAGATATATATCCTTCTTCATAAGTACAAATGCCAAATCTTATAGAGTCCTTGAGCAAATAACCCTACAAGAGTCCCAGTAACAATGACAAAATGATGAACCTTATTCTGTCTTATGGGGAAATCCAAATTCACTAACATCTTGCATAGAACAACAGAAGTAAATGGTCCATTAATTTCTATCATGGATTGGAAAAGAGCATATTCATTTCACTGTATATTGATAAATTGCAAGTAAAAAGCTTAGCAAAGACCTCCTCAACAGTCTTCCCCACGATCTCTGAAGGTAGTTTTGGAACAGCAGCTGGAGCGCTGGTGCTTGATGTTGTTCTAAAGGAAGTACATAAGATAAAAAGGAAATAAGCCGAAATATTCTGATTCCAACAACATATAATCTCGGATTGACATAATAAGTTCAAATTTGAACAAAAGGAAATCAACTACAGTAATCTCAAAATGATGCCGATGATCTCAAATGAAATATTGTAATCTTATTTAAAAAAAAAGGAACAAAAGATGGATAGCAGATAAGGGCGAGTGTTTCTGAAATCCCTATAGTAGTTTTCATTATACCTATCAAAAAATAAATGGATAGCGGATAAAGGAAAGAAAGTATTCTTGAACTCCCTTCTGTATGAGAAAAAAACAAAAGCACGGTCTTCAAAAGTATGCTAGATGAAACAAACAGTTAGACAAAGCAAACTCTTTTTGGCTAGTAGATAAAGCAAACTTACAAAAACAAGAACTATACATAAACAAATAGAGGAGTTGATCCTTGAACAAAATGTGCAAAAACAGAGCACTAATTTGCCCTAAGTACGAGAAACAATACCAGGATATCCATAGATACGGAACAAGAAAGTGTCATGCCATGTAGTAACAAGTACATTACTTAGCTATCAAGACAGTGAATACAGACCCGCTACTAGAAGCTACAATAAGAGATGATGTTGGAGCAGCAGTTGTACTGGCACTAGAAGCTGTTGTTGATGCAGAAGTTGTAGCAGGGACGCCTTAAAAAGAGGTTTAAAAAAATCATTCAACACTGCCTCTTATTTCTTTAAGCATAAAACCAGAAATGCACAACAATGTATCAGCTGCCCATGTTAGCTTCTACGTGAATTAAACATAACAATACCACGTCACGACATATTTATTTGCTAAAAGACAATAAGAAGATGCTATCATCTACTAGACAAGTCAAGGATGCCTATATTATGAAGACAAACCAAGTTCAAGGAGAAAAAGGACAAGCAGCTTAGGGAAGTCAATGCCAAAAAATAGGGAAGAGCTGTGATGAGATACTGCAAAAGGTACAAACTCCCTAAGTAAGAACTTTTTAGGTACATTAATTCATTAACTTAACATCTGCACCAGAATTAAGTCGAAAGCAGCATATAAGTAAGCACTGTTTATACTTCCAGCATATAACGTGAGAGCATTTCTTTTCTTACCAAGCTTATGCAGAAAATTATAAAGGATCTGGCAATTGATCAGTTGTAAACTCTAGTTCGAAGAAATGAAAGGGTCAGACTTTGTTTATGATTGCAGCAGCAAGTCATGACATGACATGAATATTTCTCCTTATAATATTATTTTAAAAGACACTTGGCTTTTCTAGAGAATGACAAAATAAATGTATGTCCAAGCAAAAGATAGCATGTTTATACAAAGTGAAGGGGGGGAAAATATATCAGTTCCCTGTAGTCCACCCTTGCATTAAGCAATATTGCTACACATTGCATTAAGCAATATTGCTACACATAGCAACCCCCAACTTCCAAAACCCACAGAACCAGAAAAAACTAGTAACAGAAAAAAAAAAAAAAAAATGAGTCTTTCTTCACTGCAAGCACCTTCAGAAGAGCTATGCACGAGGATGCTCAAGTATGTGTTGAAGTTACACGTGACAACTGGACAAAGAACAGTGCTAATATGAATGGACAGAAAGGAAGATATATTATTGTAATTGAAAGGACTATTTCTTTCTTATATGGGATTTTTGTTGCCTATCACTGCATATATCAGCCACCAAGAACATCTTTTGATTCTTCCTGCCAATTGTTTTTTACATCACAACACATTATCATACTTGTGCATTGAATCATGCATTGACCCTTTACAAATTTTTCTAATTTCATCAAGAGAGGACCTGTAAAAGCTGACTGCTCCTCAAAACAATTAGGCAACAAGCGGACAGGCTTATAGCCATAGTTTGTAAGAAAATTATATGTCTAAACCATGCTCAAGCGGAAATTCAATGCTACACTGATCTTGAGAATGACATTAAGATGCAGATGATCAAGCAGAGTCTAGCTTGAAAATCGTTGTTCAAAGACAGAAATAATAGAAGACGAAGATCGCTGCTAGGCAGCATAGCCAAAAAGATAATAAAGAAAAAGCTTAATAGCTTATACATTCAGTAATCCCATTATACCATGCGATCATTAGATATAAAAACAATAGGTAACCTAAAGAACGGAAGAGATATGGTCAACACAGCACGGTAAGGCATAAGTTCACGCCTGTTTCTAATTCTTATTAGAAAGGCACAGACCCTGATTTTGTCATGCGTAAATCATACAGAGCAAAAGTATACACAGAAAAGACAATATTCTGATACGGAAAGCCCAGCTAATCAAATGGTGAGAGGAAATAGGATCCAAAACAGACAACAAAGCGTCGCCCTTAAAACTAGAAGAAATATGCACAAGTAGAATAAGCATGCCTCATGCTGCAGAGCAGACCAACAATCAGCACTTCTGATGCATTTACAAGGGAATTCCAACTTCTTCATCATGCTAGTTCAAACGCAAAGTGTCAGTGAAAACTCACTAAAAGCAGGGACGGTGGTGGCAGAAGGTGCTTGAGATGAAGCTGGTGTTGAAGTTTTGGTAGACAACGAAAAGCTTGGGACCGAACTAGCAGTCGCTGAAGAAGCAGGCGTTGCGGTCACTCCGAATCCCGTGAAGGAACTAGCAGGTGTCAAAGATCCTGTACTGACTGCCGATGCAGTCGAAGTCGCAGCTGCTGACAAGGAGCCCGCAGCAAATGAAGGCAATGCCGTTGAAGAGGACACCGAAGCCGAACTACCTGCAGATGGAGTCGACGCGCTGGTGGTAGTGGTGACCGTAGAGAACGACGGCGCCGCAGATGGGGCAAAAGAAAAGGACGTAGGCTTCGCGGAAGACGCAGTCGAGGGCGGGGCCGACGGCGCGAAACTGAAAGAGGACTGCGAAGATGAGGAAGATGGTGCGAACGAGAAGGTCGAGGTCGTTGGGGATGTTGCAGAGGGTGTTAAAGAAGGCGAGCCAGCGCTCGAGGTGGGTTTGGCAAAGGCATACCCCGTAGAAGCAGCAAAAGGAGATGACGTTGCGGCTGAACTAGAAGGAAATATGTTCGAAAATGAAGGAGTAGTCGCTGAAGCCGATGAAGAAGCTGCGGAAAACGTAGCCGTGGTGGAGGCGGCGGCGGCGGCTGTGGCGGCGGCGGTGGGGGCGAAGAAACTTGGACTAGCGGAGGTCGCAGTCGTGCCGAACAGGGGCGGAGCCGTGGACAGACCTGTCCCAAACACTGGCGCACCAGAGCTAGCGGCTGAAGCAGTTCCTCCAAATGAGGACGCTCCAGAGGCGGCGGAGGCGGCGGCGGCGGCGGCGGAAGGTGGCGTCCCAAACAGAGACGGAGCGGCGGTTGTGGTCGAAGTCGATGACGACGTCGGAGCCGCACCGAACAGTGGCGAGCTTGCACTCAAAGTCGTCCCGAACGGAGGCGCGCCGGGAGTGGCCGCTCCGAACAACGACGAACCGGAGCTCGCCGCGGATTGAGGCGTCCCAAAAAAGGACGAACCCGAGCTCGCACCGGAAGACGGCGGCGCGGGCGTACCGAACAGAGAAGAAGCTGAGGTCCCCGACGAGCCGAACGATAGCGAAGGGGAACTCGACGCGAACGGCGAGGCGCTCGCGGCAGGCTGAGCCATTCCGAAGGGCGACGATCCGCCGGGCGCGACCGACGACGGCGTGCCGAAGAGCGACGGCGCCGAGGCCGCCGGCGTGGAGCCGAACGAGAACGAAGGAGCGGAGAACGCCGACGAAATCGACGAAGAGGAAGAGGGGGGAGCGAAGCCGAAAGCGGGAGAGGGGGAGGAGCTAGGGTTGGAGACGGCGGCGGCGGCGGCGAAGGGGGAGGGCGAGGCGGAGGAGGGGGCGAAGTTGAAGGAGAGAGGGGAGGCGGAGGCGGAGGCGGAGCTAGGGTTTGCGGCGGAGGAAGGAGCGAAGGTGAACGCAGAGGAGGATCCGAAAGCGGGAGGGGAAGATCCGAACGCGAAGGGGGACGCGGTTGCGGCGGAGGAGGACCCGGCCGCCGTGGCGGCGGAGGACCCGAACGAGAAACCCGACATCGTCGGAGCGGGTACTTTCTTTTCCTCCTTTCTTTCTCTGTAAGCTAGAGAGAGTGCGTAAAAATGACGAGGGGTTTAGGAGAAGCGGGCTGCGCCATGGGGTTTTTGGTCCCAGAATTTTTTGAATTTTTTCAAATTTTTTATATATTGACAAAAATATAAAAAATGATAATTTCACTATTACCTACATTCAAAGATACAGATCATTATTCCGTTCGTTCCGGAAAATAACTTTTAAAAAAATATTTTTTAGTTTTTTTTGTATTTATTTTAATAAAAATGAACTAGTTATAAAAAAATTTCCATAAAAAAAATCTTCTAAAAGAAGGAAAAATGCTTTCCTATTTTAAGAAAGAGGAAAACATTTTTACATCTTCTATCATTTCACTTTTTTCACTAAATACCTTTTAATTTTTTTTCTTTTTTTTTTCCTTTCTTCTTTGCAAATCGGGACGCTCAAGCGTCACCAAAGGCCCGCAAGGTCGCCAAAGAGCAGTGAGGCTCGAGGTAGCACTCAACGACCATCATCGGCAACTAATTGAGGAAAAAAAAAGGAAAGAAAAGAAGAATAAAAAATAATTTAAAATTCAATTTTTTTAAAAGAATGAAAAAAAATAAAAATAAAAACAAAAAATGATTAAAAGAAGTGCATGGAGGAAAATTGAATCATATGCCTAATGACGAAAAATATTTTCACTTCAATTTCGGGTTCAACTGAACACTAAAAAATATCGTCATTATTCAAGAAAATGACCTCTAAAATTTTTTTTGAAAACATTACATTTCGCATGTCAATTACAAGATGAAATACAGGCTTTATGTGAAAGGAAAATCAAGCTCCAATGTTCACAAGGAAGTCCCTTTGCATCTTTTCAAAAAAATTTAGCAATGGAAACGTAACTGGCAGAATTTTGCGACCTACACTATTGCGCTAACGAGAATAGTTCCATTTGTGTAAAATTGAAATATGAAATTTAGTATATATTATTCATTAAATTGTAAGATGTTTCATCTAAATCATCCTTTTTTGAATGAAAATAAAGACGAACTCATCAGTTCATTAAAACTAAAAAAAAAATACTTAAGAGGAAAGGTAAGAATTTTTTTTAAAAAAAATTTCACCTTTTTTCTGTCGAACAAGATTCTGCGAGGCAAGTGCAAATTTTAATTGGGGAGTGAAATAATTGAGAACGCAAGAAGAGTAGTCCTTCTAAAGGAAAAGATCAATTTTTTGCAAATTATAATGATGTGTGTCGCTATTAGAGGTGATCCTCCGAAAATAATCTAGTGATATAGATTTAAATAGATATTTCAGAGGGAATTGAATGAAAATTGCAGTATATCATCCTCTTCACTCTATGGAATCAATAAGTAGAAAGAAACAGCTTTTGATATATCGCTTCAAGTGCAGGTCTCTCTTCAAAGAATTTTACCTCCACTTCATCGTGTTAGCTTGCTTCATTTCAAATGCTCGGGTACAGTAAAATCCACTTGGCCCAACTGTCCATCTTCTTGTCGTGAGTGCTTGCGGATAGAAGAGCTCAACTAACTAGTTACCCCATAGAGTGCTTAGAAGGAAATCATCTTATCTAAATCAATTTATTGAAAAATTAATATCACAAAAGATCTCAAAACAAATTTATCTTCTATTAATTTCTGTTAAATTAAATTAATACCATAAAAATCATAAATAATAATAAACGAAGGATAAAACTTCAAATTGATGCATCCATTAACTATTATGTGTTATCCAAATCAGTAATTTGATTATAAAATTCAACGAAAATTAACAAACATAGACGTAGTAGTTTTGGCTTTATTATGGTCAAAATTTTAATTCAAGGTAATTTATCTTGGGATTTTTGTGTTAAAAAACTAATTTTGGGTAAATTTATTCCGGACATACTAATTTACCAATCGGCTAGAGGCGAGGACTCATGAGTTGATCTCATTGGCCTCAGGCAAAGCTCAACCGCCACTTGTTAGGCTTGACAATGCTGTTGCCGTGCAAGGTCCAATCGCCGTGGCTTAACAACTAGCTAGGGGAGGAAAAAGGGAAGGAAAAGGGAAAAAAATAATAAAATATATAAGAATATAATTACAATTAAAATTGGCTGGATAGATTCAATTGGAAAAACGTAAAAATATGTAGAACTCAATTAGCAAAATTAAAATGTTTGGAATTAAATTGACAAAGTATAAAATATTTATGATTTTTTGCATAATTTTCTTACACAGAAAAAAAAGGGAAAACAATCACATCATAAGATCAAAACAATAAGGTAAGATTAGCAAAACGAAAGTCCATCAAACTGGCAAGTTACCAGTGAGATCGGCCATGTTGAGGTTCTCTATCACATTGCGCAAGAATCAAGTGTCTCACCGCTGAGTTGGCAAGACGGTCTCAACCAACCATAATTTTCTCCCACGTGGACAGTCAAAGAAACATCTCGGCGCCACGTCGGCGGTCTCCAGTGAGGGCAAAATCGGGAAAATGGCACGCCGATCGTTCGACGGCCCATCAACCGCCGCCTCCCTCCCTCTCTCTCTCTCTCTCTCTTTGCTTTCAACTTCCCCTCCAAGCTCCGGTTCAAAAGAGCTCCCTACGAAAAGACAGCGAAGAACATGAAGTACGAGCAGCGGCTCGAAGCAGCCGCGAGCATCGTGCTCGCCGCCGACGCGGCCGCCGCCGGCGCGCCGATCGACGGTCCGGAGCTGGGGCTCCGGGCGACCTTGAAGCCTCACCAAGCGGAAGGAGTCTCGTGGCTGATTAGGAGGTACGACCTCGGCGTCAACGTCGTTCTCGGTCAGTGTCGCTTCTTTTGTCTCTGAACTCGCGTTTTTGTCGGTACTCGCCGGTGAGGAATGTGGGAGAATCGGCTCTGACGATCGGAATTTCTCTGGTGGTGGTGGTGCAGGAGATGAGGTACGGCCTTCTTCATTTTTCATTTTTCATTCTTTCCCTCTGTGCTGGTTTTGGGAGGCCGTTGTTTCGCCTCTCGACGGCGAAACGTTTTCTTTGGCAGTATGCATTGGGGATTGTTTGAACATTTGTTTCGTTTTTCTTTTCCTTTTTTCTTTTGTTGATAGAAGCTGCTAGTTTTACCCAATACAATACATTGTGAAGGGGCAAGCGCTTGCGACCTTGTTCTGAATTGCAATAATCAGGGCATTATGCTGATTTCTTGCTTCTGGACTTACTGTTTTGGAGTTTAATGACTCGAGGGTACTTTTGAGAATGACTGCCTAGTTCCTAGTGAGAAACTATATATGTTAAGTTTTACGCACGTTAAATTCGTTTCACTTTGAGTTGGCAATATAATCGTGTTAAAAGGTGTCAATACATGGCGAGAAATGCCACCCTACTCCATATGATGTCCCTCGAGCTGCAAGAACTTCACCTTTTATTTGCTCATATTGGATGCGCTCGATTGTGCTTGCTACGACACTAGTAAATGGTCGCTGGTCGTACATCTATCAGTATCATTGGATAAGGACTTCCTTATCTTTGCGTCTCTGCCTTTAAAGTTAATCTAACTTAGTTGTTCGCAGATGGGATTAGGGAAGACATTGCAAGCTATTTCATTGTTGAGCTATTTGAAGGTTTCTCAGTTGTCATCTGGGCCATTTTGTGAGTTAGAAGGAGTTTGCTTTGATATGATTCTTAACTAGCTCCTTATTTCTGTTAGTTGTCTGATTATCCTTCTTGTTCTGTTCTTTGATGCACCTTAGTGGTGTTATGTCCTCTTAGCGTGACCGACGGCTGGGTGTCAGAGATAGTCAATTTTGCCCCCAACTTGAAGGTTCTTAGATATGTTGGCGAGAAAGAAAACCGTCGCAGTCAGCGTAAAATGATGTATGATCACGTGAAACAGCATCATTCATCAACTGATGTGAGTTTATCGAAGCAGCACATGAATAATTCACTTTTATTCTTCTGGTTTTAACTTAAATGTGTTGCTGGCTGTTGATGGACAACTGATTTGGTGAAATCTGTTTGCAGGCTTTATCTCTACCATTTGATGTACTATTGACAACATATGACATTGCATTGATGGATCAGGAGTTTCTTTCCCAAATACCCTGGCAATATGCGATAGTTGATGAGGCTCAGCGTCTTAAGAATCCTTCAAGTGTATGTCCTAGCATATGAGAAATTTGTAAGATTATCTGCAAGCACCTGATCAGGAGCATGGCAGCCTGCTCTAGGCTTCAAAGGTCAAATGGGTGGGTTTGGGAAAGGGCCATACACAGAAAAGATCGCCATGCACAATGGCGTGATTGAGCCCTGCCTAGTCCAAATATTAGTATACTATTTTTCTATTGGGATAGACTTGGGTTACGAAGTTAGAGGTCCTACCCTCCTGCCCATTTGAGCTAGTCTACTGCATAGACATTGTATTGCATCTTTTTATGCTGAATGTTGCTTGACACTTCATATAGTTGATTTGGTAACTCTAACTTTCCTTCACTATGGGTCAAGTTATAACTCCATACTAGTCAAACTGAATAAGTTCTTGGAGATGCACTTTTTTCATGTGGATAATAGCAAACTTTAGCCATTCTCTTTGTAATTCTTCGTCTATGCTTTTGTCTATATTCACCATATGAAGAGATGTAGCTTTTCCTTGCATTATCATTCTTATTTATCATGCTTTCCAAATTGCAGAGGTATGCATTTTCCACATGTTATTATTACTGGAAGCAGCTAAAAATATCAAGAACTTTGTAGGTACTCTATCGGGTCCTCATGGACCGATATATTATTCCAAGGCGATTATTGATGACTGGCACTCCCATTCAGAACAACCTCTCTGAACTATGGGCATTGGTGCATTTTTGTATGCCGTTAGTCTTTGGTACGCTGGAAAAGTTTCTTTCTACATTTAAGGAGGCCGCAGATCCTTCATCAGGTTATCTATACTAACGCGTAAAAATTGATTTACTTTTGGTTTTTCTTCTTCGTAATATGATGTTTCCTTGTGGACAGTCTTCCAAACTTTGATCTGGCTACATCCATGCCATTTTTAGCCTAAGAGGGAGGGGAAAAGTGGAAGTCCCTTTCTAAATTGTTTAACCATATGAATTGTCTTTCCCCAAGCTGGTTCAATCTCTTTAACTAATCATTGGAAAATGCTTGTTGCATAGATTTCTCAAGTGGATTGTCATACTGAAAATCGCACCAATGGAAAGTTTAATGATGAAAGGTGAAACTTGATCGTGGAAGCTACCAAACTCTAGTAACCTCTTTTGATGTAAAATGAAAAATTGTTTAGACATTCACTGCACTTTTGGGTGTTTCAGGAAGTAACTCCATATACTCTAATGGTGGTGACTTGAGAGTACTCTTTATATTAGTGAGAAGAGTCTTGTTGTTCAACTCTTGTTAGGGATTTTAGTGTAATGACCAATGTGGTAACTTTAGAGGTTGTAACATCACCTCTGTTAGAAACCTAGTGAATGTTGGACAAATAGACTATTTTCACTAGTACACAAAGTATAAGGGGTAAAATCACAAAAATAAAAAAGTAGGGGTGACTTGCTGATAAACCACGTTTCAGAGAATGCAAAATATTATTCGGAATGTATCTTATAGCAATGAATGCGTAAATACTTATAGGACCCCCTTTATTGTAGTAGTTTCAATCATCTCTGACATTTGTGTACTGCAACTAGGATAATGATTTATATTTGTCTCTGTTTAGAAGAGTTGTGGCTCTGATATGTAACAACGGATGGAAGAGTTAAATGCACAAAAGTGGAAATTACTATTGTAGCAGCCTTCTATATCGACCAAAAAAAAAGGAGCAAAAGAATAACAATGCACATACTACTTTATCATTCTTATAATAAGGTGCCCTTGCCTATATGTCCGTCTAAATACTATTTCGACAACAAAACGTGTTTTGTTGTTTATCATGGTAAATAGCAGTGTTTTGTTTAATATATATATTCTTTTCTGTATTTTCATGTTTCTTGCTGAACCGTTTTTTATGGAAAGATACGATATGCTTTGGCTTCATTTAGGTGGAGGGAAGTGTGAGGAAATGGAAGGAAGTGATGACAAGGAGCAATGCTTTTTGTCTTTGAACTGAAAAAAAAACAGTGAGACAGGTTCAAGAAGGGAAACATTTTCTTTGGGACCCATTTTTTCATTTTCTCTCAAAATTAGCAGGAAATAAAGGAATAGTTTCTCACACATGACTGGCCCAGACTACTTTTGCTAAATTGTCAAAGGAATTGTGGCTTCTTTATTCTTCTTTTCCTTAAATGTCTTCTTTCTTTTCCTCCTCACTTCAATTTGCAAGTGTACTGTTACTCTAGCTATTGAGGTGTTCATTTGAATAGTTTTGATTGGTCTTGTGTAGCTCATGATGAAACCAAGGTCACGAAGCAGGTCAGAAGTTTGAGACATATATTGAGAGCATTTATGCTACGCCGAACTAAATCTGAACTTATCAAGGGTGGGACATTGGTGTTGCCTCCTCTTACTGAGATAACAGTGTAGGTCGTCTACCTGGGGTTAGTGGAATTTAAAATCTAATTCAACATTTTTTAGATTCGTATTCTTTTTCGATAAAGTAATAAATCCTGGGATGTACTAAAACGTTGCTATGATACATTCTTTTGGCAGAATGGCTCCGATGGTTGACTTGCAGAAAAAGGTGTACTTGTCAATACTGAAGAAAGAGCTTCCAAAACTCCTTGCACTATCTTCTGGAGCTTCTAGTACTCAATCCTTACAGAATATTGTAAGAGTGAATTTAACGATTTTTTTCGAGATGAAAATTGCTATTTTCCTTAGAAACTGTGTTGAATACTGAGATGCTTTACTTTCTATGATCATGGATATTCAGCTGTTTTGATTACTATTAGGATTGTGAGAATTTAGTGGGATTACAGTTGACTGTCCTAAAAGCTTAAGCTTGTTAGATGAAGGCATGGTTTATTATTGAAATATTCTAATACTCCCTCTTATGCTTAGTTTGGTCTTTTGCTTAGTACTAAGTGTGGAAATATTTAATTGGGGAGGCAAATGGGGCTTGGAAAGATTTGAATTCAGGACCTTTAACTTTGATACCATTTGTTGGGAGCGAGCAGCAGAACCTCGATACCTTTACCTAGGGAGATCGCTAAGAGGGAGCCTAAATACGAGCTTGTCAACTTATCTAGTTGGACCTATCTCACTCAAAAGCTTAAGCTTATTAGATGAGGGCGTGGTTTATTATTTAAATACTCTAATAAAAAAAATATTGTAGATAATTTGGTGGGAAAGTCGAAAGGAGACATTGGGGTGTTAGTCAATAGCAGGACGAGTTTGGATCAGCGAATATAGGACCTCAATCGTAGTTAGGATTGCCCTCTCTTGAAACCATGCCAGACTCGATTCCCGTGTCCAATGTGGGAGCTGAAGCTCAACTTGAGACGCTAGATTCGAACAGCAGTTTTTCTGGCCAATTAACCATATTCAGATCCTTTTCTTGAACAAGGAAAGTCTTAAGAATTTTTTCTAACTACAGAAAATCCTAGGATATTTGTAACTTGGTCCAAAGCTTGACCATATACCCAAAGCCCTTATTGCAAGTTAAATGGGTCAAAAAGCCCAGAGGCCTAGGCTGCTACCATCCCTAAAAAGAGATGGCTACGCCTTGTAAACTTAAAACTATGCTTCTAGACGAAATGAAAGCCATTAGCCTTTGGTTTAGGAATGAAAATAGCATTGGAAGGTTCCTCCTAACTGTAATTCTTTTTTTTTTTCAGAGACTATTGTCTCTTCCACATACACTAAAATGGATTCTCTTTTGGCCGATGTCCTTATTGAGCGAGACAAAGAAAGGAGACATTCAGGAGTATTGTCATCTAACCTTTTTGTATAATACCATCAGGTTGTTCTATAAATTGTCAATGTCAATAGTTCGATATTCTGGCTGTAAATTAAGCCTGGTATTCCTTTGGGTTAACAATGGAAGAGGAAACCTGTTGTTCCTGTAATTTGTTCACAACCAAACTATGCTATCTAGTTCATAGGCTTAAAGCTACCTTCTTTTATTCTTTAAGATCAATAAGATTAATACTATATATGCCTGTGTGAGCTCTTTATGTGTATGGGTTTTCACCCCTTTGTTTCCCCATACTTCTATCTTTTACCTATAAAAAGAAAGGATCAAGTTTATTGGAACAATTGGTCACCAAAATATGGATAAAAAGCATTTAACCTGTGGAAGTGGTAAGCACATACTTTACGTGCATAGGCTGGAGAAAAATGTTTCCAGTCATATGAGATCATTTGAGGCTGTTGATTGTTTCAAAAGCTCTGTGGTGCTTGGCCCTAAAGCCATTCCTGAATTTAATTATAGACTAGAGAATTTCCCATTTCCCCACACAAATAATAGTCAATATCTCGTGGTGCCATAGTTGGAGTTCTAAACCAAGTTGAGGTCAATCGTATAGCTCTCACTGTTGTAAAGCTATCATTGGTATGTTTTATGTATCTACTATGGGCCAAAATTACCGATTATATTTGATGTGTCAAATTTGCTGAAGTCATTCCTCTTTGTATTGCTCATTTTATTACTTGTCTGTAGGTAATGCAGTTGAGAAAAACCTGCAGCCACCCATATCTATTCCCCGGTATTGAACCTGAACCATATGAAGAAGGTGAACATCTGGTTGAGGTAGGATCACTTGTAAGCAGATCTCTGAATTCTGTTTGCTGAAAACGAAATTGTTCTGTGGATGCAAATATGTAACATCGGCGGTAAATTTGAAAAATTGATGGTAAATAAAAAGTGGTCAATAATGTGTTGGTCTGGTCAACAGTTTGTAAGTTACCAGTGAAATGATAATTTTACCATCGATTTGAAAAATGATGGTAAACAAAAAGTGATCAATAATGCGTTGGTATGGTCAATGGTTTGTAAGTTACCAGTGAAATGACAATTTTACCATCGGCAAGCCCCACAGTAGATTACCACTTACTTTCAGATTTACAAGTTGACGTGTAACTGTTTGTAGGTTACCAATGAAATGACAATTTTACCTTCTACAAACACAATAGTAGACTATCACTTTTAGATTTCAGAGTGGCAGCATAACTGTTTGTAAGTTACTGTCACAAAGCTGATTAGAGAACCCGTAGCAAATAGTAAGAGAGAAAGAAGAAGAGAGAAAGAATAGAGAAGAGGAGAAGAAGGAGAACGTAAAAGAAAGAAACAAAGAGGGGGGTGTAGAATTCTGTAGTAATTGAAACCCTACACCCATTGTGTTTATATTAAATATAAATTGTATATGACCATAATACCCTTATGTAAATAAAAACGAAATAAAACTCTGAAAATAAAAGAATAATTCAGTTAAAGTAACTTAACACTCCCCCTCAAGCTGGAGCATATAGGTCACCCATGCCTAGCTTGGAACAACCAGCAACAAAAGCAGGACGAAATAATGCTTTGGTAAATCTATCAGCAAACTGATCTCTAGAGGCAATGTAAGGAGTAGCAACCAGTTTCTACTTCACAGCATCACGAACAAAGTGATAGTCAACTTCTATATGCTTAGTTCGCTCTTTAAAAACAGGATTCCCAGCAATATAAATAGCTGCTTGATTATCACACATCATATCAATAGGTTGATTAATAGAAAATCCAAGCTCCTGGAGAAGAGATTTCAACCACAACAATTCGGCCACAATATTCTGCTCGCAAGATTAGAACAAAACAAAGAAATTGAGTTATGTGTATATTCTAGAGCATTATCTGTTCGCAAAATTTTAAGGGATGTATTAAACTGATTAGTAACCTCGCGATGAAATAATTGGAAAACATGTAAAAATTCAGAACGGTCATGAAGCATATAGAGCCACGTTAAACGAGAATAATCATCCACAAAAGTAACAAAGTACTTAAAACCATTTCTACTAGCAATACGGGAAGGTCTCCAGTTGTCCGAATGAACAAGTTCAAGTAAAGTAGATGAATGAGAATCATTACGACTAGGAAAAGAACTACGATGATGTTTCCTAAGTTCACAAGCCTCACACTCAAGAGTAGAAATTGATTTATACTCGGGAATTATTTGTTGTAACTTAAATAAAGATAAATGCCCTAAACGATAATGCCATAATAGGGGGGGTAATAGAACTAGCAGCTAGACCATTGGCATCAACAGTGGAGACACCATTTAGATAGTAGAGTCCATCACGTTCATGCCCTCCACCAATCGTCTTCTTTGTCTGAAGGTCCTGAAAGACGCAATGAGACGGGTAAAATGTAACTGAACAACTAAGAGCTTTAGTTAACTGGCTAACAAATAACAAATTTAAAGGAAGTTGGGGAACATATAAAACAAAGGACAAAGATAAGGAAGATGTAAGTGAAACAGTCCCTGATCCAACCACTTGAGTCGAGGAACCATAAGCTAAAATAACTTCTGATGAAGGACTAGAGTTATGGTGGGAAGAAAATAGTTCTTGCTTACCCGTCATATGACTAGAAGCTCCCGAGTCAATGACCCAAGAGGTGTTAGGAGACAAAGTAGAGAAAGAGGCCACGTTACCTGTACATGTAAGAGTGGCAGTGGATGAGAAATTGGAAGCCTCTAGTTGTTGGACACGTTTGATGAGTTGTGAAACCATATCATCTCGAGCCGTAGACTCAGAAGAACTACCCTTAGGTGGGATTGATCGGTTCATGTCACTGTAAGACACATTTCGAGCACTCCCTTCAGACACAGCAGTATTTGCAGTAACTAATCGTTGAGCCCACTCAGGCTTGCCATGTTTGGCCCAACAAGTGTCAACAATATGACCGGATTTGCTGCAGTATATACACTGACGACTATCTCGATCAAAACTTTGTCCACTACGTCCACCACCACGACTACGACCTCCCCTGAAACCACGACCTCTATTGGAAAATGCACCACGACCATGACCACCACTACTAGCCACAAATGCTGAATTGTCTTTAGATGACGTAGAAGACGGAGGGACAATGTACTGAATTCGACAAAATGCTTCATTCATAGAAGGAACTCTCTCTCTAGCAAGAAGTTGACTCTTCACAGGCTGTAAGTTGGCATTCAAGCCAGATAAAAACTTGGCCACTTGAAATTCAGCTCGTTGTGTCTTAAGTCTCTCAAGATCAGTAGTGACGGGCTGATAAAGATTGAGTTCTTCCCACATACCTTTCAAAGCACTATAAAAGTCGCCAAGAGACTTGTCTCCCTGTTTAAAATTAAAGATCTTCTCATATAGTTCATAAACTCTAGACATATTTTTGTCTTGTGAGTAACTCTCCATAAGATCATCCCATACTCTCTTAGTAGTTGTGTGGAACATGACATTAGCAGCGATGTATGGTTCCATGCTATTCCATAACCACACCAGAAGTGTATCATTCTCTCTCATCCAATCACTATAGTCTCTAGAATTTTCAGCAGGAGGGTCTGTGGTAAGATAATGAAGTTTCCCTTTGGCATTAATATAGACCTTCACAGCTTGGGCCCATAACAAGTAATTGGAGGATCCATTTAATTTAATAGTGGTAATTTGAACATTGACACTATCTGGAGGAGCCTTAGTATTACTCATGACGATAATCTGAATATAAATATATCTACCACTAATCAAGAAGGCTGAAACTTTAGTGCAAGAAACAAAACAGCAACACTAATGTATAATCAGATGTAATTGGCTCCATCAATTAACCAAAGGGATGCTGAAAACTCATAAATATAGACTGCTGTATAGAAGAAAATATCTGACTAGAAATCTCGATTCAAATAATTATATGTTTGATGGAAACCCAGCAAGACCAGTCAACCATAATCAATAAAGTACTCTGATTCTTGAATCCGCTGATTAGTAAGTGTTGTAATCCATGTTCACAAACCGAACCTGAATCTGATATCTTTTGATCTCATATGTATCAAGACTTGAAGAGAAAACAGATAAAAATTGCAGCTTTAGGTGGCTGCGCACCAGAGAAGTAGGGTTATTAGGGGATTCTCAAACTAGCAATAAAGTACTCTGATTCTTGAATCCGCTGATTAGTAAGTGTTGTAATCCATGTTCACAAACCGAACCTGAATCTGATATCTTTTGATCTCATATGTATCAAGACTTGAAGAGAAAACAGATAAAAATTGCAGCTTTAGGTGGCTGCGCACCAAAGAAGTAGGGTTATTAGGGGATTCTCAAACCAGCAATAGGATCAAGAAATCAGGTAGTTAGATCTGCTCTGATACCATGTCACAAAGCTGATTAGAGAACCCGCAGCAAATAGTAAGAGAGAAAGAAGAAGAGAGAAGGAATAGAGAAGAGGAGAAGAAGGAGAACGTAAAAGAAAGAAACAAAGAGGGGGCCGTAGATTTCAAACCCTACACCCATTACGTTTATATTAAATATAAATTGTATATGACCATAATATCCTTATGTAAATAAAAAAGAAATAAAACTCTGAAAATAAAAGAATAACTCAATTAAAGTAACTTAACAGTTACCAAAGAAATATCAATTTTACTATCCACAAACCAGTAGTAGAGTACTATCTACTTTTACAAATAGGTGCGTAACTATGTATAAGTTATCAATGGAAAAAAGCAATTTTGTCAACAAATAATAGTAGATTGTCACTTATTTTAGATTTATAAATGGGTGCTTACCTGTTTGTAATTTACTAAAAAATAACAAACTATCCACAAAGACAATAGTAGATTACCGTTTACCGCTATGATTTAGTTTTGTGTTGTAAATGTATGAGTTACTAGAACATTGACAATTGTTAGTCTTTAACATTGTTAGTAAAGTACGTCATATACCTGACCAATAGATAGTAGGTTGCACGATGTTATCCCCATTATTAGAAATTAAGGATGCTGTTACAAATTTATAACTGAAAGGAACGTTGTTCATATTGGGCCAAATAGAAATTTTAGACGCCTCCTTTTTTTCAATTGCACAGAAAAGTTCTATGCAAAGGTTGGGTCCCTTGTAGTTGGAAGGCTCACAGGAGGACGGAAAGAAACAAGGGATTATTTGCTTTCTTAAGCTGTTGAATCTGGACTGAGCTATAATGTGGAACCGTCTGCTTAAGTTGGCTTCTATAAGTAGATTTGAGCTTTGTCTGAACTATCCCTAGTTCTGATCTATTTCCATTTGTCTTTACTTTCATAAACAGGCTAGTGGTAAACTGATTATATTGGATCAACTTCTCTGCAAACTACATACTTCCGGCCACCGTGTTCTTCTTTTTGCCCAGATGACCCACACGCTTGACATTCTACAGGTTCTAATCCTCCTATTACTGATTTGTCATATACAGCATCTGTTTAGCTAAGAGTTTTCAAATGCAACGCAGGATTACCTGGAGCTTCGGAGATATTCTTATGAGCGTCTTGATGGATCAATTCGGGCTCAAGAACGTTTTGCTGCAATTAGAAGCTTTAGCCAACGATCAGTAAAAGACGATCAGAACTCTGGACCTAATCAAAATGGTGCATTTGTTTTCATGATATCCACAAGGGCTGGTGGAGTTGGCTTAAATCTGGTAGCTGCTGATACGGTGAGTATCTCATTAAAAAGCTAATCGGTCTGCTTTTTCCCCCAGTAATATGAGATGAAACATATGCTCGTCAGCCTGTATGTCATGGCTAACAATTACCACAGAAGTCATGGTCGAGTTTAGCTTTCTTCTTGTATTGGTCAGGACCCTTCAAAGCTTTTCCACCTATTCATTTAAACATTTGATTGAATTTTGGTTTTCGGTTGCCATGAAGGACTCAGATGCATATTTGAATACACTTCCTGTGGGACAATACTGGTCGGGAATCAAACTTAGTGGTGATTTGTATCAAGGCTGCTTGATTGAATGTGAAGGAGCATGTGTGACACTGTGATGACAACAAAGAATAGAGCATAGACCACAAACATGATAGTCTCTCTGTTGCAGTATAACACTGAATCTGAGAGACTGTAAAGTAATTGGTTTTAAGATTTTTTTTTTCCCCCATTTATGAATGGCAGAGGTGGACTGCTGACTTTTCAAGCTAAAAATGAGCTTGGCAGCAACAGTTTCATCCTTCCTTTTACTCGGGGAGTTTTTTTCTAGATTTTGTCCAAAGAAAAATATAATTCATTTATTGTAAAGTTCTGAGAGTAAAGTTGGTAGAAGTTGACGTCAGTTTTTATGTTCTTTATCAATTTTTTAATCTGAAAATTATAAGTTGGAGGTAATGATTATGAAGAAAAATCTCAACTCTGGTGATGATGGATGTGATGCCATCACAGAAAATAATTCTAGTTAGTCATATAGGAGAAAGTTTGAGTTATGATTTGATGTGGGAATAAATCTGTGAGACCACGTCCAATTATTCAAAAGATTAAGTTGTTTGGTGAAGGCGTAGTGAAATTATATCTAAAATCCCCATCCATCTATTTGGGAAATGGAATTTGGCCTAACACTAAAGCAAAGCAAATAAGATGTTGAGGGACCCAGAGAGTTCTGAAAACGGAATGTTCTGCTTTGATACCATATAGAAGTCAAGTTGAGAGATTCAGACTGAATAGGTGACATTCTCTGCGGCACCATGTGTGTAATTTATAATTACAATATATGGTGACCTTCATGCGTGATACTGTAAGCTAAATATGTACTCATACCAATTATTACAAGTACTCCTCATAGTAGCCATTCTATCAAATTGATCATTGCCAGTTGAATTTTTTGGATAGGTTATATTTTTCGAGCAAGATTGGAATCCCCAGGTGGACAAGCAGGCTCTGCAGCGTGCTCACCGGATAGGTCAAATGAGTCATGTGTTATCCATAAACTTGGTCACGGCACGTACAGTTGAAGAGGTAAGACTTCATGCTTTGATGCTAGCACTGACGACCTGTACTTACTCTAAAGTTTTCATTAATCAAAGGTTATCATGAGGAGAGCACAGAGAAAAATGCTCCTTAGCCAAAATGTCATAGGAGATGGTTCTACAGAGAAAGGAGATGAAAGTGAAGTTGTTGAAACTGGTGATTTCCGCTCCATCATATATGGGCTTCAAATGTTTGATCCTACTGAGATTAATGCTAAGTTGGGTGAATCAAAGCTGTCTGAAGTGAATGCTGTGGTTGAAAAGATAATTGCAATGCGCCATGAATTGGGCAAGGATGAGAGGAAATTTGAGATTGATCCTGCCAATGTAACAGACACCGGCGAACTTATTGTGGAAGGAAGTTCTACTTCTGTGGCTTTTGATCCTGGTTTTGATGAGTCTTCTTATCTTTCATGGGTTGAAAAATTTAAGGACACATCACAGGCTAGTATCGAACAGAATGAGCTTTTGAGGCCCAGGAGGGCCTTAGAACCTGAGGATAGGCGTTTAAGTATTGAGAATGCAAAGAAGAAGGCAGAGGAAAAAAAGTTGTTAAAGTGGGAATCCCTTGGATACAATTCATCATCTGTCAAGGAACCTATTTTGCCTATTGACAGGGACATATCATCAGATTCAGGTTCTCTCCATTTTGTTTATGGAGATTGCACACAACCATCTAAAGTTTGTCCTTCTGAAAACTCCATCATATTCAGGTTAGATACTTTGAAATTGGAGTCTACTTTTATCCAGTTTATTTTAAATATGATATTACATATGAACCTTTTGAATTGCTGTAAGCAGGCCATCCTCCTTATATTTTCTCAACTTCTCCCTCTTATTTTCAATAAAAATTTATATAAAAGCCCCGGAATAATTCACAATGTGCCTTTAGGATTCATTTCATTAAGTAATGTGTAATTTCATGTAAGAATTGGATTAGCTATAGATTATTTTTCCTTGAATATTTAATTATGTAAGGTTACTATTCTACATTTATTACTTGACCATTGCAATCAAGGATTCATAAAGAATGAGCAATTTTTGTCTACAATGCAATTCCTTGTTGAAATTAATCCAGAGTGCATCCCCAAATTTTAAAGAGCACTGAATTTGCCTCATTGAGCTTGCCACAGTCTCACTCAGGTTTATAATTCCATTGCCCATTTTATTGGAGTGATCATCTTATTTTTGTTTCATATTTCCTCAAAAGTTGAAGCTCCAACCTTCTCCAATTCGCTTTGAGATTCACTTCCTAAAACACCCTCAGGAAACCTCTCCTATGAACTAAAGCACAATTTTCAACGAAACACATGAGAAGTGCGGGGATTGTAATCGTAGTTATCTTTTGGAGCCAATGGTCTTTCAGGAAAAAAAAAGGGTGCTCTACCAATTTTAAAGCCTCTTACCTCCCCAATCTCCAAATGCCATACCTTGCCGATGTTTATTCTGATAGTTGAGGAATGTCATGCTTCAAATAGACAATTTCTTGATGGTTGAATCACTTACTTCTGGCAGTTGCATAGACAACTCTGGGAAATGGGGCCATGGTGGGATGTTCAATGCTTTGGAGAAACTTTCCTCAGATATTCCTGCAGCATATGAACGTGCTTCCAAATTTGGGGACCTGCATCTTGGTGATCTTCATCTCATAAAGATTGATGGTTAGCCATTTTAGATTTGGTCCTCATCTAGAATACTTAGCTTAGTACATGATATGTTGTAGTCTGAGCAAGAGGAAAATTGAATGGTCTTCAGTTAATGACATGTGAGGTGTTTGAAAGTCTTGTTGGTGCAATGAATATGTCATTTGAGATATTCAGGTGCTATAGGCATTCATTCATGAATTATAGATACTTTGTTTGTCTTGAACTTATCCCACATAACCTTTCAGAGTTTACATAAGTCTTAGATGCAGTTATTTCCTGATCCTAAAACTTTTTGGTTGAATCCTTTAATTTAACAGTCACTTCTTCTGCCTAAACTTTTCTTGGTCGAGTCCTTTAACATAATAATAACGTCAACTTTCAATTCCCTATATTCCTTGCATGTAAATACTTGTTTATCTTATTCGTTGCATTCAATTCTAGTGTGTTCTTTATCTAAGTTTTGTTGGGCTTGCATGTGAGAGTGGATGTTAAAGTCATCCCGTTTCTTTGTTACGGGTTTATCCTGGCCTTATATGCACGCTACTTCTTCCTGATTAAGAGTGTGGTTTTGGGACCTATGGTTAACTGTCATGAGACTTTTGAGTTTCCTTTCTGTTTCATATATAGCTTTGTTTTGCTGAATAGGGTGCACTGCAGACCACGAACATGAGCAGAATGTGTGTGATGATCATACTGAATGGGTGGCTTTGGCTGTTGTACAATCGTATAACCCAAGGCGTAAGGCTCCCCGAAGCAACATCTCTTTGCCTGACTTAGAACATTGCCTCTCAAAGGCGTCCTATTCCGCTGCTCAGAATTCTGGTAAAGCTTCTGTTCATTGGTTGGGTGCTTTATAAGATGATAACATATGATCCTTCTGCTTCATCCTTCTCCACGTCTTAATTTTATATGTAACAGTACTTTTACACTGAAAGCATCACCTGGTTTTGTTTTATGATTAATCCTTACACTGACAAGTGTTTTGAAGTTGTCGTGGAATTGGAACTTTCTGTGTATTAATTCTAAATTTTTTTGCTCCCCCCAAAAGCTTCCATTCACATGCCGCGTGTTGGCTATCAAGATGGATCAGATCGCTCGGAATGGTACACCGTGGAACGCCTTCTTCGGAAATATGCCGCGATCTTTGGCATAAAGATATTTGTGTATGTCCCAGCCTTCCCTCCCTCCCTCCCTCCCTCCCTCCCTCCCTTTCTCTGTCTCAATCGATTCTACCCTTTTTGGACAGGTACTATTATCAACGTCAGTCATGAGACCAGTTGCTGTCATTGACCCCATAACATTGCTGAAAGCTACGGTTTTCCACAGTTTCTCCACTGGAGTTGTGATGGTCGAATCGACCCTCATTGTAACCTCTAATGTCATGCTTGCTGCTCACAGTATTTATTGCCCAACAATGATTTGGTGCCCTGGTTTAACCTGTGGAAGAGCCCTCTTGATCCTTTGTATGTTCATGCTGGGCAAGGTTCATCATGTATTTATATCCACTCTTTTGCAAACAAGAAAGATGCCAGAACCTATGTGAATAGATTGTGCCATAGATCGTGCCACTTTCTTTCTCCCTAAGTCAACAATGATTTTCGTTTGCCTAAATAGAATAGAGCTAGCGATGATGGTCCAGGATGGTCCATGAATGTCACTGATGCTGCCGAATCACCTATTCATTGCCTAGGTTTAGCTCTTCTGTCCAACAGGAGGGCTCAAGATGTGCCTCTCTGGCTACAATTGATCTGATCTGAAGAAGAGACGTCCATAGGATAGAATTGATCTCTAGAATTCTGTCCTGAAGTAGCATCACCTCCCATCTTGTTAAAAATGTCCGTTTTAGGCCTGCGTTTGATTCAATTACATTTAACAAGTGAGAGGAATAGAAGGGTATTTTCTTTAGCAAAGCAATTTTTCCCAAATGTGTAGAAAGCTTTTGCATGTTCTGCACATTTGGTCCTCACTCCTGGCCAGACCCGAAGAAATGCGGCGAGCGTGGACCCATTTTCTGTTTGCAAATATGATGCAGCATTACGCTGGGAATGGTAAGATCGAATTGGAGCGTGTAATTTGCTCACAGCGTCATTGCATACTTATCTATCAACGCACTATTTTGGCACGTCCTTTCTTTGATAATTAGACAATTAGTTGGGACTAATTATACCGGACCTCTTCATTTCATCTTTTTATGCACTTATACAGAGCTCGATCTATGCTGCCTTTAACCGTAGTTCAGCTCAACGATTATCAATCTAGGTGGTTGAATTTCGGTAGTCAAGGTTGAGCCCTTCAAAATGGAAACGACAATGCGCATAAAGCTTCAATGGCAATGGTACCGTTCGACAATAAAATGGTTGACAGTGCCATCGCTCATCGAATCAAGTGTCCTACCAAGTGAATACCCGCCCGGACGCCCATCCTTCTGTTCCAACAAATTGGCCTATCGGCTAGCCCTAGAACTTCAATTCAGTACAAGGTGATGAAAGGAACTCATAGAATGTAGATTTGCACGTTGTATAATATAAGCCAACGAATGGTAAGTAAGAAATGGTTTGAGTGTGTACAGCAGAAGGAAAAAGATCACTGCCTTATAGATGAATTGCTTCTTCTAATTGGCCAAAGGACTAAAATAAATGGGGTCATCACATTCCTGTTCCGCAAACAAGAACGCACCGAATCACATAAAACTAATCATTCATCCTTGTTCAATGCCTCCTTTTTCTTTAAAACCCAACTCTGCCCTGAACTCTTATTTATATGCTCACACTTCAAACAGAGGATCCACCACACAACCCTTTCATCTTCAAGAGCTCCTCCTCCTCCTCCCTCCTTTGGGTGCCACAAGATGTCGAAAGTCGATGCCAATGGCTCTGCCAAACCTCGTCCTGCTTCGACCAGGCGGTCTCCCACTCCAGGAAAGGCCACGATTCTTGCGATTGGCAAGGCCTTCCCCAGCCAGGTGATCCCGCAGGAATGCTTGGTGGAGGGGTTCATCCGGGACACCAAATGCGAAGACGCTTCCATCAAGGAGAAGCTTGAGCGCCTCTGTAAGCATAACCACTCTGTACCCGATCATTGAATATCGCAACTCCATTCTCTTCGGTCTCTAGAATGCATATGGCCAAAGTAAATGTGATTCGAAGAATGTGTTTTGTAGAAGGGAAAGAATGTATTCCTGAATTTGTATATCCCCACCAAAATCCGAGGGTTGTACGGTAACTTTTCCTGTTCTTTTAAGTTAGCAACATTAGTCGCAGTACACGTACATTCCTAGATTCACCTAGGTTGATATTTGGAAGAACATCTTCGTTGAACTACAGCCAATCTGTTCACATTGTAGACTCCATAATTGTGGTAGATTTCATTGTCATAGTATCACTAGATTCAGGGGGCATGCAAACACAAAGGTAATACAAGTGAGAGCCTTGATCTATTTTCATTTGCTTAAATGCTCTGCTCTTGAGAGTTAGACAACGTGAGATTGTCCTATCTGCTTTTGACAGGTAAAACCACCACTGTGAAGACAAGGTACACAGTGATGTCCAAGGAGATCCTAGACAAGTACCCTGAACTGGCACGGGAAGGCTCTCCCACACTTAACCAAAGGCTTGAGATTGCCAACCCAGCAGTCACGGAGATGGCTCTCCAGGCCAGCCTCTCCTGCATCAAGCAATGGGGCCGGCTCCCGGGGCACATAACCCACCTCGTCTACGTCTCCTCGAGCGAGCTGCGCCTGCCTGGCGGTGACCTCCACCTCGCGACCCGGCTTGGCCTGAGGAGTGATGTCGGTCGGGTGATGCTCTACTTCCTCGGCTGCTACGGTGGCGTCACTGGCCTCCGTGTTGCCAAGGACATCGCCGAGAACAATCCCGGGAGCCGCGTCCTGCTGACCACGTCTGAGACCACCATCCTCGGTTTCCGGCCCCCGAACAAGGCCCGCCCCTACGACCTCGTGGGGGCCGCCCTGTTCGGGGACGGTGCGGCGGCAGCCATCATCGGGGCGGACCCCTTGCCCTGCCATGGAGAGTCTCCCTTCATGGAGCTGAGCCATGCGGCGCAGCGGTTCCTCCCGGGGACCCACGACGTGATCGACGGCCGCCTCTCGGACGAGGGCATCTACTTCAAGCTGGGACGAGACCTGCCTCAGAAGATCGAGGCCAACATCGAGGAGTTCTGCAAGGGCCTCATGGCGACGGCCGGGCTCAGCGAGGGGTTCAACGACGTGTTCTGGGCGGTCCACCCGGGCGGGCCGGCGATCATGAACAAGCTGGAGAACACGCTGAAGCTGAGGAGCGACAAGTTGGAATGCAGCAGGAAGGCGCTGATGGACTACGGGAATGTGAGCAGCAACACCATTTTCTACGTGATTGAGAACATGAGAGATGAGCTGACGAAGAGAGGAGGTGGTGAGGAGTGGGGGCTTGCACTGGCGTTCGGACCGGGCATTACATTTGAAGGCATTCTCATGCGCAGCCTTTCATAAGAAAAGTGGGATTGTCCGAAGTCCCATTTGGGTTTTCAGTGGGAAATTGCTGAATGTGTCTTACAATTCGGTACCTTATTGCAATCTAAAGCGGAAATGTAAGGAGGAATTTGAATTTGAGATTTTTAGTCTCTTCCGAGTTTTATTATGCAAGTGAGATATTTATATTGGTAAATCATTACTTGTATTGCATTAGTGCGTGATATTATGAAAAATTTATGGATCGGAGAACTTTTAGATATCTAGTTGTCGAGAGCAAAACAATCTGCCAATCATATTAGAACTTTTATTTGTCTATTTATCATGTAAAAATAGCCAGATTAATGAGAACAACTCATATATTACGTCGAAGTCTAGAAAAAACATTTCTTGAATGTGCACATGGATTGTACCAAATTCTTCATATATTTATCAATAGAATGAAATTATGTAATTGCTGACCGCACATGGATAATTACCGTTTATCTTCAAAGTGGGAAATATTTCCTAATTTGATTCAAGAAATCGATATTTCCTGTTTTAGGACACAAGCCGGTTTTCACTACAATTTCCAACGGCTTTGTAAATATTCCCTATTTTCAATAAAGGAAACATTTCCTCTTCTGACGCTACCTCGCATCGACTTAAACCCCCACAACCTCAATTCTAACCCCAACGTAATAGCAGCTTCTTGAGTTTTTTCACTTGCGATACTCTTGTGATCTTTCTCAGTTTCTTCGCCACTTCATACTTTCGTCTTCCTCATTTCTCACAATCCAGAACCCGCGATCATGCATTCTCTTCACAAGATCACCTTCCACGGAGAGCAGATTCACACTTGCGTCACCGATGATCCGTCCGTCGTCACTCGTTGGATTATGGAGGTCGAGCGCGCCCACTTGCCCTGGCTGAATCGGCTCGTCGTCGGGCTCGACATCGAGTGGCGCCCGAACCTCGACCCTGGCGTCGTCCATCCCGTGGCTACCCTACAACTGTGCGTCGGCCACAGCTGCCTCATCTTTCAAATTCTCCATGCTGAGTACGTCCCCGCGTCGCTCCATGCATTTCTCGGTAATCTCAACTACACGTTCGTCGGCGTCGGCATCAAGGATGACGCATTGAAGCTGAGCGACGACTATGGGCTTGTTGTGTCCCGCATGGTCGATCTCCGTGGGCTGGCGGTAGGGAGGTGGCGGAACCCATCATTGGGTTATATGGGGCTGAAGAAATTGGTTAAAGTTATGCTTCGCAAAGACCTTGAGAAGCCTAAAGAGGTTACATTGAGTCACTGGGACGAGAAGACATTGACAGCTCGTCAGGTGGAGTACGCGTGCCTCGATGCCTTCGTCACTTTCGAGCTCGGAATGGCTTTGCGAGCATGGCTAGTGGGGAGAGTTCGTGTTGGTTGGTGCGTCGGGGCAAACTGCGTGATGGTACCTAATATGGTCGCCCCTATTTTCCCTCATCAAGTTTGCTCATGAACCGAGTTCTGTAAACATCCTATGAATTTCTTTTTGTTAATAAAGTTTTTTTCTTGTTGGCATTTGCACGAGTTGGTCTGGATGTTCTGTTAATTCCTTTTTCTAAATTGAGTTTGCTCTTGGTGGCAATTAGTGTATCCTAAATCTTGTTCATACTAGCTATCAAACATGAGAACATCCGTGATTTTCCGCGGGGGGGACACAAGATAGAGACGGCAGAATTTGGTTTTGATAAAGTGACGCCTAATGTTTCCCTTGCATTTCGAGGGAGTTTAATCGAGATTAGGCGAAAGATTTTCTAACCACTAATCTTATGTGTCTGCATGTACTTTTACTTTCTGAATTTTTACCTTAATTTAGATCTTAGCATCGATACACCGACTTTTCGGTAATCTTGATATACCTGAGATTTTAACAATATACCCATATTGACACATAAATTCAAATATATATTTTCATGTAGTTTTTAGAATTTGAATTATATTGTAAAAATTTGATGGGAAAAAAAAGGATTACATTTTACTTAAGCTTAAATATACACAAACAAGTCTATATTGAAATTAGTTACAAAAATAGGATCAAAATTTTTCATCAGGGCTAAGCTATTACTAATGATGAGTGCGTGCTTATGGATTACGAGGACCCTCCATGCATTAAATTACACCTATGAAGTCAAACTACTTCATGTAAGGTGTGACCGACCTTGGAATAATTTCAGGTGACTCCGATAAATCTTAGAAAAAGTTATGCTTTGCACAAGATCAGCTGTTTGTACAAATAATGGTACATCTTATCAGAAGACATGTACATCAATAGATGTAAGGCTCTAAGTCTCCGAACAAGTTTAAGTCTCCTTATGACATCAATCTAAGAACCTGGAAAAAATAATCTAAGTATTGCAACTTACTCTATTGAGATGGGAAAGCATCCCCTCTAGCTTTTATTCATCTTTCGGTTCAAGCTCCTGCCTCTTCTTCTCCCTGACTTCCACAAGCAATGTCAGAAGAGCCTCGCACACTTTAGATGCATCGACCTCAGATGGGTTGTCGCTCAATGTCGAGTAAACCATCCAGGCATGATCCAGCTTGCATGTGGGCCGCACAACAACGGATCCTAGAACCGCTGCATCCTGCCTTGTAACAAGCCGTCGCTCTTCTCACCATACCTGACTTGGAGGAGATGTGCATATGCAGCCATCGCAGCTCCAAGGGGCATTACCACAGGAAGCTTCGCAGGCTGACCAGCCGAGAAGGAAGGAAGTTCCGCATGAGCAACGTGAGACAGAGATGCTATAACTGTAGGCGTGATGCCTGCCTCCGTGGGGAATGAAACAACCGGAAGGTTCTCTCGGCAGTTGGGGTTAGTCAAGAATTCTTTCCTCTTATCGTATGTCAAATCTTCCAGAGCTTGCATGTCACCCTTCAAAAAGATATATGAGAATATGAGACATACGCTAGCCAATGCACATTTACTTCTTTAAAAGGATGATTGAGAAGAAGACCTTTCTTTTGGTTGTTGATCAAAGAGAAAAGGAGGATTTTTTATTCTGTTAACCACGGGCCAAGACCATTGCTCTCCCAATTAGCATGCATTTATTATTAAGAAATTCAATCAACATTCCACTACTTGATTAGAGAAGTACACAGCATTGTCCTAACATTGCCCTTCCACAGGCTCTTTGTACTGGTGGTAGATGAAATTCAAATGTAATAGATGCAGATGAAATGAGAATTACTATGTTGTACTCATACAGATAGAGCGTAAAGCACTGGTTTTGGGGGAAAATATTTGCCATCCTGTTAAAAGGAATGAATATTGTATATACTAATGAGCTCACAGTACCTTCTTCACAATATATATCATGAATGTCAAATTAATTTGTTACGAAACACAATCCTATTACAGCTGTGGAACTTCCTTGCCATAATCAGGTAACCTTAGGTGATGTCCAATACAGCAACCAACTCAATTCAAAGTGAAAAACATAAAATAAAATATGAAAAACGAGAGAAATCTGATATACTAGGAAACATGTCTTAATCACAACCAGCCTATTTCCAAACGCCAAATGTGACTTCCCCTACTTATAGGTGGTTACGTCCACACAGTTCTACTCATTTTTAATATCCAACAAGCTTCTTCATAATTTACTGCTGTATATCATACCATTCAGCGAGTGCTCCATTGAACAGGACCATCTGATACTCAGGCTCCAGCTTCCCGTTTCAGCACATGAGCATGAAAAGATGTTTCTAAGATTGCCTATCATCATTGCCTCAAACATATACTCGTATGTACCCGACCAAAGAGATAATCATATTATTTTTGCACACAATACAATTCTCGTTTCAATGATCTGTATGTTGCCACAAATACATTTAAAATTTGCCAGCACATAGGGGAAACATGCCAAGGCCCAAGAGTGACATACATAAAAGAAGAGTAAGAAATATCATTGGCACCAAAAATCTTCTCCTCCTCTTCAATATTATTGTCTCCGTTCATATTCCATTGTGTCTCATGTTTTTTTTTTTTGGTAAAGGCATTGTGTCACATGTTTCGAGCCAAAATCACACGTTTTTTCCCTCTTTGTACCATTTACCGGCATTTTCTTGGAATTGTCTCTGGTGTCAGCAGGGAGTAATGACTAGACTGTCGTTAAGCTATTCGGTTGCAGACTGACAATGCTTAAGTAAGAGGAGAAAGAGGTTACATTGAAAGCATTATACAAAAGGACCAGAAACACTCGAGAAACAACAAATAACAAATGAGAAAAGAAGACACATAAATCATAAAGGATAAGGCACTTCTTACCTTGATCACTTTACAGATCAGGATTTCCCTGAGTTTCCGCCAACCAATATAATCTCGAAGTTGGCCTTCCCGCAAAATGTCTGCAGCTACTGGAACACCGCCATATGGACCCTGTGCTATGGCCAACCCAACTACCTTGTCCTTCAACTTTGGTCAGTACAACGACAAAGCAGCTGAAGCCTGAAGATTATGACCTTAACCCTCAGTGGGAGATCGAGAACATAGTGACACGTACAATAGAAGAAGCATCCGTCACAGGTACTTGGTCAGTGGCTACTAGAAAGACCTGCCAATCACCTAAATGCGATGGGAAATAAGCAGAGTTTCAGTGCATTAATCTATAAACTAAGGGCCTATTTGATTCTTGAGAATTTCGAAATTTCTACTTTCATTTGTGTTAGAGAAGGAAAATAGATAACGGAAATTTATTTGGTAATACTTTGGGAGGAGATAAAAGAAATGCTTTAATTTTTAAAGACTTGAGAGCGCAAAATGGAAAGGTAAAAGAAACTCCTGCTCTTTACACTTCTATATGTTGAAGGTGAGCTCCAATCTCCCTCATTTGAAGATGAGCAGTGCATTAGGTTCAAGGCATCACTATTTGAGCAACTAACTTCTCTCAAAAGCGATGAGTTATCTGTTCCTCTACTGATGACCATAGTTTCTCTTTCCTGCGAACTAGATTCAAAAATATATATGCAACTACTGCATCTCAATTATGTTGGTGGAACTGTTCATCAGCCTTCATGTATACAGATCTGAACCTTCATTAAATCTTTGGGTTTTGCAATCCATGAAAAGCTTCAGCACAGTTTCAATTGAAGTTCAGCAGAAATATCAATTGAAGCTTCAACAAAGTTCCATTATTCAGCTAAAACAATATAAACAACTTCTAATTCTAGACTAAGTGCAGGTAAATAATTACCAAGTGCCAAAAAAATATGACCCCTCAGAATATATATCCTTTTGTGTAGGTGAAAATTATTTTGGATGAAATGTACTATGGAACATGATCGATGTTAAGCCAGGCAACAGTTCATGTACTTGGAAATGATTGACACCATTGAGGTGTTCCTGGGACATTTCTATTATGGAAGAGACAAAGGAAACTAGTATAGTTTGTAGAAAACTGCAGTCAACTCATATACGTTATCTTAAGAATGTCATCACAAAATCCCACTATCATCGATGTAAAATTTCAAAACTAAAATGACAAACCACCTAATGAATCGGAAGAAGGCAAAAGAAACAAAAATCTCCAATGCCAAATGTTCAGATAATAGTAAAACATCCAAATAACTTTATAACGTCCGGTTAAGAAAGACATAGATCAGGAATGTGTGTGAATCGCTACCTTTGAAACATGGAAATTCAGTTTGACCACGTATAATTTGAAACAAGCGCATCTGTATTTGCAGATGAACTCCCAGCAGAATCCCTCGTTATTTCATCAACTGCAGGAGGGGCACCAGTTTCACAAGAAGATGATTCATGCCATGCTCAACTTTCAATAAAAGAAAGTTGATTGCTTGCAAGATGTCTTCCATTTCGTCCAGAAGTAAAAGTAACTAACTCCTGCACACGTAACAAAGAATGCTCAGATTCCCCAGAAGTGGATTCCACCACAACAACACAAGAATCCATCATCTCATGATCCAAGAAAGAGAGCCTGAAAAAGTAGTCTCAGGATGGAAAAACATATACTGCATAAAAAGTGAGAGTACTAGAAGATTTTCAAAGTTGACAAAATATTAAGACCCATAGGGATGAAAGTGACTCAAGGTGGACTGCATCAGTGATGTCCCCCAACTCAGCATATGTCTAGTTTATCTCATTTTTCCCAAGTCCTCAGATCCCGATTACAATTGGCAGATGCTTTGTTAAGTTAGGAGCCACCATGAATAGCATAGTAGTATGAAATTTTAAACTTATTACAAGACAATAGCAAACATTTTCCCAATTATCACAAACCTAACACAACAATAAACAGCCCCCTCCCCCCCGGGAACAAAATATGACAAATGTATCTCAAGAAAGATCTTTTTTTTCCTTTGGCAGGGAGACAAGATTGAAAGGAAGGATGCTATACAGCTTACAAACAAAAATCATAATGTTTGAGTCCTTACTCTTCTTTAGCTAATTTTCATAGGCCTCGAACAGTAGTTAGAAAACACAATGATCAAGCAATCAAATTACCTCCACGTTTTGAAGCTCCCAGTACTAATGAAGATGGAGAAACAACACAGGAGAATTCTTCATGGAATTTTTTCACTGGATTCTACCCTTTCGCGGGTGCGTGCGTGTGTCTGCAATGGGCAAGAGAGAGAGAGAGAGAGAGAGAGAGAGAGAGAGGCTACATGAAGCAACAAAAGAGAACTTTCATTGATGCAGAGAAGACTAACAACCAGAACAATCAGAAAAGCAGCCAGTTATGTATGAAGTTGTCTGTGCAAGATAAGAAGCAACTTCATTAAACAATCTACTGAAATTATGCCTTTTGAATATGCGACATGTGGAGAGCAAAAAATTCAGAGAATGCAAGCACTGAAGGTCTTTCTACATAGATACATGCCCAAGATTCTCGTGAAAAACACAAGGCTAAAAGCAGTGGTAGTTAGAAAATTTCAGTAGGAAAATCATTCGATAAACTAATTAAACTTCATCCGACACACACGCACCCCATTGTTTTGCAATCAATTGGGTTCAAGGCTAATCCCAACAAGACAATCCAACTCAAAATTTGAAGCAGCACTTCCAAGTTCCAAACTCTTAACATCCACTTTTGCTGTATCCAGCGCACTCGACCGGTTCCACAAGTCAGTACAACACCAATTAACGCAACGACGCTTGAAGTGGAGGCGTTTTATTGGACATGTAAGAGAACTTAACCGATTTCTGGGAACAGAAAGCCGAACGCAGCGGAGGCGATCGTTGGGGCGGACCCCTTAAGGAGAGTCCTCCCTCCCTTCATGGAGCCGAGCCACGCGGCCCAGCTGTTCCTCCGGGGACCCACGACGTGATCGACGGCCGTCTCTCAGACGAGTGGCCAACATCGAGGAGTTCTGCAAGGGCCTCATGGCAATGGCCGGGCTCGGCGAGGAGTTCAACCACGTCTTCTGGGCGGTCCACCCGCGCGGGCCGGCGGTCATGAGCAAGCTGGAGAACACGCTGAAGCTGAGGAGCGACAGGTTGGAATGCAGCAGGGAGGGGCTGATGGACTACGGGAACGTGAACAGCAACACCATTTTCTACGTGATTGAGAAGATGAGAGATGAGCTGATGAAGAGAGAAGATGGTGAGGAGTAGGGGCTGGCACTGGCGTTCGGACCAGGCGTTACATTTGAAGGCATTCTCATGCGCAGCCTTTCGTAAGAAACGTGGGATCGTCCGAAGTCCTAATTTGGTTTCCAGTGGGAAATTGCTAAGTGTGTCGGGCAATTCGTCACCTTTATTGCAATCTACAGCGGACACATGAGAAGGAATTTGAATTTGAGATTTTTAGTCACTTTGAGCTTTATTATGCAAGTGAGATCTTTATATTGATAAATCATTACTTATATTGCATTACTTCATAATATTATGAAAAATGTATAAATCAGAGGGCTTTTCGGTATCCAGTTAACAAGAATAAAACAATCCGCCAATCATGTTAAAAATTTTATTTATCTAATTATAATGTAAAAATGACCAGATTGATGGGAACAATTTGTATCCATAATATACATGTTGAAGTCTAGAAAAAAAATTTCTTGAATAAATATCATATCAAGAATGTCCATGACTTACCCAATCACGAGTAGCGTAGTTGGCGTTCGTTCTCCCCCTCTTCGATAAGGTCGAGAGGTCGAACCCTCTCGTTGCTAAAGTGTTTTAAGTGGGGGCCTAGTGTTGGGGTCCTGGGCTAGCTCTCATCTAGGTGACGTCTAAATAGCAGCGCGGCTTGCGGTAAGCAAAAAGGGACTCTGACGGATCCTGAGTATTAAAAAAAAAAAAAGAATGTCCATGACTTTCTTTTACATGTACATAGGGATTGTACCAAATTCTTCATATATTTATGGATAGAATGAAATTATTTAATTGCTAACCGCACATGGATAACCACCGTTTATCTTCAAAATGGGAAATATTTCCTAATTTGATTCAAAATTAGACATTTGGACACAGGCCTGTTTTCACTACAATTTCCAACGGTTTTGTAAATATTTCCTTTTTTCAATAAAGGAAACATTTCCTATCTTGACGCAACCCTACCATGACCACTTAGCTGCGCATGACAACGTTTATTGGTTGAGGAACAGTTTCTTTTTCAGAAATAGTTATTTTCTATTTCTATTATGGGGAACAATTTCTGAGTAAAATAAAGTGTTTGATAACTACACAAAATTTCTACTCTAGAAATAGAAAAAAAAAATAGAAATGCGTTTGGTACGAAACAATTTCTTTTTTGTATTTATTTGTTTTTTATTCTTGCTCACGGATCACCGATTGTTGATCGCCGGCCACCGCCGGCCGCCAACCGTCATTGCCGACCATGCCGCACAGCCCATCGGTCATTGTCGACCGTGACCACTCGTTCGCCTTCGCCGGCGGCGGCCGATAGGGCATGCGACCGCGTGTCGATGGTGACAGATCGGTGGTGGCGCGGCTCAGCGGTTGGAGGTGGCCGCGGCGAGAGAGAGGAACAAAAGAAAAATTAAAAAGAAAATTGGCTTATTTCTAAAAATCGTTCCCGGAATAATTTTTTTTTTTGTTTCTTATTTCTATTCCAAATCTATTCCCAGGCTACTTTTCTATTCCGGGGAATAGAAAACTAAGTTGGCGTTACCAAACAGATTTCTATTCTTTTTTGTTCCGCGGAATAAAAGAACAGAAATCGAGAGGAACATAAATGTTATTGTACATGCCCTAATTAAACCCCACGCCCTCAATTCTAACCCCAACGTAGGAACAGCTTCTTAGTTTTTTCACTTGCGACACTTCGCTCTTTCTCAGTTTCCTCGCCACTTCATCCTTTAATATTCCTCATTTCTCACACACTTCAGAACCCGGCAACATGCATTCTCTTCACAAAATCACTTTCCACGGCCGGCAAATTTACACTTGTGTCACCGACGACCCTTCCATTGTCACTCGTTGGATCATGGAGGTTGAGCAGGGAAAATTGTCCAAAAAGTCATAAATTTATTGTATATTTGTTAATTCAGTTCTAAATCTTTCAACTTTGCCAATTGAGTTATAAAATTTCCAATATTTTATCAATTAAATCCATTCGGCTAATTTTGATCGAAATTCATTGATGTTGACGCCAATCATCCTATGTGATAATGCCGGTGTTAACGTGGACAAAATTTATTTTCGATTTTTTTATATTTATTTTTCGTATTTTCTATTTCTTTTTTTCTCCTTTTTTCCTTTTCTTTCTTTGGCTGGTCATCTAGTCTCGATGACCGGCCAGAGGCCACGATCGCCAAGGGTTGGCCTCCTTGACCTCCTTGGTCTCTAGCGAGGGCGAGCTATCCTTGGGCGGGGCTCGCCCTCGCTAGAGGCTAACGAGGATCGGCCTTATGGACCTCGAGCAAGGTGGCCCCCATCAAGATGGGCGAGGGGTGACCTTGCCGACCTTGGGCGGGCTCGCCCTGGTGAGCCTCGCTTGCAACCGGCTGGGTTGCCCCTCGCTAGATCCTGGTGGGGGTGACCTCGCTTGAGGCTTGCAAGGCCGGCGAGGTCGACCCTTGCCAGTTATGGCCTCTGGCCGGTCGCCGTAGACTGGGTGAACTGGCTAGAGGGAAAAAAAAAAAGGGGAAAGAAATACAATAAAAGAGAGAGAGAAAAAGAAAAAAATAAATTAAAAACATAATTTTTTTTAACATTAGAAAAAAATTAAAAAAAATTAATTTTTTTTCCAAGTAAGCACCTATGTCCATGTCAGTAAATTCCAGCTAAAATTGGTTGGATGGACTCAATTGACAAAAAGTTAAAAGGTTTAGGAATCAATTGGTAAAGTTGAATGGTTTAAGATTAAATTGGTAAAAGCACTATAGGTTTAAAACTTTTTGAACAATTTTCCAGATTGAGCGGGCGCCCACCTGCTCTGGCTGAATTGGCTTGTCATCGGCCTTGATATTGAGTGGCGTCCGAACCTCGAGCCTAGCGTCGTCCATCCTGTGGCTACCCTGCAACTATGCGTTGGCCGCAGTTGCCTCGTCTTTCAAATCCTCCATGCCGAGTATATCCCCGCGTCGCTCCATGCATTTCTCGGCAATCTCAACTACACGTTCGTTGGTGTTGGAATCAAGGATGACGCAATGAAGTTGAGCGACGACTATGGGCTTGTTGTGTCCCACATGGTCGATCTCCATGGACTGGCGGTAGGGAGGTGGCAGGACCCATCATTGGGTGATATGGGGCAGAATAAATTTGTTAAAATCATACTTCACAAAGACCTTGAGAAGCCTAAAGAGATTACATTGAGCCACTGGGACGAGAAGACATTGACGGCTTGTCAGGTGGAGTACGCGTGTCTTGCGAGCTTGGAATGGCTTTGCAAGCATGGCTAGTGGGTAGACCTCGCGTTGGTTGGTGTGCCGGGGCGAACTGCGTGATGGTGCCTAATATGGTCGCCCCTATTTTGCCTCGTCAAGTTTTCTCATGAACTAAAGTTTTGTAAACATCCTATGAATTTGTTAATAAAGTTTTTTCTTGTTGGCATTTACACGGAGTTGGTCCGGTTGTTTTGTTAATTCCTTTTTAAATTTTAGTTTGCTATTGGTGGTGGTTAGTGTATGCACGGTTAAATCTTATTCATACTAGTCATCGAACATGAGAAAACATCCGTGATTTTCGGGGGGAAGAAAACAAGATAGAGACGGCAGAATTTGGTTCTAATAAATTGACGCGTCTTATTTCCCTTGCATTTCAAGGCAGTTAATCGACATTAAGCAAAATATTTTTCTGGCCACTAATCTTATGTGTTTATCTGTACTTTTACTTGCTGAATTTTTTACTTAATTTAGATCTTGGCATCGATGCTCTGACTTTTAGGTGACCTTGAAATACCAGCAATTTTACCTATATACTGATATTAACACATAACTTCACATATATTTTTCATGTATTTTCTAGTACTTGAATTATATTGTACAAATTTGATGGGAAAATAAAAAAAAGTATATTTTACTTAAGCTTAAATATAAACAAACAAGCTTATTTTAAAATTAGTTACAAAATAGGATCAAAAAATTGTTCATTAGGCTAGCTATTACTAGTAATGAGTGCGTGCTTATGGATTATATTACTACTGCAACAATTGTTGCAATATCCGATCTTTAAAAGTAGAAGAGAGGAGGGTTTTACGGTACCTAACCCCACTCTCCATTATTTATCCCCCTTTACCACATATTTCTAGTTAATTTTCCTTTCTTCGATTTTAACATTTCAAAAACCAACTTTTCCTTCTGTATCAACTTTTCCTTACTTCTGTATTTACCGTCCGCTTGTAGAATTATAGTATAAAGATGACTTCGAACAAATCCAAATAATTTGCTTTATACATGGGTCGTCGTAATTACTATTCCACACCATTCGTCTCTTTGAGTTTTACTTATAACACATTAATACATATTCATAGCACACGAAGAAAACACGGAATCCACATAAGTTCAAATAATCAATTATTATGCGTTTTTCATGTTTAAATTCGTATCTTTGATTTTTAAAACCTTTTAAGAAGTGTTATTTGTTATTATAATTAATTGGCATCCTATAGAGTATTTGTTAATAAGACCCTCCAATGATTAAAATTCGACCGGATGTTATTTTTCACAAATTTTTTATAAAAAAAAAGAAAAGGAAAAAAAAGAAAATAGTTGTGATACTGTGTGAGATTTTTATAGGATCATTATTAACGTTTCTAAAAATTTAAGTTATTGATTGAATGAGTAAATTACTATTTAATTATTCTATTATCTTAGCTTAAGTTTTAATAACGGTAGGTGGTGGCTCGACAAAACCCCATACGGTATTATGGTAGGTTTAAATCTTTGCCTCCCTAATTAAATATTTCCACGCTAGGCTTAGGCTAAAGTCCCAATAGCTCGGTGTATGTATATTCTTTCGCATTGTTTTAGTCGATACTTTCTTCTAAAAGCTCAATTCTTATGTGTGATTCACCTTCTTTACCTTTAAGATTGGGTTTTGTCATTAGACTTTCTAACAAATCACATCAAAATATTTGATTGACCATACATTACTTGCCTATTCAATGTGTTGGGCTGCTCCCAACAAATTTATTGCGAGAGAAACACTTTTAGAGTGTTAATTGTAATCCTTTGATCGACATGCGGACCCCTGGAGTGCCATAACAGCGAGAAAGGGACACTTAAGTGCCATAACTTACGAAAGATACACTTAAGTGCCAAAATCAGAGCAAAATGGATCACTTGAGTGCCAATTCGGCCAAAATCAGGCCAAATTGCATACGTGGCATTTTTCCGGCGAAATGAGTGCAAACGATGCCGTTTTGCACGCTAACGTAGCCAAATAATACAAAAGCGACGTCGTTTTGGGCTGACGTGGTAAAAAGATAATATAAAAATTAATTAAATTAAATTTAAAATTAAATTTAGTTAAAATATGAAAAAATAATAAACATAAAATTAAATTTAGTTAAAATATAAAAAATAATAATTTTAAAATTAAATTTAGTTAAAATATTAAAAAATAATAATTTTAAAATTAAATTTTGTTAAACTATTAAAAAATAATAAATTTAAAATTAAATTTAGATAAAATATTTAAAAATAAAAAATTTAAAATTAAATTTAGTTAAAATATTGAAAAAAAAAAGATAAAAAAATATTAAAAAATAATGATTTTAAATTTCAATTTAGTTAAAATATGAAAAATAATAATTTTAAAATTAAATTTAGTTAAAATATTTAAAAATAATAATTTTAAAATTTTAAAAAATTATAAAATTAATAAAAATTAAAAAATTAAAAGAAATTAAATAATTAATTTTTTTTTTTTTTAAAAAGGTGGGGGGTTGGTCGGCGACCTCGGCCGACCCTCCCCCTTCGTCGTCGGCCCTTCCTGAGCGGCGACGGCGGGGAGGCAACGGCGGTGGCCAAGGGCCGAGCCCTCGGCCACCCCCCCTCCCCCCTTTTGTTTAATTTTTTTATTTAATTTAATTAATTTAATTTTATTTAATTTTTTAATTATTATTTTTAATATTTTAACTAAATTTAATTTTAAAATTATTATTTTTTTGATAATTTAATTAAATTTAATTTTAAAATTATTATTTTTTAATATTTTAACTAAATTTAGTTTTACAAGTATTATTTTTTTCATATTTTAACTAAATTTAATTTTAAAATTATTATTTTTTGCATATTTTAACTAAATGCAATTTTAAATTTAGTTTAATTAATTATATATTATTTTTTTTTTACCACGTCAGCTCAAAACGACGCCGTTTTTTCATTATTTAGCCACGTTAGTGTGCAAAACGACGTCGTTTTGCACTCGCTTTGCCGGTAAAATGCCACGTCAGCGTTTTGGCCGGAGTGGCACTTAAGTGATCCGTTTTTTTTCGAATGTGGCACTTAAGTGTACCTTCCGTAAGTTATGGCACTTAAGTGTCCCTTTGTGCCAAGTTATGGCACTTGAAAGGTTCTTTTGCCTCCTTTGATCATACTGGAGAGTTCCTGGATTAGCGCCTCGTGATTTCTCTCATCCATTTTTGTTATTAATCATTTATGGATATTATTTAGGATCAATTAATATCACAAGATCAATTAATTTGATCAATCAATATCAGATCTGATTCATAGATTATTTAGTTGCCTTTTCTTGTGCATGACTTGTACTATAATATCATTCTTGTACATTGAGATGTATACACATAAATATAGAAAATTTGCCCAACGTTTTCCTCTCTTTTTTCCTTGCCTTCGTCTTCTTTCATGGTATCAGAGCACAACCGTGCCTTTTGTATCTTGTTTCCGCTTTCCATCTCTTTGATTGCCTATCCGAAAAAACAAGCTAACCTGCAAAACAGCGTTAGCACTCTGGCGTAGGAATCGGTCACTTGAATTTCTCTTTAAACAAGCGAAGGAAGGAAAGGAATCTTACCACCACCATGGCCAATGAGCAGAATCCTGCCGAAATACCTACCTCGAAGTGCAGGACCTCATGCGGAATGCAGCCGGTGGAATGCAAAGCCAGTCCATTACAGGGCCACTAATCCAGTGGCAGCTTGCTTCGGGCTTCCCATACTAGTGGGTGCCGATGCCCATGTATTATGGGCCCAACTCGAGTTTTTCCTTTTTAGGAGCCTAGACGCGGAGAGATGATGGCCCACCAACCACAAATGGGGCGGGCGCAACAGAAGGATCCGGGTCGTCTTATGCGGGTATAGACCCCAATGGGCCAAGCGAATCAAATACAAGAGCATCGAGCGGGACACAACCGGGCCAAACCTCGAATTCCTACTCGGGAGTTCCACCCGGTTTCCTGCCGTTCCTGTTTGCGGCGGCCATGGGTCGCCCAAAACCCGGCGACGCGCTATACATCTCCACCGCCGATGGACCGGAGTTGTGGCTCATCAGCCACCTTCTCACGGGACCAGAAAATTACTCGACCTGGGCGTGGGATTTTCGGCAAGCCCTAGTCACAAAGGACAAGAACGGCTTCATCGACGGAAGCGTCCTCATTCCAGCCGACGAAAAATTAGCTCGGCAGTGGAAAAAATGTAACCAGTTAGTGAGAACTTGGGTAGGAAATTGTATAAGCCCCGAGATTGCTGCAGGTCTACCTCCCACAAAAGACTCAAAAACCATTTGGGACAACATCAAAGAAATGTACGGGAAGTTAGACCGGGCGAATATCTTCTCGCTGCACCAAGCCCTCACAAAGCTAAAGCAAGGAAACATGACCATAACGGCGTGCTTCAACAAGCTTTCAGCCTTGTGGAACGAGTTGGAAGCGGCTGAGGAGAAGTTAGAAGGATCGGAGGCGACGCTTCGACAATATAAAGACATGAAGGACCGAGAAAAGGCCACTCGGTTTCTCTTAATTTTAAACGATTCTTACCTTAATTTCAGGTCGCAGATCTTAGCAATGGAGCCTGCACCGCCTCTTGGCCGGATCTTTCAGTTGGCGGTGCAAGAAGAAAGCCAACGCCTTACCTCGTCGGAACGAAAGGAGCCGAGAGCATAGCGCTGGCGGCAAGAGGAGAAAGAGGGTCGAAAACCCTAAATAGAGAGGAAAGGCATGAGGTGCTAGGGTTTCGAGCGGATCAGGGGGCTGCGCTAGGGTTTCGAGCGGATCGAGGGGCTTTTAAGGGCACTGGGCTCAACGGCCAGGATTGCTCGCCATCATCCGACGGACTCCAAGAGCCTCCGCGATCTTCAGACCTTGAACGGCAAAGATAGCTCTGCATCAAAGGGATCCAATGGTGGTTATTTTTCGAAGAATTATGGACATAATTCGAGAAATAAAGGGAAATTATACTGTGAATTTTGCAAGCGACCCCACCACACGATCGAAAATTGTTGGAAATTACACGGTCAACCTGGAGAAAAAGAAAAAAGAGGAAAAGAAACATCAGCATCAGCTGCTTATCAAATTACTGGGTCGCAGATGTAAATCAACCCATCAATTATGGGCAATATCAACAATTGCTGCAAGCTCTACAAAAGTTGGAAACTCCCAACAAAGGAAGCAGTTTCACAGGTATTTCTTATGGTTTGGTAAATGCAATATCAAGAAATGCTTGGATTGTTGATTCAGGAGCCAGTGATCATATTGCATGTGATAAAAGTTTGTTTTCCATTATTCATGAAAAATTGGATAATCCCATTGTTCTCCAATTGCCAAATGGAAACATCACCCATATCACCATAACAGGAACAGTCAATCTTAGCCCTGAGATTATCCTCACGAATGTTCTTTATGTTATAGGTTTCCAATTTAATCTCATTTCCGTGTCTAGAGCCTGTGAGGAAAATTCATGTCGTGTTCTTTTCAATGTTGATACCTGTCTCTTTCAGGCCTGTTCGACTGGTAAACTGATGGGCCTGGGTAACCTCTCTGAAGGTTTATTTTTTTGGAATAGTTCATCCAAGGAACTTAGTTTTTCCAATATTCCTTGTAATAAGAAATCATTGTGTAATTTGACTACCAATGATGAAAAATGTCTTTTGCATTCCATAATGTGCCATAGTTCTTCATTTCCTTATCCCCAATGTGATATTTGTCCGCTTGCAAAGCAATCTCGTGTGCCCTTTCCAATAAGCAAAAACCGTACAAACAGTATTTTCTCATTACTCCATATTGACGTGTGGGACCATATCATACTCCGAACCATGATGGGTCTCGATTCTTCCTCACAATTGTGGATGATCATTCTAGATCCACATGGATTTTTCTCATGCAGTCTAAGAGTCAAGTTTCATCGAACTTGAAAACCTTATTTTCTTTATCAAAGACTCAATTTGGGAAATCTGTGCAACGAATCTGGACAGATAATGGAAGAGAGTTTTTTAATCATGACTATGCTGCACTATTCTCTTCTCAAGGGATATTACATGAAAGTTCGTGTACTTATACACCACAGCAGAATGGAGTGGTGGAACGGAAGCATCGCCACTTATTGGAAGTTGCACGGGCCTTGAAATTTCAAGCTTCCATTCCAGACAAATTTTGGGGTGATTGTGTATTGACTGCGGCCTACTTGATCAACCACACGCCAAATAAGGTACTTAACGGACGAACTCCCTTCGAATTACTTTTTGGCAAGAAACCAGAGTTGAGCCATTTGAAGGTTTTTGGATGTTTGTGCTACGCCACAATAGTAGAACTTAGAGTTAAGATGGGTCCTCGAGCTCACCGCTGCATATTCATGGGATATACTACTCTTCAAAAAGGATATCGAGTGTTTGATCCATCACAGAAGAGTTTTCTGTTAGCAGAGACGTCGTGTTCCAAGAAAATATTTTCCTATTTGCTACATAAGAACCAACCGTGGATAAGGAGCATTCTTCTGCTCATACTGAAGAAGTCTTCAACTATCCGGAATATGTTCTTTTTCCTTCCTCATAAGACACAAGTAATTCTCCGGCATTTAAGTCCATAGCGGAAATGACTCCTCTTATGGAAGTGATAGATCAAGAACCTAATGATGGGGATGCAAATGACTTATCTCAGTCAGAGACTCAAGAAAATCACTCACCTCCAAAGAGTGATCAACCGTGATGTTCGGACGAGCTACGCGCCCGCCGACTTGGACCCGGGATTACATATGTGGTGCATGGAACTCACCAGGTACTCGATTTCCAATCTCTTCCTATGTTTCTTTTGATCAATTATCTCTAGAACATAGATGTTGCATCACTCGGATATCTGAAGAGCGAGAACCATCTACCTATAATGAAGCATGCACTGATCCGCGATGGCAGAAAGCTATGGAAGTAGAACTCCAAGCTTTAATGGATAACTAGACATCGGAAATTGTCTCTTTACCGCCTCATCGCAAGGCAATTGGCTGCAAATGGGTATACAATATTAAGTATCGAGCAGATGGATCGGTAGAGAGATATAAAGCGCGATTGGTTGCCAAGGGTTTCACACAGCGAGAGGGCTTCGACTATCACAAAACCTTCTCCCCTATGGCCAAAGATGTTACAGTTCGCTCTTTTCTTTCAGTAGCGGCATTTCAGGACTAACCCTTACACCGGATGGATGTCCACAATGCTTTTCTGCATGGAGACTTACATGAAGAAATTTACATGGACATGCCATAGGGTTTACGGAGACAGAGGGAGAATAGGGTATGTCGTCTCCGCAAATCCCTGTGTGGCCTTAAACAAGCCTCTAGACAATGGTACGCCAAGTTTGCAGACTCTCTGATAGCTGCTGGGTTTCACCAATCCAGATATGACTATGCTGTTTTCACATGGACCAAAGGTACATCGTCTATGTATTTGATGATATATGTAGACGATATACTTATTATAGGCAATGATGAAGTAGTTGTCAAAAACTTTGAGGAATATTTGCATTCTACCTTTCATATAAAGGATTTGGGTTCACCCAAATATTTCCTTGGAATTGAGATTGCACGATCAAATTAGGGGATTTCTCTTAGCCAAAGAAAATTTGCTTTGGAAATCATATCACAAAAAGGTTTATAAGGATGCAAGGCAGCTGCAATCCCAATTGAGCAGAATGTCAAATTAACTACAGCAGATTATGATGCTGGAATATCTCAAGAGGACGATCCTGTACTCAGAGATCCTTTGGGTTATCAGAAGCTCGTTGGGAAACTCATATATCTGACAATGACTAGACCAGATATAAGTTATGCAGTGCATACGCTCAGTCAATTCATGCACAAGCCACAACAGTCTCATATGAATGCAGCACTGAAGATAGTGAAATATTTGAAGAAGTGTCCTGGACTTGGAATTCTCCTTTCCAGGAAGTGTGATATGAGTATGACTGCTTATTGTGATGCGGATTATGCGACTTGTCTGATGAGCAGAAGGTCTATTGCCGATTTCTGTATTAAGTTGGTGGATTCTTTACTTTTATGGAAGACAAAGAAGCAGCCAACCGTCTCATTATCTTCAGCAGAAGCAGAATATCGAGCCATGGCAAAGACCACATGTGAAATAGTTTGGTTGCGAGGCCTACTTCAAGACCATGGGGTATGAGTTAGAGGACCTACTAAATTGTTCTGCGATAATGATGTAGCTCTCAAACTTGCGTCAAACCCCATTGTTCATGAGAGGACAAAGCATATAGAAGTGGATTGTCATTTCACTCGAGAGAAAATCCAACAAGGAGTGATTAGACACAAGGAATTGGAACAGAAGAACAACCAGCAGATATCTTCACCAAACCCTTATGTCAGAGACAACATGCGTATCTTTTAAGCAAGCTAGGTATCTTGGATATCTACAAGCCACCAACTTGAGGGAGAGTGTTAGAAGATACGCAATATCTTCTGGATATTATTTAGGATCAATTAATAGGATCAATTAATATCAGATCCGATTCATAGATTATTTGGTTTCCTTTTCTTATACATGAATTGTATTATATTATCACGATTGTACATTGAAATGTATACACAGAAATATAAAAAATTTCCCCAATGCTCTCTTCTCTCTTCCTTGCCTTCGTCTTCTTTCAAAAGTGAAGTTGTCGTCCCCCCTACTTTTTAGAAAACCGAGCAAAACAAGAGAAGCACAATCTTGGTGTCGAGATCAATCCTTCACCACCATGGTCCTCGAGTTATAAAATGGAACATCGAACATCGAATTTACCATAACAGGAAATTTATTAAATTGACAAGATCAATCATGAGAGATATTTCCCTAGACCGGAGTCCGGTGAATCGAGTGCTTCATAACGGTCAATCTTATAGGCTATGTAGAGTCCACCTGGAAGTCTTCTATATCATGCACGGAGGCAGAGGAGCACCACAAAGTCCTGGATTATTTGCATAATCATCCGCAGTGATTGTAGTGTTAGGGCCAAATGCGGGGACTGGCCCCGTCAGAAGGTTGTTGGCCACGCTAAAGGATTTGAGTCGACCGAGTAGGCTGAGTTCAGCTGGAATCTGACCGGACAACTGGTTGTGGTCGAGCCTAAGGGAATTTAGGTAGCGACATTCCGAAAGGTTTACCGGGATTTGTCCGGAAAAATTATTGGACGACAGGTCGAGAGACGTCGCGTACTGAATTATACTCGATATATTTTCCGGGAACGGTCCAGAGAACTCATTGCTCGAGAGATCCAATCCTGTCAAGCTTTTGCATTGCTCGATGCTGCGGGGAAGCTGGCCCTTGAGTCCCCTATCGGAAAGCTTTAGATTCAGAACCCGGTTCTCATCAGGATGCCAGCACTCCACTCCGGTGAATCGACAAATGAAGCCTTCAGTGTCGTTGTCGAAATTCCACGTATAGTTCAAGTAATTCAGAGGATCTTGGACCGACGCTTTTATGGTCTTCAAGCAGTTGATATCGGTCTCGAGGCAGTCGATCACGCAACAGCCAAGCAAGGCCCATAGAAATCCTGCGGCTCCAAGGCTCGAAACGCGATTCCACAACTCCATCCTGCGCGAAGAAGCCTTTCGAATTCCACAAACAGACACCTGCTGAAATCACTCAAATTGCGGACACTCCTCCACTATGAACACAGACCGTTAGAAAACAGAAGAAAAAGAACCCAGAAAACGAATCAAAAGAAGCCAGAACATCCGACACAAATTCATCGTTTCTCGATTCCAAGCACCTACGAGACACACATATCCGAACCATCGGAACCGCAAAACCAATCAGCACACAGACACAGGAACAGGAACCTGAACCTCTCGCGGACCGGCCCAAACAAAAGCCGCGACCCAAAAGTCACGACTGCCGCGAGCTCCGTCTAAGCTAAAAACAAAGCAAAGCAACGGAGGCAGCGAAGGACGGACGGAGACACGTACCCGAGAGCTGAAACGGCAAGAAAGCATCAAAGAACCGGGGCCCCTTGCCGGCGGAAACGGGTCGAACGCCCAAAGAGGGTTCCAAGTTGCGAGGGAGCCGGAGACAGCAGCGGATGCATGTCCGGAAAGGGAGCTAAAAAGACCAAGATATAAGCGAGAGAGAGAGAGAGAGCGTGAGAGGAGGGGCGGGACGAGTGCGGGTTCGGGTGTGAACGGGAGCTTTGAGGCTTTTTCTCTCTCTTCCCCTAGTTGGCACTCGTGTAGAAGAAGACGAAGAAGATGAAATGGAGGAGAGAGAGAGAGAGAGAGAGAGAGAGAGAGAGAGACGCTGATCAGGGGAGGAAGAGGGGTTGGAGTGGGGAGGGAACGGCCATTTTTGTCAAGGTTTTGCGAAGACTGTTGACTTGATGAAGTCCTACAACACCCCTCCCCACGCTCGGGAAAAGAAAAAATGGGGAAAAAAAAAAGAAGTGTTGGAAAGACTCCACCAGTTGCTTGACCTACTTGGCAATTGGCGATGACAGTTGATGATGATGACCACGAGGAGAAGAAGAAGAAGAAGGAGGACGAGGATAGAAGAGTCGTTCCCCCCGCTTGTCAAACTCATGTAAATAGGGACGGCTTCGAGAATACTGAGGTGTGTTTGTTTCGCTCTTCAAATTGCAACAAAAATGTATACTCTTTTAGGGCTGAGCAAGGTCCGGGTTGGGTTTGTCTATCCCTTAACCCTAGGACCAACTCGCATAGTGTTGGTATTTAATTTTTGGGACCGAGGACCAACCCTATTGAGTTCGGGATTGAGGACCGGACCGATCCAGTGGGTTTGGTCCAGTTTCAGGGTCAACCCGAGACCAACCGATAATTTTTTTTATTTCATTTTTAATACTCATTGAAAAAGCGATTAAGGACCGGACCGACCCAATGGGTTCGGTCCAGTTCCAGGGTCAATCCGAGACTAACCAATAATTTTTTATTTCATTTTTTGTACTCCTTAAAATGGCAATTGAGGACCGGACCACTCCAATGGGTTCGATGAAGAGTAAGGTCAACTAATAAAGACAAGCGGTGAGGGTTAAGTGGGGTGAGCGTCGAACATAGTGATCATCGAGTGTCAAGCGGGGGGCAAGCCAAGCGAGCATCGAGCGGCAAGGGACACGAGTGACCCAAAGTGAGCAAGGCGATTGTTGAGTGGCGAGCGGAGAGGTTGTTTCTCTCGATTTTGGCAAATTGAAGACTAATAAGACAAATAAGACAGAAGATAATGAGTACTAGAGAAGGATATCATAAGAAGCTGTTTATGTCATTTTGGACGCCGTGAGGACTCCTTACAAAAATATTTTCCTCATTCATAAATTATGACTGTTGACTCTGTAAAAGATATTAAAAATCTAAGTTATTAAAGAATAATGTAAAATTACTTGAATTACTCACTAAGTAGTTGTTTAATGTTGTTGACGTCGTTTATTTTAAGGTTTTCTTTATATAAAAAAATTATAAATAATATACTATATATATATATATATATATATATATATATATATAGTCGGGGTGGGTCCGAGTTGGACCGACCCTGAACTCTCAGGACCGAGGACCAACCCGCACAGTGCTAGTCTAGGAATCTTAGCATTAAGAATCGACCTAGTCTCCTTGGGAACCAAACAAGGACCGCCAGGGTTGGGCCGGTCTAGGGTCGGTCCAGGGTCAACCCTAGATCGATGCTCACCCCTATACTCTTTCTCTCCTTCCTTTCCTGTCAAAATTCAAAATATACTCAAATTTCAAACTGCTATGAGAAAATTATAAGTGATTAACAAGATATCGGGGTGTAAAGTACTACTGTAAATGTAAATGTTGGTGACGGCATGAATTTCGCAAGAAAAACACAATCATTTGCTAGAAAATAATAACAAAATGAGTTTCCGAATAAATCGAATTCTCCGCTAGAGCTTTATGTGGAGTTTTATTCAAAATGAATTTGATTCCCATCGTGCAGGTTTATCCTCCCATTTAAATAGAACATGGAAAGTACTATTGCAATACTCATTGGATAATAATATAAGTACAGGCAATATATTCGAAAAATTGAAATAATTCGAACCAATAAGCAAATTCCCAAATCTATATAGCTTTTCTCCATTTCATCAAATTCTTCAACTTTATGAGAGTTATCTTAATCAAATAATTACATACGATATCGTTCATCAACTTTTAATCTGTTCAATGTGCTTTTCGAACTATTGGTAAATTTATTTTAGGAAAAATTCTAAATAAGGGCATGAAGTGCTTCATGCCCTTATTTTATCAAATAAAAGTCTAACGTGGACGTTAATTCAAATAATAGCATGAAGTGGTTAAATCGTCTTAAATAAGGGCCTGAAATGAGCATATCAATTTAAAAAAATAGCCTAACCTCCCTAGCTAAAGGACATTTTCATCTTTTATCTTTTAATTTTTTTTTCTTTTTATCTTTTCTTTTTTTATCGTTATTCTTTTTGGGAAAATTTGAAAAAAGGGCATGAAATGAGCATATCAATTTTGAAAAGGACCTAATCTCTTTGGCTGAAGGGCATTTTCCTCTTTTACCTTTTGATTTTTTTTTTCTTTTTTCTTATTGGGAAATTTCAAAAAAGGGCTTGGAATGCCCTAATTTTCTTAAATAAGAACCCAAAGTAGACATTATTTTAAATAAGGGCATGGAGTGGCCAAATCGTCTCAAATAAGGATCTTTGGTGGGTGATGACTTTTTTTACCATCAAAGAAGGGGTATTTTGGTAAAAAATTTGTAATCATATATTATTATTATTATTTTATTTTTCCATCATTTTTTTCTTTTTCTTTTTCTTTTCTTTTTTCCTCTTCCTTTACCTAGACATGGCCATTGATGGCCAAGGAGGTCGCCCTCACTAGCGTTGACTGAGGGTAGCCCTCGCTTGGGTGGGTGAGGGCATCCCTTGCTAGATCCGATGAGGGCAAGGGTTGTCCTTGCTTGATGTCGACGAGGGTAGCCCTCGCTTGAGTTGGGTGAGGGTGTCCCTCGCCAGATCCGGCGAGGACGAGGGATGCATTCACCTAAATCAGGCGAGGGCTACCCTTGCTCAATCTAGGGAGGGATACCTTCGCCTGATGCTGATAAGGGCTGCTTTCACTTGAGTCCAGCTTCCCTCCGTCATGGCCGGCAAAGGAAGAGAGAAAAAGGAAAAAAAAAATTGATATACTCAGAGATGTTAGGTCTTTTTTCGAAACCGATATACTCACTTCAGGCCCTTATTTGAGACGATTTGACCACCTCAGGCCCTGATTTGAAATAATGTCCACTTTATATCCTTATTTGAGAAAATGAGAGCACTTGATACTCTTATTTAGAATTTTCCCAACAAATAAAGTTGCAACTTTGAGTTTGCAGGCTTTTTATTGAGAACATGAGAATATCCAGAATGATATTTAATTTTTAATTAACCTGACTTTTATGACTTGAGATTTGTTTCAATTTTTTAAAATCCAAAACTCTCGAAATTTTCATAATGCTTTACCATTCATACGTACATCCATATATTCATATGAAAGTTCGTAAAACTCGGTCAAGAATGAGTTGCGCGGCATGCTCACAAATGAGCTTGACCCAGTAAAACCAATAGGGATAAGTGTAGCGGAAGTCCTAAAACTTGTCATGAAAATGCATTTGAGTCCTAAAACTTGCAAAAAGTGCAAATAAGTCCTAAAACTTGTCAAAATGTTTCATTTGAGTCCTAAAATTGACGCCGTTAACCTTTTCGTTAATAATGCTGACGTGGCATTTAAAATTAATTTTTATTTCCACGTGGCTTTTTTAAATTTAAATTAGATTTAAAAATTTAAAAAAAGTGAAAATTTATTTAAAAAATAAAACAGTTCAAAAAAAAAAAAGAAAAAAAAAAATGGCAGCCTCGCCGGAGGGGTCGGTGACCATCGCCGGCCTTGGGCGTGGTGGCCGGCCCTCGCCAAGCTCGGGTGAGGGTGCCCAAATCTCGGCAAGTCGTTGCCGGCCCTCGTGGGGGCCGACGACCATCGCCCGATCCGGGGCGACGCCTCGTCGGCCCTCGCTCGCCCTCGCCCACGCCCGGATTTGGCAAGCCTCGCGGCCCCGAGCGAGGGCCGACGAGGCATCACCCGGGGTGGGCGATGGTCGCCGGCCCTCGTGAGGGCCAGCGATGACTCACCCAGGTTGGGCGACGGCCGCCGGCCCCGAGTGAGGGCCGACGAGGCGTCGCCGGGCGGCGACGATCGGCCGCCGGCCCCTTCGGCAAACTTGTTTTCTTCTTTAAATAATTTTTCACTTTTTTTTTGTTGAAAATAAGATAAAATGAATAAATCTAATTTTTTAGTTTTTAAATATTTTTTTAAATGAATAAAAAATCATTAGAAAAAGCCACGTGGAAAATAAAGATTAATTTTAAATGCCACGTCAGCATTTTTAACGGAAAAGTTTAATGACGTCGATTTTAGGACTCAAATGAAACATTTTGACAAGTTTTAGGATTTATTTGCACTTTTTGCAAGTTTTAGGACTCAAATGCATTTTCGTGACAAGTTTTAGGACTTCCGTTGCACTTATCCCAAACCAATACTAGTGTTATAGTGGTTTTGTTTATATTTTCAATTGCCTTTTCTCATTTAACTAATATTACTACTTCAACATATGTTGTTACAGTGGCAAACAAAAACATAGTCTGCGTTACAACTTAAGATAGACAAAATGACACAATTAATTCATAAACATTAGTTCAATGTGCAATATCGTTTTTGAACTTTTAATTTCTTTAATGTGATTTTTGAACTTTTAAACATGTCATATAGTATAGAGGCTACATAAAATAAAAGGAAAATTTCAAAAAAGGGCCTCAAGTGCCCTACTTTTTTTAAAATAAGAGCTCAAAGTGGTCAAAGTTTCAAATAAGGGCTTGAAATGGTTAAATCGTTTCAAATAAAAGCATGGAGTGGCCAAATCGTCTTAAATAATGGTCTTTGGCCAACAGTGACTTTTCCAGCCATTGGAGAAGGGGTATTTTTGTAAAAAAACTATAACTATATTTTACTTTTATTTTTATTGTTTCCTTCCTTTTTTTCTTTTTCTTTTTATTTTTTCCTCTTCCTTCCCTTGGACATGGTCGTCAACGGTCGACGGAGATCTCCATCGCCTGAGTCAAGCGAGGCAACCCTTGCTTGCTAATGTGAGGGTGAGGGATGCCCTTGTTGGTGTCAGACAAGGGTCGCCCTCGCCTGGGCAAATGAGGATAGTTTGGCACACCGAGGGCATCCCTCGCCCTTGTGTCCAGCTTCTCTTTGCTGGCCATGGCGGAGGGAAGAGAGAAAAGGAATGGGAAAAATTCCAAATAAGGGTTTGAAGTGGTCGTATTTTCTTAAATAATGATCTAAAGTGGACGTTATTTCAAATAAAAACCAGAGGTGAGCATATTAGTTTCGACAAAGGGCCAAACCTCTCTAGCTGAAAGGCATTTGCATCTTTTACCTTTTAATTTTTTTTTTTTTTTTCTTTTTCCCTATTCCCTCCGCCATGGTTGGCGAAGGGAAGTTGGACTTAGGTGAGGGCGAGGGTTGCCCTTGGCGGCGTCGGGTGAGGGATGCCCTTGCTTGCCCAGGTGAGGGTGACCCTCGTTTGACGTCAGTGAGGGCATCCCTCACCCTCGCCAGCCTACACAGGGGTTGCCTTCACTGAATCTGGTGAGGGACATCCTCGCCCAACTCAGGCTAGGCCTGCCTACGCCTGTCCTGATGAAGGCAACCCTTGTCCAACGCCGGTTCAAGCAGCAAGGGACACCCTTGTTGGATTTGGCTAGGGATGCCCTCGCGACACCGACAAAGGCGACCCGTCGGCGACCGGGCCGATGGCCATGTCCGGGGAAGAGAAGAGGAAAAAGAAAAAGAAAAAGAAAAAGAAAAAGAAAAAGTGATTGAAAAAAAATAAAACAAATAAAAATATAGGTACAATTTTTTGACCAAAATACCCCTTATTCGATGGTCGGAAAAGTCGCCACCGGCGAAAGACCCTTATTTTAAACGATTTAGCTACTTCAGTTGGTCATTTCATGCCATTATTTGAGAAAATTAGGGCACTTCATGCCTCTTATTTGAAATTTTTCCCTTTTTAATATCCAACAAGCTTCTTCATAATTACCCTTTACAACTGTATAGTTTACCATTCAATAAGTGCTCCATTGAACAAGGCCATTTGATACCTAGGCTCCAAGCTTCTTGTTTTAGCACGAGCATGAGAGATGTTTCTAGGGGTGCGTTTGGTGATCATTTTGTTCCTGGAAATAATTTTTGCTTAGAAATGATTTTTTTTTTTTTAATTATGTTCTCGGAAACAATTTCTAAGTTTTTAAAGGCGCTTGGTAATTGCCCAAAATTTTTATTCTCGGACTATAAATACTTTTGGTAGGACTCTTAAATTTTTTGTTACTTTTATTATATTTTTCTTATTTCTCTCTCTCTTATTTTTTTTTTTCTTCTTCTTCCTCCTTTTGTGGCTAGTCGTCGGCCAAGGTGGTGGTTGGTGATTGACTTGGCAAGGTTCGGTGACCTCGCCTGGGCACTGCAAGCCTCGGCCTTGCAGATCTGGGTGAAGTCGAGTCTCATTCGGCCTAGCCTCGGGCTGGCTAGTGAGGTTGAGCCACGGCCAAGCAACGCCAACCTGGAGGTGGCCTAGCAGGCCGAGCCTTGCTGTGGCTCGGCATTATCGAGGGAGTCTTTCAAATTACCACCACTTAGCTTTTAATTCGCCTTTGGCTTCCATACATGCTAAGCTCCACATATTCTTGTGCAGTTAAAGGGGGAATCGATTCCATAAAAGATGAACCTTCATTTCTCCTACCCGTTGTCCCCGTTGCTAGGCCCTTCCTTTAAGGGGTTGTTGTGTAATACTGTAATGGAAGGAACATAAGAGTTTGTCGCTAGGTTTTTGACCAAATATGATTGTCTCTTGAACCTATTTGGTCCAAATCCAAAAATGACATGGTAATACATAGAAACCATAATGAAAACTCTATACGGTTGATCTTTTAAGTTGATCCTGCTTCCAATAAATAGAGTCAAAATTAAGTTAAGGAATGACAACTATGAAAATAAGAACCTCCGTTCATAAAATTTGTGAAAAATATCGACTAATTTGTAGAAGGGGATGGACGTTCCAATGGACATTATGCACTTGTTACACAACAACCCCTTAGAGAAAGGGCCAAGCAAGGGGGACTAACATTTAATGCAAGTCAAAGCATATGGTTGCCCAGTTGGTTAAATGCTATTAATAAGAATAGTATTGTTCATATCATACCATGAGCATAATATAGTATGATGGCGGTCAAGCAAGTGTACCCCCATTGCCTGGTGGTTTAGGACTTTCGAGTCAAGAGATAGATAAATACACACATCCCATTGCACTGATTAGGGGTGAGGTTGCTAGCCCTCGTCTGGCTGGTTGTCGGCCATGGCTGAGGCCGGCGATCGGCCAAAAGGAAAAAGAAGAAAGTGAGATAGAAGAAGAGTAAATAGAAGAAAAAAAAAAGAGAAAAGAAAAAAAATTAGACTTGATTTTAGGAATTATTTCTAGGAATAAGAAACAACTTTTTTCTGCTTCTTAATTCTGTTTCAAATCTATTCCCATAAAAAAAAAATGGATTTTTGTTCCTAGGAGTAAAAAATTCATCAAGCAAATTTATATTCTTTTTTTGTTCCGAGGAACAAAAAAATAGAATCAGTTATTCTTGGGAGTATTACCAAACAGGTCCCAAGATTGCCTATTATTTCTTCTTCACAATACAATTCTCGTCTCAATGATCTGTAAATCGTCACAAATGCATTTAAAATTTGCCAGCGCATAGGGAAAACATGCCAAGAGTGTGACATACGTAAAAGATGAGTAAAGAAATTATATTTGCACTTAAAATCTCGTCTTCCTTTTCAATATTATTGTTTCCATTCGTTTTCCATTATATCGCATGTTATATGCCAAAATCACACGTTTCTTTACCTCTCCGTACCATTTAATAGCATTTTCTTGGAATTGTCTTTGGTGTCAGCAGGGGCTGATGACAAGATTGCTGTTAATCTATTCGGTTGCAGATTGATAATGCATAAGGAGGAGGAAGAGGTTACATTAAAAGCGAGGTACGGACACCTGAAGTGCCAAAACTTGGCACGGAGGAACACTTAAGTATCAAAAGTTTGGAAAGTGACACTTAAGTGCAAAAATTGGAGTAAAATGGATTAGTTAAGTGCCAACGGCGAGAAAATCCAGCCAAATTGCATATGTGGCATTTTCCAGCGACATGCTTTACCGACGTGGCAAATATTTTTTTTTGAAAAAGCACACGTAGACGAGGAAAACGACGTCGCCCCATCCACTCTAGCTTGGCCAAGCTAAACGATGTCGTTTTTCCTTAGTGCTAAACGACGTTGTTTAGCTTATTTTGGGTTTAACCAGTCGTTGCTCGTGTTCACACTAGATCTGACATCCTCTCCATCGCCATTCACAGGTCGCCGTTTGCAGGTCATCGCTCATCATCGTTGCTCGCCGTCGTTGCTCGCCGGCGTTGCTTGCTGTCGTTGCTCGCCGTCATCACTCGCTCAGGTTTGTTCTCTTCTTTCTCTCCCTTATGGTGAAATTAGGGCTCCAACTTGAAATTTGGAGGTCGGCTGAGAAATGTAAGGCTTGGATGGTATTGATGTGAGATTTAGGGCTTAGATGTTGTGCTAGAACCCTATTAGGGGTTTGGATTGACAGTTTAGGGCCCGGCCTCGAAATGTAGGGCTTGGCGGGGGGAAAATTAGGGCTCAGATGTGGTGATATGTACTGTGATGTGTGATTTAGGGCTCGTATGTGGAATTGTGATGTGCGAAAGTAATTTTTAGGGGTCGGATGTGAAATGTGATGTGCGATGGTGATTGTTAGGGTTCGGAGTAGTTGTTGTGGGGACCTCTGGGCATTTTTTTTTTTTTTTTTAAATTGAAGTGTTGAAATGGGTGTCATGAGGACCCATGCTTATCTAGGGGACCTCTCAATATTTTAAGGGAATGCAACATAATCAAAGTAGCTGTCGTGTGGAGACCTCTATTTGTCCTAAGGGCATCTTTCCAATAAATCTCGTCTGACCTGTGCATCAATTCCCTCTTTCTTCTTTTCTTTAATAAAGTCTATGAGAGTGTAGGGACCTCCACATGCAATTGTCTGTTGTCCTTTGTGAATGTGGTCCCAAAAGTTAATTGTATTTTTTTCCTTTTTGGTTTCAGAAATGGCTCATGATAAGGACTATGTTACTGTCATTGTTTGCTACGGCGGGGATTTTGCGATTGGGGAGGATGAGTGGGAGTATGAGGGGGGAATGAGGGTATTATCTTTGTAGATATAAAGAAGACATCTTATATTGGATTTGTTAGGGATATAATGACATATTTGCCTTGTAAAATACAAAAGTTGTTGTACTGTGTTCCTGGCAAAGGCTTGAGAGATAGTTTGAGAAATTTAGAAGATGATAATGGTTTTAGGGATGTCCCATATCATTATCTTCATGACGAAGAGGCGAAAGTATATGTTGAATACAATAGTGATAGTGAGGACGAAGATGATGACAGAGATAACACCCAAGTAGGAGAAGGAGGAGATGGTATTCAAGCTAGTACTGAGGTTAGGGATGAAGGAGGGCATGATGGACAGGACTGGGAGGAGAGGGGCGCAGATGCTGTTCACCAGAGTGATGGTGACATAGGTGATGTCACCATCATTGAATTAGATTGGGAAGTAGCTAAATCTAGTGATGGTGATGATGACGATGAAGGGTTGCCTGCTGAAAATTTCTTAAGTGATGACAACGATGAGGAGCTTACACAGTTAAGGAAAAAACAAAGGGACTTTTTGTCATATAGATTTGCAACTTTGCACGTAGCTGATGAAGTTCCAAACAGAGACGAAGGCCCTGCAAATGCTGGTGTTGCTGGCCAGGAGATGGATTATGAAGAAAGCATAATGAGCTGTGCGTAGAAAGAAAAGTAAGTTTCCTTCCTATGATCCATCCGTTGCCTCTCCTACTTTGTCAGTAGGTATGAAATTCCAAGATGCGAAACAATTTAGGGAAGTTATACTGAAGAACTCCATTGCTGCATAAACAAATATTAACTTCATTAGAAACACTAAGAAATTTGTAAGAGCTAGGTGTTCGCAGCAAAATTGTCCATGGAAGATTTACGGCATGTTTGTTAACAGAAGTGGGTCTTTCCAGATTAGAGCCTACCAAGAGGAACACACTTGTTCCATTAATTTTCAAAACAAAAGGGTAACAAGTGCATGGTTGTCCAAGCACTTCTTCGATTTGATCAAGCTGATGCCCGATATGAAAAGTATTGACTTTAGGATGCTGGTGAAAGAGCGTGTAGGCATCAATGTATTTAGGAATTAGTGCAAAAGATCAAAGCAAAATGTGATGAAGATACTTATTGGTCAGTATGGCAAGGAATATGGGCAAGTGTTGGATTATGCTTGGGAGTGTAGGCTGCAAAACCCTTCAAGTAGAGTGCATGTAGAGGTGATGGAGAAGCCGCTTCTTGATAGTGGGATTAAGTTCGATAAGTTCTATGTGTGCTTTGATGCATGCAGACGGGGATTTTTAGCTGGTTGTAAATGGATTATAGGATTCGACGGCTGTTTCTTGAAGGGTTTGTGTAAAGGAGAATTGTTGGCAGCGATTGAAAAAGATACGAAAAACCAAATGTTCCCACTAGCTTGGGCTGTTGTAAGGATTGAGAACAAGGACAATTGGTCATGGTTCTTAAAAAATCTGATGGCTGACTTAGAGATAACAAACGGGGAAGAGTGGGCGTTCATGAGCGACCAACAAAAGGTAATACTTGCTTTTTGAAAAATTTAATCAATTGTTTGCTTTGTAATATTAACATGTTATTTGCTTATATTTCTTACTTTGAATTATTGTAGGGATTGGTTCTGGCAGTAGCCGAGTTGTTGCCCCATGCTGAACATCGAATGTGTGCGCGGCACATATATGAAAATTGGGCAAAGACCTACAAAGGGGATAAGTTGTATTTGCAATTTTGGCAATTAGCAAAGAGTACAAACATGGTTGACTTTAGGATAGCCAAAGAAGGACTGCTTTAGTTGACAAAGGAATGTTGTGCTACACTATTTCAAATAGAACCGAAGTATTGGTGCAAGACATTCTTCAATGAGGAATTCAAGTGCGATAACATCGACAACAACAAATGTGAATCATTTAATGGGAAAATAATAGATGCCATATGCAAACCAATCATCTCAATGCTTGAAGATATACGAGTTATGGTCATGACTCAGCTGAACAAACAAAAAGATGAGGTTGCAAAGTGGATTAGACAATGTGGTCTTAGGATTGCCGAGAAATTGGATGAGAACTTGGCTGCAAGTAGGCATTGTCATCCCATTTAGAATGGAGATGACAGATATGAGATAATAAAGGGTTTTGATAAGTATGTTGTTCATCTAGATACGAGAAAGTATTCATGTAGAGGATGGCAACTAAATGGAATTCCTTGTGCACATGCCATATATGCTATCCAGTTGAAGGGCCACAATGTAGAGGATTACATTGATGATTGGTACAAAAAATCGAAGTACCTTGCTTCGTATCAATTCATGATGCAACCAATTAGAAGTAGCAAGTTTTGGGAGCCGACGGATCATGAAGCACCTCAACCTTTGCCATTGAAGAAGAAAATGAGAAGGCAAAAATGAAGATGAAGAATGGCAGAGGGAGATGTCTCAGGTCAGCAAAGAATGAGCGGGATAGGTGCAAAGATGACGTGCTCTTATTGTCGCGAGCAGGGCACAACACTAAAGGTTGTCAATTGAGGAAGCAACAAGAACGCTTGAGGCCACCGAGGGACCTAGTGAAGGGACAGTTGGAGAAAGGCAAACAGAAGGGCCAAGTGAGTTGACTGTTCTTTAGTCGACAACTAGATTCCCAGTAAGTCATAAAATTTATGTTTATGTTGCTTTGTGGTTTATCATAAATATGTACATAATATCCTATTTGGCCTTGTATGTAATGTCTTTATTAGGTCACAAGAAGAACCCCAATAAATTATGAAACTGAAAGGCTTGTTCGAAGAAGGTAAGGTAGAAGATGGCTAGCTGAAGGATTGGCTTGAGCAGCTAAACGACTAGTTCAGTCAACTGTTCTTCAGCAGAGAAAGAAATACCCAGTAAATTCAACAATTTGTATTCAGTTTTTCTTTCTTTACGTTATTATATAGCCCGATGTTATATTTATGGGTCTTTTGCCTCTTTCTCAGGTTCGAAGAATGCAAGTTGGAGCTCAATTGCCAACTGAAGGGCCATCACAAGAGCCACTACAAGGGTCACCACAAGGGCCACCAAAAGAATCACTACAAGGGTCACCATAAGTACCATTAGAAGGGCCAACAAAAGGTGTTATTGAAACTGAAGGGCTACATAGAAGGACAACTAGAAGAAGGCCACGTGAAGGGGTAGCTACACAAAGGCCATCTAGAAGACGCCCAGCTAAAGAATTGGTCGAAAAAGCTCTGGCTATAGCTGAAGGGCCAAAAGAAAGGCCCAAGAAATCACAGGCAAGAAAAAGAGCCAACAAATCATAAGTTCTGAAAGTGACGCCCCTATTCAAACAAGAGGGGCACTTGGGAAGATGTTAAGACAATATGGCTATGGCCTTTATACAGATGAGCGTATTGGAACAAACATTCTGAATGTAAGTTTTATTGGCTGCATTTAATTTAATTTATGCTGCAGACTTTTGCTGACAATTTATTGTCTTTTTGTAGCCTGGGAGAAGTTAAGAGGTTCTTATCTCTCAAGGCCCAACTCAAGAATCAACGGCTGCACCAACAAAGAAGAAGAAGAAAACATCAGCTGTGCCAACAAGAAAGAAGAGCAAGAACCCAATTGCAGGTCCTTCGAATCAATTCAGCTTGGGATAGTTGCAACTCCTTCGATCAATTCAACCGGGACATTTGCAGCTCCATCTGAGTCAGTGGATACTGAGAAGGTTGATGAAGAAGTTGCACGTCCAATTAGAAAGAGTGCAAGGATTATGAATCAATTGAAAGACCAATCAAAAAGAGCACGAACAGGGGGTGTTGTGCATATTAATTGATGATATGGGATGTGATAGGATTTTTGGAGCTTACGAGTACAATAAGTTGCTATGGATGGTTATCCTTTTTTTTTTTCTTTAGTTCGTCATTAATTTTGTGAGACTTAATTTCAATATCAATGGAATGATCTTGCTGCTTGTCAAATTCTTTTGCTTATGTAAGATATGGATTCTGCTTTTACTTGCTGCTTTGTTGGTGTTGGGTCGTGGTGGTAGCCGGAGGCTTTGGTGTGGCTGGTGGTGGTGGATGGTGATGCTTGGTGGTAGTGGGTTTGTTGTTGGGGTTCGGTAGAGGGCTCGTGCTACATCTGGTTCAAGTGTGCAGTGTGCACATTTTGCACCGGGTGCTAATGTGGTGTTTGGGGTGCTGGTGTGGCTAGTGGTGGTAGTTGGTGATGCCTGGTGGTTGTGGGTTTATGGTGGGGGTTGGGGGCTTATGTTATACCTGGTGCAAGTGTGCAGTGTGCACATCTTACACTAGGTGTACTGGTGCAAGCTAGTGCAAGGCTCAGCTTGCACCAGTACCTTGTGCAGCAACACCACCAGCACGGTGGTGGCTGGAGTGCTTAGTGTGGCTAGTGGTGATGGCTGGTGGCGCAGCCGGTGGTGGTGGGTAGCGTAATTTTTAGAGAAAACTTATAAAAAATTGGCACTTAACTGATCATATTCTCAAAAAATTGGCACTTAAATGTTCACTTTTAACTACGAGTGACACTTAAGTGATCACTTTAATAATAACTTGACATTTAAGTGATCATTTTTCATCGCGACTAGCACTTAAGTGATTACTAAATACAACTTATGGCACTCGAGTAATCACTTGTGTTTGTCTTGTGTATATGCTGGTTTGCAACAAAACAAAGAAGGTGATGGTAATTTAACTTATGGCAACTCCATTCAATTTCAATATTTACTACTGGTTTATGTTTATATTTGGTTTAAGTAAAAAAGTCATCACAACACATTGACCCAATACACATCCATCATTATTTATTTATTTATTTTTTGGTAAAACACATCCATCATTATTGGTTTATATTAAAAAACAAGCAAAAATATAGTACAAACAGCATCTAATTCGCTCATTCCCTTTCCTTAACCTCCTTACAAACACAAGAAGTAACCCACAATACATATGACAGCACAAACAATAACAAAGCCACAACGATCTTGTGGAACAACACAAACTTCTTCTCATCTTTCAAAAAGAAAAAAAGCCTACATTTAATCCAAACCAACTACATTTGTCCACTCATTTTTAACTATGGCAGTCAGAGAAACTTTTTCTCATCTTCAAGTGCTTTACATTTCATCAAAGTATGATAGACAACAAAACAACACCATAATAAATGCTTGATAACACTTCCGTTCAATTTCATCCTTGAAACTTCATTCTTGAAAAGTTTAGCCGAAGACGTTTGAGTTTGCATTGAGTCAACATCGTCCAAGTCGTCCACAAACATAGATGGAGATTGATGTCTTTTATCCAATATCACCTCTGTGGCTCGGCGAGAGAATTTCACGTCGACCCATTTGATTGCACTTCCACCCTTCTTTATATTTGGCACATCCATAAAATCTTCTCCTAGGATTCATTCGAATCCACAATGTTCTTCTTGGAATTGATAATCAATAAAAACATAAACTCTAGCCTTCTCTTTCGCTTCGGTGAGAGGAATTTGAGGCACTACTGAGAGTCTTGCTTTCCATTTCCAATATTTGACAATGGAATTTTGGGCAAATCAAAATTAGGGTTCAAGACTAGGATTCGAGCACTTCAATAGGGATTTTGGCCGATTTATGGTTTTAGATTTGGGGCAATTTAGAAGACGACGTCGTTTTGGTATATTCAGGGCTTTTATTTTGGCCAACTATGAAACAACGTCGTTTTAGGTGAGTTAGAGCTGAGTTAGCTCTCCGACGAGCCACGTAGGCGAGCAAAAATAATAAAATATTGCCACATAGGATTTCCGGTAAGGTCCGCTGGAGGTGGCACTTAAGTGTCACACTTTTAAAAAAAAGTGGTACTTAAGTGTCACTTTCCTAACTTTTGGTACTTCAGTGTCCTATTGTGTCAAGTTTTGGCACTTGGGCTGTACTTCATCCCATCAAAAGCATTAAACTAAAAGACCGTTCGTGTAAAGCAACGAGCACTCAGTATTGAGCAAAGAATTGTCCGGGTTAAGTAAATGGTTCATTTTCGAAGGAAGGCGACTAACACACACGCTTGAAAAACAAATAACAAATGAGAAAAGACAACACAAATAATAATGGATAGGGCATTTATTACCTTAATCCCTTTACAGATCAGAATTTCCGTGAGTTATCGTAAACTAACATAATCACCAAGCTATCCTTCACGCAAAATGTCTGAAGCTACTAAAGTACCACCATATGGGCTCTGTGCTATGGCCAACCTAGCTACCTTATCCTTCAACTCTGGCTAGTACAATGACAAAGCAGCTGCTGAATCTATTCCCCCTTTGCTGTGTCCAAGAATCAAGACACGTTTCTTGGCACCCCAATATATTTCCTCGATATACTCCTTTAATTTTCTCAACTGAAGCCTGAAGATTAATACCTTAACACTCAATAGGACATCAAGAACATAATGACACGTACATAAGTAGAAGCATCATCACAAGTACCTTGCCATGAATCTTTCGCAATAGGACAAGTAAGGCCCATCTTTGAGAAACTCGATATACTCCTTTATCTCTTTAGAGAAGGAAAATACATAACAGAAACCTATTTGGTGACACATCGGAATGAGATAAAAGAAATGTTTTGATTTTTCAAGACTCAAGAAAGTTAAAAGAAATTCATGCTTCTTGCCCTCCTAGATGACAACAAAGAGGAGCTGATCGAGGATGATGCATCCGCAGTTGCAACTCAGTCCTTAAGCAGGTTCAAAGAAAGATGGAATTCAATATGTCACTAGTGTGTGGGGTTAAGCCACAGCAAGTGGTCTCAGAATGAGAACACCGTTCTTTACACTGCTATATGTTGAAGGTGAGCTCCAATCTACCCTTATTTGAAGATAAGCAATGCATTAGGTTCAAGACATCACTATTTGAGCAACAAACTTCTCTCAAAAGTGACAAGTTTTCTGTTCCTACACTGGTGATCATGGTTTCTTATTCCTGAGAACTAGAATCAAACATGTATATGCAAATACTGTATCTGAACTATGTTGGTGAGATTGTTCGTTAGCCTTCATACTTACAAATCTGAACCTTCATTAAAGCTTTGAGTTTTGCAATTCGTGAAGCTTCAATACAGCCTCAATTGAAGTTCAGCAGAAATTTCAATTGAAGCTTTAACAAAGTTCCATTATTTATCTAAAACAATATAAACAACTTCTAATTCTAGATTAAATGCAGGTAGATAATTACCAAGTGCCAAAAACATATCCCTAGTCAGGATATATATATTTTTGGACGCGCGGACCCATAGAGTGCTATAACTTGGCACAAATGTACACTTAAGTGCCATAACTTACGAAAGTGACAATTAGATGTCAAAATCGGAGAGAAATGGATCACTTAAGTGCCACTCTGGCTAAAATTCTGTCAAAACGCTGACGTGTCAATTTTCCGGTGAAGCGAGTGCAAAACGGCATCGTTTTGGTGTTGATATGATAAAAAATTTAATATAAAAATTAATTAAATTTAATTTAAAACTAAATTTATTTAAAATATTTAAAAATTAAAATTAAAATATTTTAAATATTTAAAAAATAAAAAATAAAATAAAAAAAGAAAAAGAAAAGAAAAGAAAAGGGAGGCGGCCGAGGGCCGAGCCCGAGCCGCCGCCGCCTCCTCGCCATCGCTGGGAAGGGCTGGCGACGGAGGGGGAAAGGTCGGCCGGGGGTCGCGGGCCCCGCTGTGGTCCGGCGACAAGACCCGGCGACCCGGCTAACCCCTCGCCCGGATTCGGCGAGGGTCGTGAGCCCTCCCCCGGATCCGGGCGAGGGTCGCGGGCCGTGACAATCGAAATTTTCAGATTTCGTTTTCGATTAAATAAATCGAGCCTTTCGTCGACGTGCCGATAGTGCTATTCTCTCGAGCGATCACTCACGAGATAATTGGTCTATTTGGGGAAGCAATTAAGGAATCTAAATGCAATAGATTTGAGAATTCGACTAGGAATTGATTGCTCGACCGTGTTGGTCTGCAAGGGTTATTACGACACTGTTAGAAATCGATTAGAGACTGGAGATATGTCGATTCGACTGAGATATATGATCAGAGTGTGGGTGATTCCACCTGATTGCAAAATACTCGTCGATTGGCACTAGACCGATTTTTCTATCGTTTTGGTACCCGATGTCTGTATTTGAAACCTTGAGATTTTCACGACAACCGAGAGTCGCCAATGTGTCGAAGATGTACATTGTGACTCGAGATAAATCGATCACGGGTCAATTACACCAAAAATTCCTAAAAGTTACCCGGTAGACTAGGTCACACTAAAATCGCATCGGATTGAAATTAACAGCGAATTTGAACCCGATTTCATAAATTGAAAGTTCTGTTGTGTCACGAGCTATTTTAGGAACATCGACTCATCCTCCAAAAATTTTTCAGAGATTCCGGGATTTTTACGGAAAATCGTTTCGGATGTTGCGGAAAATTAGCGGAAAATGGGACGGACTAAATTAAAGGAAATTTGGACTTCCAAGCCGAGCCTTTGAGTGTCAGGGATTTACAGAAAATTGTTCGGGATTTTTCTTCATCGAAATTGGACCTCAATTTGGGAAATTGAGTGAAGAAATTGATCCTAAAATTGGGAAATTCGAAATTGGCAAGGGCAGCATTATTTTGGCTTCAATTTGGATAATTTAGCGGATTTATTGGGCTAGAAAGTATTATGAGACATGGGATAAGGTTGAAGATAATTGGGGGGACAAGCATTTATTGAAGTTGGACCATTCTCTTAATTTTTCTACCTTATCCCCGTCGGTCTCTCTTTTGCGCCAACGACACCAGCTCTCTCTCTCACTTCCGCTACCCCTCACCGATCGACAGCCGTGCAACTCTCTCTCTCTCCCTTCCACTTTGAATTATCTCCCTCACGTCCTTCGGTTTTGTTCATTTTCTTTTCCCTCAGCCGAAGCTCACGCCTCTGCCCCCTCTTTCATTTCTTCCCTCTGCAATTCACGCCCATCCCCACCATGTTTTGTCCCCTTGGTCAACAATCAAGCCTTCCTCTCCTCTTTTGTTGACCGAAGCCCCCACGTGTAGCCAGCAGTTCATCTCCACTCACGCTTGGTCAACATCGCCACTCACAGAAGCCCTCGTTTGACCGAAGCCCAGCCGCTTGCTGCCACTCGTCCGCGTGAGTTCCCCAACCTAAGCAGCTGCTGTTTCCTTCATCCATGACATTCAACAGCAGCTCACGTCGAAGCCTCACGCGGATCTAGCAACCGTGCCACGTTCGAGTTTTTCTTTCGGTTCAATCAGTGCTGCGACACCACCATCAATTTTCTCATCCACCGAGCAGTCTAGCACCACCGACCGAAGCAGCTCCGATCCAGCGCTCGTCTCCATAAGCCCAGCCCATATTTGGTCAGAAGCGGCCCACGAAAATTCAGCAGCCCACTTCCAATTTCGGTCCAGCAACTTCGGCCTTGGTTCAGCAGTCCAGTCCAGCCCAACTCAACCAAGTTTTGGGCCCAACAGCTTGCTCAATTCAGCCCATCTTGGGCCCACAAAGCTGGCCCAGTTCGCAGCCAAGCCCAAGCCCAAGTCTAAGCCCAGAAATTTCTGTGGGCTTGCAAGGCTTTTAGGCTCAGTCCTAGTCCGTTGACGCCGCCGAAAGTTCAGTTTTCGGCCGTCGTTGTGTCGTCGTCGCGGTGAACCGATTTCCGCAATAAACCAGTGAGTTTATGCACTAAACTCTTCTTAGTAGCCTAATGACGTCTAAGGGGTGTTTAGATTTATTTGAGTGTAATTAATTTAATTATTAGTTTAGTTAGTTAAATTAGGTTAGTTAGATTATTTAAATTAGGTGGTTAGAGCTTAAATTTAATTAGCTTGTTAGGTAGCTTTATAGTTAGAATGGTTAGGATAATTTAGTTAGCTCAATAGGTGGTTAGATTAGAATTATTTAGCCTAAGTTAATATTTTTGGTATTTAATATATTTATTTAATTAATTTTAGAAATTATTTAATTATTAAATATTATTCCGGAAATTAGGCCGGGATAGTCGGTGACCGGAATTTTGTGCTGATTGTAATGGTGTGGTCAATCTTGAGTGTTAAATTACACAAATTGAGTGCCAATTGGATTTTTGGTATTTAATTCCAAAAATTGTGAAATTTCAATATTTATTCAAAAAATCCCAAGTGTCGGATTTTGACACCGAAAATAGTTTTGAATACTATATAAAATAATGGGATTTTAAAAAGGAAGGCTATCAATTTTTCTAGAGTGAATTGACCGTGTACCCACACACGACCATTTTACCATATATTTCTAATACGAAGAAAATATGCCAAGTTCACCATTTTAATGGAGATATTTGAGCGCAAGGTTCGGTGCCTTGAGCCAAAATTGTATGGTCGTGTGTTGGTTAAAAGAACCCATCCCGGGCTGTTAAGCCGGACGTTGCCCCTATATGGGATGCCTCTAGACAATGGGATGCAGTCGTGATGAGATTCGGACCTATGCTCCTTCGGAAAGCCGTTTAGGAAAGCCGACGATACCCGACAATGCCGGGGGACCGCCGAACAGAAAATAGGCCGTACTATATGCCGAGAGCAAAACTAGGAACGCATTATTAATTGAATGTAGCGTTCCAGTTGTTGGAGCTTAATTGTTGCTCATATCTGTATGGTTGTCTGTGATACGAACTATGCTGACCTGCAGGGTGGATCTGAGGCGAGGTAAGTCCTCTGTGCTAAATGTGTGATTGTGTGATTAGGACACTTCTTAACGTATTTCCTTCCTAATTGGGGTTTAGAGCATGGACTTGCTGAGACATTGTCTCACTTGTTATTGTATAACTATTTTTAGGATCGTCGAGTAGCTGAGAGGAGGTGATCGGAAGTGTAGGTCGATTAGGACCGCTTCTTTTTGGAAAGCCAGTCTTTTGTAGTCTTTTGGTCATAAACCTTGTACATGACTCTATGTGAATATAAAGGCACGTTTGTTTGTGAATTTGTTGTCCTGCTTTTCTATCCTGAGATGGTTACTGTCAGGGGATTTATTTTCGCTTCCGCATGTGCAATAAAAAAAAAGGGTCGGCGAATCGTTATGGGAAGTCGCAAAATTTTATCGACTAGAGAGGGATGGGCACGCACTCGGGGTTCGGGGTGTGACAGCGGCCCTCGCCCAGATCCGACGAGGGCTCGTGGGCCCTTGCCGTTGGTCGCTCGGGGTCGTCGACCCTTGGCGGGCCCGGCGAACCGGCCGACCCTTCCCCCTCCGTTGCCGACCCTTCTCGGCGGCGGCGAGGGCTCAACTCTCAGCCGCCTCCCCCTTTTCCTTTTTAAATTTTTTTAAAATTTTTTAATATTAACTTTTTTATTTTTAAATGTTTTAAATAAATTTAATTTAATTAAATTTTTTTTTACCACGTCGTACCAAAACAACGTCGCTTTTGCATTGTCTCGCCACGTTAGTGTGCAAAATGACGCCGTTTTGCACTCGTTTCGCCGGAAAATTGACATGTCAGCGTTTTGACTAGATTTTGGCCGGAGTGGTACTTAAGCGATCCATTTCTCTCAGATTTTGGCACCTAAGTGTTACTTTCATAAGTTATGGTACTTAAGTGTCCCTTTGTGCCAAGTTATGGCACTTGAAGAGATCTTTTGCCTATTTTGTGTAGGTGAGAAATATTTTGGATGAAATGTACTATGGAACATGGTCGATGTTAAACCAAGCAATTGTTCATTTGCTTGGAAATGATTGACACCATCGAGTTGTTCCTGGGACACTTCTACTATGGAAGAGATAAAGGAAACTAGTATAGTTTGTAGAATGCTGCAATTAACACATATACATTATCTTAAGAATGTCATCACAAAATCCCACCATCACTGGTGTAAAATTTAAAAATTAAAATGACAAACCACCTAATGAATCAGAGGAAGGAAAAATAGAAAAAAAAAAATCTCCAATTCCAATCATGTAGATTATAGTAAAACATCCAAATAACTTTACAATGTCCCATTAGGAAAGACAGAGATCAAGAATACATGTGAATCCCTACCTTTGAAAGATGGAAATTCAGTTTGACCCCATATAATTTGAAACAAATGCATCTGCATTTGCAGATGACTCCAAGCAGAATCCCTCATTATTTCATCAACTGCAGGAGGGGCACCAATTTCATAGAAGATGATCCGTGCGATGATCAACTTTCACCAAAAGAAAGTTGATTGCTTGCAAGATGTCTTCCATTTCGTCCAGAAGTAATAGTCACAAGTTCCTGCACATATAGCAAAGATTGCTCAGATTCCCTGGAAGTGGACTTCTCCGCAACAACACAATAATCCGTCATCTCATCATCCAACAAAGAAAGCTTGAAAAAGTAGTCTCAAGATGGAAAAACATATACTGTATAAGAAGTGAAAGTACTAGAAGATTTTCAAAGGTAACAAAATATTAGAATCCATAGGGATGAAACTGACTTGAGGTGGACTGCGTCAGGTTATATGCCTTAAAATATTTTTTTAGCATATGTCTAGTTTATCTCATTTTTTCCAAGTCCTTAGATCCCGATTAGAATTGGCAGATGCTTTTGTTAGGTTAGGAGCCACCACGAATAGCATAGTAGTATGAAATTCTAAACTTATTACAGCATAACAGTAAACATATTCCCGATTATCATAAACCCAACAATCAGTAAATGCCCCCCTCCCCCCGGCAGCAACATATCACAAATGTATCTCAAGAAAGATCTTTTCTTTTCCAAGGAGACTCGATTGAAAGGAAGATTGATCTCCAGCTTACATACAAAAACCATAATGTTTGAGTCCTTACTTCTAGCTAATTCTCATAAATTTTGAACACGCTAATTAGAAAGGACATTGATCAAGCGGTTAAATTACTATTTCTATGTTTATAAGCTCCCAGTACTATAGAAGCCAGAGAAGAAAAAAAGTATAATTCCTTATATATCTACACAAAAATACACTGAAAGGAGGGCAAACTAACACGATGATATATCTACAGATAAATGAAAACACAAAAATATATCTCTTCACCATGTTCAACACACTCATATATATTAAACAGACACATATTCACAGGTTGTATGGATGCACCAGTAGGCGCCCTGTCTATTAAACTATCTATTGAAATTATGCCTCTTTAACGTGTGACATGTGGAGAGCAAAAAACTCAAGAGAATCCAGTAAACAACTTCTAATTCTAGATTGAGTGCAAGTAAATAATTACCAAGTGCCAAAAATATGACCCCTCAGAATATATTTTCTTTTGTGTAGATGAAATTTATTTTAGAATAATGTACTATGGAACATGATCAACGTTAAACCAGGCAACTGTTCATGTACTTGAAAATGATTCACACCATTGAGGTGTTCCTGGGACACTTCCATTATGGAAGAGATAAAGGAAACTATTATTAGTCTGTGAAATGCTGCAGTAAACTCAACTACATTATCTTAAGAATGTCATCACAAAACCCCACTATCACTGATGTAAAATTTCAAAATTAAAATGACAAACCATTTAATGAATCAGAGGAAGGCAAAAGAAAAATAAAAATCTCCAATGCCAATTGTTCAGATAATAGTAAACATCCAGATAAATTTACAAAGTCCCACTAAGAAAGACATTGCTCAGGAATATGTGTGAATCACAACCTTTTATAAATTCAGTTCGAACCCATATAATTTGAAGCAAGCACGTCCGTATATGCAGATGAACTCCCAGCAAAATCCCTTGTTACTTCATCAACTGCAGGAGGAGCACCAATTTCATAAGAAGATGATCCATGCGATGCGCAACTTTTACTAAAAGAAAGTTAGGAGCCCCCACGAATAGCATAGTAGTATATATTTTTTAACTTATTACAAGAAAACAGTAAACATTTTCCCAATTATCAGAAAACTAACACAAGAGTAAACACCCCATCCCCCCGGCAACAATATATGACAAATGTATCTCAAGAAAGATCTTTTTGTCTTTTCCCAGGAGACGCGATTGAAAGGAAGATTGATCTCCAGCTTACGTACGAAAATCATAATGTTTGAGTCCTCACTTCCAGCTAATTCTCTGAACACACTAATTAGAAAGGACATTGATCAAGCGGTTAAATTACTATTTCTATGTTTATAAGCTCCCAGTACCATAGAAGCCAGAGAAACTCAACAAAGTACAGTTCTTTGTTTTCACTGGATTCTTCCTTTACTTTTGCGTGTGCGTGCGCGTGCCTGCATGAGAGAGAGAGAGAGAGAGAGAGAGAGAGAGACAGAGGTAAAGCAACAAAGGAGAACTTTGCACAATGTAGAGAAGACTAACTACCAGAATAATCAGAAAAGCAACCAGTTATGTATAGAGTTGTTTGTGCAAGATAAGGAGCAGCTTCATTTGGTGATGGCATAGAGGTAAACAGCTGAGGTAAGAGTCCATCATATCCCATAGAAGAGTTCTGCCCCTATATAAGAGAAACATGTTCATCAAATCTCGAGACAACTATCCTACTTTACGAGGTGTATGCTACACTGAAAAGAGGCCAAACTAACATGACGATATATCTACAGACCATAGAAAACACGACAATATATCTCTTCGCCATGTTTAACACACCCGTATATACTAAACAGATATTCGCAAGTGGGTATGCATGCTCCGGTAGGCGCACGGTCTATTAAACTTTGAAATTATGCCTCTTTAACGCGTAACATGTGGGGAGCAAAAAACTCAGGAGAATCCAAGCTCTGAAAAGGTCTCTTTCTATATAGAAACATGCCCAGGATTCGTGCAAAACAAAAGGCCAAAAACAGTGGTGGATAGAAAATTTCAGTAGGAAAATCATTTGGAAAGCTAATAAGACACACCCCACATTTTGCAATCAGCTGGGTTCAAGGCAAACACCAACAAGACAATCCAACACAAAATTTGAAGAAGCATTCCCAAGTCTCGAACTTTACGATCCACTTTCGCTGTATCCAGCGCACTCGACCGGTTCCACAAGTCGGTACAACACCAAGTAACTCAACGACGCTTGAAGTGGAGGTGTTCAATTTGACACGTAAGAGAACTTACCAATTTCTGGGAATAGAGAGCCAAACGTAGTGGCGGCGACCGTTGAAGGGGACCCCTTGCCGAGCCAAGGAGAGTCGTCCCTCCCTTCGTGGAGCCGAGCCATGTGGCCCAGCAGTTCCTCCGAGGGACCCACGGCGTGATCGACGGCCGTGTCTCGGACGAGGGCATCCACTTCAAGCTATGACGGGACCTGCCTCTGAAGATCGAGGCCAACATCGATGGAGAACGAGAGATAAGCTGATGAAGAGAGAATGTGGCGAGGAGTTGGGGGCTTGCACCGGCGTTCGGACTAGGGCACTTCAATTAACATAGGATTTCATATGTCTGTAAGCATTGCTCGAAGAAGTACGAGCAAAATTATTTTATCTCTTTTCGCAGGATCTCTGATTGGCGAACCCGGAGATGATCATGCGGCATCTTTATCACAAAGCCGTGACATTGATGGTCCCCTTTGATAAGCCATTGACCAAGCCTACATTACGGTCCCGACAAAGATTTCTCATATTGGTAAGGTTGTACCGCTTACGAGAATACTCGGACCCCTACTGACATGATGACAATGAGATGGTGTGGTCCTTATAAATCCTGCATCAATGGTCAGGATAGCCTTTTCCATGAGAGTAAATGGAAAGTCCTTTCAGACTGACAGTCCCTCATCTAGCATACTCAAGACATCCACATTCTAAATGAAAGTTGTCTTTCAAAATTTTCCCTAGTGGAAATCAGGTAATGCAAAACTAACAAAATTGTCATGCATGAATCCCACTTTTAATTCATGAATTTACAGCATATATAATCATGCATACTGTGCAAATAGCAAACATACTCTTAGAGATCAGAGATATCGCCAGGTAAGCATATCCTGTAACGACCCGGGCCCCACTGTATAATATTATCCGCTTTGGACACTGAGTCCTCACGGCTTTAAAACGCGTTATGCAGGGGCAGAGGGCCATCCCTCGGGCCTTCCCTCTCCCAAGCCATAATATTGTCCGCTTTGGAGGCACGACCCACCAACCCGTCCTCCCTCACGGTTTTGTTTTCAGCGCAGCGGAAGCATACCTTTGGAGGCACAACCCACCGACCCGTCCTCCCTCACGGCTTTGTTTTTAGCGCAGCGGAAGCGTACGTGAAACGCGTTATACAGATTAAAGGGACCCAAGCCTTTATAAACTAGCCCAGGACTCCCCCCCTATGCGATGTGGGACGGGAGACATGTCCTTAGCCTTACCCACGTACTGCCAAGGTGATCTCAGTCCATCCCTCCGTACTGCCCCGGGTCTGGGTCATCACATATCCCTATCCCCATTTGTCTTTAGGTACCTATCACCGTCTAGGTACTCTCTTATCGACGATTGACTTGTTCAAGCTGTCTTCAGAGTTTAGATGCTTGTGACTGTCCAGTTATTCCCTTTTACCAGGAGGTGAGAAACCATTTATGAATATCCCAGGTACGTCATCGATATTTCCCTTTACCAGGAGGTGAGAGACCTTCACGAATATGCGAGGCATGTCCTCGATATTCCCCATTACCAAGGGGTGGGAGACCTTCACGAAAATGCAAGGCCCATCCTCGATATTCCCACATACCAGGAGGTGAGAAACCTTCATGAATATCTCAGGTACGTTCTCGATATTCCATCTACCAGGTACTCCTTCAATGCTTGCGAACATCCATGCACCCTCCAGAATTCGTACTTGTGATCATCCAAGTACCCCTTCGATGCTTGCGAACAATCAGTGATCCTCCGGGTTAGTACTGGTGAATATCCAGGTACTCTTTCAATGCCTGTGAATGTCCAGATATCCCCCACAAACGGATGCCCCGAGAAAGATTGGCGCATCCCTCAAGTCAGGTCAAGTAACCAACCGGTGTCCTTGACAAAGGATCATACACCCCACAATCGGTGTCCCAGAGGATCGACACCCCCAACCGGTGTCCTTGACAGAGGATCAGGCACCCCACAAACAGATGCGCTGAGAAATGTCGATGCATCCCCCGAGAAAGGTCGGGTAAACACTTATTGCTCCCGGGAAGGCAATTTCCCGTCAAGGCGACCGAAGAATGGTTCGGGTCCTAGACAAACCACTTATTGCTCTAACATGCGACTGAAGAAAGGTTCGGGTCCTAGACAAACCACTTATTGCTCTAACAAGCGATCGAAGAATGGTTCGGGTCTTGGAAAGGCAATTTCCCGTCAAGGCGACCGAAGAAAGGTTCGGGTTCTAGACAAAACACTTATTGCTCAAATAGGCGACCGAAGAATGGTTCGGGTCCTGGAAAGACAATTCCTCGTCAAGGCGACCGAAGAAAGGTTTGGGTCCTAGACAAACCACTTATTGCTCTAACAGGCGACTGAAGTATGGTTCGGGTCCTGGAAAGGCAATTCATTGTCAAGGCGACCGAAGAAATGTTCGGGTCTTAGACAAACCACTTATTGCTCTAACAGGTGACCGAAGAATGGTTCAGGTCTTGGAAAGACAATTCCCCATCAAGGCGATCGAAGAAATGTTCGAGTCCTAGACAAACCACTTATTGCTCTAACAGGCGACCGAAGAAAGATTCGGGTCCTGGAGAAGCTATTCCCCATCAAGGCGACCGAAGAAAGGTTCGGCAATTGGAAAAGCGATTTCCCGTCAAGGCGACCGAAGAAAGGTTCGGGTCCTGGAAAAGCGATTTCCCGTCAAGGCGATCAAAGAAAGGTTCGGGTCCTAGACAAACAACTTATTGCTCTAACGGGCGACCGAATAAAAGTTCGGGTCTTGGAGAAGCTATTCCTCGTCAAGGCGATCGAAGAAAGGTTCGAGTCCTAAACAAACCACTTATTGCTCTACAAGGCAACCGAAGAAAGGTTCGGGTCCTAGAGAAGCTATTCCCCGTCAAGGCGACTGAAGAAAGGTTCGGGTCCTAGACAAACCACTTATTGCTCTAACAAGCGATCGAAGAAAGGTTCGGATCCTGGAAAAGCGATTTCTCATCAAGGCGACTGAAGAAAGGTTGGGTACTAAACAAACCACTTATTGCTCTAACAAGCGACCGAAGAAAGGTTCGGGTCTTGAAAAAGCGATTTTCCGTCAAGGCGACCGAAGAAAGATTCGGGTCCTAGACAAACCACTTATTGCTCTAACAGGCGACCGAAGAATGGTTTGGGTCCTAGGGAAAGCAATTTCCGTCAAGGTGACCAAAGAAAGGTTCGGGTCCTAGACAAACCACTTATTGCTCTAATAGGCAACTAAAGAAAGGTTCGAGTCTTGGCAAAGCGATTTCCCATCAAGGCGACCGAAGAAAGATTCGGGTTCTAGACAAACAACTTATTGCTCTAACAAGAGATTGAAGAAAGGTTCGGGTCCTGGAGAAGCTATTCCCCGTCAAGGCGATCGAAGAAAGGTTCGAGTTCTAGACAAACCACTTATTGCTCTAACAGGTGACCGAAGAAAGGTTCGGGTATTGGAAAAGCGATTTCTCGTTAAGGCAACCAAAGAAAGGTTTGGATCCTAGACAAACCACTTATTGCTCTAACAGCGACCGAAGAATGGTTCGGGTCCTAGGAAGGCAATTTCCCGTCAAAGCGACCGAAGAAAGGTTCGGTCCTGGAAAAGCGATTTCCCGTCAAGGCGATCGAAGAAAGGTTCAGGTCCTAGACAAATCACTTATTGCTCTAACATGTGACCGGAGAATGGTTTGGGTCCTAGAAAAGCAACCTCCTCATGTCACTAGGTAAGATGACACCTTGATACTTGCCAAACTCGGGATTCACACCCTATCTCACTCACTCCCGGTAAGTAACTATAAGTATCTTATTATCTATCTTAGTATGTGTAATGTTATATTGCTCATTTTTCTGCATAGGACAATAAGTCCCAAAAAAAGATATAATCTACTGCATATGTATAGGCAAAATTTAGGTATTAGTTTGTCTTTGAATACAACCTCTGCGAACTCACCTTCAAAGAGGGGTAGCTGTTGACACTTTAATTTTGATTACGTTTTTAATTAGGCCTTAGTTTCTTTATTTATGTATTTTTCCTCTTTTTCGAATAAAAAAATTAATAATAAAAACAACAAAAAAATTAATAAAAAAAATAAAAAGAAAACAAAAGCAGCAGCCACTGGGGTTGGGCATTACGAGCCCAACCCCTTCTTTTTTTCACGCGGGCCCTAAGGGCCCAGCCCACTCGACCCGGCCCCCTTTCCCCCTCATTCTTCCTTTTCTTCCTTCTTCTTCCTTCTTTTTCCTTGCTCCTTCCTCCTCCGCCTCTGTAGGTCACGCGCAGTGATGGCGACGCACTCGAGGATGCCTACGATGAAGATGGGAGAAGTAGACTCGCAGCGACGGGACACGCAAGTGGGTAGCTTGGAGTGGATGTCGGTTCGGCCGCATCTAGGGCTGGTCGACGTGCGCGGATCGGCGGCCGAACCTCTGTCGACCGCACCCTCCACCTATAAATAGGCCCCTCCCGATGAAGGACAAACAATCACAAAGGATGGAGGGGCGCAAGCCTGAACCTCCCACCGAGAGACATCGGGGAGGCCCGAGGACGGGGCGAGAAGGGGCGAAGGATCGGGTCGCAAGCTAAACAACCTCCCACCGAGAGACATCAGGGGAGGCTGCCAGCAAGCGAACCCAGATCTACAAGCAGTCGAGGCCGAAAGAGAGGAGAGGGTTCTAGGGTTCTAGATCTACGAAATATGGGTTGAGCGAGAGGCAAACCAAAGGGTGGAAGGCCGAATCCGTCCATCGCTGTGCTGCGACCCCCCTCGATGCCATCGTCGTCGCCTAGTCGCCACCGACAAGGCCGCCTACGCTCGTAGCCCCAACACTGACCAGCAACGCCCCCGTGCCATGCCCTCTCTACAGATAGGTATCAACCGCCGCTCGCCATTGCTTTTCTTTTCGTGACCTAATTGCTGCCTCTGCCTACCGCGTCGCTACCGTCGTCGACGTGTGCCACCGCCCCAGCCTCTCCTTCGGCGCCGCAGGTAGAGAGAAAGAGGGAGTGCTGTGGAAACCGGGTCGGAAGTCGGGTCGGGCGCTTCTCACTTGGGTAGGATTCCGCCTGGGTCGGGTTGTGCGCGTGGGCCGGGTAGCCTTTGGGTTGAAGTTTTTAATGAAAACGGGCCAAAAATGGGTTTGGGCTTTTAAGTTTAAAAATAAAAAATCCCGGGCCGGGCCCGCGTTGCAAGCCCATCGGGTCTCGGGTCGACGACCGAGTCGGAACCCAACCGGGATCCGACCCGGTTCGTTTTCATAATAATATAATATTTTAATAAATAAAAAATCAAAAATAATTTATTTTCCCAAAAAATCAAAAAATTCCATATTTTCCCAAAAAAACCAAAAAGTCAGAAAAAGCCAAAAAAAAAAAGTTATATTTTCCAGAAAATTAAAAATCCAAAAAATGCTTTTTATGTTCAAAAAATGAGAAAAAGACCAAAAATGTTTTTCCTCCACAAATGCATGGAAAATCCATTGAAAATCCAAAAAGCCTTAGGGTTTAAATAGGATTAGGTACCGGAAGGGCATTAGTGATAAACTAGTATAATTAAGTCCCCGAACTTAGTTTCTCTGATTGCGCAGGAGCGTATATTCCTCCCAATATTTTGCTTCTAATCGACACGCCCCAAATTGATTAGTGGCGATTCCATTTTAAATTAACTCACAGATTAAAAAACTTAGACTATTAAGTCGTGAATTGGTGGACTTGGGAGAGTCCGGGCTAAGCCTAATAGACATAGCCGAACCATTAGCCTCCGCCGGCATCCCCCCTAAGCGGGTGCCTAAAAAAAAAGAGGTCGCTACAAAATCTAAGCTTTTTCTTCCAACACATTACCATTTTTTTTTTTTCTGTAGATTGAATGATTGATTGGTTGATATTGACACATTGAAACTATCCTTATTCAACAACTCTGCCATATGTTGCCCAATGTAAAGCGAGTGACTTCGCCAAATGTATTTTGTGCATTGGCTCGTAACTTATGTACTCTCTGGTTTGTTTCATATATCCATCTCAAGCGTATGATCTCTAAAATATTGCTGGGATGCAAAAGCATTTAAAATGGGTGAGTCTCTATATGCTGCTAAAAGCCCCTCTCTATTAGCTGTACACAAGGGAAGCTTCCCAACAGGGAACCCACATCTTCTCGGCCTAATTGTGGTCGTCATGAGCGAGTATCTTACAAGATGGCTACGTCAAATGACAATGGCACTTGGAGAATTCTACACATAAGAGAGTAGAGTTTCAAAATTTAAACTTAATTGGAATGCATATCGAATGGACAATGAAATTGATCGGTCATGGCCCCTCCTAACTGTTGGGCTAGGCTCATCACAGCCGGGTAAGCCATCAGTTTAATACATTTCTTTTTGAATTCTCTTTCATTTTTTTGAGAGAATTATAATTTACTTATCTTGTATTTTTATTGATGACAGTTGGCATCATTTTATAATAATTTACTCATCTTACATCGTTCGATATTAATTTCAAATGTGATTTCTTTTTTGGATAAAATATTGTCTCATTATTCAAACTCTTCTAACGTAAGTAGAGTAATGCAGAGTCAACAATGGGGCAAATTAATTGATGGTTGATAACAAAAGAATATTGGATCTGAGCAGGTCCTAAAAAGGCTTAAGGGGAAGAAACAGGCGGGAGATCCGCCCTGAGATGGAAGACCTCGCAATGTCACCCCCATATTCCCTCTCTGTTGGGAAGACAAAGATAGACAGGGGGTTAGGGGGCCTCATGGTAGTGAAGGTAGACACCACGTCGGAACGAAAGTCTCAACTATTGCCGAGTAGGCAGGTATAGTAACCTCCCATACCTGGAGTGAGTGCGGGTGGATGAGAGGCCTCTATGCCTTGCGGCAGTATACTCAACCACAGGCTAACTCTATACCCCAGCGCGGGAGTAATGCAGAGTCAACAATGGGACAAATTAATTGATGGTTGATAACAAAAGGATAGGATACACATTAAGAGAGTAAGGAGAGGTGCTTACCTTCCTCGGGTTTCCTTCTTCAATACTTTTGTAATGAATTTTTTATTTATAGCTTTTAACATACCATAGCGCTTTTATTGGAATTTTTTATTTTTCCTTGTCTCATAATACAGTCCAGCCATATCAAAATAATAAACTTCTCCCATGGAGATGATCATTGAGGGTTACGGAGTCAAGTCGAGTCAACTCAGGCTCTACTAAGTCATGTCCGGCTTTACAAGTGATTAATCTTGATTAGGTTTGTCCAAAGTAGTTATTCTGACCTATTTGACGCTAGTGGTCTTAAGTCAATGCATAATTTGGTAGGCTGGTGATGAGATCTAATCTCCCCATGGAGGCAACGTTAGCAACATGCCAACTAGTTAAGAACTATTTTTAGCTTACTTTTGGGTCAGTGAAAAGGATAAAATTGAAGGGAAATCAAAATGTGGATATTTCTTAGGTTGAGGAATAAGCCAACGTATAAGAATATCAATAGATATGACATAAGGAATGGATTATAAGTAACCCATACCTCCCACCAAAGTATATAAATATGCACATTTCCCAAGCGAATGCAATGACGTCTGAGAGGGGGGCATTCCATTTTCTTCCGCGAAATCATATCTAAAGTTAGTCAATTAGTCAAGATTCATATCCAACCACAACTGGCCAACACGTGTAAAGAGTCGAGAAAACATCGTTCTTAAAAGCTGTCTAGGGATTCCATTCAGATCTCAACAGTTCGTGACATCCACCCCACCCCTGAAAAAGCCCATATTTCGGTCTTGAATGGACATATTTGACCAGCACGGTCTTGAATGGATGTACAAGTTATTAGATCTGTAATAAGATTTAATATCCGTACGCGGTGGTATGTATAATGATCCGTAATAAGATTTAATCTCCGTACGATGCGCTAACAAGAGTGCATTTAGTGACGTTTCGTTCAAAAATTATTTTAGAGAACAAAAAAAAAAAAAAAACTATTTCTGTTCCGAGAAATAATTTTTTAACAAAAGAAACGCGTTTAGTAAACTTATTCCTTGAATAGAAAAAGAATAAAAACACGTTTGGTAAACTTGTATAATTTTTTTTATTTCTTTTAATTTTTAATTTTATTTTTCCTTTTTCCTTTTTTTTTTTTTCTTTTTTCTTCCTTTTGGCTTGTCGCCGACCTCGGCCATGGCCGGCGACCGGCTGACGAGGGCCAGCCGGCCTCGCCCGATCGGCGAGGCCGAGCACGCCCAGCCACCGGTGAGGCTCGGCCTCGCTAGGCGACCGCCAAGCGACGGGGACCTGGCGGTGGCTTGGCGATGCCGAGCCTCGTCGGTGGTTGGGCGAGCTTGGCCTCGCCGGATCTGGGCGAGCTCGAGCTCACCCAGCCAAGGCGAGGTCGAGCCTTGCCAAGGCGGGTCGAGCTCCAACGAGGTCACCGGCCCGGCAACGGCTCGCGGCCATGGCCAAGGCCGGCGGCGCCAAACAAAAAAAAGAACAAGAAAAGAAAGATAAGCAAAAAATAGGAGAGAGAAAAATTTTTTCTTGGAAGTGTTTTGAGAAAAAAAACAAGTTTTTTTTTTTTTGTTTTTTGTTTCTATTTCAAATTTGTTCCCAATAATAAAAAAATAGATTTGGAACAAAAACGCAAACAAACGCGTTTCTGTTATTTTTTTGTTCTCCCAAAAAAAAAATAGAAATTGTGTTCATGACCAAAAAAAAGAACACAAACAAACGGGGCCCAAGTTAACAATTGTACCTCGCAAAGTATGTACACATGCCATTTTCCGAAAGAATGCAAAGACGTGTCAATTGAACATTTTCCTCGCATTTTTCTCCGAACCAAATCTAGAAAGTCAATTAGCCAAGATTCAACTCCCATCACAAGTGGCAAACACATCCGAAAGAAACATTATTCTCAAAAGCTTTGTGCGGATTGGTTTGGATTTCAAAAAGAACTCTGTGGGCGGTGGGCGGGGGCGGCGCCGCCCACTAAACCAGATCGGGGTTCTCCATAAATGATGGTTCGTACGTTTATGTTTTTCAACACACTCGATTTGAGCATATTATTCAAGTGGGCCCAATAAAGAGCATTTTTCACATTGGCAAAAGTCCACTTTTGAGAATTCACCTGGTTCCTCGTTCAAACTCAGGTTCACGACTTCGACTTCTCCTAATTTTCTCTCCTACTTTCAGTTCTCATTTGATTCACTTGGAATTTAAATTAGTCGAAGAATGAGAATCTTAATAGATTATCTGGAATTCAATCTTGCATACATGAGGGTAGTACGATGTTTGTCCATTAAGTTGCTCATTTACCATGAGAAAAACAAAAAATAACGAAGCATCAATTGATACATTCATTTTGGTGTCTTTGTCCTATATTTGCGATTAAACCAGATTTATCCAAAATAATGTCAAACAAACTTCAAAATTTCACAACAATTCTACGTACACTTCCCATCCAAATGCATTTGGTTTTTCCGTTCTTTATTGGAGAGTGAACTCTTTTTTCTTTTTTCTTTTTTTGGTCGGGAACTCTTTTTTCTAGTGTCAAGCATGATATACCACTTACATTTAGTCAATGTGATTAATAAAGATAAATATTTTTAAAAATTTTCAAGAACAATGGACTTACATGTAGCCAATTTGAATTCCTAAGAAAAGTGTAGATACTCATTGGAATTACATGAGCTTGACGTCAGCAAAAAACTAACTATACACTTCAAGATGTGGTTGTTAGAGATCGGTAATTTTACAAAAAATTTTATGAAGGGTTTCTCAGAAATCGGTAGCTATAAAATCCCCAAAAAGAAAATATAAAATTTAACCTAATCTTTTAAGTAGTTATTTATTACGACACTACTTAACTAAGATAAAAATATTTGTTGTTAGAATTGTGCCGTGACATGCTCTTGACCATAAAAAGGGCCATCAAGAGAGCAATTTAAGAGAATGATTTCTTTTTCTCTGAATTTAAAAAAAAAAAAAAAAAGCGAAATGATTTACGTTAGTTTTCAGACATATCTTCCTTCCAGTCTTTTCGTAGTGTTTTTTCTTTCCTTTTCAAGAGTAATCACAGATATATAAATTCGTAAACAAGCGATGGCAATACTTTAATTATGATAGCAAAACAACCATCAACTGTTTGTACAATAAAAAAAGAAAACATGAGTGTATTTCATGGCGATGAATGTCTTAATTTCTAGGTCGTTATTTTTAATGTGCATACTGCTTTTCACTATTATTATCGAATATTAATTATCGAAACCAAAACAGGTAAGGCCACAAAAATTATATAAAAAGTGGAGAATTTGTACGAGGCAATGAGCACTGTCTGGGGTTGACGTAAACCCGTTTGAAACGTCACAAATCTGGCCTAATGAGGAAAATATATTATAACCCAATTACATCTTTTGATGAAGACATGCACCGAATGTGGAAAGTTGACTATCTTGTACTGGGAAAAAAAAGGACAGGAAAAAAGAAAGGAATCATAGGAGTTATGGAATGATTTGTAATGAATAATAATGATGAACAGAACTTCGAGGTTCCACAGTCTTGCTTGCTGCTTGGTGAGAAAATTAGGTGGATCCAAAAGGAAAATGTAAGTATGTCTTTGTTCCTCATTTATCTTTCTTTTGCCTTTTTCTCGGTTTTTTCAAACCTACTGGCTGTGTCTAGAAAAAGATATCCACAACTAATTTCTTGGCTTCGGAGATGGTTGAGGCACCAGTTGCTATATATTATTGATTGATGAAAAGAAATGAAAGACAAAGTAAGAAGTGAGGAAGTTCTTAAGTTGAGTGCACAGTTGATTTCTTAAGAAGTAGGAAATGATATATGAGAAAAAAATCATACGAATGGTCGTCTCAATGTGATTCCTGAACTATTGGCAAATGTTCAATGTAATCCTTCTGTTTGCTCAAACGACAAGTCCGAAGTTATTTGATGACATAAATTATTACATTCTAAGTTGGATTTTTAAAAATGACGAGTCAACATGTCTATCTTTTTATCCACCTACTTTTGCAAAGGAACAAAAAAACATGACATTAACACATCCATCATTATTTGATAACGAAAATTAATATATCCTGATTTGGTATGAATATCTTACTTGGATAACCCTCACCCGTCATTCAAACTTAAGGAATTGAAAGCTATATCAACAAATTCCATTAACTCGCATTAAGAAAGGACGACATTGAACATTTTCATATTGTTTATGGACTATATTGAATATTTACGAATAATTTAGAGAAAATATTGAACAAATCAAAAGTTCAGGGATAACAATGCACATTGTAAAGTTCAGGTACTATTTGTGTCATTTTTCCAAGATATATTTCAAATTGTTTGCCGGTCATTATAATTTCAATGGAAGTAAAGTAAACGAAATGACTTTGGCGGGAAGAACTAATAACAGTTTAGAAGTAGTCTTTTGGAAAATTGACTGAAATACATGTTATTCTTAACCAAATTATACGTAACTTACTGATCCAGGGCAAACTAGCACCAGCATCGATGCCTCAACTGAATCAAAATTTTGTGCCAACAATAATTAATCCTCCCCGAGTCAGCTATACCGTGTGATTAAAGATGACTGGTAAATGCGGCAGAAGGTTGAAACATTTCAGGAACTATTCATCATTTAACATGCTGAGATTGCATGGAATTGAACTTGGTACAGCTAGCATGACAGCGATGGTTCACGCTCGCTTAAATGGTACTAGAATTTTTTATGACTCGATGTGGTATTGTCACAACTAAAGAAAAACCCTAGACGTGTTTAAGCAAAACTCCATGTGAATGAGTAGGATTGGTAGTGCGTCTCCTGACTCCTTTGGTCCGTCCAGAACCATTATTCTTGAATCACAAATCGGGGACATCTGGCCAAAACCGGTTTCCTCCTTTTGTGCCCTAACCGACCTGCTCACTCAGCCCAAAATTGGGTTCATGAATTAAAGAAACAGAAGGAGCTGCAATGTACATTGGTCGAGAATCCTATATACATAGGGAGAAATCGATCAATTGATCAGAAAAATAAAGACGTTTCTAGGCCTTTTAAGCAACTTAATTTTCAAGTAGAATGCCCACTTGAGATCATGTTCCCCTTCGATTTAAGAAAAGATTTTGTAAACTTATTTGTGGACGATGTGATTGTTAGAATTATCATAACATGATACACACTAAGGAAGGTATCCTTCTTTTGTGGAACCAAAACAAATTGGACTCTATTACTTTTTAATATGTCATTGGCTTGACCAAGTTCGACAAGTTGTGAAAAAAAAAATACTTTTAATTTATAAAGCGATATTTACCCTTGCAAAATTTGATCCGTTATACTTTTAGAGAAAATGGGTGGTACATAATAGGATTTTTTTTTTTTTTTTGGGGGTTAAACCCACAAAAGGATAGTCAATCCCATATTGCATGGTTATTCATGGTTGCAAAGCATAGCCAATGAACTTAATGATTTAGTAGTTCCTAGACATAAGTTTTTGATAGAACTGAGTTTAACAATGCATCTTTTTGGAAAAAAAAAAAATTATCCAAAAAGTCATAAACTCATGACACTTTTGCCAAATCAATCTTAAACCTTTCAACTTTACCAACAAACATTTTCACACTTTATCAATTGAGTCCATTTGGCCAATTTTGACTATAAATTGTTGACGTGAACTTGACCATCTTATGTGACATAGTTGACGCTAATGTGGATAATCTTTAATATATTTTTAATTTTTATTTTTACTTTCCATTTTTCTTTGCTCTTTTTTAAATATTCTTTTTTTTTTTTTGTGTCGGCAAAGACTACCTCACCCTTGGCCGACGAGGCTGCAAATGCCCTAGGCAAGGCCATAGTGGCCTTGCCAGCCATGGCCGAGGGTCTTCATAGCCACATCGGCCATGGGCAAGGCTATCCTTACCCAAATATGGCGAGGGCCTTCACACCCTCGACTGCGACCGGCGGGGCTACAAAGGCCCTCTCCTACAGCTAGCAAGGCCGCGATTTGGTGAGGACCATTGTACCCATGGCTCGCAAGGCCAAGAAAGCCCTTACCAATGGCCACGGTGCCCTCCCCTAGGGATTTCGCGGTCGGCAAGGGTTGCCGGTGACCTTCGCAGGCACAAAAAAGAACCCGAAAAAGAAAAAAGAATAAGGAAATTAAAAATTTTAAAATAGAAAATTGATAATTCGAAAATATATTAAAATATTATTAAAAATGTCAATGTTAGCGCTGGCCGTATCACATAGGATGGCCTATGTTACGTCAACAATTTCTAACAAAAAATTGACTAGATTGACTCAATTGACAAAGTGTGAGAAGTTTTGGCACTCAATTGGCAAAATGAGAGGTTTAGAATTAAATTGGTAAAAGTGCAATAAGTTTGATTTTATAGAAAATTTTCTCTTAATGTTTGGTGATGCTCAATACTTGGAATTTTAAAGGGAAAAGTGCCAAAAAAAGTCATAAACCTTTTGTCTTTGTGCCGATTTAGTCTTAAACTTTTTTTTTTGTGCCGATTTAGTCCTAAACCTTTTTACATTGTGCCAATCTACGTAGCACGGACACGCGACACGGACACGTGACACGACACGCCGACAAGTCATTTCTCAAAAAGAGATAATTCCGACACGTTGTGACACATTATTATAAAATAAATATATTCATTTTTAATTTATTTATTTCAGAGTCATAAATAAATAAATAAAAAGAGCTTATAATTGAATTTACACTAATAATATTAACAAATCTATTCATAGAAAATTTAAAAGATATATTCATAATTAATGCGTACCCATATTTGGAAACATATTTTTAACTTTAACAAAAATTATGAATAAAACTAATGACTAACAAAAATATAGAATCAACTTTATTTAAATAAATCTATGATATTCTATAATCATTAAAATTTATTATTATTTAACATTCAATATTTTTATTTTTTAAAATTACTTTTTAACTCATTTATTTATTTTTATAACAAAAATAATTTGCCTCTCAATATTATTCCCCTAAAAACTCTCAAAAATTATTTCCCTCTCTTCTCTCTAAGCTCTCATTTCCAAAAAATCATTTCCCTCCCCCGTTTCTCTCTCCCCCTGTCCCCCAAAATCTTCCATGATTTCTTCCCTTCTCTCTCTCTCCCCCCCCCTCCCCCCCCGCCCCCCCTCCCCGCACGACAGCCTGCTCCCCACCCCAAAATCTTCCCCGATTTCTTCCCTTTTCTCTCTCTACCCCTCCCCCTCCCCGCACAACACCTCAATTTCTTCCCCGCTCTCTCTCTCCCCCTCCCCTCGCGTCGATTCTTCCCTGCTCCCGCCCCCATCAATCTCCCCCACCCCCTCCCCCTTCGGTTTCTTCCCCTACCCCTCCCCCTCCTCGGTTTATCTCTCCGCCCACCCCACGCCACCACCCTCTCCGGCTCCAATTTCTTTCCATCGTCCCCCACCACCCTCCCCCTCTTCTTGCTAAAACCCTAACCACGGCCTCTTCTTCCTCCTCATCGCACAGCTCTCTCCCGATCGCCTCATCGTAGGCGAGTCAAAGGGCCTCTGGCCCTTTCTCATTCGCAGCTGCAACCTCACCGCCGGCCCTCCCTCGTCGTCTCGGTCTCGCCTCCGCTCCCTTGGCCTCGCCTCTACCCTCCATCGTCTTCTTCAACGATCCTCTCTCGACACGCGCGTCGGAACGTGTCGAGAAAGGTTGACCACATGTCGAAAAATCCGAGATGTGTCGACCGCGTGTCCGAGCGTGTTGGACACGATGCTCGGACACGACACGGAAGCTCCGGCAACGTGTTCGGGCTTCATAGGTGCCAATTCAGTCCTTTCCGGCTAATTTTGGCCGGATTTTACTGACTGGATGCCGGCCAGCTGACGTGGCCTGATCGGCGCTAACGTGGACAGCTTTTAATAATATTTTAATATTTTAACATTTTCGATTTTATATTTTATATTTTATATTTTATATTTTATATTTTTCTTTTTATCTTCCTCCTCCCGTCGCCGAAGCTCGGCGACTGGCCAGAGGCGACGGCCGGCGAGGTCGAAGTCGACCTCACCGGATCTGGCGAGGGTTGAGCCTCGCCCATGGCTGGCGAGGGAGAGCCTCGCCAGCTCGACGGCGATGGCAAGCGGCTGGATTAGCTCCGGCGGACGGCGAGCAAGGCGCGGGTGACGAGCGCGAGAGGCGAAGACGCATGAGCAGGGGACGCCGCGACCGTAGCGAGGCCGCCTCCTCGCCCTCGCCCTCGCCGCCCGGGCCTCGAGGGCTGCCTCGCGCCGAGCGGGCGAGGCTCGCCCTCGCGCATTTGGCAAGGTCGAGCCTCGCCGGCCATGGGCAAGGCTCGACCCTTGCCAAATCCGGCGAGGGCGAGCCTTGCTGCCCGCGCGAGGCCACCCTTGTGGCCACCTGGCGAGGTGGCGGTCGTCGAGCTCCGGCGATCGGCTGGAGGAAGAAAAAAAGAAAAAGAAAAAAATATCAAAATGAAAAAATATAAAAAATATTAAATTATTATTAAAAGTTGTTAACGTCGGCGCCGATCGGCCACGTCGTCGGCCGGTGTCCAAGTCAGCAAAATCTGGCCAAAATTGGCCGGAAAAGACTGAATTGGCATAACGTAAAAATGTTTAGGACTAAATCGGCACCAAAAAAAGGTTTAAGATTAAATTGGCACAAAGACAAAAGCTTTAGGACTTTTTTGGCACTTCTCCTGAATTTTAAATGAACTGGGCTTCCTTTCATGATCTCCCCCTATGCGATTGCAATTCCCTAAAGAAGTGATTATCTTGTCCATAATTGAGAAGATGATTCTCAATACAATGTTAATAGAACAAGCAAATTTTAGTATCAAACCCAACTTTGGACAAAGTAAATCCAAACATATGACAGGTTTGTCACATCGCAGTAGCTATGAAATCAATCTAACTTTTCAATTAAAGAGCATTTATTAAATTATAAACATCTAAGAAGGAGCGTCTTAAGAAGCATGTAATAATTGAATCGTTAGAGAACACAAATTAGAATTCTTGCTGGCTTGCGTTTCCATTTCTAATAATTTCTCTCTCTAATTAGACAAGGAATTCTAAGAATGATTAATGAGATAAATTTCATGAAATAATAAAAATTTGTAGTTTTTTAATATATTGCTTTTCTTGTGTTGTGTACAATCAATATTTTAAAAATATAATGAACAAGTATATTGGGAGTACTCATTGCAATAAAATTGATGTCCTGATAATGTGATATACTTTTATATTTTAGGTTTTTTGGCCGGAAGATGTACTTTTATTAATTAAGTGGTGAATGTGACACATTTATTTTTAGGACCACCTATGACAAAATCACTCAGCACATCAATTTTATACATCAAATCCTTAGAGTCCTAGTAGAGCCGTGGTCGCATCATTGTTCTATCTATCGGGCTATATATACTTCTGCTGTGAAGTCTTGTACCTGCAGCGTTTACATGTTTTGAGCTCACAGGACTTTGATGCTGAGTGAGGGTAGCGATGAAACTGCGGCTGTGAAACGTATAGCCATTGCTCGTTTTTCGTATCACTTGGTGTATAGTCGTTGACAAAACCGCGTAGATTTCGCCATCGGGTGCAAGGGTTTGAAAAAGACAGAGCCATCACTTTACTCGTCTTGGTCTCCTCTCTCCTGCTCTCTCTCCTTCAGAAACCCCAGATCATCTCAACACTCTCCTCCTGCCCTCGATCCCTATATATACATGATTTACTTGCTAAATCAAATATCTCACCGCACCCTACTAAAACTTTATCTTCTTCACCGTGTTCAACAACATAGAATTTTTCAGTACTGATCCAACTCAATCCCTAGGACACAAAACAATCTTAAACATTTTAGTTTTGCCAATTAAGTCATAAACATTTTCACACTTTGTCAATTAACTTCGTTAAACCAATTTTGGCATGGATAATGTTAATGTAAACAATTTTTAAAAATATATTAATATTTTTTCAATTTTTTTTTTTTCCATTTTTTCTCATTTTTTCAAATTTTTTTTTTTGTGCCAACAAGGACTGCCTCACCCTCAACCAATGGGGCCACGGATGCCCTAGGCGAGGCCATCATAGCCTTGCCGGCCGTGGATGAGAGACTTCGCAACCCCGTCGATCACGAATAAAGCAACTTTTGCCCAAATTTGGCAAGGGCCTTCACACCCTTACCCGCAATCGACGAGGATACAAAGGCCCTCGCCAGATCTAGGTGAAGGCCACTAAACCCATGGCTGGCAAGGCCATAAAGGCCCTTGCTAGTGGCCACAATGGCCTCGCCCAAGGACTTTGCAACCGGTGAGGGTCGTTAATGACTCTTGCCGTTAAAAAAATAAAAATAATAAATAATAAAAAAATCAACATATATTAAATTATTATTAAAAATTATCAACGTTAATGCTTGCTATAGCATGCAAGATGACCAATGTTTACGTCAGTAATTTCTAACAAAATATGATAAGATAAATTCAATTGACAAAATTAAAACGTTTAGAATAAAATTTTGGACAATTTCTTCCCATTGATGCTCAATATTTGGGATTTTAAATGAACTAGGCTTCCTTTCACGATCGCCCCCTATGCGGGTTGCCATTCCCAAAAGATATAATTACCTTGTCCACAATTGGGAAGATTATTCTTAATACAATGTTAGTAGGACAAGCAAATTTTAGTATTAAACCCAACTTTTGACACAGTAAATCAAAGAACGTGTCACTTTTGTCAAATCGCATTGGCTATCAAATCAATCTGATTTTTCAATTAAAGAGCATTTATAAAAATATAAACAACTATAAAGGAGCATCTTTCAGTGTCATGTAATAATTGCATTGGTAGAGAACATCAAGTAGAATTCTTGCTTGGACTAAAAAAAAAAAAAAAGTAGAATTCTTGCTGGCTTCCATTTCCATTTCTTTAATTCCTTTCTCTAAAAATGATCATTGAGATAATTTTTATGAAAGTAAAACTCAAATTAATAATAAAATTTATAGTATTTAATATAATGCTTTTTCTAGTGTTACGTACAATTAATGTTTTGAAAATATACTGAACAAGTATATTGGGAGTACTTCTCACAAGACACACATAAAGTTGATGCCGTGACAATGCGATGTACTTTTATTAATTGAGTGGTAATGTGACGTAATTATTTATAGGATCGTCTATCACGTGACAAGATTACTTAGTATATAAATATTGTACAGTGTCGTTCTTGACATTAGCGCATTGACACGTCATCACTTCGCTCGTCTTGGTTTCCTCTCTCCTGGTAATGTGACGTAATTATTTATAGGACCATTTATCACATGACAAGATTACTTAGTATATAAATATTGTACAGTGTCGTTCTTGACATTTGCGCGTTGACACATCATTACTTCACTTGTCTTGGTCTCCTCTCTCCTGCCGTCTCTCCTCCAGAAACCCTAGATCATCTCAACACACTCTCCTCCTGCGCGGATCCCCATATATCCATGATTTACTTGCTAAATCAAATATCTCACCACAACCTACTAAATCTTTATCCTCTTCACTGTTTTCAACAACATAAAATCTTGCACTACCGATCCAATTCGAATCCTTAGGACACAAAACAGCCAGATATGGAGGATTATCCCACAGGTTTCAGGTTCTATCCGACTGAAGAAGAACTGATTTCTTTTTATTTGCACAACCAACTTCACGGCCTTAAGCAAGACAAGATTCACCGGGTCATCCCCGTCCTTGATATTTTCGACACTGAGCCATGGAATCTCCCACGTAAAACACAATCCGCTGCTTGATGCAATCCTTTCACATCCCCTTCGTTAATTGAATTGTGCCCTAAACAGGGTTCTTGAAAATTTCAAAAGTTGTAGCGCATTTCCGGTAAACTTTCTTTTCCCCATTTTTTATTAGGTGAATTTGTGCTGTAGAGCTTGCGGGAGAGCTGTGCAGAGAAGACAGAGAGCAGTGGTTCTTCTTTGCGCCCATGCAGGAGAGGGAGGCGAGAGGAGGGCGGCCCAGCCGGAGCATGGCCACCGGCTACTGGAAGGCCACCGGGTCTTCTGGCTACGTCTACTCGTCTGACAACAAGGTGATCGGCGTGAAAAATTCAATGGTTTTCTACTTGGGAAAACCTCCCACAGGAAGAAAAACCCAATGGAAATTGAACACGTATAGGGCCATGGAACTCCCGCCGACCCTCAATTCCACAAGCAGTTCCATTCCTAAGGTGAACGTGCTATCAAGAAATTCGGACCTTTATTTCAACTTTCTAGAGATAGAAAGGATAAAAGAACTTCGCGTGCATGACACCTAGGTTGTCCAATCTTCACTTTGAATAATTGTTCTTGTATTGGATTTCTACTGAGTATTTATTGGTGTTGTGCTGTTGGAGACTATTGAATTTTCGTCTCTAGTTTAGTTCCTACTTGGGCTTTTATAGAAAAATGCAACAAACATTTTTCTCTGTGTTGATTTTCTGGAAATAATGCACTTTCAGCTAAGCCGTGAATTCACGTTGTGCCGAGTGTATGTGGTATCCGGGTGCTCTCGAGCATTTGATCGCCGGCCACCGGACGCAATGGCTGGAGAGACAACAATCCAAGGTGGCGACGATGCTGCTATCAGTGGAAGTGCTAAATGCGGAGATGCATCATCATTGGGACAAGTAGTAGCCAATGCGAGAAGTTCCCATCCATGGGAGACGGCAAGTTTGGAAGAACCAATTTGGGACTGGGAGCAACTGGATTGGCTCTAATTTCATGTAGAGGTACTCTGATGTTGTACTTTTCTGGTAGTCGATGCAATCATATGTATATCTATGAGTATGAAGACATTATGCTTGATACCTGATCAATAGGTAGGCCGAACATGATATTCAGCCTAAATGTTGGAAATGAATCCTAAGCATCTATGTTGGAAATGGGAGGCGGCGAGTTTGGAAGAACCAATTTGGGATTGGGAGCTACTGGATCGGCTCTAATTTGATGTAGAGGTACTCTGATGATGTAGTTTTCTGGTTATCAATGCAATCACATATATATCTATGAGTATAAAGACATTGTGCTTGATACCCAATCAATAGGTAGGCCGAACATTATACCCAGACTAAATGTTGGAAATGAATCCTAAGCATCTATAATTTTTTTCAAATAATATTGACCGGGCCTAAGAGGTCAAACTCCATAGACTAGGTTCAAGAGGGAAACTAATATGCCTTTTCGAGCAGGTACAGCGAACCTCGATACCTAATCAGCCAAAAAAAAGATATCCAGTAGTAAGCTTCTCCATGTATCAATCTTTTTAAATTTGATGGTTGATGTGTCCAAGAACTTGTGATTCATGGTTTATAAGAGAATCATTTAATCAAAATTGTTACAGTCAATCAACATCTAGCAAATTAGGGCTAGTAAAATGTTGGAGTATATTGTAAAATAACAAAGAAAACTGAGATATCTTCAATTATACGATATATAATTCCGTTGTATTTGTACAATGTACTACATCTCTTTAAAAAAAAATTATCAATTAAAATTCATTGTATTGGCGTCAAACACTAACTGATTTAACTTAAAAGATAAATGATATTTTATTAGAAGGACGTGTGTTTATATCAACATTCATAAAGAGTAATTAACCAAACTACATTGCACAACTTAAGTGCAAAAGATATTCTTTCCATCTCATAATATAGATTTACATGTTGTTTTCTTATCAAAATTATTATTGAATTATAAGTTTCTTATATTTATTAACTCATGCACGTCTTTTTGAAAACATGTTATACGGTACCCTGTATCTTTATGCAACGTTCTCCGCAAAAATCTTAGATTATGATGGCTCATATTGCATCATGTCCGGAAGTGTAATTAGATATTGTTTAAATTTTTCTTTCATGAAAGTGCTGCTTCTTGAATAAATAAGGAGAAGTACACAAGCGAAGAAATAATTCCTGATAAATAGACTGTGATTTTTTTTTTTCAAACAACCCTCCCCCATTAATTAACTATTCAAATTGAAGATTTAAAGCTAACTTGTGTAAATAAAAAATAAAAAATAAAATTGCACGACCTTTGTACCTTATATATGTCCATATTCTCACATAGTTCATATGATTTAAGCATCACCTTGCCCAATAATCTATATAAAGCATCATAACTATATGTTGTATCGTTGAATGAGATCTACTTATCACAACCATTTATTAATTATTAAATTATAGAAGTCTAAGGTATTCTAAACAAGTTTATATTATGATGACAGTTAGTGCCGTAAAAGTTGCAATAATTTCTTATTTAGTTATTTAACAAGTGCCTTAAGGATACTTTTCAACAGAACCTATTAAATATGTAAACCATAGGATCTAAGAGGCATAAATGAGAACAATAATTGATTTTATTTATCAAATTGCAAGGAGAGTTGCGCTTCTCCCTTTCATTTCATCCACTATAAATGCACGAGGAGCAACAAATATATTCCAATTTTACTGTTGATAAGATAAAGTCTCTAATATCTAAATTATTTTCAAATGCCTTATCTAAAAATTATTTATTAAATGAAGAAAAATGAGAATGCCCTGTATCATATATATTCTTGTGCATTAATTTCTGGATGGATCATCTAGCTTGTGTGACTTGTTCTATATAATTGTCACTTAATGAATAAAGTTGGATTTAAGGTTTGGGAAAATAGCAATAACAATGCCGTTACTATTTGAGTGATCAAGTAAGTCCCATTTGAAGGGAAAAAAAAAGTTCACTTGAATGACCTCGATGACTTCCCTTGAAAATCCGACATAGAATTAATTTATTACAAAATATCCAACATGACTCAAAAAATGGTGAGTCAAGCGTATAGAAACGACGTCGGATACCTTTCCATGCTCCAAATTGACAATTTGGGACTAAAATAGGTTACAGTCAACCTACAGAACAAGCATTTATCTAGACCAAACAGCAAAAGTGATGTTCTGACATCAACTCAAAGAGAACCTTTCATTGCTAAACCATATTTTTGGTCTGAATGCAATGCCCTTTCTTCGCATTGTCTTTGTCTTCTCTCTCGAGTCGCCCCCCACTCACTCGTCCATACACTACTAGGACTCTATGGATCGAGAATAGTGAATTTCAGAGGGATAAACTTTTCCCAAAATAAGATGGACGGCTGATTTGCTGAGTTATTATTGGTTTTGATTTATTTATGACAATACATTTGGCTTCTATGCAATTTACTTTTGGTAAGAAAACCATCGTCTCATGGTTTTGTCTTGGATCTTTGGAGATTATTATTATTATCATTATTTTATTCGGATATTGGCATGAGAAATTGATGCATGTGTGGTTTAAATCTGGAAGCATTTCGTAATCAATTTAATTAGCTGCAGAAACGTTAATTGGGATAACGTCATTTTGTGAGAAATAGTTTTTTCACAACAAAGATACGAATAATACCTGTATGCTCCTGCCTTCTTACTATCCACAATCGATGTTCACTTGGGCAATATTTAATCTTAGTCACACACACCAGCGACCTCTAATAGCCACGTTTGCTGGATTTTAACTCGTGGGGACTTGGTTAGATAATTAGAGATTAAAAAAATTGAAACTACAAAAAGTTTGATTAGAAATGTGGTGAAAGTATAAGGATGAAAAATAAATATATATATATATATATATATATATATTTCTAAAGAAAATTTGGATTGACGACTTTCCTAGGCCTAGCCTAGCATGGCAAAGTCCAGTCTGGGCCATTGGGGTGTGATTTATACTCCTTACCAATAGAAAGGCACGAGAGTCTCGCTCCTAGGTGAACGAATGGGAATCTAGGAGCCATCTTGACTAGGGTTGCGGGGCAACGCCTCCGCACCTTCAAAGGACCTTTATAGTTTAAGCCCATGCTTTATTAGTAATTTGAGTTTGGACCCATTAACAACTGTTGAGTATATATAATCTTTTTCTCTAATAATTTAGGGATGTAACAGAGAGAGGGGCGATGTGTTAATTATAGTGAAATCCTCCACTGAATGTAGCCCTATTTTAAGGATTAACCATGATGAAAACCTTATATCTAGAATTCTCTTTCTTGCTTTTATTTTTTATTTCTTTGTGATAGTGTGCCAAATCCTAACATGGGCCACCTCTTGAGTTGCCAAAATCATTTTTTGTGAATCTTGATAAATAGGAAACAAGTTTAGGCTAGAGTTCTATTTTCTTAACTTTTTTGCCCTTTCTTTGTGAACTTAAACGAAGCTTTTATGTTGGAATATGTTGGAATCATTGCACCTCAAGTCTTATGTTTGTCAAAGGGACTTCATCAGGGTACTTTTTGAAAAAGACATTTGGAATTGAAAGATCTATGACATAATTATTCGTGTATAAATTTTAGCATTTTTAGTATACTTTTCTCTATTCATAACTATGCATATATGAATAGTCGATAACCTAACTTTTTTTTTTTTTTTGCATGAAAGTAAGAATTTATTAAATAATATCTACTCTACCCCTCTTATCATAAAGAAAAACAAAATGTAAATCTTTAGAAATGCGTTGCGGTTGATCTTATCGCTCATTCTAACTTTACAATATTTCTAGCAATGGACAGAATTCCAGTTCAAACTGATCTAAAATTGTCTTAATCCTGGAAATTTCCTTCTCTTCCCAATTAAGTATATCAATCAATTAGATGTTTTCAAAGGATTAGCTCACACTTTTATTCTTTCGTTCTTGATAAGAGTGCATCTTCAAATAGCCCATCATTTCTCTCTGACTTTACCAGCAACAACTCTCAACACCTGAAGGCTTCCGTAGAGAAAGCACTTGGAAGCTTTTTCTCCGGTTGAAAAATTAGCCACTAACTCAAATTAGAAGTCATGACCTTACCATTTACTCATGTAACGTCATGATCTCGGATGACATGGGAAAAAATTGTTCAAAATTTATAAATTTATTGTGCTTCTACCAATTTAGTCATAAATTTGTTAATTGTGTCAATTGAGTTATAAATATTTTTATATTTTGCCAATTGAGTCAATCAAGTCAATTTTGATAGAAAATTGTTGACGTGGGTGCTAGCTATTGTCGCGACCCACCTCTCAAGTGAGGAAATAGATTTAGGGCTATTACTTAAAAAAGAGCCTAACGGCCCATGATTTAAACGCAGACCCTCCCAAACTCGTACCTTGCGTGATGTCAGGTTTCAAATTGACTCTAAAAGAATTTTCTAAAAAAGAAGTCGACATTAGCCTATTAAGGTCGATTAGAAACCAAATAAGTTATGAGAGTATACATCACTTTCTACGCGCTGACCCGACCCAAAACCGGATCCGACCCAGTCGAATAAAAAAAAAGTAACTTTTTCTATTCTTTTATTTTTTTAAATTTTATATTCCTTCTTTCTTTTTTCTCTTTTTGTCTTTTCCCTATTTTGTCCTATTCCTGCACCTTTTGCTCCACAACTCCTTCCCGAAGCCGACTTTTGTTTTCTATTTTTCTATGTTTTTTATTTTTCTGCATTTTTTATTCTTTTTCTTTATTATTTTTGTTTTTCTCTTTTGTCTTTTCCTCACTCGGTCCTTTTCCCCTGCCCTCCTTCAACTCGGCATCATCCTCCATCTCTTGCCCCCTCCTTCAACGAGATCGAAGGTCCCCATAAGGCCAGAACACACCAAACTACTTCTTTTATTTTTTTATTATTTGGTGAAGCACCAAACTACTTCTTTAATATAAAAAAAAAAAAAAAAATTAACGATTCAAAGCATTAAAAGAAACTAAGCTTAATTAAAATAATTTAAGCTTCTTGCAAACTATGCCCGTCTACCCCGCGACTACCACTCACGGCAAGAAACACCATCTTTTAAGTTCACGAGTCAAGAAATGGTTATACGGAAACATGCCGCACATACGAAAACATTGGAACAAGAACATACGAAACGGAGGGTAGCAGCGGGAACCTATTAAAACTCATTTGACAAGCCAAGAATCCAGAAACACACGAAGGACTAAGAACATATGTATGTATTTCTGCCAGACATTTTGTCGAATACACGGAGGGCGTTGGCTAAATGAAAGCTTCATATATATTAGAGACATGAAATTAGACTAAAATCAGCAAGCGAGGTTCGACTTCGGTGCGGAAACAACTGATTATACTCAGTGCAAACAAAATAACAACGAGCATCGGACACAAAAAAGACCAAATACGGGCATCTAACTTGGGCATTTTATCAAGCATACGTCGTGCACTAAAGAAACAAGATATTTTTGCCTTGACCGAGACGCAAACGCGAGCCTAAGTTCCAAACCGAACATGCCAGCACACACGGAAACATCCATGAAGGATCAGTAGGACCAGAGCCCGCGCGAACTGGTCGGTTGCGAGCTCCGGCTCAACGCCTCCCAAATGGGGCACCTACAGTTTGGAAGACTTACCTAGTTCGGGCGATGAGCAATGGGTGAACCTCGGGCAGCCGCGACACTCTCTCGATCTCACTCTCTCCCTCTGGCTCGCCCTCAGATCTCTCTTGAGCTCCCCGTCTCTCTATCGCTCTCTCTCTCGGCCAAAAGACCCCCCATGAACAAGCCCCCTCCTCTCCCTCTTAAAGGCGACCGGCAAGCGCGCATGGTTTTTGACGCTGCCAGCTTGTCAGCCAACCTGATCCTCAACCCTGGGATCACGCTGCAATCTGTTGTACCTCCATCATGTTAGAAAATAGTAAAATTGATTTTGTTTAGCTAATTTGTCTTTTAATTGTTTTTTGGCTAAGTGTGTGAAAGCAAGAGTATAGCAGTTTGAAAACCCCAAAGGAAAGTGTGCTGCAGCGCCACTCCTTAAACCGCCAATTCACACTGAAAACGGCAACGAGAAGAAAAGTTCAACTTCACTTCTTGCATGTTGAAGTCAATGGCGGTGGAGTCCAGGCGGTGGAGATGTGTATAAATATACGTACTTACGTTGGTTTATTTTTAGAGAGAGTGAGATAGCTTTAGAAGCAAATAGAAAAAGAGAGTTTTAAGTTTAGCAAAACTTGTGTGTACTCCATATTAAGCCTTTGCAAGGCATTTTAAGTATTATAATCTCTATTTGTGTGTTTACACTCTCTCCTTACCAAATCCTTCAAAGCTCGTTTATTCTTTTGGTTCCAACACATCACTGCTCCTCTTTTGCAAAGGGCGTGAGTAGTATGAAGGGGTTAGAAATTAATCATAATTTTCTACATGATTGAGTCCTAAATAAAAAGAGCAAAATTTAGGTATCAACAACTATGTCCTATATGACAGTACCAGTGCCGACGTGGATAATTTTTAATAATATTTTCATTTTCTTCAATTATTTATTTATTTTTTCCTCTTATGTTCTTTTTTTCGTTTTTTCTTTCTCTTTCTTTTTTTTTTTCTCCGCTTCTTCTTCCTCTAACAAGATGTTGGACCTTGGAGATCGGCCAATGGCTGGGCGAGCCTCGCCCAACGACAGTGAGGTTAGCCTTCTTGGCCCTCACTTCTAGCTAGTTGTCGCCCATCGTCAAGACCCGATGACCAACTACAAGAAGAAGGGGAAAAAAAAGAAGGAAAAGAAAAAAAAATGAAAAAAAAAGTAAAAAATTAGAAAAAATATTTAAAATTATTAAAAATTATTACGTCGGTCTTACGGTCGAGTCATGTAGGACAATTGTCGTCCACATCAGCAATTTTTTTTTATCAAAATTGACCGGATGAACTTAATTGCAAAACGTGAAAAAGGTTTAAGATTTATTTAACACAATACAAAAAATTTAGAATTGAAATGATAAAAGTGTAATAAATTTAGGACTTCTATACAATTTTTCCTTCAGCCCATGTGTGAAAAGCCTCTTGAGTTTCTTACGGCCAAGCTCTGTTTGGAGCAATTATAGGGAAACTTGACGTGGAACATTGACATAATATCATTATATATTTAATTGATCATGGAAATTTCAACGTTGACCACTTTGATGTTGGCATTTGATTGATTAACACCTGTCTTAATTAGATTACTGTTGCCTAACGCCTCTCGGGTTTGATTTGAATATTTTGACATTGACCGACGTTGCTACACCCCCTCACGCTCCCTGTATATCTCTCTGAATGTCAAAATCCTCAATCAGGATTTTCGCAACCCTTGTCCATTCACTTGCATGGACATGGCTCGCCTCATGGAACACCCAAATCTTCGTTTATGTGGTGGCCGACCTCCACGAGGGCAAGTCACCGGACTTCCCGACCTCCATGGCCATCACATTTCACACACAAACACACGCAATGGTGACAGCTGATCAACCCAATATTTCCTCTGTCTTCTCTGTTAAATTTTGTCTCGAATTTAAGCATTTGCAAAACGCGATTCGCTTGGACAAGTAGAAGTTCGTGAAACTCCATGAAGATTTACAAAGAAAAAAAAAAATTGGAAGATACGAATTTCTTCGTTTTATAAAGGAGGAGCCGAATTCTTGTTTATCCATGGTGGGGCCCAAACTTTGGGCACGCGATTTTAACGGCGTGTTTTTTCTTCACCTTTAGCCGATGAAGAAAAGAAGAACGTGAAGCCTCTGGACGTGAATGCAAAGTGGTGGGGCCCAAGGTCAAACCTTTGACCTTGGGCGTGGGTTTTCTTTACCCGATCAAGAAACGGAAAGAAGCATTTTGCCGCGTGAAGCCAAAATAGGAGGTGGGCCCAGGTCAAAGTTTGACCTGGGCACACGTATAAAATCAGAATCTAATTTTCCTTTTTGGGGCTTGCATGAAGTCGGTGAAAGCCTACGAAGCCGCACAACAACGATCAACGAAGCCGCAAGTCCTCCGTGCGAAGTTTGAAAAGTTACGTGATTTTGTACGTACGCGAATCAGGCGTACATAGAGTGTTGTATTTTGAGCTTGAACGCGCATAATTTTGTGCCGTGAGTTTATGTCTAAGTGAGTTATTTATTTATAAACACTTTGGGTTTGAAGTTAAATCTAGATGTGGGAAACACTTGAAGCGTTTGAGCGATTGTAAACTCTGATACTCCGATTATAGTAGATTATTTGTTACTGGCTCTCCCCGTGGATATAGGTACTGATAGTCGAACCAAACCACGTAAATTTCTAGTGTCCTTATTTTTCTTGTTTATTTCTCTGATGATTTTGCGTTGACGTAAATTGCAATATTTTGTCGTTTTCGCGTATTATATCACAACAATCTCAATTCTTTTCCACATAAAAATGATATTTTAATAAGCTTGGACTAAGTCGACATTTAAAGCGGAAAATCGATGATTCAAAGACATCGTATGAATCTGGCCAGAAAGAAAAAGGAGACAACCTATAAAATTAGATAAAACAAATGATTTTATGCAAGAGGGTGGACAGCTCATTTTCACCACCTTTTGGCATCACGGTCATTGATGTATGTTACTCGACATGATGTGACATGACATGACATGTTCGGTTATAATTTACCAATAAATTTCTCCATTTTACATGGACCGATTGTATAAAGATTTGCGATATAAAAACTTTCAAAATTTATATCATAATAATAACTTTCATTTGGTGTCCATTTAACCTGATTATAGACTTGGTAGTCTTTGGCCCACCCAGCCTAGCCCAAGCCACAAGTGGCCAAGGGCATCTATGGGTGGGTACAAGTAAGGCCTTATAATCATAACGCCTAAATAGGCACATTCAGTCTACGAGTTTATTATGTATTTTTCTGTTCAAGGGTGGGGTCAAGGCTATATGTTTGGCCTAATCCAAAGGCTCAATCGAGCCAGCTCATTGATCACCTTTAGATTCATTTAGTTTTCCACACCTAGATTTAATTCAAAATTTAAAATATTTATAAATAAATAATTCACTTGGGTATAAATTTACGGCACAAAAATACCACGCGTTCAAGTCGCACGCCAAAAAGAAAAATCTCCAACTTCTCTTCGGCGGATGTGCGACTTCTTACGTAGGGCTTCGACAAACTTTGAACGGCAAGAAAAGAAGACTGTAATTCTTTTTGCTTTTATATGAGTGCGCCCAGGTCAAACTTTGACCTGGGGCCCACATCCTATTTTGGCTTCACACTTTTGAGCTTGGGCCCACCTCCTTTTAATTCTTAACGTGCAGAGGGACATTGCACATAAAGGTAAAGCCTTCTTTTTTATCTTTTTTTTTTTTTCTTTTATTTCTTCTCTACATGCAGGGGGCCTTCGGCAGCTTCACTCTAAAGGAGAAAAAAAATTCTTTTTTTAATTATTTCCTCCTTTGTGCAGGTTTAAGGAGTACAGCAAATTACGTTTTATAAACGCTCAAACTCGAGACATAATTTAATAGATTAGATGCACCCATGTCCTTATGATCAACTTTTGTACATCATATATTACCTAGTTGGTAAGTCTGAACACTAAAATTATGTGTTATATCAAAAAGGTCAGAATTGTCTACATGGGAGGCACCAACAACATAAGTTATCTTTTTCTGCCTATTTTCCCTTCCTCATCCATTTTGCGGATGTGGTGCTGGCCATTATGAAGTGATTTATGGGGCAGAATGCTTACGCATTGCCTGTTTGCATTTGATGCCTATGACGCTTATTTATCTAGGGTGGCTAGACTACTACTACGAGATATGGAGATTGGACACTCATAGTTCTGCTTTAGTTTATATGGAGCACTTTCTCCTATTTGGCAGATGGATGAAACCATGCAGTTGTCACATTAATTAAGAGTTCCTGTTTATTTTCATCTTTCAGCAGTTGTTTTGTTTTCTTTGGCCAAGACTTGTGTTTGAGGAACATGAAAATGCGGAAACACAATTAATTCCACTTCTAAATCTATTTATAGTTTCCATCTATAGAGAATAACGACTAGATTTTACAATTGAATTATCTAGCCTGACAAAAAGAATTTAATGGAAGATTCCATGTTGCCCGTGATACTGAGTTGATTATTACTAGATTCTCGTGGAGGGTATGATACTAGATTCTGAAAGGGCAACTCCTCCTTAGTAAGACATCGGTACCAAATTAGCATCTTCTCTTGAGGCATAGAAAATAACAATCAAGAATCTATTTGTCTAATCAACATCTGACCTCACAAAGCAAGATTGCAATTAACTCTGTTGCTTTTTTGCACAGTTTTTCTTGTTGCAATTGTCGCAACCTATTTTTTTCTACTTGGAGAGGAAAAGATATAGGTTTAGAAGTATTGTCTTAAGGCGTGCCTAAAGCACTCGATTAGGCATAGGCTCTCTCTCAATCCTTTACCCTGTGCGTCATCGGAATAATCGATGATAGGTCAAATTGACTTTATGAGGGTTTTCAAATAAAAAATCGCCACTAGCTTAATAAGTGAGGTATATGAGTATACCTCACTTCCTACATAACTAGAAATAGAGTCAGGGTCTTAATTACAATAATTATCCAATTAGTGTCATTTTGGTCACATAATAATTGAAATGGAAATGCACAAACAATGACGTATCATTTATTCTTCAGATTATTCAACCTTATTATAAAGCCTTATGAGCTTATTCAATTTTGGGTAAAGAAATTTTTTTATCAAAGTTTTCACACATTTTAAAAGAAAACTACTCAAAATATAATTTCTAGTCTTTTTTTTTCTAATTTTTAGGAAAAATTTAAAAGAAATCATATTTTTTAAAAAAATTTTAAATTTTAGAATTTTTTTAAAAATAAAATTTTAAATCCGGAAAAGGGACCCGGGCCGTGCCCTAGGGCCCGGTCCGAACAATGGGCTGCAACTGGTCTCCAGAAGCTGGACTCATGGATACAATCGGGCCTCTTGCATCAGGCCCTCTCCAATAGTCTAGAGCCAACCAAGCCCGAATTCTACAAGGCTGAAGCTCAGCCCAAATTTGCTAAAGCCTAATCTAGCCCAAACCTAATACACTCATCCTGCTTCCAATTAAGAAAATGCTCACCCTTGCTATCCCCATTTTTTCTCTCGCTAATCTCCCCTTTTACACAAACCGCTCACAGTAGGGGTGAGCGCGGTTCCCGGGTTACCCGGGAACCGGAACCGAACCGGAGGAGGGTCCGGTTCAATTCCCGGTTCCAAGGGGACCGGTTCCGATTCCCGATTCCTTTTTTCTGGGAACCGGAACCGGTTTTGGACTCGGATTACTTAAGGCTTCAAAAAAAGAACTGGACGCCCCAACGTTGCCGCCCCCTCTCTCTATCTCTCAACCTCAATCCTGCACGTTCCCTCGCCCCCTTCACCGGCGTCCCCCGAGCCACCAGCCATCCCCGCGCCGCACCGCCGCGTCTCCACCTGCGAAACCCGCGAGTGCTGCTAGCGGTCCGATCTTCCGTCGCCCTGATGCCGTCCAAAGCGTCACCCCCCGTCGGTGTTCTCACGGCCCGCCTTGCTAGTCATCGTCGCTCCGCCAGCGCTGATGCTTGCTGCAGCCACCACCCAGCGCCGCTGCTCCTGCTCTGCCCGCTGCAGCCCCTAGCTCCTCCGGCTATACCCCTCACCCACGAGCTCCGCCACGCAGCAGAACGCCTCCACGCCCCTGCTCACCCGCGATTACCGTCGGGCTGCAGGTCGTCCTTGCTCTGCCGGTGAGCTGCTGCTGCTTGAATTGCAGGCCGTCCCTGCTCTGCCGGTGAGCTGCTGCTGCTTGAATTTCTCTTTTTTTTTTTTTTTTGGTTGCAATCTCGTGCTTTCGGCTGTTATCTGTTCATGGTGATGATTCGTTGTGTTTATTAAATCATTTGTCTTTGAATTATGTCGACATAGTCTGCCAATGTTCTTTTATAGATGAATGTTTTAGTATTTTCCATTGTATCCATATATTACTGTCTATTGCACACCAACTGTTTGTTAAAATACCTCCAAGACACTGCCACGAAGTAGCTTACGTTTTTTTTTTCTCCGTAATAGACTTGTCGTTTTGTTAATGTAAAGACTTGATTCGATTTATATTTCATTGTTATCACAATTGAATCTGAGCATATCTTTTTGTTGCGATCTCCATTGTGTATTGGCGTGTTCCCATGTCTGTCCATGGGGATGAAAGCATCTGAGACGATCTCCACACTCGTTTGCGCCGATTTGCCTATTGCCTCTCTTGCTATCTATATAATTAGATTGAGAATCTTGAGTGGATGCCGTTTGACATGGTGGCTGACAGATCGAAGTCAGGAAGCCGATATTATAAGGTTTCTTGTTCAATGAAGCTTTGGGTGTTTTCAAGAGTCATTCGTCAGTTTTATCCATTGTTCATTGCAAAAGCGTATATGAGCTAATTTTGTGCACCATAACCCTATTGTGTTATATATTTAGAGAAGTTGTTCAATGCTTTCGTAATGAACAGTGAAAAAATGAAAAAATAAAAGAGAGGAACTTCTATGTCTTTTTTTTTTTTTTTTTTTGCATACGTTATAGTTCAAATATGAACATAACTAAAAAAAAAAAAACATGTTGGAACTTGGAACCGACCGGAACCCGTGACGGTAGGTTCCGAGTTCTCGGTTTTGACGGGTAGGTTCCGGGTTCCAAAAAATGAGGAACCCGCCCGAGGGTAGGTTCCAGGTTCCAGACGGAACCGAACCGGAACCTGGAACCGCTCACCCCTAGCTCACAGGGCCATTCCCAGAACCAACGCAAAATCCCCTCTTCCCAGTGGACCGGGAATATCTGCTACTTCAAGCACTAAAATAATTCAAGCTTAACTAAAATAACTCAGGCACCATCACAAGCCGTGTCCAGCCATTACACGGCTATCACCCGTGGCCACCGCCACCGCCACCGCCACCCTTCATCTTCGACAGCCACCGCCATTCACCAAAATGCCACCAAGCCCAGTTCACCCTGTGAATGGAGCAATGATATTTGCGGTACATGTGGCTGTAAACTCGGATCTTCGACCCAAAAAAAAAAAAAAAAAAACTCGGATCACAACAAAGATGAACGCAAAGAGAAAAAGAGAAACGGATGATGCAGGAAAAAAGTACATTCAATTCAGACTTCGGAACTCAATTACACGTGACCTAATCTAGGCCATAGTGCACTCGAGTTAGACAACAAGAGGAAGCTCACCGCGCCGGTTTTTATAGTCATTTGTCAAACAAGTCGTGAAAGTCTACCATGATAAAAAAAAAACGTAGGGATTGTCCAAAGTCCTAATTGGGTTTCACTGGGGAATTGCTAAATGTGTCGGGCAATTCGGTAACTTATTGCTATCTAAAGCGGACACGTAACGAGGGAATTTGAATTCGAGAATATAAGCGAGATATTTTTATTGATAAATCATTACCTGCACTACACTACTTTTTACTAATATGAAAAATTTATGGATCAAATAACTTTCCGGAATACAATTGTCGGGAACAAAATAATCCGTCAATCATGTTAGAATTTTCATTTGTCTGATTATAATGTTAAAATAGTCGGATTAATGGGAATAACTCGTACATATAATATACATGTCGATGTCTAGAAAAGAAATTGTCGAAAAAATATCGTACCAAGAATGCTCATGATTTTCATTTACCGTACACGTGGATTGTGCCAACTCCTTCATATATTTAACAATAGAATGAAATTATCCATTTGCTAACCGCACATGGATTGCTACCGTTTATCTTCAAAATGGAAAATATAACCTAATTTGATTCAAGCAGTAAATATTTCCTGTTTTAGGACACAGGCCAATTTCCACCGCAATTCGATCCAACAGCTCTAGAAATATTTCCTATTTTCAATAAAGGAAACATTTCCTATTCTGACACCACCTCGCAGCGGCTACTTAAGCCATACGCTCAATTCTGACCCCAACGCGATCACAGCTTCCTAGTTTTTTTCACTTGCGACGACGCTCTCTGCTCTTTCTCAGTTTCTTCGCCACTGCATCCTTTCGTCTCGCTCATTTCTCGCAAATTCAAAGCCCGCCGACATGCATTCTCTTCACAAGATTACCTTCCACGGAGAGCAGATCCACACTTGCGTCACCGACGATGCCTCCGTCGTCACCCGTTGGATCATCGACGTCGAGCGCTCCCACCTGCTCTGGCTGAACCGGCTCGTCGTCGGCCTCGACATCGAGTGGCGCCCCAACCTCGAGCCCGGCGTTGTCCATCCCGTGGCTACCCTGCAATTGTGCGTCGGCCGTAGTTCCCTCATCTTTCAAATTCTCCACGCGGAGTACATCCCCGGGTCGCTTCATGCTTTTCTCGGTAATCTCAACTACACGTTCGTTGGCGTCGGCATCAAGGATGACGCAACGAAGCTGAGGGATGACTATGACCTTACTGTGTCGCGCATGGTCGATCTCCGTGGACTGGCGGTGGGGAGGTGGCTCAACCTGTCGTTGGGTCATATGGGGTTGAAGAAACTGGTTAAAGTGATACTTCGCAAAGATCTCGAGAAGCCCAAAGATATCACATTGAGTCGGTGGGATGATAAGGTATTGACAGATCGTCAAGTGGAGTATGCGTGCCTCGATGCCTTTGTCACCGCCGAGCTTGGACTAGCTATGCAAGCATGGTCGGTGGGCAGACCTCCGATCGGATGGTGTGCCCAAGCTAATCGCGTGATGATGCCGGTTCCTCCTATTTTGCTTCATCAAGTTCGCACATGAACTAAAGTTTTGTAAACATCCTGTGAATATCTCTTTGTTAATAAAGTTTTTTCTTGTTGGCATTTACGCGAGTTGGTCTTGATGTTTGATTTAATTCCTTTTTCAATTTGAGTTTTCTCTGGTGGTGGTTAGTGTATGCCAGTGAGTTGTTAGTAGCATGCACGGTCAAATCTTACTCGTACTAACTACTAGCCAACGAATATGAGAAAACATAAGTGATTTTCTGGGAAAAAAAAAACAAATGAAGTAAAGCAAATCTGGTCTGTAATTGATATTTTGTATCCAGAAAAAAATTACGGCCTCACAATTTCATTAAAAATATAAAAAAATCAAAATAAATTGAAAATGTTATTAGCAATCAAATGTTAGTTGTGTGTTCATATGGAAATGTTCGTTACGGATATAGTGATTAAAAATCAAAATAGGTATGCTATAAACGTATAGGAAGTATTAATGTCTCAAATTTAGCATTATGTCAAAATTTTTATAGTTCATACAGATGTTGCAATTTTATTTAAAGTGCAAAGTTTTGAGTAGAAAAACCTACTTTTTCAACTGGACGTATAGCTTTGTGAGACACATGTTACAAAATAATAATAAATTCACACAACAAAATTAGTTCAGTTAACCAATTAAAATTTTGAAAAATTTAATGATTTAAGCTTAATATAGCAGCCATAAAATCTCTTTCACGTCATTTTCTTAAAACACTCCAAAGTAATATTAAATATTTAATGTGAAAACATTAGGTAGTAAGATCTTAAAACAACCAAAATGTGGCAATTGAGGCACTTTCTTTTAATATTTCGCAAGAGCATATTTGGATCCCAATTATGGATATTCAGTTGACCTTCATAATACAAATGAGAGGGCCTGTACTTCAAATGACAATTTATTTTCTGACATGGCTCGTTTATGTGATCAAATAGCAATGAGTTTAGTAAATAACCGAGGAGGATGTTTGTAATTTTCAATGAAAACCTATTTCTTTCTTTGATGCATACGTAATCATGTTTATTATAGAAAATACTCTTTTTTTGTTAATATATATCTCTTTTATATATACATCTCAGTGCAAAAATATAAAAAAAGTCATTGAATTTGTTAATATATCTCTTTTATATATACATCTTAGTGCAAAAATATATTTAAAAAATCATTATTTTTGTTTTCAATTTTAAAAAATAAAAAATAAAAACTTAAATTAATCGTGCTAAATGACTTCCCAAATATGTGTTTACCAAACAACATTTCCCCAAAGTTGCTTCTCAATGCGCTTTTCAATTATAGTTTACCAAGTAGTTTTTGTATTTCACCAAAGGCCTTTAGATCAAAGGCCTTTGCATTTAAAGGCTTTTCCCAAAAGCAATTCCCATACGTACCCTTATTCTAAGATGAATAATAAATCATTGTACTCATATTCTTATGGATGATATTCTATTCGCCGTACATAGTCTAAGATGAATAATAAATCATTGTACTCATATTCTATATCGATTGAAAGATTAAAACATATTTAAATTATTTTCTAGTATATTACGTGAAAGAGATCGGGCTCACCAAAGTGCCTCTATTGGCAGAATTTGCCGGAGAGATGATGGAAGAGAAAATTGAAGGTTCGGTATCAATAAAGTGACGACGCCTCTTGTTTCCCTTGCATTTCGACGAGGTTTAATAGTAGACGAAGCGAAAGATTTTCTAACTCTAATCTTACGTGTCTATATGTACTTTTACTTTCTGATTTTTTTACTTAATTTAGATTTTGGCATCGATGCTCCAACTTTTCATTAACATCGAAGTACCCGAAATTATAAGAATATACTGATATTGACAGAAAAATTCACATATACTTTTTCCTATATTTTTAAGAATTTGAATTATATTATAGAAATTTGATGGGAAATTTTTTTAGAAAAAAGCATTTTACTTAACCTTAAATATAAATAAACAAGCATATTTTGAAAGTAGTTACGAAATAGGACAACAAAATTATTCATCAAGGCTAGCTATCACTAGTGATGAGTGCGTGCTTATGGATTACGCTGACCGTAGATACATTAAATTACGCCCATAAAGTCAAACTACTACACGTAAGGTGAGACCAAATTTGGAATAACTTCAGGTAACACAGATAAAATTCAGAAAAAAAGCTATGCTTTACACGAGATCAGCTGTTTGTACAAATAATAGCACGTCTTCTCAAATATGTACATCAATTGATGCAAGGCTTAACTCTCTTTATGACATCAATCTAAGAACTTGGAAAAAGTCTTGAGTATTACAACTCACCACATAGAGATGGGAAAAGATAATCTAAGTATTGCAGCTTACTGTATCGAGATGGGAAAGGATCCCCTATAGCTTTTATTCATATTTAGGTTCAAGCTCCTGCCTCTTGTTCTCCCCGACTTCCACGAGCAATGCCAGAAAAGACTCGCACACTTTCGATGCATCGGCCTCAGACGGGTTGTCATTCAATGTCGAGTAAACCATCCAGGCATGATCCAGCTTGTGTGTAGGCCGCACAACCACGGATCCTGGAACCTCTGCATCCCACCTTGTAACGAGCCCGTCGCTCTTCTCACCAACCTGACTTGGAGGAGCCGTGCACATGCAGCCGTTACAGCTCCAAAGGGCATTGCCACAGGAAGCTTCGCAGGCTGACCAGCCGAGAAGGAAGGAAGTTCTGCATGAGCACCATGAGACGGAGATGCTATAAGTGCAGGAGTGATGCCTGCCTCCGTGTGGAATGAAACATCCGCAAGTTCTGTTGGCAGTTGGTGCTGAGTCAAGAATTCTTTCCTCTCCTCGTATGTCAAGTCCTCAAGAGCTTGCAAGTCACCCTTCAGAAAAAATGTATGAGAATATGAGATATACGCTAGCCAATGTACAATTATTTCTTTAAATTCTGCTGTTAATCAAAGAGAAAAAAAGGATTTTTTATTCTGTTAACCACGGGCCACGGCCAATGCTCACCTAATTAGCATGCATTTATCTTTAAGATGGAATTCAAATGTAATAGATGCAGATGAAATGAGAATTACTATGTTTGTACTCGTACAAATAGCGCATAAAGCACTGGTTGTAGGTAAAAATATTTGCCCTCCTATTAAATGGAATGAATATGGTCGTACATACTAATGAGCTCACGGTACCTTCTTCACATTAAAATCATAAATGTCCAATTAATTTGTTACAAAACGCAATCCTACTACAGTTATGGAAGTTCCTCGCCAGACTCAGGTAACCTTAGGTGACGTCCAATACAGCAACCAAGTTCAAAGTGAAAAACATAAAATAAAATATGAAGAAAAAGAGAAATCTGATACACTAAGAAACATGTCTTAATAACGGCCAGCCTTCTTTCCAACGTCAACTGTGACTTCCCCTGCCTATGGGTGGTTACATCCGCGCTGTTCAACCCTTTGTTAATATCCAGAAAGCATCCTTACAATTTTCCTTTATCCGCCACATATCCTACCATCCGGGTGAAAACATTGCAGAGGACCATCTGATACCCAGGCTCCCAGCTTCCGGTTTCAGTTCATAAGCATGAAAAGATGTTTCTAAGATTGCCTATTATCAGCCCCGTATCATATACTCATATGTAGTATGTACCTGTCGAAAGAGATCACCGTGTTATTCTTAAGCACAATACTATCGCCGTCTCAATGGCCTGTACCTCACCACATACATATTTAAAACTTGCCAGCACATAGGAAAAAACATGCCCAAGAGTGACTAACGTAAAAGAAGAGTAAGAAATTCTATTAGCACCTAAAATCTTCTCCTCCTCTTCCATATCATTGTCTCTGTTCATCTTCCATTATGTCATATTTGGAGCCAAAATCACATGTCTTTCCCACTTTGAAACATCTAATAGCATTTTTTTGAAATTGTCTCTGGTGTCAGCAGGGGGGAATGACTAGACTGTTGTTAATCTACTTGGTTGCAGATTGACAACGCTTAAGGAGTAGGAAGAGTTTACATCGAAAGCATTAAACTAAAAGACTGTTCATGTAAAGCGACCAGCAGTCAGTTTTGAGCAAAGAACCGTCCTGGTTAAGTAACCAGTCCGTTCTCAAAGTAAGGTGACTAGCTCATACACTCGAAAAGCAACAAATAATAAGAAAAGAAAACACAACTCATAATGGATACGGCACTTCTCACCTTGATCAGTTTACAGATCAGAATTTCCGTGAGTTTCCGTAAACTAAAATAATCGCCAAGTTGTCCTTCCCGCAAAATGTCTGAAGCTACTGGAGTATTGCCACAAGGGCTCTGTGCTATGGCCAACCCAGCTACCTTATCCTTCAACTCTTGCGAGTACAATGACTGTATGACATAGCAGCTGTTGAATCTACTCCTCCTTACCTGTGTCCAAGAGTCAAGACACGTTTCTTTGCACCCCAATATATTCCTTGTATATTCCTTTATCTCTCTAGCATTTTTCTCAACTGAAGCCTGAAGATTAGGACCTTAACACTCAGTGGGACATCAAGAACATAATGACACATACAATAGAAGGAGCATTATCACAAGTATCTCACGCTATATGATAAGAAAGGCCCATCTTTGAGAAACTCATCTTTGTATTGACAAAATACATTGGTCCGTGGTTACTAAAGAGACCTCCCAATTACCTAAATGTGATAAAAAATTAACAGAGTTTCAATGCATCAATTTATATACTAAAGGCCTATTTGATTCTGAAGAATTTCGAAATTTCTACTTTCATTCTCAGTAGAGAAGGAAAATACATAACGGAAATTTATTTGGTGACACTTCGGCAGGAGATAAAAGAGATGCTTTAATTTTTAAAGACTCAAGAGCTCAAAATGAAAAGGTAAAAAAAAACTCATGCTTCTTGCCCTCCTAGATTACAATAAAGAGATGGTGATCAAGGATGATGCATCCGCAGCTGCAGCTCAGTCCTTAAGCAAGTACAAAGATGTAATCCAAAATGTCACGAGTGTGTGGATTAAGCCACAGCAAGTGGTCCCAGCATGAGAACGCCGTTCTTTACTCTATGTAGAAGGTGAGCTCCAATCTCCCCTCATTTGAAGATGAGCAGTACATTAGGTTCAAGGCATCACTATTTGAGCAACTAACTTCTCTCAAAAATGACAAGTTCTCTGTTTCTATACTGATGACCACTCTTTCTTTTTCCTGAAAACTAGATCCAAAAATATATTTGCAACTACTGTATCTCAATTATGTTGGTGAAACTGTTCATTAGCCATCATGTTTACAGATCTGAACCTTCATTAAAGCTTTGAGTTTTGCAATCCGTGAAGCTTCAATACAGCTTCAATTGAAGTTCAGCAGAAATTTCAATTGAAGCTTCAACAAAGTTTCATTATTCAGCTAAAACAATAGAAACAACTTCTAATCCTTGATTAAGTGCAGGTAAATAATTACCAAGTGCCAAAAACATATGACCCCTCAGAATATATATTCATTTGTATAGATGAAAATTAATTTGAATGAAATCTACTATGGAACATGATCCATGTTAAGCCAAATGATTGACACCATTGAGGTGTTCCTGGGACACTTCTATTATGGAAGAGATAAAGTAAACTAGTATAGTTTGTAGAATGCCGTAGTTAACTCATACATTATCTTGAGAATGTCATCACAAAATCCCACTATCACTGATGTAAAATTTCAAAATTAAAATGACAGACCATCTAATGAATCAGAGGAAGGCAAAAGAGAAACAAGAAATGCCAATCGTTCAGATAATACTAAAACATCCAAATAACTTTACAATGTCCCATTAGGAAAGACGCAGATCAGGAATATGTGTGAATCGCTACCTTTGAAAGATGAAAATTCAGTTTGTGCATCTGCATTTGCAGATGAGGTCCAAGCAGAATCCCTTGTTATTTCATCAGCTGCAGGTGGGGCACCAATTTCATAAGAAGATGATCCATGCGATTCTCGACACTTTCACTAAAAGAAAGTTGATTGCTTGCAAGATATCTTCCATTTCGTCCAGAAGTAATAGTCACAAACTCCTGCACACATAGAAAAGAATGCTCAGATTCCCCAGAGGTGGATTCCCCTGCAACAACACGATTATCCACCATCTCATCATCCAAGAAAGAGAGCTTGAAAAAGTAGTCTCAGGATGGAAAAAATATACTGCATAAGAAGTGAGAGTACTGGAAGATTTTTGAAGGAAACAAAATAGTAGAACCCATAGGGATGAAAGTGACTCCAGGTGGACTGCGTCAGTGATGCCCTCAATTTTTTTCCTCAGCATATGTCTAGTTCATCTCATTTTTTCAAGTCCTTAGATCCCGATTACAATTGGCCGATGCTTTTGTTAAGTTAGGAGCCACCACAAATAACATAGTAGTAGGAAATTTTAAACCTATTACAGGACAACAGTAAACATTTTCCCAATCATCACAAACCTACACAAAAGTAAACATCCCCCCTCCCCCAGGAACAATATACTACAATTATCTCAAGAAAGATCCGTTTTTCTTTGGCAGGGAGACACGATTGAAAGGAAGAATAATATGCAGCTTTTAAACAAAAACCATAATGTTTGAGTCCTTGCTCTTCTCTAGCTAATTCTCACATAGTCCTTTAACACTAGTTAGAAAACACATTGATCAAGCAGTCAAATTACCTCCACGTTTAGAAGCTCCCAGTACTATCGGAGAAACTACATAGGAGAGTCCGTTGAATATTTTCACTGGATTCTTACTTTTTTTGGCGCGTGGCGCACGCGCGCGTAAAACAAAGTTCCATTCTTCAGCTAAAACAAGATAAACAACTTCTAATTCTAGATTAAGTGCAGGTAGATAATTACCAAGTGCCAAAAACATATCCCTAGTCAGAATATATATTCTTTTGTGTAGGTGAGAAATATTTTGGATGAAATATATTATGGAACATGGTCGATGTTAAATTAAGCAACTGTTCATGTGCTTGGAAATGATTGACACCGTTGAGTTGTTCCTGGGACACTTCTACTATGGAAGAGATAAAGGAAACTAGTATAGATTGTAGAATGCTGCAATTAACACATATATATTATCTTAAGAATGTCATCACAAAATCCCACCATCACTGGTGTAAAATTTAAAAATTAAAATGACAAACCACCTAACGAATCAGAGGAAGGCAAAAGAGAAAAAAGAAAAATCTCCAATTCCGACCATGTAGATTATAGTAAAACATCCAAATAACTTTACAATGTCCCATTAGGAAAGACATAGATCAGGAATACTTGTGAATCCCTACCTTTGAAAGATGGAAATTCAGTTTGACCCCATATAATTTGAAACAAATGCATGTGCATTAGCAGATGAACTCCAAGCAGAATCCCTCGTTATTTCGTCAACTGCAGGAGGGGCACCAATTTCATAGAAGATGATCCATGCGATGCTCAACTTTCACTAAAAGAAAGTCGATTGCTTGCAAGATGTCTTCCATTTCGTCCAGAAGTAATAGTCACAAGCTCCTGCACATGTAGCAAAGATTGCTCAGAGATCCTGGAAGTGGACTTCACTGCAACAACACAATAATCCGTCATCTCATCATCCAACAAAGAAAGCTTGAAAAAGTAGTCTCAAGATGGAAAAACATATACTGTATAAGAAAAGAGAGTACTAGAAGATTTTCAAAGGTAACAAATTATTAGAATCCCTAGGGATGAAACTGACTTGAGGTGGACTGTGTGAATCACAACCTTTGAAAATTCAGTTCGAACCCATATAATTTCAAGCAAGCACGTCCGTATTTGCAGATGAACTCCCAGCAAAATCCCTTGTAATTTCATCAACTGCAGGAGGAGCACCAATTTCATAAGAAGATGATCCATGCGATGCACAACTTTTACTAAAAGAAAGTTAGGAGCCCCCACGAATAGCATAGTAGTATGAATTTTTTAACTTATTACAAGAAAACAGTAAACATTTTGCCAATTATCAGAAAACTAACACAAGAGTAAACACCCCATCCCCCCCGGCAACAATATATGACAAATGTATCTCAAGAAAGATCTTTTTGTCTTTTCCAAGGAGACGCGATTGAAAGGAAGATTGATCTCCAGCTTACGTACGAAAATCATAATGTTTGAGTCCTCACTTCCAGCTAATTCTCATATATCTTGAACGCACTAATTAGAAAGGACATTGAAAAGGTCTCTTTCTATATAGAAACATGCCCAAGATTCTCGTGAAAAACAAAAGGCCAAAAACAGTGGTGGATAGAAAATTTCAGTAGGAAAATCATTTGGTAAGCTAATAAGACCCACACCCCCCATTTTGCAATCAACTGGGTTCAAGGCAAACACCAAAAAGACAATCCAACACAAAATTTGAAGAAGCATTCCCAAGTCTCGAACTTTATGATCCACTTTCGCTGTATCCACAGCGCACTCGACCGGTTCCACAAGTCGGTACAAACACCGAGTAACTCAACGACGCTCGAAGTGGAGGTGTTCAATTTGACACGTGAGAGAACTTACCAATTTCTGGGGACACAGAGCCAAACGCAGTGGCGGCGACCGTTGAAGGGGACCCCTTTGCCGAGCCAAGGAGAGTCGTCCCTCCCTTCGTGGAGCCGAGCCACGCGGCCCAGCGGTTCCTCCGAGGGACCCACGGCGTGATCGACGGCCGTGTCTCGGACGAGGGCATCCACTTCAAGCTTACGACGAGACCAACATCGATGGAGAACGAGAGATAAGCTGATGAAAGAGATAATGTGGCGAGGAGTTGGGGGCTTGCACCGGCGTTCGGACCAGGCATGACATTCGAAGGCATTCTCATGCGCAGCCTTCCATAATAAAAAACGTAGGATTGTCCAAAGTTCTAATTGGGTTTCACTGGGGAATTGCTAAATGTGTCGGGTAATTCGGTAACTTATTGCAATCTAAAGCGGACACGTAAGGACGGAATTTGAATTTGAGAATATAAGCGAGACATTTTTATTGATAAATCATTACTTGCACTGCATTACTTTTTACTAATATGAAAAATTTATGAATCAAATAACACTTTGAAATACAGTTATGAAGAATAAAATAATCCGCCAATCATGTTAGACTTTTATTTGTCTAATTATAATGTTAAAATAGTCGGATTAATGGGAATGACTTGTACCTATAATACATATGTCAAAATCTAGAAAAAAATATTTTGAATAAATATCGTACCAAGAATGAAATTATCTGATTGCTAACTGCACATGGATTACTACCGTTTATCTTCAAAATGGAAAATATAACCTAATTTGATTCAAGCAGTAAATATTTCCTGTTTTAGGACACAAGCCTATTTGAACTGCAATTTGATCCAACGGCTCTAGAAATATTTCCTAATTTCAATAAAGGAAACATTTCCTATTCTGACACCACCTCGCAGCGGCTACTTAAGCCACACGCTCAATTCTAACCCCAACGCGATCACAGCTTCCTAGTTTTTTTTTCTTTTTTTCACTTGCGACGACGCTCTCTGCTCATTCAGTTTCTTCGCCACTGCATCCTTTCGTCTCGCTCATTTCTCGCAAATTCAAAGCCCGCCGACATGCATTCTCTTCACAAGATTACCTTCCACGGAGAGCAGATCCACACTTGCGTCACCGACGATGCCTCCGTCGTCACCCGTTGGATCATCGACGTCGAGCGCTCCCACCTGCTCTGGCTGAACCGGCTCGTCGTCGGCCTCGACATCGAGTGGCGCCCCAACCTCGAGCCCGGCGTTGTCCATCCCGTGGCTACCCTGCAATTGTGCGTCGGCCGTAGTTCCCTCATCTTTCAAATTCTCCACGCGGAGTACATCCCCGGGTCGCTCCATGCGTTTCTCGGTAATCTCAACTACACGTTCGTTGGGGTCGGCATCAAGGATGACGCAATGAAGCTGAGGGATGACTATGGCCTTACTGTGTCGCGCATGGTCGATCTCCGTGGACTGGCGGTGGGGAGGTGGCGCAACCTGTCATTGGGTCATATGGGGTTGAAGAAACTGGTTAAAGTGATACTTCGCAAAGATCTCGAGAAGCCCAAAGATATCACCTTGAGCCAGTGGGACGATAAGGTATTGACAGATCGTCAAGTGGAGTATGCGTGCCTCGATGCCTTCGTCACCTCCGAGCTTGGACTAGCTATGCAAGCATGGTCGGTGGGCAGACCTCCGATCGGATGGTGTGCCCAAGCTAATCGCGTGATGATGCCGGTTGCTCCTATTTTGCTTCATCCAGTTCGCTCATGAACTCAAGTTTTGTAAACATCCTGTGAATATCTCTTTGTTAATAAAGTTTTTTCTTGTTGGCGTTTACGCGAGTTGGTCTTGATGTTTGATTTGATTCCTTTTTCAAATTGAGTTTTCTCTAGTGGCGGTTAGTGTATGCTGGTGCGTTGTTAGTTGTTTGCACGGTCAAATCTTATTCGTACTAGCCAACGAACATGAGAAAACATAAGTGATTTTCGGGGGAAAAAAACAAGTGAAGTAAAGCAAATCTGGTCTGTAATTAATATTTCGTAACCAGAAAAAATTACAGCCTCACAATTTCATTAAAAATATAAAAAAAATCAAAATAAATTGAAAATATTATTAGGAATCAAATGTTAGTTGTGTGTTCATATGAAAATGTTCGCTACAGATATAGTGATTAAGAATCAAAATAGGTATGATATAAATGTATAGGAAGTATTAATGTCTCAAATTTAGCATTATGTCAAAATTTTTATAGTTCGTATAGATGTTGCAATTCCATTTATAGTGCAAAGTCTTGAGTAGAAAAACCTATTTTTTCAGCGGGACGGATAGCTTTGTGAGAAGAATAATAATAAGTTCACATAACAAAATTTGTTCAGTTAACCAATTAAAATTTTGAAAAATTTAATGATTTAAGCTTAATATAGCAGCCATAAAATCTCTTTCACGTCATGTTCTTAACACACTCCGAAGTAATATTAAAAATTTAATGTGAAAACATTAGGTAGGAAGATCTTAAAACAACCAAAATGTGGCAATTGAGGCTCTTTCTTTTAATATTTTTTTAGATTCACTCTAAAGCTTTATTTAGAATTCGCCGTATATATTCTAAGGTGAATAATAAATCATTGTACTCATATTCTTACGGATGATATTCTATTTTATAATAATTGACAAGCCAAAATATTATATCGATGGAAAGATTAAAACATATTTAAATTATTTTCTAGTATATTACGTGAAAGAGATCGGGCTCACCAAAGTGCCTCTATCGGCAGAATTTGCCCGAGGGACAACGGAGGAGAAAATTGAAGGTTCGGTATCAATAAAGTGACGACGCCTCTTGTTTCCCTTGCATTTCGACGAGGTTTAATAGTAGACGAAGCGAAAGATTTTCTAACTTCATGTCAGGTGACACCAAATTTGGAATAATTTCAGGTAACCCTGATAAAATTCAGAAAAAGCTATGCTTTACATGAGATCAGCTGTTTGTACAAATAATAGCACATCTTCTCAAATATGTACATCAATTGATGCAAGGCTTCAGTCTCTTTATGACACCAATCTTAGAACTTGGAAAAAATCTAAGTATTACAACTCACCACATAGAGATGGGAAAAGATAATCTAATTATTACAGCCTACTGTATTGAGATGGGAAAGGATCCCCTATAGCTTTTATTCATCTTTAGGTTCAAGCTCCTGCCTCTTGTTCTCCCCGACTTCCACAAGCAATGCCAGAAAGGACTCGGCACACTTTCGATGCATCGGCCTCAGACGGGTTGTCGTTCAATGTCGAGTAAACCATCCAGGCATGATCCAGCTTGGGTGTAGGCCGCACAACCACGGATCCTGGAACCTCTGCATCCCACCTTGTAACGAGCCCGTCGCTCTTCTCACCAACCTGACTTGGAGGAGCCGTGCACATGCAGCCATTACAGCTCCAAAGGGCATTGCCACAGGAAGCTTCGCAGGCTGACCAGCCGAGAAGGAAGGAAGTTCTGCATGAGCAACATGAGACGGAGATGCTATAAGTGCAGGAGTGATGCCTGCCTCCGTGTGGAATGAAACATCCGCAAGTTCTGTTGGCAGTTGGTGCTGAGTCAAGAATTCTTTACTCTCCTCGTATGTCAAGTCCTCAAGAGCTTGCAAGTCACCCTTCAGAAAAAATGTATGAGAATATGAGATATACGCTAGCCAATGTGCAATTACTTCTTTAAATTCTGCTGTTGATCAAAGAGGAAAGAAGGATTTTTTATTCTGTTAACCACGGGCTGCAGCCAATGCTCACCTAATTAGCATGCATTTATCATTAAGATGGAATTCAAATGTAATAGATCCAGATGAAATGAGATTTACTATGTTTGTACTCGTACAAATAGCGCATCAAGCACTGGTTGTGGGTAAAAATATTTGCCCTCCTATTAAATGGAATGAATATCGCCCTATATATTACTGAGCTCACGGTACCTTCTTCATATTATAACCATAGATGTCCAATTAATTTGTTATGAAACGCAATCCTACGACAGCTGTGGAAGTTCCTCGTCAGACTCAGGTAACCTTAGGTGACGTCCTCCAATACAGCAACCAACTAAGTTCAAAGTGAAAAACATAAAATTAAATATGAAGAACAAGAGAAATCTGATATACACAAAAACATGTCTAAATAACGGCTGGCCTTCTTTCCAGACATGAACTGGGACTCCCCCTTCCTATAGGTGGTTACATCCACACTGTTCAACTCATTGTTAATATCCAGAAAGCATCTTCGCAATTTTCCTTTATCCGCCACATATCCTACCATTCGGGTGAAAACAATGAAGAGGACCATCTGATACCCAGGCTCCCAGCTTCCGGTTTCAGTTCATAAGCATGAAAAGATGTTTCTAAAATTGCCTATTATCAGCGCCTTATCATATACTCATATGTAGTATGTACCTGTCCAAAGAGATTACCGTATTATTCTTAAGCACAATACAATTGTAGTCTCCATGACCTGTACCTCACCACATATATATTTAAAATTTGCCAGCACATAGGAAAAAACATGCCAAGGGTAAAAGAAGAGTAAGAAATTCTATAAGCACCTGAAATCTTCTCCTCCTCTTCCATATCATTGTCTCTGTTCATCTTCCATTATGTCACATGTTTGGAGACAAAATGATGCGGGAGCATCCAACGTCAGTCCATCAATCAACTCAGAATCATCGATGCTTATCCAAGCCAATAAAGAAATTGGGCATTATGTGCTTCGATGGATCATTTTGAATGAATAATGTTAATTACTTATCGATATTTTGTGGTATGTCGATAACTAGTAATGGGAAGCCATTTTAGACGTCTTGCATGGCGAATTGATGAAGTTTCAGGAGGATTATTGGAAGGCTAAAGGTTCACGAATGCGGTTCAAGAATACGAAAGGCTAAAGGTTCAAGAATGCAAGTTCCCGTATTACTAAATGCTTTTCATAAGTTCCTAGGAGTTTTTATTATAATGTAGTTCAAGAGTCGTAGATCATTAGAGTATGTTTTTAATATTTCCTAAGCCTAAAATCCTCCTATAAACAGGGGAAAACTATCCAATGTAGGGGAGACACGAATTTGATCAATGAAAATTGTGAGATTTCCTTTGCTTGAGTGAACTCCTTCGGAGAGTGGATAACTCCTTTCGGTCTCTTTATCCTTGAAGCGTAAATCACTCCTTGGTGGTGAGCCAAGAAGCCCTTTATCCTTGGCTGGTGGAATCTTTAAGCCTTCATGGTGAGCTTCTCCTATCCCAAAGTCTTTTATCCTTGTTGGTGGAAGCTTTAGGCCTTGGTGGTGAATTTCGTAGATCTCAATCCTCTTCTTCGGTTGGTGGCGTGGCCTATATACCTTGGAAGGAAGTCGTTCTATTTTATTATTCCTTTTTGGTCATTCTATTTTCTTATTCCTTTTCATTTCTTCCCCATATACACTACTCCATACACTTAACCAGAAAAATCTCCTCTGAAAAATTTCCGTTTTGGAATCACTCGTCCCATCACGCATCACAAAATCACGTCTTTCCCACCTTGAAACATCTAATAGCATTTTCTTGAAATTGTCTCTGGTATCAGCAGGGGAGAATGACGAACTGTTGTTAATCTACCTAGTTGCAGATTGACAACGCTTAAGGAGGAGGAAGAGTTTACATCGAAGGCATTAAACTAAAAGACTGTTCATGTAAAGCAACGAGCAGACAGTCTTGAGCAAAGAACTGTCCTGGTTAAGCAACTAGTTCGTTCTCAAAGTAAGGTGACTAGCTCATACACTCGAAAAACAACAAATAATAAAAAAAGAAAACACAAGTCATAATGGATAAGGCACTTCTCACCTCGATCACTTTACAGATCAGAATTTCCATGAGTTTCCGTAAACTTAAATAATCGCCAAGTTGTCCGTCCCGCAAAATGTCTAAAGCTACTGGAGTACTGCCATAAGGGCTTCGTGCTATGGCCAACCCAGCCACCTTATCCTTCAACTCTGGCCAGTACAATGACATAGCAACTGCTGAATCTACTCCCCCTTACCTGTGTCCAAGAGTCAAGACACGTTTCTTTCCACCCCAATATATTCCTTTCTCTCTAGCATTTTTCTCAACTGAAGCCTGAAGATTAGGACCAAACTAACACGACGATATGTCTACAGACCAAAGAAAACACGACAATATATCTCTTCGCCATGTTTAACACACTCGTATATACTAAACAGATATTCGCAAGTGGGTATGCATGCTCCGGTAGGCGCACGGTCTATTAAACTATCTATTGAAGTTATGCCCCTTTAAAGTGTGACATGTGGGGAGCAAAAAACTCAAGAGAATCCAAGCTCTGAAAAGGTCTTTTTCTGTATAGAAACATGCCCAGGATTCGTGCAAAACAAAAGGCCAAAAACAGTGGTGGATGGAAAATTTCAGTAGGAAAATCATTTGGTAAGCTAATAAGACACACCCCACATTTTGCAATCAACTGGGTTCAAGGCAAACACCAAAAAGACAATCCAACACAAAATTTGAAGAAGCATTCCCAAGTCTCGAACTTTATGATCCACTTTCGCTGTGTCCAGCGCACTCGACCGGTTCCACAAGTCGGTACAACACCAAGCAACTCAACGACGCTTGAAGTGGAGGTGTTCAATTTGACACGTGAGAGAACTTACCAATTTCTGGGACCAGAAAGCCAAACGCAGTGGCGGCGACCGTTGAAGGGGACCCCTTTGCCGAGCCAAGGAGAGTCGTCCCTCCCTTCGTGGAGCCGAGCCACGCGGCCCAGCGGTTCCTCCGAGGGACCCACGGCGTGATTGACGGCCGTGTCTCGGACGAGGGCATCCACTTCAAGCTTACGACCGAGACCAACATCGATGGAGAACGAGAGATGAGCTGATGAAGAGAGACTGTGGCGAGGAGTTGGAGGCTTGCATTGGCGTTCAGACCAGGCATTACATTCGAAGGCATTCTCATGCGCAGCCTTCCATAATAAAAAAACGTAGGATTGTCCAATGTCCTAATTGGGTTTCACTGGGGAATTGCTAAATGCGTCGGGTAATTCGGTAACTTACTGCAATCTAAAGCGGACACGTAAGGAGGGAATTTGAATTTGAGAATATAAGCCAGACATTTTTATTGATAAATCGTTACTTGGACTGCAGTACTTTTTACTAGTATGAAAAATTTATGGATCAGTTAACTCTTTGGAATACAATTGTCGAGAACAAAAAAATCCGCCAATCATGTTAGAACTTATATTTGTCTAATTATAATGTTAAAATAGTCGGATTAATGAAAATGATTTGTACCTATAATATATATGATGAAGTCTAGAAAAAAAAAATTGTCAAATAAATATTGTACCAAGAATGCCCATTTACATCTACAGGTGGATTGTGCCAAATCCTTCATATATTTTTATCAATAGAATGAAATTATCTGATTGCTAACCGCACATGGATTACTACCGTTTATCTTCAAAATGGAAAATATAACCTAATTTCATTCATGGAGTAAATATTTCCTGTTTTAGGACACAAGCCTATTTGCACTGCAATTTGATCCAACGGCTCTAGAAATATTTCCTATTTTCAATAAAGGAAACATTTCCTATTCCGACGCCACATCGCAGCGGCTACTTAAACCACACACTCAATTCTGACCCCAACGCGATCACAGCTTCCTAGTTTTTTTCACTTGCGACGACGCTCTCTGCTCTTTCTCAGTTTCTTCGCCACTGCATACTTTCGTCTCGCTCATTTCTCGCAAATTCAAAGCCCGCCGACATGCATTCTCTTCACAAGATTACCTTCCACGGAGAGCAGATCCACACTTGCGTCACCGACGATGCCTCCGTCGTCACCCGTTGGATCAGCGACGTCGAGCGCTCCCACCTGCTCTGGTTGAACCGGCTCGTCGTCGGCCTCGACATCGAGTGGCGCCCCAACCTCGAGCCCGGCGTTGTCCATCCCGTGGCTACCCTGCAGTTGTGCGTCGGCCGGAGTTGCCTCATCTTTCAAATTCTCCACGCGGAGTACATCCCCGGGTCGCTCCATGCGTTTCTTGGTCATCTCAACTACACGTTCGTTGGCGTCGGCATCAAGGATGACGCAATGAAGCTGAGGGATGACTATGGCCTTACTGTGTCGCGCATGGTCGATCTCCGTGGACTGGCGGTGGGGAGGTGGCGCAACCTGTCATTGGGTCATATGGGGTTGAAGAAACTGGTTAAAGTGATACTTCGCAAAGATCTCGAGAAGCCCAAAGATATCACATTGAGTCGGTGGGATGATAAGGTATTGACAGATCGTCAAGTGGAGTATGCGTGCCTCGATGCCTTTGTCACCGCCGAGCTTGGACTAGCTATGCAAGCATGGTCGGTGGGCAGACCTCCGATCGGATGGTGTGCCCAAGCTAATCGCGTGATGATGCCGGTTGCTCCTATTTTGCTTCATCAAGTTCGCACATGAACTAGAGTTTTGTAAACATCCTGTGAATATCTCTTTGTTAATAAAGTTTTTTCTTGTTGGCATTGTTCTGGATGTTCGATTTAATTCCTTTTTCAAATTGAGTTTTCTCTAGTGGCGGTTGATGTATGCTGGTGAGTTGTTAGTTGTTTGCCCGGTCAAATCTTATTTAGAATTCACCGTCCGTAATCTAAGATGAATAATATATCATTGTACCATATTCTTACGGATGATATTCTATTTCATAATAATTAACAAGCCAAAATATTATATCGATTGAAAGATTAAAACATATTTAAATTATTTTCTAGTATATTACGTGAAAGAGATTGGGCCCACCAAAGTGCCTCTATTGGCAGAATTTGCCAGAGGGACGACGGAGGAGAAAATTGAAGGTTCGGTATCAATAAAGTGACGACGCCTCTTGTTTCCCTTGCATTTCAACAAGGTTTAATAGTAGACGAGGTTCAATTTAGATCTTGGCATCAGTGCTCCGACTTTTTGGTAACCTTGAAGTACCTGAAATTTTAACAATATACCAATATTGAAACATAAATTCAAATATATATTTTGATGTATTTTTAAGAATTTGAATTATACTGTAAAAATTTGATGAGCCAAAAAAGAGTACATTTTACTTAAGCTTAAATATACACAAACAAGCTTATTTTTGAATTAGTTACAAAATAGGATCAAAATTGTTCACCAGGGCTAGCTATTACTAGTGATGAGTGCGTCCGTAGTATATTTAATTACACCCATGAACTCAAACTACAAGTAAGGTGTGACCGACCTTGGAATGATTTCAGGTAACTCCGTTAAATTTCAGAAGAAGTTACACTTTACACAAGATCAGCTGCTTGTACAAATAATGGTTACATCGTCTCAAAAGCTATGTACATCAATTGATGTAAGGCTCTGAACTGGTTTATGTCTCTCTATGACATCAACCTAAGAACTTAGAAAAAATGATCCGAGTATTACAACTTACTGTGTTGAGATGGGAAAGGATCCCCCATAGCTTTTATTCATCTTTGGGTTCAAGCTCCTGCCTCCTGTTCTCCCCGACTTCCACAAGCAATGTCAGAAGAGCCTCACACACTTTAGATGCATCAACCTCAGATGGGTTGTCGCTCAATGTCGAGTAAACCATCCAGGCATGATCCAGCTTGCGTGTGGGCCGCACAACCACAGATCCTGGAACCTCTGCATCCCGCCTCGTAACAAGCCCATCGCTCTTCTCACCATACCTGACTTGGAGGAGCCGTGCACATGCAGCCATTGCAGCTCCAAGGGGCATTACCACAGGAAGCTTTGCAGGCTGACCAGCCGAGAAGGAAGGGAGTTCTGCATGAGCAACGTGAGACAGAGATGCCATAACTGCAGGTGTTATCCCTGCCTCCGTGTGGAATGAAACCACCGGAAGTTCTCTTGGCAATTGGTGCCTAGTCAAGAATTCTTTCCTCTTCTCGTATGTCAAGTCTTCCAGAGCTCGCATGTCACCCTTCAGAAAGATGTATGAGAATATGAGACATAAGCTAGCCAATGTGCAATTACTTCTTTAAATTCTGTTTGTTGATCAAAGAGAAAAGCAGCATCTTTTATTCTGTTAACCACAGGCCACAGCCAATGTCACCCAATTAGCATGCATTTAACATTAAGAAATTCACTTAACATTCCGCTAATTAAATAGAGAAGTACACAGCATTGTCCTAACAATGCCTGCTCTTTCTATTGGTAGAGGAAGGAATTCAAATGTAATAGACGCAGATGAAATGAGAATTACTATGTGTGTACTCATACAGATAAGAGCGTAAAGCACTGATTGTGGGAAAAAAAATAGTTGCCCTCCTGTTAAATGGAATGAATATCATATACTAATGAGCTCCCATTACCTTCTTCATATTATAATGATGAATGTCAAATTAATTTGTTATGAAACACGATACTATTATAGCTGTGGAACTTCCTTGCCATAATTAACCTTGTGACATCCAATGCTGCAACCAACTAAATTCAAAGTGACAAACATAAAATAAAGTAGGATAAATGAGAGAAATCTGATATAGTAAGAAACATGTCTTAATCACAGCCAGCCTTATTTCCAAACTCCAACTTTCCCCACTTATATGTCGTTACGTCCACACTCTTCTACTCAGTTTAAACATCCAGCAAGCTTCTTCATAACTTTCCTTTATCCGCCACATATCCTACCATTCGGTGAGAACATTGAACAGGACCATCTGATATCCAGGCTCCCCGCTTCCAGTTTCAGCTCATGAGCATGAAAAGATGTTTCTAAGATTGCCTATTATCAGCACCTTAAAAATATACTCAAATGTACCAGTCCAAAGAGATTACCGTATTACTCTTCCACACAATGCGATTGTTGTCTCAATGATCTGTACCTCGCCACAGATATATTTAGAATATGCCAGGACACTGGGAAATACATGCATACTTAAAAGGAGAGCAAGAAATTCTATTAGCACCTAAAATGTTCTCCTCTTTGTACCATTCGATAACATTTCTTGGAATTGTCTCTGGTGTCAGCAGGGGGGGATGACTAGACTGTTGTTAGGCTATTTGGTTGCAGACTGACAATGCTTAAGGTGTAGGAGGAAGAGGTTACATCAAAAGTATTAAGCTAAAAGACTGTTTGTGTAAAGCAATGATCAGCCAGTGTTAAGCAAAGAACAGTCCAGGTTAAGTAAATAGTTTGTTCACGAAGTAAGGCACTAGCTTCTACACTCGAAAAACAACAAATAAAAAATTAGAAAAGAAAGCACAAACCATAATGGATAAGGCACTTCTTACCTTGATCACTTTACAGATCAGAATTTCCATGAGTTTCCTTAAACTAACATAATCACCAAGTTGTCCTTCCCGCAAAATGTCTGAAGCTACTGGGGAACCGCCATATGGGCTTTGTGCAACGACCAACCCAGCCACCTTATCCTTCAACTCTGGCCAGTACAATGACAAAGCAGCTGCTGAATCTATTCCACCTTTGCTGTGTCCAAGAATCAAGACACGTTTCTTGGCACCCCAATATATCTCCTCAATATACTCCTTTATTTCTCTAGCATTTTTCTCAACTGAAGCCTGAAGATTAATGCCTTAACACTCAATGGGACATCAAGAACATAATGACACAGACAATAAAAGAAGCATCATCACAAGTACCTCGCTATGAATCTTCGCAATATGACAAGCAAGGCCCATCTTTGATAAACTCGTCTTTGTATTGACAAAATACATTGGTCCGTGGTTACTAAAAAGACCTGCCAATTACATAAATGTGATAGGAAATAAGCAAAGTTTCAAGGCATCCATCTATAAACTAAGGGCCTACTTGATTCTTGAGAATTTAGAAGTTTCTACTTTCATTCTCATTAGAGAACGAAAATAGATAAGGACACTTATTTGGTGACACTTTGGAAACAGATAAAAGAAATGCTATAATTTTTAAAGACTCAAGAGCTCAAAATGAAAAGGTAAAAGAAATTCATGCTTCTTGCCCTACTAGATGACAATAAAGAGAAGGTGATCAAGGATGATGCATCTGCAGTTGCAGCTCAGTCCTTAACCAGGTACAAAGAAAGACGTAATCCAACTTGTAATGAGCATGTGGCGTTAAGCCACAAGTGGTGTCAGAATGAGAACACTGTTCTCTCAACTCCTTTATGTTGAAGACGTGCACCAATCTCCCCTCATTTGAAGATGAGCAATGCAGTAGGTTCAAGGCATCACTATTCGAGCAACTAACTTCTCTCAAAGCAAGCAGATTCCTCTTCGTATACTGATGACCATAATTTTTTTTTTTTTTTAGGACTATATCAGAAAATTAATATATAAATAGTGTATCTCAATACTGTTGATAGAACTGTTCATTAGCCTTCATATTTACAGATCTGAACCTTCATTAGAGCTTTTGAGTTTTGCAATCTGTGAAAATGCAACACAGCTTCAATTGAAGTTCAAAAGAGATTTCAACTGAAGCTTCAACAAAGTTTCATTATTCTGCTAAATTAATATTTCTAGATTAAGTGCAGGTAAATAATTGCAAAGTGGCAAAAACATATGGTCCCTCAGAATACCAATTTTTTATGTAGGCGAAAATTATTTTGGATGAAATGTACTATGATACACAATGGATGTTAAACCAGGTTACTGTTAATGTATATTGAAACAACTAGCACCATTGATGTATTCATGGGACACCTCTATTGAGGAAGAGATAAAAGGAAACTAGTATAGTCTGAACAATCCTGCAATTAACTCATTCTTTATATTGAGAGTGTCATCACAGAATTCACACCATTAATTATCATGTTATGCATCTATATGGAGGCAATTGGATATTGCATAACTAGAAGGACAATGCTAGTGACGTGGAGTTAGTTTAAAAACTAGTAAACTAACAATATGATAAACTAGAACTATCTGATTACAACCAAGTCATATCCATGCACCCTTGTGAATCAATCTTGTAAACCCCTCTTTGTATGTCTCACATTATATTCATAATTGAAGCAGGCCATGGCTTATATTAGAATTATCTTACCCTGGCACTACATGGGCGGGCATGATGAAATGACACGAGATCTATCAAACATAAAATCCATAGAGAAAGATTGATGCCAATTTTTAAGTCCTGAAATATATACTGGAAGTGCAGAAGTTGACATTAACTGGAGATCTCGTGATATGAGATAACGTAAGAGGAAAGAAAACTTGCAACAATTTTTATTCAAACCAAAACTCAGACTTACAATGAGCTATCATATTATTAGTCTCAGTTTTATCAATTGAATCATAGTTATTCCTTCAGGAGCATTATGGGCTAATGATCAGTTTTGAAACCAAGAGTTAGATGGGGAGATAATAGAGCACTTCAAAGAGATCATGAAACTGAAAGAGGAAAATCTTCTGAGCTTTATTTTTAAATACTTTAGTGGCTTTACTTTCAAAAACTCCAACACACGTGTAAGTTTTAAAGAGATGCTAAGATGCCAACTTGGAGATAACATATAGCTTTTTGTGAACATATATTTTGATTGTTTATCCAGAGCTGTTTTCTTTACCAAAGAGAAAAAACAATATGTTTAACAACATTGTCATGGCTCTACCTAAAATTACATTTTGCACAGTAATGTTCACATTCTTGTTTTTTCCAAAAATATATTTTGTTTCTTTTTCTCTTTGATAAAGACAACAACAAATTCGAAGTTTGAGAAATTAGACTAAAAGTTATGCCACAAAAGCTCACCTCATTTCCAAGATGGAAACCATAATCTCAATCACATTCATGCAACTAAAACCTTTAAAATGAAAGCCCTAAAACATATTCCTACCTCTCTCATTCTCTTTGAAAAACTCAGGTACCTTCTCATCCCAATTTCATTGGAAACAATCGTTAGTGTTCAGGAATTAAGTATGACAGTTTGATTTTATAAAGCTTTTCATAGATTTCTTGATTAAAGTTCATGTTTCTTTGGCATTTTCTCAAATGATGAAGTCCAATGCGAATTCTCCAGCTGCTATCAGACATCCTTCTATCAAAAAGACAAATCTAAGCATCTAATTTCTCTTTGGACTCCCAGGGAAACCAATCTTTTGGGTCATCTCCTCCATCAGAATGTCCACAAATGTACCGAAGAAAATAGATCTATTAATTGGGTCAATGAAATCTGGTTTATCAAGTATCATCCTTTCAAAGAGAACCTTTTGTATCATTTCTTTCATCACGATGCCTAATCATCCACTACACATACATCCAATCTAAATGATCAAATATCACCATTATCATTTCATTAGAGAGAAATTACAAAGATCTAATTTAGTACCATGAGCCACTAAATCACTTCAAACTCTGTACGTTTATCACTAACATGATGCACGCAAATACTTTATTAAAAAAAAAAAAAGAAATTCCTAAGCTGGCTTTCATATATGAAAAAAATACTCTGCTCTACATATACAACTATATGAAAATGATATCCACTAGTTACTTAAGTCTGATAGACGAAAGATTAATCATTAATATATCCTTGATTATATGCATTGTATGACATTCAGTCTAAAAGTTTGCAACTACAAGTGCATGAAATTCACAACTTTCTATCTAGACAGTTGACATATACATTATCCTTATATGAAGCTACACAATGGAGCTTTATTTAAAGCTTCAAGAAGAAACAGCTTCAATGAAGATTTGTTGAAGTTCAGATCTGTAATATTAAGGTTAATGAGCATACTCACCCACACAGCATGCATCAAATCAAATAAAGTTCTTAAGAAATAGAAAATCAAGAGACGAAAGAGAGAACTACTCAATTTCAAGAGAAGTGGGTAGACAGTTGCTTCAAAGAAGTGCTGAATTGAAACTCACCTTCAAGAGAGGAAGTGCAAGATCAGCTTGGACTCGAGTGTATATTTAAAAGGTGTTCTACTGTGATAACCATGTATTTTTGCTTAAAAAGAAAGTAAAAACAACATAACAATTTCATTCTTCAAACTTTAAAACTGGAAAGAGTTTCCTTGTTCCATTTATAAGTCGTTTCCAAAATGTCACCAGACCTACGACATAGCATGTTAACATAAATTCAGCAAGAGCCAAACAGGCCTTTATGCTTATTAGAAGATATGTTTAAGGATGACAAAAATAATCAACAGACCCAAAAGTCTCCATGTCCTTTCTAAGGGTTATTTCCCAGAAATCTTAAAATTCTGTCACTAATATAAAGAGATTAAATCAGTCAAGACCTTATGAAAAATTCATACTGTAGCAGCAATTTGTACCTGGAACCAACAAGTACACGACCGATTTTGGCAATGTGTGTATGCCATGTCTGACAGTGAGAAGAACAAAGTAATCAGTAATTGCAGCAAGAAGGACCAAGTTAGCCGATGGTACACGTAATTAAAATTAAATATTTAAATACCTGATGTCATCTAATATTTTCGTAAACTTTTCAGTTCCATCTTCAACTGGAGGCAATCCTGGATATCGTTGAAGCCATCCTATATCATCTGCAGACCCGCGGACAGTCCTCCGTGCTCGTTCGACAAGACTGAGGTTAGGATATAAACAATTATGTCACCACAACACTACCTAATGTAAGGATAAGTAAAGCATCAGAAGTTGCCAGCTCGCTTAGTCAACAAAGTCCCTTAATGTTGGTACCAAGGACTAAGACAAAATCCCACTATCACAGATCTGAAGTTTTAAATTAAAATGGAAAAACACCTGATGCACAGCCCAACCATTGAATCAAAGGAAGGCAAAAGAAAAAAAGAAGAAGTTCTCCATTAAGAATCTTTCGAATATTAATAAAGCATCCAAACAACTTGACAATGTCCCATTAGGAAAGACATAGATAAGAATTTTGTGTAAATCACTACCTCTGAAACATGGAAATTCCACTGGACCCTGTATAATTGGAAACAACAAGTGCATCTGTATTTGCAGATGAACTCCCAGCAGAATCCCTTGTTATTTCATCAACTGCAGGAGCGGCACCAATTTCATTACAAGATGATCCATGCGACGCTGAACTTTCACTAAAAGAAAGTCGATTGCTTGCAAGTTGTCTTCCATTCCGTCCAGAAGTAAAAGTCACTAACTCCTGCTCACGCAGCAAAGAATGCTCAGATTCCTCAGAAGTGGATTCCACTGCACCAAAACAACAATCCATCATCTCATCATCCGACACAGAAAGCTTGAAAAAGTAGCCTTGGGATGGAAAAACAAATACCGGATAAGAAGAGGACTAGAAGATATGACAAAGGTAACAAAATGATGAAACTGACTCAAGATGGACTGCATCTGTTATTTGCTTAGATCTTTTTTTCAGCATAAATCCAGTTTATCTCCTTTTCTCAAGTCCTCAGATCCCGACTACAACTGGCACATGCTTTTGTCAAGTTAGCCACCATGTATAGCATAGTAGTTTGACATTTTAAACTTATTACAGGACAACTTGTGACCATTTCCTATTAACTGAAAGTAAGTGTCATACGGTGAACCCAAAACAATAATGCTGCAGACACCCCCGCAACAATGGACGACAAATGTATACCAAGAAAGATCTTTTTTTCTTTTGTAAGGAGACTTTATTGAAAGGAGAATGTTCTCCAGCTTAAACTTGAGAATCATAGCCTTCGAGAAAGGTCTCTCTTGCTAATTATCACAGACCTTCAATTCAATAGTTTGAAAGAACATTGAGCAGGCAGTTCAAATTACTATTTCTATGTCTAGAAGCTTCCATTACTAAAAAAAGGCAGAGAAACAAACATGGCACGATAGGAGAATTCTTCATGGAATAATTTCACTGGATTCTTCCTTTTCTTTTGTGCGCTTGTGCATGAGTGCGTGCAACAAAACAGAACATTGCACAATGTTAGAGAAGACTTACCAGAATAATCAGAAAAGCAGCCAGTTATGTATGAAGTTGTCTGTGCAAGGTAAGAAGCAGCTTCATTTAATGAAGGCATGGAGGTAAAAAGCTGAGGGAAGAGTCCATCATATCCCAGAGAAGAGTTCTGCGCCTGCATAAAAGAAATACGTTAATTGAATCTCGAGCAACTGTCCAATTTAGGAGGTCAACAACATACTGAAAAGAGGGCAAACTCACGTATAGATATATGCTTTCGCAACGTTTAACATACTTATACATACTTTACAAGCACATCTATTGAAATTTTGCCTCTTCAACGCGTGACCTGTGGAGAGCAAAAAATTCAGGGAATCCAAGCTCTAGACATCCTTTCTACATTGAAACACGCCCGCGATTCTCACAACAAACACTAGTCTAAAAACAGCGGTGGACAGAGAATTCCAGCAGGCAAATCATTTGATAAGCTAATAAGGCTTCATTCCACACACACGCATACACCCACCCACCGTATTTTGCAATCAATCGGGTTCAGGGCAAACACCAACAACACAATCCAACGCAAAATTCGAAGAAGCACACCATATACGCCGGAACAGACCGCAAAAGAAAGCGGGAGAAGTTCGCGCAAACGAGGGAGTCGGAAAACGGTTACACTCACGAACAATTGCGAGCTCGATTCCCCGGCTTGAGCTCTTCCTCCGGGGTCCATCATTCGTCAGGAAGAGCCGCGATTCCGCATCACGGAAACGCCGCGATTTCTTCCGCGAAACGCGGGGAATTCGGGATTTGAATCGGCGGCGATAGGGCTCGGATTCGACGATCGCTGCGGAGGGCGTGGAGCGTCGCGCGAGAGAAGAGATTCGAGTTCGAAGTTGTTCGACGCGAGAAGGAGGAAGAATTTTCGGGATTTCTTCGTCGCTTGGAAAAAGGGCGTCAGCAACAGCGGGCGAGCGCACGGCAAGGCGGTTGCTTCGGCGTCGTTTCGAGAGCTTGACATTTGCTTTAGTCAATTGTCGGACCGACTCACCGTCAAGGACCATCTCTTTCTCTATATCCATAATTCAAAAAAAAAAAAAACACGCCCTATCTTATGTAAGTCCATTCCAAATTCCCATGCAAAGAAATTACATTTGACTCCATATTTCGTCATTGTAAGTGTTTGAAGACGAGTGAAAATATCAATTAAAAACTTGTGTAGCGATGACACGAAAACTAAAATAAAAAGTCAAGCAGTTAAAATATATAGATTATAGCGCAATGAGACATATTAAAATTTTGATTACACCAAATATGATGCTCTCTGCTCTTGCGTTTAAGTTATTCTTAGATGGTTTCCGAGTATACATATCTTGTTAACATAATAATTAGTTGGTCGTCCTTGGAAAAGAGGATTACCAGTTTTGTCCCAAATAGAAAAAAAGAAACAAAAGAAAAGAAGAACCCCCCCGAAAAAATAAATAGAAGATAAAGACAATTGAACACCTTTTCCTGTTATGCCTATGAAATCTAAAGTTTGGTCACACCCACAGCTCATAATACATATTTCACCACATGGATTATCAAGAATTGAAGTTTGGTTAGCAAATCTGCTAGAAAGTCGAGATAACTCACCTGATCTAGAAGTCATAGCCTCAGCTCTTTGGCAGATATGGAAGGTGTAGAACCATTTCGTATTAAGAAATCAACGCCCAAATCTGCCACCTACTGTGGACACCGCTCTTTCAAGCTCGAGAATCACTAGCTGTTGGGGCCTGCACAACATTATGATGCATCAAAACCCAACCGGCTCCTCCCTGATTTGGTGTCCACCGATGCTCAGATATCTTAAAATAAATATAGACCGAGCTTACGCACTAGGAAAAGAAGAAGGAGCAGTAGCTTGCATGTGTCGAGATCACCAAGGAAGGCTTGTTGATGGATTCTCCTGTTTTGTCTGTGCGGCATCCTCCCGACAAGTGGTAACGTATGCCCTGCTTTTAACCCTAAAATTTCTCCGTCAGCAGAAGAAAGAAAAGGAGAATCTAGTGTTGGAATCAGATAATATTACTTTAGTCAATGCCTTGCATGGTCCCAGTCAGACGCCTTGGGAGGTTAGAGCTCATTTGTCCGAATGTGTTGCTCTGTTAGTGTGCTTTCCATGCATTCAGATTCAACACTGTAGAAGGGAGGCCGACTTCATTGTGGACTGAGCCGTTAAAGCCCACGTACGCAATTCTCTACCTTCATATTGAGTTGTTTCGCCTCCTCCAACTCTTTTGGACCTTTTGTGTACTAAAACTAATTTAACGGGCCCTTTTGGTTTTCTAGTCGAATGAAATGCAGTTTTATTTTATTTTTTAAAAAAAAAAGCAAAAGAATTCATTTCTCTTGAGGAAGTTGGTTTTTCTGTCCGAAGTGTTGCACTTCAAATGGAATTGCAACATCTGAACAAACTGCAAATATCAACACTTTCTATTTGTTTATATCTTGCATATTCCTTCTTTTTTTTTTAATCATTAGATCTGTCACAAAATTTTTGATATGAACATTCACACAACAAACATTTCATTCCTAACAATATTTTTTTATGTAATTTGAGTTTTATAGATTTTTAATAAAATTGTGATGCTGCAAATATTTCTAGACACAAAAATCTAATTAAATACCAGAGTTCCTTCATTTGATTTAATTTATTTTTTGAAGATTGCATATGTTTTCTAGTGTTTGATGGCTAGAATGAAATAATATTGATCGTGTATGTGTCACGGACCAAAGAAGGCCACGTCATCAATCCAAAGGAATGCCACACCACCAATCTAGAGGGGGCTCATCAACCCTCAAAGTTATTTGATGAGGATTGATGCTTTCAACCGTTAGATGAGGTCAATCTCCACCATTGGATTAATGAGGCGAGTATCAATACCCTCTACCGTTAGATCAAGTGAATTTCTACCATCGGATCAATTACAAGGATTGATATCTTCTACCATTGGATCGTGTAGAAGATCAATGGTTGTAAGTAGAAGAACTTTTGTATAAATAGGGAACCCTCTCTCATGTGTATCATCCACTTCATTTGAGTAATAGAGCATTCTCTAAAGCTTCTTTCTCTATTTTCTCTCTCTAGAAATTCCTTTCCTTGAGTGTGAGAGTGTGAGTAAGAGCAAGCTTATTTAGACCCAATCAAGTTGTTCAAAGGCCTTGAGTGTGAGAGTGTGAGTAAGAATCGTCCTTCGACACATGCACCAAACAACTCGCTTTTATGTACTAGAGATCAACTAGTGTAAATATTGACAAGAAAAAAGTCTTTTTACAAAAAGAAATTACAATCAATCATCCGATGTTCACAAAATCTTTAACTAGTTCTAGAGCAAACTTGGCAAAATAAAATAGGGCAAATCATATTGGGCATAGTCACGTAGTTAGACTACGCACATCAATCAACACAAGCTTTGTAAGGACCCGATCCTCCCATTGTGTAATATTGTCCGCTTTGGACACTGAGTTCTCAAGGTTTTAAAACGCGTTATACAAGGGCAGAGGGCCATCCCTTAGGCCATCCCTCTCCCAAACCATAATATTGTCCTCTTTGGGCCCCGCGACTGGGGCGGACGAGGCCACCCCTCAAGGCTTTGTTTTTAGCGCAGCTAAAGCGTACATGAAACGCGTTACACAGGTTAGAGAACCCAAACCTTATAAACTAGCCCAGGACTCCCCCAAGCGATGTGAGACAAGAGAGGGACCCCTTCCCTGCGCACGTCCGGGGATCGAGGCGCGGACGCACCGCCATCCCTCCTCCCCGCGTACCGTCACTTGGGCTGTCATACTCTCCACCCTTTAGGAGCACAACGTCCTCGTTGTGGTCCCACACACAATTGGGAGTCAACTCTGATTCCATTTAACAACTGCTTCAACATTCTTTGGATCCACTAATAATTTGTGTAGCGCGTTTTAAAGGCATGAGGACTCAGTGTCCAAAGTGGACAATATTATACAGTGGGAGGCCCGGGTCCTTATAAATGATATCAGAGCCGACTCCCGACCACGTGTGGGACCACAACGAGGAGGCTGTGCTCCTAAGGGGTGGAGAGTGTGACAGCCCAAGCGGGGGTGCGCGGGGAGGAGGGATGGCAGTGCGTCCGCGCCTCGGTCCCCGGACGTGCGCAGAGAAGGGGTCCCTCTCTTGTCTCACATTGCTTAGGGGAGGAGTCATGGGCTAATTTATAAGGCTTGGGTTCTCTAATTTTCATATACAGCTTTTCCGTTAGTGAAATTGTCCCTTTAAGTTTGTGATCTAGATTCCAATATGAATTAGCCCATCAGATTAGGGATTTACAGTCCGATTTTCATGCCCGAAATCCGGCTCATAATCCCTCACAAAAATCGAGAATCCGATCTCATGCCCGAGATTCGATTTGCGATTTAATATTAAAATTGGTCAACCCGATCTCATGCGCGAGATATGGTTCGCCAATTTTTTGATATCAACATTATCTTGCTTGATTTGATGTCGTGATGTTTGAGTCAGTTTTATTTTTGTAAAAGAAAAAAGAAAATTAAAAAAAATCTGAATTAGGATTAGGTTTGTTTTTTAAATTATTTTGCATGTTTAGAATAGGGATTTTATTTTGAGTCATGAAAAAGAAAAAGAAAAAGTGCATTCATTTAGGATGTTAGATTTTTTTATGTGAATTGCATGTTTAATTTTAATTTCGAATTTCATATAAAAATTAGAATTATGGTACATGTAATGTTCATTAAGAAATCGTTTTAAAGCCGTGAGGACATTCATATGGACTATGTGTCCAAAGCGGACAGTATTACACAATGGGAGGCCCGGGTCCTTACAAGTAGCACGAAAGCGTCAAGACATGCTTACTTAACTTGATGAGCTCTACACTATTGTTAGCTTTACAACTAATAACAAAATCACTATGCAATAAAATGGTTGCTCCTTCCTTTCGCTCAAGTCAAATTGCAATAGAATTACTCTCCGATGACCTAAACTAAAAAACCATTGATATCAATTATGCATAAAAACAGGAAATTAAAGAAAAGGTTAAGATAAGAATAACAATTAGTAGATGAAAAAATTACCTGATCAATACAAATCTAGCATATGAAGATAAGCAACACAAACTGCGTCCATCTAAATGAGATTAGGACAAAAAAAATTAAACATTACATGTCTAAAATACATAATGACGGATACCAATTAAAATTCGACATCAATCAATGAACCGGAGATTAATGAACTTTTCTCTATGGTAACATGTTAATCGATTACAATATACTAAATAATGAAAATTCAAAATATATTATATAAGTCGCATTCCTATTTATTTTATTTGAGTTATTAAGTTAATTTTATTTGGGGACGGTAGTCCCCAAATATTTTCTTTGGTAGAGAATGGTATTCAATCCTTTAAAAGTTTCAATTAAAAATTTTTTAGTCTACTTAAACCATTTCTTTGATTGGAACAAATACACTTAAGGGATTTTTCTATTTGTGATTCGGTACTATTAGCTAATCATTTTCCTTTTTTAAATTCTCTAATTTACTGGTAAAGTAAGCTAAGAAAAAAAGGAAGTCATGGAAAGTCAAAAAAATAAAATAAAATGATAGAATCAATCTCCCCGTTTCCTCAATAATGGCAAAAGAACACCTTGAGTGCTAAAACTTGGCACGAGGAACTCAAAAGTTACGAAAGTGACACTTAAGTGCTAAAATCGGAGCAAAATAGATCAGTTAAATGCAAACAACGAGAAAAGACGATCAAAATACAGACGTTGTTATACAATTAATATAAATATTAATTTAATTAAATTTAAATATTTATATATATATATATATTTTTTTTTTTAATAAGAAGATTAAGATTACAAGCGAATGAGGCTTAGCCCTCGCCTCACCTCCCTACCGTTGCCAGAAGGGCTGGCGACAATGGGGGAAGGGTCAACCGGGGTCATAGAGTCTAGGGTCATCGGGTGCCAGCTAGGGGGCCGGCGGTACCGGCCGGCGGGTGGCTAGGGCCTACGTGCCCTTGCCGAGATCTAGGGAGAGGGTCACGGCCCTCCCCCAAATCTGGCGAGGGTCATTGGCCCTATTTTGGCTAGGCCAAGGGTTGCTATTTGGGGGGGGGGTCGCCCAAGGGGTGGCCAAGGGCCGGTGACCCCTAGGCAAGGTTGTGACCTCGCCCTAGATCTCGATGAGGGCTTGTAGGTCCTCATTGCGTCGGCCCTTCCCAGCGAGAGTGGGGAGGTGACGGTGAGGACTCAGTCCTCACTTTCTTCTCCTCCTCTTTTTTTTTTTTTTTTTTTTTAAATAAATAAAAATAAAAATAAATATTTTAATTTAATTAATATTTATAATAAAATTGAAAAAAAAGACAAAACAACATCGTTTTAGTTTTCATCGCTAACTCAGCTCTTCCGTGCGTCACATAGGTGAGTTATATTATTAAAAAATTGGTACGTAAGATTTCGTACCACAAGTAATGATTGGACAATCCCACGTTGCCTGCGAAAGAAAGGCTACGCATGGCATGAGTCATGCCTTCTTCCAACGTAGAAAATGGTGTTGCTGCTCACCTTCCCATAGTCCATCCGTGCCTTCCTGCTGCCTTCAAATTTGTCGCTCCTCAGCTTCAGCGTGTCCTCCAGCTTGTTCATGATCGCGAGTCCACCCCAGTGGACCGCGCAGAACACATCTTCGAACCCCTCGCCAAGCCCTTACAGAATTCCTCGATGTTGGCCTCGACTTTTTGAGGCAGGTCTCGTCCTAGCTTGAAGTAAATGGGCTCGTCCAGAGAGACGGCCGTCGATCACGTCGTGGGTCCCCGGGAGGAACCGCTGGGCCGCGTGGCTTGGCTTCATGAAGGGAGGACTCTGCTTGGCTCCGGAAGGAGTCCGCCCCAACGATCGCCTCCACTGCGTTTGGCTTTCTGTTCCCAGAAATTGGTAAGTTCTCTTGCATGTCAAATTGAGCACCTCCCCTTCAAGCGTCGTTGAGTCAATTGGTGTTGTGCCGGCTTGGGGAAACAAGTCGAGGGCGGTGAATATAGCCAAAGTGGATGATGGAGTTTGGGGCTTGGGAGTGCTTCTTCGAATTTTGTGATGTATTGTCTTATTGGTGTTTTCCTTGAAACCAATTGATTGCGAAATATGGGGTGTGTATGCGTGCGTGGAATGAAGCCTCATTAGCTGATTGAATTATTTTCCTACTGATATTTTCTATTCGCCACTGGTTTTAGCCTAGTGTTTTTCACGAGAATCTTGGGCATGGTTCTATATAGAAAGACCTTCAGAGTTTGGATTCTCTGAGTTTTTTGCTCTCCACATGTCACGCGTTGAAGAGGAATAATTTCAATAGATAGTCTGATAGAGAATGCGCCTACTAGTGCATGCATACCCACCTGCGAATATGTGTCTGTCAGTATATTTGGGTGTGTTAAACAAGGAGATAAGATATATTTGTCGTTTTTTTTTTGGGTCTGTAGATATATTGTCAAGTTAGTTTGCCATCTTTTCAGTGTATGACTCACCTCCTAAATTAGATTGTTGTCTCGAGATTTGATGAACATGTTTCCCTTAGAAAAGGGCAGAACTCTTCTATGGGATATGATGGACTCTTACCTCAGCTGTTTACCTCCATGCCGTCACTAAATGAAGCTACTTCTTATCTTGCACAGATAACTTCATACATAACTGGTTGCTTTCCTGATTATTCCGGTAGTTGGTCTTCTCTACATTGTGCAAAGTTTTGTTATATTGCTTCATTTCGCTTCTCTCTCTCTCTCTCTCTCTCTTACACACATGCATGCACGTGCACGAGTGCGTGGAAAGGGAGAATCCAGTGAAAAATTCCATGAAGACAATTCTCCTATGTTGTTTCTCTCCATCTTCATGAGTACTGGGAGCTTCTAAACGTGGAAATAATTTAACTGCTTAATCAATGTGTTTTCTAACTATTGTGTTCAAGGTCTATGAGAAAAAGCTAGAGAGTAGAGACTCAAACATTATGATTTTCGTTGTAAGCTGCAGATCATTCTTCCTTTAAATTGAGCCTCCTTGCAAAAGATAAAAAAGATCTTTCTTGTGAGACATTTATTGCATATTGTTGGGGAGGGGGTGGTCTGCTGTTGTGTTAGGTCTATGATAGTTAGATAAATGTTTGCTGTTGTCTTGTAATAGGTTTAAATTTTCATACTACTATGCTATACGTGGTGGCTCCTAACTTAAGAAAAGCGTCTGCCAATTGTAATTGGTATCTAAGGACTTGGAAAAAGTGAGATAAACTACACATATGCTACATAAATGATTTAAGGCACATAACTGACTCAGTCCACCCCCGCCTTGGGTCAGTTTCATCCCTATGGGTTCTAACATTTTGCTACCTTTGAAAATTTTCTAGTACTCTCACTTCTTATGAATTATAAGCTGCTCCATCCTGAGACTACTTTTTCAAGCTTTCTTTGTTGGATGATGAGATGATGGATTTTTGCGTTGTTGCGGTGGAATCCACTTCTGGGGACTCTGAGCATTGTTTGCTACGTGAGCAGGACTTGGTGACTTTTGCTTCTGGACGAAATGAAAGATATCTTGCAAGCATTTGACTTTCTTTCAGTGAAAGTTGAGCATCGCATGGATCATATTCCAATGAAATTGGTGCCCCTTTTGCAGTTGATGAAATAACAAGGGATTCTTTCAGGAGTTCATCTGCAAATAGAGATGCACTTGTTTCAAATTATATGGGGTCAAATGGAATTTCCATGTTTCAAAGGTAGTGATTCACTCATAGTCCTGACCTATGTCTTTCCTAATGGGAAATTGTAAAGTTATTTGGATGTTTACTATTATCTGAACAATTGGTGTTGGAGATTTTTTTTTTCATTTTGCCTTCCGATGATAGTTGGCTATGCATTAGGTTTTTTGTCATTTTAGTTTAAAATTTTATATATAGTGAAATTTTGTCTTAGTCCTTCATACCAACTTCATGCGACTTTGTTGACTAAGCAAACTGGCAGGTTCTGATGCTCTACTTATCCTTAGAATAGGTAGTGTTGTGGTGACAAAATTGTTTTCATCCTAACCTTCAGTCTTATTGAATGAGCATAGAGGACTGTTCGTGAGTCTGCAGATGATATAGGATGGCTTCAACGATATTCCGGATTGTGTCCTGTTCAAGATGGAACTTAAAATTTCATGAAAATATTGGAAGACATCAGGCAATAAGATATATATTTTATATTGTGTTTTCTATCCACTAGCTTGGTCTTTGCATGCTGCAATTGCTGATTACTCCGTTCTTCTCTCTGTCAGACATGGCATACACAAGTTGCCAAAATTGGTTGTGTGCTTGTTGATTCCAGGTTCAAATTGTTACTACAGTATGAATTTTTTATAAGGTCTTGACTGGTTTACTTTATTTTAGTGACTGAACTCTGAAATTTCTGGGAAATAATCCATAGTAAGGACATGGAGACTTTTGGGTCTCTTGATTATTTTTGTCGTCCTTAGACATATTTTCTAAAGAGCACAAGGCCTGTTTAGCTCTTGCGGAGTTTCATTGAACATGCTATGGAGTAGGTCCGGTGACATTTTGGAAACTGTTTCTAGATGGAACAGGGAAACTGTTTCCAGTTTTAAATTTTGAAGAATGAATTTGTGATGTTGTATTTACTTCTTTAAAGCTAAAAACATTGTAACCTCCAGGTAAAACACTTCGTATATATACACTCGAGTCCTCTAAGTCTAAGCTGATCTCACACTTCCACTCTTGAAGGTGAGTTTCGATTCAACACTTCTTTGAAGCAATTGCATGTGTCCTATCTACTTCTCCTGAAATTGAGTAGTTATCTCTTTTCCCTCTCTGTACTTTCTTTTTCTTGAAAAATATATTTGAACTGATACATGTTGTTTGGGTGAGTACGCTCATTAAGCTTAATATTACAGATCTAAACCTTCAAAAATCTTCATTGAAGCTGTAGTTTCATGAAGCTTTAAATAAAACTCCATTGTAAAGCTTCATCGTGATATAAACAACATCCTTTTTATGTGAATTGCGTAGGTAAGGCAACAACAAGGAAAATATATATGTCAACTGTCTAGATAGAAAGTTGTGAACTTCATGTTCTTGTAGCCGCAAACTTGTAGACTGAATCTCATTCAATGCATTTAATCGAGGATACATTAATGATTAATGTTTAGTCTATCAGACTCAAGTAACTAGTGCATATATCATCAGATAGTTGTATATTTAGAACAGAGTATTTTTTTTTCATATATGAAAGCCAGCTTAGGAATTTCATCTTTTTTAGGATTTCATTTGCGTGCATTATTTAATTAGGGATAAAGGTACAGAGTTTCAAGTGATTTAATAATTCTGATCTTTGTAATTTTTCTCTAATAAAATAATAATGCTGATACTAGATAGATTAGATTGGATGTATGTGCAGTGGATGATTAGGCATTGTGATGAAAGAAATGATACTAAAGATTCTCTTTGAAGGGACGATGCTAGATAAACCTGATATCATTGACCCATGGACTATTTTCTTTGGTACATATGTGGACATTCTGATGGAGGAGATGACCCAAAAGATTGGTTTCCCTGGGAGTCAAAAGTAAAATTAGATGGTTCGATATGTCTTTTGATAGTAGGATGCCCCAAAGCAGCTGGAGAATTGACATTGGACTTCATTATTTGAGGAAATGCCAAAGACAAGTGAACTTGTTTAATAATCAGGAAATCTATGAAAAGCTTTGTGAAATCAAACTCCCATACTTGATACTTGAACATTAATGGTTATTTCCGAGTTTTTCGAAGAAAATGAGAGAGGCAGAAGAAATGTTTTACAGCTTTCATTTTAAAGGTTTTAGTTGCATGAATTTAATTGAGATTATGGTTTCCATCTTGGAGATGAGGTGAGCTCTTGTGGCACAGCTTTTATTTTGATATCTCAAACTTTGAATTTGTTGTTTTCTTAATCAAAGAGAAAAAGAATATTGTCAAACATATTATTGTTTTCTTTTCTTTGGTAGGGAAAACGGCTCTAGATCAATAAACAATCAAAATCTATGTTCACAATAAGCTACACGTTATCTCTAAGTTGGCATCTCTTCAAAATTTACACTTGAGTGCCGGAGCTTTTGAAAGTAATGCCACTAAAGTCTTTAAAAATAAAGCTTAGAATATTTTCTTCTACCAGTTTTGTGATCTCTTTTCAAGTGCTATATCATCTCTCCATTCAACATTTGCTGTCAAAACTGATCATTAGCTCATACTGCTCTCGAAGGAATTCCTATGGTCAAATAGATAAACCCGAGACAACTATTACGAAACTCATTGTGAGCCTGAACTTTGTTTTGAATGAAAGTGGTTGCAAGTTTTCTTTCCTCTCACGTTATCTGATATCACAAAATTTCATTTGAAAGTTGTCGCGACCTAATTTTTGGGTGCACCACCTAAAACTAGGTTAATAGACTACTAAGTCTTTAAGCTTAGCTCGGGCTCTCCCAAGCCCATACCAAATCGCGACTTAAAGTTTTAACATGCAAAAGATTATTATCTAGGAGTCGCCACTAATCGGTTTATGGTAGGTCGATTAGACACCTAAGTAAAATAATGGGAGAATTATTTTACTCCTACGAACCAGAGATTAAGGGTACGGGGACTTGGTTACACTAGACTATCCTAGTGCCCTTTCGGTACCATTTCTTTTTTTAATTTTCAAAAATATTTTTGTAGGCAGTTTGGATTGATTTTAACCTAAATTCCTATCATGCAAATGAGTGACCACACGGGTGCTCAACCATTATTAAACAATCAAAAGACTTCCATTAAAAGAAATAAACACACAAAGCATTTTTTGGGTTTTCTTTTATCTTGAAATCGAAACGTGCATTTTAACTTCATGATCTAACAAGCTAATTCTAATTAAACAAACCTAACATGCAAACTCAACTTTGATTTTCACTTTTTTTTAATGAATATCATGCGATGCATGTTTCTAATCTAATATGACATGACCTAAACTATATGGCATGCAGAAACGCAATAATTTAATATGCAATCTAAATTAACCAAAAATGGCCTAATTCTAATGACGGGTCATTTCTAATTCAATGAACCTAATAACAACTAAATGATGTGCATTTGATATCTCTATTCTTAAAAATGCAACCTATTCTAAAAATTGAGTCTAACTTATGCAGAGACGAATTTAATTTTTCATTTTTTTTATGAAATTCGAAATTTAAGAAAAATGCAAAAATGATCTAGCTAGATTAAGATTCTATCTAATTTAAACTAAAGATTAAATCATCTTAAATCATAATTTAAACTAAGACATTATCTTAATCTAAAATGCAATTTATCTAAAAAGATTATCTAAATTTAAAATGAAACATGTATTTCTAACCTATATGCACAATGATTTTTTGTGTTTTTTCTTTATGAAATTCGAAATTAAAACTAACACGTAATTAAACATGCAATTCAAAATAAAAAAAAAAACTAATAACCTGAATGAATGCACTTTTTTTTATTTATTTTAATTTTTTTTTAAAATTCGCAATAAAATCCTATTTTAAAAAAAATATTTAAGTCTAAAACTAACTTATCTCTAAAAATGCAATCCTAAAAATATAATCCTAAAAAAATCTAATTTATTATCTACATGTCTAACTTGTTAAATCTTCATGCTTTGATGCAAGATTTTGACCTTTTTTCCTTTTGATTTTTTTTTTAAAATATGAGTACTTATCAAATAAATATTAACTCTAAACTATCAACAAAATAAAGGATTAAAATAACCGAAAAAAATAACCTGTTGTCTCACAAGTCAAATTAACGATTATCCTAACCCTAATTATCACGACAACAGTTCAAAATAACTAAAAATCTGATCCGAAATCTTACGGATCAAATTAATAATTATATTGATTCAACAATTAAGATACAAATCCCAAAAATTAATATAATTAAAAAAATGATCCGACATCTTACGGATCAAATTAATAATTACAATAACCTTAGGTAAAACCCTTGAGGTTAATATCTACAATATCCATAAAATGAACCTGTTCCAATTTAAATAACTAAACTTAAACAAATAAATGAAGAATAAAAATAAAAATAAAATAAACTAGCTAAATTGATTTTCTCCTTTTTTTTTTTCTTTTCTTTTTTCACACGAGACTTCGCAGGTGGTTCGACGGGGTTGGGTCGCCGGCGTTCGGAGCTCCGGCGTGGACCGGCGATGGGCGGATTGGCGGCGAGCGGACCGGCGGCAAGGCAGACCGATGGTGGACTCCGGTGGCGTCGGGCAGAGAGAGCATCAGGCGTCGGGCGCGGATCGGTCAACGGAGCGGATCGGTAATGGGTGATGTGGGCGCGGCGTCGGACGAAGACTCTACTGTGGGCGTCGAGTTGGAAGGGCAGCAATCCGGCTTGGGCAAAGCGCGCGAGAGACCGGCGGAGGGCGATTTGTGCACGAGTGGCGCCGGACGGCCGGGCCGAAGGCGAGATGGGCTGCCGCCGGGTACTCGTGGGTTGTTGCAGCAACGAGTGCAAGAGCACGGCGACGGAACAAGCGTCTTTGCGGGGGGCCGGCGTTCGTTCGGGGCTTGCCGGGGTGGCAACGAGCTCGCGGGTGAGGGGAACTCCGGTGGTAGCGCCGCGGCAGAGGCGGAGCGGCGAGGCGTGGCGCAACGAGGAGGCCGCCGCGTTGGGTTGCAGAAAAACCGGTGCGGCGGCGGATGCGGGGGAAGAAGACGGCGCTTTTTTTTTTTTTTTTTTTTTTTTTTTTTTTTTTTTTTACTAGGTTTTTCTCTCACCCGTATACTCCATCACGTCTATTCTCTCTCGCAACCTCTCTCACGTCCTCTCCTCGCAGCTGACTTTTCCCTTTTCCCCATAAAGCCTTTTCTTTTTTTTTCTTTTTTTTTTTCCAGAGGAACGAACGGACCAAGGGAAAACTTTTCCTCTCTCTTTTCTTTTGTGTTGAAAAATTTGACCTAGCAATCGAGAGAAAAGCCCCCTTACAAGCAACTTCGTACACTCCTTTTATAAAAATGAAATCCTAATAAAATATTTCGAAAATTGCCTATAACCTCCGAATCACCAAAATCCTTTTATTTCCCTTATCTCCTTAATATTTTCAACGATTTTATCACCTAAAGACTAAAGATAAGATTGCAATCCGATTTTCTTAAATTCCGAAAACCACCGCAATATCATATCAAATCTCGATTTAGATAATTTTGGTCATTAAAAAAAATGGGCTCGGGCCAATTTGCTCGTTTCATGGGCTTAGTCCGGCCTGTTAATTTAAAACTCAAAACCGCTAAATCGACCCACCCGCCATCGGTCCAATAAATAAAAATGCAAAACATGTAAATTAAAAATAAATGCACCTAAAAATTATATGTTATGCAATTGAATTATACTAGTTTTTCTTAGGGGTTAAAAATTAATCCCTATTTTTTTATGCAATAAATGACTAAATGGGTCGCCCAAAATTTAGGTGTCAACAGCTGCCCCTCTTTGAAGGTGAGCTCGAAGAGGTTTCATTCAAAGACAAATTGAGACCTAAATTTTGACCACGCACATGCACCGAATGATTTTGATTTTGATTTTGATTTTGATTTTTTTTTTCGGGAAATGAATCCCATTTTAAAATGCAATTTTTATGATGCATGTAAATGCTAATGCAAATGCATGATGCAAAAGGAAAGAACGTACCTTCAGTTACTTACTAATCAGTGCGGTAGAGCATCTTGAGGTATATGATAAACTCCCGTTACTTCACAAGTACCCAACTCTCACTCAGGTTCTTTGAAGAGTATAGCAGGCAATAGATTGAAACATTAAGATTGAGAAGAACATTCACATCCAAAGTGAAATGTTCAGCGGAAAGAATTGAGACATCCAGATCCAGACTGAGATGTCAAGATTTTTTTTAAAAGCTCGAAATACCTAGATCCAGACTAAGATATAACGAGGAAGGTCGAAAAAACATTCACATCCAAAGTGAAATGTTTAGAAGAAAATAATTAAGACATCCGGGTCAGACGAGAGATGTCAAAATTTTGAAACTCGAAATACCTAGATCCATACTAAAGTATAACGAGACAAATCGAAGAACATTCACATCCAGTGAAATGTCCAACAAAAATAATCAAGACATCCGGGTCCGCACAGAGATGTCATGATTTTGAACTCGAAATACCTAGATCCAGACTAAGGTATAGCGAGGAAAATTGAAGAACCTTCACATCCAGAGTGAAATGTTCAACAAAAAGAATCAAGACATCCGAGTCCAGACAGAGATGTCAAGATTTTCTGAAGCTCGAAATACCTAGATCCAGACTAAAGTATAACGAGGAAAGTTGAAGAACATTCGCATCCGAGTGAAATGTTCAACGAAAAGAATGGAGACATCCAGATCCAGATCGAGATGTCTAATTTTTGGAAAATGGTAAAGAAACTTACCGGAATATCCTACCTTCAAGGATGGTAGAGTGATCCAAGGTAGTTGGTGTTACATCTCCAGGACCCGTACCTTTCTACGGTCGCCTAGCATTGCAACATTGATTATCGACCAGGACTTGAACCTCTCTTCGGTTACCTTAATCGATCGAATGCGGAGAAAAATCTCTAGGGGACAGCTCGATCGAATCGAGTATCGGTGCACTTGAGGGGGGAATACCTGTACAATGACAAGTATTCAAGGTATGGATAGAGATATACTTACCCGGTAACATCTCTCGACCCTCGGGGATATGTCTCCCGCAAAACATGGTCATAGGAGAGGCAACATGCATTTGTAATCACAAACATGCATTAATCCAAGAGAGATTCATGTGTGATGACTTCTATTAATCATGCATCACCTAATTCCAATGGAAAGGATTTCAAAAGAAGATTCCAATCGAACACATGAGCGTCATGGGTGTGTCAAGCGAGGATCTTTCGATCGAAAGGACTTTTCACTCATCCTCACCGAAAAGGCTGTTTCATCCCGACCTTTGATGCAGGATTTTGACAATCGCTCTATCTCACCATCATCATGTCAAACAAGGATCTGAGCAATCTCGCAAGTGGTACGACCTTACCGATCTGAGAGGTCTTTAACATGGACTGTAATGCGGGCTTGGTCAACGGCTTAGCAAAGGGGACTCTTTGAGTCAAGGCTATTGGAAAAATGAATGATATTCCGTAACCATCTTAGGGTTTACAAGTCAAGAAACATGCGAAATGAGGTAGAAATTGCCTTACTCGCACTTCTTCGAGCGATGCTTAAAACATGTGAACCCCAACGTTAATTCAAGTGCCCTAATCAGAAGAGACTTTGCAAGGGACGTAACATAGGCTGGGTTTATGGGTTAAGAAACGAAATGATCATTAGGCTCAAAAAGTGTTTAGGAGATCAAAGTTGGTGATCATCTTGACATTTTCACCAATTTTCCTCTCCACCATCAAAGATTTTTTTTCACATCTCAACTCCATTAATTGCAACAGCATTTGAGTTTTTTTTTAGTACCACCTTGTTGGGGATACGACTCACTTCATCAAGTGTTTGATTTTTTTCTTTGGGCATTGGCCTTGCTTTTACCAGGCACACTGCTTTTTCATGCCCCCTTTTTTTGCACTTGTTTTCTTTGGATTTGCATAGCTTCTTTTTTATCATTCTAGACCACGCCACTCGAATTTTTTCTTTTCTTTGCCTTGCCCCAGTGTGGGGGATGATCACCAACTGGGTTTAATATGAAACGAACTTATAGGCTCAAGGGGCTATGCAATGGATAAAGTGTATGGATAGAGAAAGAACTGCTCTTCGTCATCCTAAGGCACTTCAAATTATCGTAGAAGTTGCCGCGAAAGCAATACTTGAAGATCGATGCAAGTGTGAATAAGAAAATTCCTATCATTCATTTCAAATTTGTCCCAATGTGAGATGATCCTTGACAGGGATAATTTAAAAAGTTCTTCACATGTGTGGGCTCAAAGGGCTAATCAATGGGTATACCGTAGTGTTTCGGGTAGAAGAAGAAACCGCTCTCATCACTTCGGTTGACGTACCCTTTGCGAGATCACCCTTTTCCTTGCAGGCATGGAATTTTTCCACACAACTCACTAGGGATTAGTGTATGAACAGTGTATGAAATAAGGCTTGCCTTTCATCATTCCAAAGTATCCCATTTGACACATTCAATTTATCTCACACAATTCATCAAGGAAAACATGCAAGATATGTAACAAATTTGAACCACCGAATCCGCAACTCATTGAGGCAATTTATCCATCATAAAAATGATTGCGTTCAAAACATGACATGGCAAATTCAATCATAGGTAATACTTCTTGACGGCATTGGAATTAATTGAAATAGAAAACTCACAACCATCTATTTCGCCAAGATCAAAGCACCTCTAGGAAGTACCTTCTTCACCCCATATGGGTCGCTGTAATTTGGAGCAAACTTGCCCCTAGTATCTGGAAAAATTAGCAACAGCTCCCTTAAAACAATATCATTTACCTCCTTAGCTTCTTCAGTGTCATCTAAATTAATAGTGATGGTATGCTCGGATGTAAGAGCCTTGGCTCTTTCAAGTTGTTCCGAGCTACGTTACATCTCAATGGCATCTTCGATCGAGTCTTTGGGACCATCATTGTCAACACTTGTTGCATTGGATTGGACCATTTCCACACCTTTGCATATGATCGTCCTTGAAATGGAAAGTAAATGGATCAAAAAGACAAATAAGGTAAATCATTTTTTTTTTGAAAGATTTTTTTGAAATTTTCTTTTGAAAAGCAATTGAAAATGCATTTTTTTTAACATTTTGACACGGAAAAAAATGATGAAGCCCAGTCCTCAGAATTCTCCTTGGATTTTTCTTTTTTGTTTATCGGCCGGATAACCTCACCGGGCTGGTTTGGTGTACCTCATCATGACCTCAAAATAAAACTTGTAATTTCATTGATATTCATCAATCAATTACATTTATTGAATGGAAAATGCAAATTCAAGTCCTAAAAAGAAAGTGAAAAAGAAGAAATCGAAAACAATCGCTAGATAGCGATAATAACTCCTAAAAAGCGATAAAATTCCTAGAAAGTGATAAAAATTCCCGCGCAAGGGAATGTGCAAAAGTAATAAGTTACTCTTGCGGGCCAGGGCCCATTTCTTCCAAAAGTCCTTCATCAATGGCATTCATCCTATCCTCATGCTCGTGTAGGGATTCTTTTTAACATTCGGTTGAGCGGTGCAAGGTAAACGCCTTAGTGTCCGGTAAGTTTTGGACCTTATGCTTCAAAGTTATGCATTCATCGGTTGAATGTCCTACTTCCCCCATATGGTACTCGCATTTCTTGGAGGGATCGTAGTTGGAAAATTTTTCAGCATTGGGTCGCTTTGGCTCATAGGACAGCAACCCCTTCTTTTGAAGAACCTTTAAGACACGGGGACAGAGGGCCGGGAAGAGGGGTGAACCGCCTCTTAACAAATTGTCGGGGCGGACGGTCGGCCTTCCCCTTGTTGATTCTTAGGGACATAAACAACTCGGAGGCTTGCTAGATTGTGCATAGGCAACATTGACTTCTATGCTTGGTTCTTTGTCTTTCTTCATGGTGAACCTTTTGCCTTGATGAGTCGGTTCGTCGAACCATCCATCTCTCAGCCCAATCTCAATTTGCTCACCCACCGGGATAAGTTGATTGAAGTTCTCCACGTAGGTGCTGGCCATCCGGTTTCGGAACTCAAATGGAAGAGTCTTGACGAACAATTTCATCAGCTCTTTGGTAGTAGGCTCGGGAGTGATTTGAGCCGCCGATTGCGCCACCTCACAAAGATACTCCTTGAATGACTCATTTTTCTTCTTCTCCATCCGCTCAAGATCCTCTCGGGAAGGTGCAATGTCCATGTTGAACTTATATTGCTTGAGGAACGCATCAGCCACTTCATTCCGGTCTCGAGAAGGTTTACATTCTTCATTATGTACCGGTTCGGTGCGGGCCCAGTCAAACTCGCATGGAACGATTGGATCATGAGGGGCTCATTTTTGACATGTCGTGCCATGCGCACGTGATACATCTGCAGATGAGATTTTGGGCAAGATATACCGTCATATTTCTCAAACTCCGGCATTTTGAACTTTCTCGGCATTTTGACCTTCTCATAAATCGAGAGGTCGAACGGGAGTGAGCTTTGTGACTCCTGCAGTTGTCTCACTTTCTCTTCCAGCTTCGCAACACGCTCATCCTGATCTGTCTTGGGAACGTTGTCAAGTTTGGCCTTTCCAACAAGGACTGAGTCATCTTCCAGCTCGGGCATGTCGTTGTCAATCGTTTGAACCTTGTTTGCTTGCTTCGGGATAACTACTTCGGGGAAGAAAGGGTGCAATTTGTTGGATTCGCTTGGAGGAATTGGAGTTGATCCGTCACAAGCTGTATAGAGGCGAGTACTTGTTGGAGTTGAGTCTCCACAACGGACATACGATCTCGCATTTCATTTTGGTCAGCCATTTTAGCCCTTGATCGTGTAATAATAGGCGATCGCGGTGGATCCGTTATGACCTAAATTGGAATAAAAGTAATATAAGAACCAATGATAAGATAGGAAAATGGCCCATGACAATGGTCTAATCGCCTCATTTTATTCAAGATTTAATCGAAATTTGAACCAAATTCCCTAACAATGAACTAAGAATTGAAATCTGAAGTCCCTAAACATTGAATCTAAAAATTGAAAACATTGAGCTAGAAATCAAAGTCCCTAAACATTGAACTAAGAATTGAAAACATTGAGCTAGAAATCAAAGTCCCTAAACATTGAACTAAGAATCAAAATTCAAGACATCTCATTTTATATGCGAAGCTTCTTATTTTCCTCTTCAATCATTTCCACTTTCCGCTTAAGATGCTCAATTTGTGCTCATTGGGTTGGCTTCTCGGTCACATCGGGACCACTTGGACCTAAGGCCTGGTCGCCTTGATCTAACTAGTCCAGCCACATTTTGATCTCTTTTTGGGAGCGGAAATGAATTGTACATCATTTTTCCCCATCGCATATAAAACGATATTGACGATGAAACCTATTGTCATGGACCGACAAAATTGCCACAAAGTAAATAAATTGCGAAGAATTTAGACAACTTACTTTCACCAGAAATTGATGACAAACACATAGACACACGCATGAAATGTGAGGCTCGATTTCTATTCGAGATGGCTTAACAAAGTGAGCTAAGAGGGTGATCTCGACCGTTGCGGTCTCGCATTAACGTGTCGAGGCCCCTTAACTCCAGCTCGGCCGAATGGAATGTCCAATAGTCACGCAGTCTCGCGGATATGGACAAAACACATTTCAACACCATGAAAAACTTTCGGGGAGGAGAAGGTCAACCTCTACATAGCAGTCTCGCTTTGGAGGAAGTATACTTCTCAACACCATCCTAGAAATCCTATCGCAGCCCAGGTCCGACCGCAGGTTGTGTGTGCAAATAGTGTAGTGCTAAAGCAATAAAGCATGCACAACAGTTTAAACGCAAACAACTTATCTCTAAAAATGCAATCCTAAAAATATAATCCTAAAAAATCTAATTTATTATCTACATGTCTAACTTGTTAAATCTTCATGCTTTGATGCAAGATTTTGACCTTTTTTCCTTTTGATTTTTTTTTAAAATATGAGTACTTATCAAATAAATATTAACTCTAAACTATCAACAAAATAAAGGATTAAAATAACCGAAAAAATAACCTGTTGTCTCACAAGTCAAATTAACGATTATCCTAACCCTAATTATCACGACAACAGTTCAAAATAACTAAAAATCTGATCCGAAATCTTACGGATCAAATTAATAATTATATTGATTCAACAATTTAGATACAAATCCCAAAAATTAATATAACTAAAAAAATGATCCGACATCTTACGGATCAAATTAATAATTACAATAACTTTGGGTAAAACCCTTGAGGTTAATATCTACAATATCCATAAAATGAACCTGTTCCAATTTAAATAACTAAACTTAAACAAATAAATGAAGAATAAAAAAAAAAACTACCTAAATTGATTTTCCTTTTTTTTTTCCTTTTCTTTTTTCACACGAGACTTGGCGGTGGTTCGCCGGGGGGTTGGGTCGCCGGCGTTCGGAACTCCGGCGTGGACCGGCGATGGGCGGATTGGCGGCGAGCGGACCGGCGGCAAGCGATCGATGGTGGACTCCGGTGGCGTCGGGCAGAGAGCATCGGCGTCGGCGCGGATCGGTCGAGCGGAGCGGATCGGTAATGGGTGATGTGGGCGCGGCGTCGGACGAAGACTCTGCTGGGGCGTCGAGTTGGAAGGGCAGCAATCCGGCTTGGGCAAAGCGCGCGCAGACCGGCGGAGGGCGATTTGTGCACGAGTGGCGCGGACGGTCCGCCGAAGCTGCGAGATGGGCTGCCGCTGGTACTCGTGGGTTGTTGCAGCAACGAGTGCAAGAGCACGGCGACGGAACAGAAGCGTCTTTGCAGGGGGCCGGCGTTCTGTTCGGGGCTTGCTGGCAGGGCAACGAGCTCGCGGGTGAGAGGAACTCCGGTGGTAGCGCCGGCAGAGGCAGAGCGGCGAGGCGTGGCGCAACGAGGAGGCTGCCGGCGTTGGGTTGCAGAAAAACCGGTGCAGGCGGCGGATGCAGGGAAGAAGACGGCGCCCTTTTTTTTTTTTTTTTTTTTTACTAGGTTTTTCTCTCACCTGTATACTCCATCACGTCTATTCTCTCTGCAACCTCTCTCACGTCCTCTCCTCAGCAGGCTGACTTTTCCCTTTTCCCCATAAAGCCTTTTCTTTTTTTTCTTTTTTTTTTTCCAGAGGAACGAACGGACCAAGGGAAAACTTTTCCTCTCTCTTTTCTTTTGTGTTGAAAAATTTGACCTAGCAATCGAGAGAAAAGCCCCTTACAAGCAACTTCGTACACTCCTTTTATAAAAATGAAATCCTAATAAAATATTTCGAAAATTGCCTATAACCTCCGAATCACCAAAATCCTTTTATTTCCCTTATCTCCTTAATATTTTCAACGATTTTATCACCTAAAGACTAAAGATAAGATTGCAATCCGATTTTCTTAGATTCCGAAAACCACCGCAATATCATATCAAATCTCGATTTAGATAATTTTGGTCATTAAAAAAATGGGCTCGGGCCAATTTGCTCGTTTCATGGGCTTAGTCCGGCCTGTTAATTTAAAACTCAAAACCGCTAAATCGACCCACCCGCCATCGGTCCAATAAATAAAAATGCAAAACATGTAAATTAAAAATAAATGCACCTAAAAATTATAAGTTATGCAATTGAATTATACTATTTTTTCTTAGGGGTTAAAAATTAATCCCTATTTTTTTATGCAATAAATGACTAAATGGGTCGCCCAAAATTTAGGTGTCAACAAAAGTCAACTTTTGCCCTTCCAGTATAGGACATGTTTCGGGAGGACATAAAGATTAGCAGCAATCTTTCTCTATGGTTTTTAGGTTTAATACATCTCTGGTGCTTTTCATCATGCCTGCCCATGTAGAGAAAGGATTAGATAATTCTACTATAAACCATGGCATGCTTCAACTGTGAATTTAATGTGAGACATACAAAGATGGGTTAACAAATTTGATTCACAGTGGTGCATGGATATGACTTGCTTGTTAAAACAGCTAGTTATAGTTTGTCACATTATTAGTATACTAGTTTTTTAATGAAACTCTACGCCACTAGCATTGCCCTTTCAGTTATGCAATATTCAATTGCCTCCATATAGATGAAACGTGACAAATGAGGAACAGGACTATCGAGTGGCGATTAAAAAAACTGAGAGAGCAGAGAGTATCGCGAGTGAAGAAACTAAGAAGCTGTTATTATGTTGGGGTTAGAATTGAGGACGTGTGCGTTAAGTAGCTGCAAGGTGGAGTTAAAATAGGAAACGTTTACGGTATTTAAAATAGGAAATATTTACAAAGGTTCTACGTGGAATTAAATTGTAAATGGGAAACGGGCTTGTGTCTATATTAGGAAATTTTTACCTTCTCCAATCACATTTGAAATATTTCCCTTTTTAAAGATAAATGATACTTACCCATTTCTTGCAAGCATCGCTAATACGAGTTCGTGCCGTTAGCAATTAAATAATTTCCTCCTATTGAAGAATTTATGAAGAATCTGGCATGAGACACTTGTACATGTAAAAGAAAATCACGGGCATTCTTGGCATGCTATTTATTCGAGAATTTTTTTTTTCTAGATTTGGACATGTATATTATAGAGATTAGCGATTCCCCATTAATCTGGCTATTTTTTTCATTTTATAATGAGACTAACAAAGTTCTAACATAAGTTGGGATTTTGCTACGGTGGGCTGCTTGCCGTTTGGTGATAATTTATGAATGTTTCGTACTAATGTAATGGAGCTCAAAGAAACTAAAATTCTCAATTCAAATTCAAATTCCTCCTTTACGCCTCCAATTTCAGATTGTATTATTGTAATAAAATATCACCTATAAGAGTATGATTATGATGATATTGATCTTACAACATTTTGACATAGGAGAATTTCAGATTATACTAGTGTGCTACTAATAGAAAGTACCTCAAGTGCTACACTTCGATTTTTGGATAGTTAGAACTTTTTAGTTTCACATGAAATTTTCGATACCACCTCGGATTATGTTAATAAAACAAATTGAAAGTGAGCTTTATGTTTGTTGTGTCAAGCCTAAATCATCAACTTTTTCAAAGTTCAATTGACCAACTAACCAAATTTTGTCAAATGAATTTATAATTGGTTATATTATCTTGGCCCTGCGCAGAGCTATTGGTCCCAGCTATGGCTGAATCCATATCGGAAGATATGAAAATCCGGAAGCCACTGAATTAACTCAAATTGCATATGAATACAAAATATTACAAGGATCAGCCAAAATGATAATAACAGGAATAAAAGTACCATCATCAAATGAAATCCGAACCGTGGTGGTAGGTACTTATTTGGCCAAAGATAAAGAAAATTGGAGACAGTCGTTCATTGAATATTAAAAGATCAGAGTCAATGAAGGAACAAAGAACTCCAAAGACAGACATTAAAATATGTCATGCATATGAATCCAGATGGTTTGGATGGAATTCAAGCATCGGCACTAGAGCATACCGTCATGCAAAAGAAAAGAGTCGCCGAGGCTTACAACAAATACTTTTTTTTTTTTAACAGATACAACAAATACTTTAAAATTAAAAGATTGCCATTGGTGATTTGGCATGTATACTTTTTTGCCGGTTAATTGCAAAAGCGATTAATTCGATAAGCATTTGCCAACTACGGAAAGGCCCATACTCAGTGCTAAATGTGCTAAGTGGCAATGCCTATCGATTGATGGACTTGGATGTTGAAATATTACCACAACCGATTAACGGCAAGTACGTAAAAAGTTTCTTATCCAACTATGTGACAGATGCAAGACATATAGGAGAAATGAAAATACGGCGAGACAGTCGAGATGTAAAGAGAGCTAGCTAGATTACTATGTATTCCGGATCATCAATCAGCTTCTTCACACTTCTCCTGAAATCCGAAAGTTCTTCATCCAATGTCTTGTTAGTTGCAACACATACTTTTCTGATGGATAAAAGCCTGTCGACCTCTGCTTGTTGTCGATCATATTCTGGCATGGTTGCGACGACCTCCCGAAGCTGTTGCTTCATAGACCTCCCTTCACGCTGAACTTCAAGTTGGGTCAATTCTATCTGGCATTGAACTTCAGCAAGAAGCGCTTCGAGTCTTTCTTTCTCCTCTATAAGTTCAGCCTTTCTATCCACGGCAGCCTGATAAGAACTGCGATGTTCTTTTAGAGTTTGCTTTCCTGCAGTCAGTAGGTCTTCCAGTTTGTTGAAACCTTCTTCAGCAGCTATCGACGTCTCTATCTTGTCACAGTTCAGTCTATAGACTTCAGTGCCATACGCAAAATGTTTGGCAAACTCTTCGCACTCATGCCGAAATTCAGGAGTCTTGGTGAAGCAGTCTTCGCCAGAACTCAACTCAGCAAGCAGATGTTTTATTCTGCATTCGAGGGCTGAGTTAGAAGCAAACTGGGAGTACCCTCCTTTTGTCAGCTGGTATAACTCCTCCCATTTAGCCTTAACATCATCGAAAGTCGCGGGTGTCGAAGAGTCAGAAGGGTCAGAACTAGAAGGGAGGGGCTCTTCATATCTTGGTTCTATTACTCCCAGGATTTTGTCTACTGCATCTAGATCTGCCGACTCAACGTCTGAAAGATCAGCAGTCGATTCTTCAGCTGGTTCTGGTGTTCGCACACTTGATTGATCAACTGTGCCTATGTTTGCTTCCTGCGAAGATGTGGTAGCTGTTGATGTCGGCATGGCCATGGACACAATCTCTGAAGGTATAGCAGCTGCAGAGCTGGGGCTTGATGTTGTTCTAAAGTAAGTGCATAAGAAAAATGAAATAAGCTGAAAAATTCTGACGCCAACAACACATGCTCTCGGAGTGACATTATATGTTCATCATTGAACAAAAGGAAATGAAATTCAGTAACATAAAAATGATGCTAATGATCTCAAACAGAATATATTAATCTCAAAAAAAAAAAAAAAAAAAAAAGAAACAAACAAACAAACGGTAGGGAGAAGATAGGAAAGTGTTTATGAAATCCTTCCTGTATTAAAAAAAAAAAAAAAAAGCAAAAGCAGGTTCTTCAAAAATATTCTAGATGAAACAGATAGTTAGATAAAGCAAAGCTAGTAGATAAAGCAAACTTACATGAAAATTCTTTAGAAACAAACAAAGAAAGGAGCTAATCCTTAGATGAATAGTCCAAAAACTAGGCACTAATTGCCTTGAATATGCGAAACAAATACCAAGATATCCATAGATATGGAACAAGAAAGTGTCATTCCATGTTATGAAGTAAAAAGTACATTAGTTAGCTATCAAGACAGCGAATACAGACCCATTACTAGAAGCTACGCTAAGAGATGATGTAGGAGCTGCAGTTGCACTGGCACTAGAAGCTGTTGTCGCTGCAGAAGTTGGAGCAGGGGCACCTTAAAAAGAGGTTGTCAAAAATTATTCAACACAACATCCCATTCCTTAAGCATAAAACCAGAAATGCTCAACAACATATCAGCTTCCTGTGTTAGTTTCTACATGAATTAAACATAACAATACCGTGTCATGCCATATTTATGTGCTAAGAGATGATAAGAAGATGTGAACTACTCGGCAAGTCAAGAATGCCTATATTATGAAGACAATCCAACAATCCAAGTGTCCAGGACAAGCAGCACAGGGAAGTCAATGTCAAAAAAAAGGGGAAGAGCTGTGATGAGATACTGCAAAAGGTGCAAACTTCCAGATAATACCATGAAGAGAATTTCTTCTTTTTACCAAGCTTTTGCAGAAACGTTAAAAAGGATTCAACAATTAATTTTTTATAATTTTTAGCATAAAGAAATGAAAGGGTCAGACTCTATTCGTGATTGCAGCAGCAAGTCACGTCTGGGCATGAACATTTCTCCTTACAATAATATTTTCATAGAACTTATTGTAATAGGTAACTGTACAGTGAAGACTCTGTATGAAGAACTAGGGAATGACGGAATAAATGTATGTGCAAGCAAAAGATTGCTTGTCTATACAAAGCAAAGGAAAAAAAAAAAAAATCTGTTCCATGTTGCCCACCTTGTGTTCACCAATATTGCAGCGCATATAGCAACCCCCCAACCCCAAAAACCCACAGAACCAAAAAAGTAGTAAAATGAAAAATGGAAACTCTTTCTTCACTGCAAGCACCTCTAGAAGAACTGTGCACAAGGATGCTCAGGTATGTGTCGAAAGTATACATGCGACAACTGGACAACGAACAATGCTAACGAGAGTGTCCCCAAGGGAAGATAGGATATTGTGATTAGAAGATCCACTTACTTCTTATTCAGGACTTTTTAACCTACTGCTAAGAAAATCTTTTGATTCACAGACAACAAGGCAACGCCATCACAGACAACAAGGCAACGCCCTTGAAACTAGAAGGAATATGCACATGTAGAATAAGCATGCGTCATGATGCAGAGCAGACCTACAGTTGGCACTTCTTATGTATTTACGAGGGAATTTCAACGTCATCATGCTAGTTCAAAGGCAAAGTGTCAGCAGAAACTCACTAAAAGCAGAGACGGTGGTGGCAGAAGGTGCTTGAGATGAAGCTGTCTCAAACAATGGCGCACCAGAACTAGCGGCTGAGGTCGCTCCAAAGGAGGCGGCGGAGGAAAACGGCGTCCCAAACAAAGGCAAAGCGGCGGTTGTAGTCGACGTTGATGGCGACGTTGGAGCCGCACCGAACGGTGGCGAGCTTGCACTCGAAGACGTTCCGAAAAGAGGCGCACCGGAAGTGGCCGCTCCAGAAAAGGACGAACCCGAGCTCGCACTGGAAGAAGGCGCAGGCGTACCGAACAGAGAAGAAGCGGAGGTCCCCGACGAGCCGAACAATAGCGAAGGGGAACTCGACGCGAACGGCGACGCGCTCGAGGCAGGCTGAGCCATTCCGAAGGGCGACGATCCTCCGGACGCGGCCGACGACGGCGTGCCGAAGAGCGACGGCGCCGAAGCCGCCGGCGTGGAGCAGAATGAGAACGAAGGAGCGGAGCACGCCGACGAAATCGACGAAGAGGAAGAGGGGCGAGCGAAGCCGAAGGGAGCGGGAGCGGGAGCGGGAGCGGGGGAGGAGCTAGGGTTGGAGACGGCGGCGAAGGCGAAGGAGGAGGGAGAGGCGGAGGAGGGGGCGAAGGAGAAAGAGAGAGGGGAGGCGGAGCTAGGGTTTGCGGCGGAGGAAGGAGCGAAGGTGAACCCAGAGGAGGATCCGAAAGCGGCAGGGGAAGATCCGAACGAGAAGTGGGACGCGGTTGCGACGGAGGAGGACCCGGCCGCGGCGGCGGAGTACGCGAACGAGAAACCCGACATCGTCGGAGCGGTTACTTTCTTTCCCTCTTTTCTTTCTCTGTAAGCTAGAGAGAGTGCGTAAAATAACGAGGGGCTTAGGAGAAGCGGGCCGCGCCATGGGGTTTTTGGTCCCCGAATTTTTTGAATTTTTTCAAATTTTTTTATATATTGACAAAAATATAAAAATGATAATTTCACTATTATCTAAATCCCAAAAATAGTCCGACCAAAAAAAAAAATTCCAAAAATAGGCACTTAGCGCGTTTGATAACCATTTCATTTTAAGAACAATTTCGATCGTAAATTATTCTTTTTTATTCTCGTTTTGAAACAATTTTCGAAAGAAAAGAACGCGATTGGTAAGAATCGCACAAAATTTCGAGTTTGGAATAGGAAAAGAACATAAATGCGTTTGGCAACTATATAAAATTGCCATTCCAATTCTTTTTCAATTACCTTTTTAGATGAATGTAAATTTGATATTGAATTTTCATAGACCACTCACCAATATAAGTGTCTTCTTATAAGTGAAGAAATCATATTATATTTTATTATATTTTCAATTTCAAAAGAATTCTAATTTAGAATTCTATTCCATTCTAAAATTCTATCAAATCATAGAAATTCTATTGATTAATTATATTATACTAAGTAATAAAAATATTAACTAATCAAATTTTTATTAAATAGTAAATAATAAACTATAGTATAAACTATAAATCATTCTTCTTCTTCTTCTTCTTCTTCTTTCCAAACGGCTTAAAATGCTTAAAAATTATTCCCGGGAATAGAATAAAAAAGAACAATTTCTTATTAAAAATTATTTTCGAGAACAAAATGGTTACCAAACGCACTTACTCCTTTTGTTTCAACAAAAATAAATGCTGATGTGGCGATTTTCCTATGAGACAAGTGCAAAATGACGTTGTTTTGTTGACGTGGCTTGATATTAATTAAATTAAATTTAAAACTAAATTTATTTATATATTAATTTAAATGGATTTAAATTATTAAAAAAAAAAAAGATGAAGATTACAGTTGCTAAGGGCTCGGCCCTGCTGGCATCTCCCGCCATTGCCGGAAGGGCTAGTGACGGTGGGGAAAGGGTCAGCCGAGGTACCGGCGACCTCGATCGATCGGCAACGAGAGCTTGCAAGCCCTTGTCAAGATCTAGGGAGAGGGTCGTGGCCCTCCCCTAGATCCGGCAAGGGTCGCCATACCTCCCCGGCCAAGCCAAGGGTCGCCCTAGTAGGCGGTCGAGGGTTGTAGCCCTCCCCATATCCAACGAGGGTCACAACCCTCCACCCAGATCTTAGTGAAGGCTTGTAGGCCCTGCTCGCGTTAGCCCTTCCTGGTGACGATAGGGAGGTGGCGGCGAGGACTCAACCCTTACCTTCTGTCTCCTCTTCCTTTTTTTCTTTTTTCTTTTTATAAAAAAATATACATAGATATTAATATTTTAATTTAATTAATATTTATATTTTAATTTAATTAATATTTTTATTAATATTTTATTTTAATTAATATTTATATTAAAATTCACAAAATTACAAAATAACATCATTTTGGTTCTTCATCATTAAATGAGCTCTCCGATGTGCCACATAAGCGAGTTATATTATTAAAAAATTACAACGTAAGATTTCCAATTATTTTCGCCGAACTTAGTACTCAAGTATCCCTTCTTCTTTTTTTTCTAAAAAAAGTGGCACTTAAGTGTCACTTCCGTAATTTTTAATACTTAAGTATCTCCCTATACCAAGTTTTGGCATTTCAGGTGTCTGGCTCCTCCTCAATAAATAAATAAATAAAGCTAAACATTTTCTTATTTATAATTTACTTTTGTCCTATCTTTGAATCATAAAAAAAAGAAATATTTACCTCTTGGATCAAACACAGAAATATTTTCTTTTGAAGATGTACTATATCTGCCGGCGTCGGTCACACGCATGCGTGCCATTGGAAATTAAATAACTTCCTCCTATTGAAGAATTTATAAATGGATTTGGCATGAGACGTGTACATCGTAAAAGAAGGTGATTGGCATTCTCGGGATGGCATCTATTTGAGAATGATTTCTCCAAATTTTGGTTACTGTGTATATATATGTGTGTGTATAATATATATGAAATTTTCTTCAATCTAGTCATTTTATCTTTATAATGAAATAAATAAAAGTTCTAACATGATTGATAAATTGTTTTGTTCTTAGTAGCTGTATATTGAAGAGTTCTGTCGTCCGTAAATTTTTCTTACCATGAGTAATGATTGGACAATCTCACGTTGCCTATGAAAGGGAGGGTACGCATGGCATGAGTCATGCCTTCTTCCAACGCGGAAAATGGTGTTGCTGCTCACGTTCCCATAGTCCATCCGTGCCTTCCTGCTGCCTTCCAATTTGTCGCTCCTCAGCTTCAGCGTGTTCTCCAGCTTGTTCATGATCGCGAGTCCAACTGAGTGGACCGCCCAGAACACATCGTTGAACCCCATACCAAGACCGGCCATGGCCATGAGGCCCTTACATATCGAATTATTTTCCTACTGATATTTTCTGTTCACCACTGGTTTTAGCCTAGTATTTTTCACGAGAATCTTGGGCATGTTTCTATATAGAAAGACCTTCACAGTTTGGATTTTCTGAGTTTGTGGCTCTCCACATGTCATGCGTTAAAAAGGAATAATTTCAATAGATAGTCTGATAGAAAAACGCCTACTAGTACATGCATACCCACCTGCGAATATGTGCCTGTTGGTATATATGGGTGTGTTAAACATGGCGAGAAGATATATTGTCGTTTTTTTTTTTTTTTTTTTGTTGGATCTGTAGATATAGTCATGTTAGTTTGCCATCTTTTCAGTGCATGACTCACCTCCTAAATTAGATTGTCGTCTCGAGATTTGATGAACATGTTTCTCTTAGACAAGGGCAGAATTCTTCTATGGGATATGATGGACTCTTACCTCAGCTGTTTACCTCCATGCCGTCACTAAATGAACCTTGCACAGATAACTTCATACATAACTGGTTGCTTTCCTGATTATTCTGGTAGTTGGTCTTCTCTACATTGTGCAAAGTTCTGTTTTTATTGCTTCATTTCGCTTCTCTCTCTCTCTCTCTCTCTCTCTCTCTCTCTCTGATACACACAAGCATGCACGTGCACGAGTGCATGGAAAGGGAGAATCCAGTGAAAAAATTCCATGAAGAAAATTCTCCTCTGTTGTTTCTCTCCATCTTCATGAGTACTGGGAGCTTCTAAACGTGGAAGTAATTTAACTGCTTAATCAATGTGTTTTCTAACTATTGTGTTCAAGGTCTAAGAGAAATAGCTAGAGAGTAGAGACTCAAACAATATGATTTTCGTTGTAAGCTGCAGATCATTCTTCCTTTAAATTGAGCCTCCTTGCAAAAGATAAAAAAGATCTTTTTTGTGAGACATTTGTTGCATATTGTTGGGGAGGGGGTGTCTGATGTTGTGTTAGGTCTATGATAGATAAATGTTGCTGTTGTCTTGTAATAGGTTTAAATTTTCACACTACTATGCTATACGTGCTGGCTCCTAACTTAAGAAAAGCGTCTGCCAATTGTAATTGGTATCTAAGGACTTGGAAAAAATGAGATAAACTACACATATGCTAAATAAATGATTTAAGGCACATAACTGACTCAGTCCACCCGCACCGTGGGTCAGTTTCATCCCTATGGGATCTAACATTTTGCTACCTTTGAAAATCTTCTAGTACTCTCACTTCCTATGAATTATATGCTGCTCCATCCTGAGACTACTTTTTCAAGCTTTCTTTGTTGGATGATGAGATGATGGATTTTTGCATTGTTGCGGTGGAATCCACTTCTGGGGACTCTGAGCATTGTTTGCTACGTGAGCAGGACTTGGTGACTTTTACCTCTGGACGAAATGAAAGACATCTTGCAAGCATTTGACTTTCTTTCAGTGAAAGTTGAGCATCGCATGGATCATATTCCAATGAAATTGGTGCCCCTTTCGCAGTTGATGAAATAACAAGGGATTCTTTCAGGAGTTCATCTGCAATTACAGATGCACTTGTTTCAAATTTTATGGGGTCAAATGGAATTTCCATGTTTCAAAGGTAGTGATTCACACATAGTCCTGACCTATGTCTTTCCTAATGGGACATTGTAAAGTTATTTAAATGTTTACTATTATCTGAACAATTGGTGTTGGAGATTTTTTTAAATTTTGCCTTCCGATGATAGTTGGCTATGCATTAGGTTTTTTGTCATTTTAGTTTAAAATTTTATATATAGTGAAATTTTGTCTTAATCCCTCATACCAACTTCATGCGACTTTGTTGACTAAGCAAAGTGGCAGGTTCTGATGCTCTACTTATCCTTAGAATAGGTAGTGTTGTGGTGACAAAATTGTTTTCATCCCAACCTTCAGTCTTATTGAACGAGCATAGAGGACTGTTCGTGAGTCTGCTGATGAGATAGGATGGCCTCAACGGTATTCCGGATTGTCTCCTGTTGAAGATGGAACTTAAAATTTCATGAAAACATTGGAAGACATCAGGTAATAAGATATATATTTTATATTGTGTTTTCCATCCACTAGCTTGGTCTTTGCATGCTGCAATTGCTGATTACTCCGTTCTTCTCTCTGTCAGACATGGCACACACAAGTTGCCAAAATCGGTTGTTTGCTTGTTGATTCCAGGTTCAAATTGTTACTACAGTATGAATTTTTTATAAAGTCTTGACTGGTTTACTTAATAGTGACTGAACTCTGAAATTTCCGGGAAATAATCCATAGTAAGGACATGGAGACTTTTGGGTCTGTTGATTATTTTGTCGTCCTTAGACATATTTTCTAAAGAGTACAAGGCCTGTTTCGCTCTTGCGGAGTTTCTTTGAACATGCTATGGAGTAGGTCCTGTGACATTTTCGAAATTGTTTCTAGATGGAACAAGGAAACTGTTTCCAGTTTCAAATTTTGAAGAATGAATTTGTGATGTTGTATTTACTTTTTTAAAGCTAAAAACATTGTAATCTCCAGGTAAAACACTTTGTATATATACACTTGAGTCCTCTAAGTCTAAGCTGATCTCGCACTTCCACTCTTGAAGGTGAGTTTCAATTCAACACTTCTTTGAAGCAACCGCATGTGTCCTATCTACTTCTCCTGAAATTGAGTAGTTATCTCTTTTCCCTCTCTGTACTTTCTTTTTCTTGGAAAATATATTTGAACCGATACATGTTGTTTGGGTGAGTACGCTTATTAGCTTAATCTTAGAGATCTAAACCTTCAAAAATCTTCATTGAAGCTGTAGTTTCATGAAGCTTTAAATAAAACTCCATTGTAAAGCTTCATCGTGATAGATTATAAACATCCTTTTTATGTGAATTGCGTAGGTAAGGCAACAACAAGGAAAATATATATGTACTTCATGTACTTGTAGCTGCAAACTTCTAGACTGAATCTCATACAATGCATTTAATCGAGGACATATTAATGATTAATGTTTAGTCTATCAGACTCAAGTAACTAGTGCATTTATCATTGGATAGTTGTATATTTAGAACAGACTATTTTTTTTTCATATATGAAAGCCAGCTTAGGAATTTCATCTTTTTTAGGATTTTATTTGCGTGCATTATTTAATTAGTGATAAAGGTACAGAGTTTCAAGTGATTTAATAATTCCGATCTTTGTAATTTTTCTCTAATAAAATAATAATGCTGATACTAGATAGATTAGATTGGATGTATGTGCAGTGGATGATTAGGCATTGTGATGAAAGAAACGATACAAAAGATTCTCTACCTGATATCATTGACCCATGGACTATTTTCTTTGGTATATATGTGGACATTCTGATGGAGGAGATGACCCAAAAAATTGGTTTCCCTGGGAGTCAAAAGTAAAATTAGATGGTTCGATTTGTCTTTTGATAGTAGGATGCCCCAAAGCAGCTGGAGAATTGACAGTGGACGTCATTATTTGAGGAAATGCCAAAGACAAGTGAACTTGTTTAATAATCAAGAAATCTATGAAAAGCTTTGTGAAATCAAACTCCCATACTTGTACTTGAACACTAATGGTTATTTCTGAGTTTTTCGAAGAAAATGAGAGAGGTAGAAGAAATGTTTTATAGCTTTCATTTTAAAGGTTTTAGTTGCATGAATTTAATTGAGATTATGGTTTCCATCTTGGAGATGAGGTGAGCTCTTGTGGCACAGCTTTTAGTTTGATTTCTCAAACTTTGAATTTTTTGTTTTCTTTATCAAAGAGAAAAAGAATGTTGTCAAACATATTGTTGTTTTCTTTTCTTTGGTAAGGAAAACGGCTCTAGATCAAAAAACAATCAAAATCTATGTTCACAATAAGCTACCCGTTATCTCTAAGTAGGCATCTCTTCAAAATTTACACTTGGGTGCCGGAGCTTTTGAAAGTAATGCCACTAAAGTCTTTAAAAATAAAGCTTAGAATATTTTCTTCTACCAGTTTCGTGATCTCTTTTCAAGTGCTCTATCATTCTCCATTCAACTCTTGCTGTCAAAACTGATCATTAGCCCATACTGCTCTCGAAAGAATTCCTACGGTCAAATAGATAAACCCGAGACAACTATTACGAAACTCATTGTGAGCCTGAACTTTGGTTTGAATGAAAGTGGTTGCAACTTTTCTTTCTTCTCACGTTATCTGATATCACAAAATTTCATTTGAAAGTCAACTTTTGCCCTTCCAGTATAGGACATGTTTCGGGAGGACATAAAGATTAGCAGCAATCTTTCTCTATGGTTTTTAGGTTTAATACATCTCTGGTGCTTTTCATCATGCCTATCCATGTAGAGCAAGGGTTAGATAATTCTAATATAAGCCATGGCATGCTTCAATTGTGAAATTAATGTTAGACATACAAAGACGGGTTAACAAATTTGATTCACAGGGGTGCATGGATATGACTTGCTTGTTAAAACAGCTAGTTATAGTTTGTCACATTAGAATACTAGTTTTTTAATGAAACTCTACGCCTCTAGCATTGCCCTTTTAGTTATGCAATATTCAATTGCCTCCATATAGATGCACAACATGATAATGCCCTTCTAGTTATGCAATATTCAATTTCTCCGATATAGATGCACAACATGATAATTAACAATGTGAATTCTGTCATGACATTCTTAAGATAATGTACATGAGTTTACTGCGGCATTATAGAAAATATACTAGTTTCCTTTATCTCTTCCATAATAGAAGTGTCCATTAACACCTCAATGGTGTCGGTCGTCTCCATATACATGAATGGTAGCCTGGTTTAACATTGATCTTGTTTCATAGTACATTTCATCCGAAATAATTTTTCACCTACACAGCAAGTTGTAGTACTTAGAATATTTTTTCTGAGTTCTTAGATTGATGTCATAAAGAGAACTTAAACCAGGTCAAAGCCTGGCATCAATTGATGCACATAGCTTTTGAGAAGACATACCACTATTTGTACAAACGGCAGATCTCGTGTAAAACGTAATTTTTCTGAAATTTGCCATAATTAACGAGAAATTATTCCAAGGTCGGTCACACGTACATGTAGTAGTTTGACATTGTGGGTGTAATTTAATATATCTACCGTCGTTGTAATCCTTATGCACTTATCGCTAGTAATTGCTGGCCCTGATGAACAATTTTGATCCTATTTTGTAACTCATTTCAAGATAAGCTTGTTCGCTTATGTTTAACTTAAGTAAAATGTACTTTTTGAATTTCCCATCAATCTTTACTATATAATTTTAAATTTTTAAAAAATGCATATATAACTATATATGTCAGCATCAGTATATTACTAAGAAGTCAGTGCATTCGTGTCAAGATCTAAATTAGATACAAAAAATCAAAATGAAAAAGTACATGCAAACGCATTATAACATTCTTCAGAAAATATTTCACTTTGTTTCGATTAAACTCAGTGGATAAGCTAGAGAAACGAGAAGCATTACTTTATTGAAACAAAACTTTCAATTTTCACTTTCATCGTCACTCTCACAATTTTTGCCCAGAAAGGCACTTAATTCGAATACGTTTTAACCTTTGCAATCGATATATTATTTTGGTTTTATCACGATGATCTATTTATTCATCTTAGAAAATGTATCCCCGCTTTAGAGTAATTCTAGTACGCTATTAAAAGAGAGTGCCTCCAGTGCTACTTTTTTGATTGTCTTAGGAAACTAATAATTTTTCATTAAATATTCGATACTGCTTCGGTTTGTGTTGAAACCACAAGCGAAAGTGATTTTACGGTTGTTATATCAAGCCTCAATCACTAAATTTTTCAAATTTCAATCGGCCAACTGAACTAATTTTGTCAAGTAATTCGTTATATTTTATACTATCCTAGCCCTTGCAAAGTTATCTTCCACTTGAAACTTTGCACCATAAATGAGATCGCAACATTTGAACGAATTATAAGTAACTGTGACATATGAGAAATTCAAAACATTAATCCTCCATATTTGTTTATATTTTGCATATTTCAATCTTTTTATCGTTATATCTCTTACGAATCTCACACCATAAACATTTGATCCCTTAGAGTATTTTCAACTTAATTTTTGTTTTACAGATTTTTAATAATATTGTGAGGCCGATATTGTTTCTGGGTACTGAAAATTAACAGAACAGGTCTAATTTACATGATTTATATTCTTGTTTTCAAAATCACATGTTTTTTCCGGGTTTGCTGAGCATTGTATGAATAATATTTGACTGTGCATGCACTGCACAATTCACCGGCATACGCTAAAAGATCGATTCGTGTAAATGCCAACAACGAAAAAACTCTATTTATAAAAGGCAATTACATTTATTTGATGTCTACAAACTTCATGAGTGAAACTGACGAAGCAAAATAGGGCCAATAGGATTAGGCACCATCACGCAGTTAGGCCTAACACATCCACCAACACAAAGTCTACCCACCAACCACGCTTGCAAAGCCATTCCTAGCTCGAAGGTGACAAAAGCATCGAGACAAGCATTCTCCACCTGATGATCCGTCAATGTCGATGTGATCTCTTTGGGCTTCTCGAGATCTTTGCGGAGTATGACTTTGACTAATTTCTTCAGCCCCATGTAACCCAATGATGGGCTCCGCCACTTCTCTACCGCCAGCGCACGGAGATCGACCATGCGCAACACAGCAAGCCCATAGTCGTCGCTCAGCTTCGTTGCGTCATCCTTGATGCCGACACCGACGAATGTGTAGTTGGGATTTGCGAGAAATGCATGGAGTGACCCAGGGATGTACTCGGCGTGGAGGATTTGAAAGATGAGGCAACTGTGGCCGACGCACAGTTGCAGTGTAGCCACAGGGTGGATGACGCCAGGCTCGAGGTTTGGGCGCCGCTCAATGTCGAGGCCTAACGACAAGCCGATTCAGCCAAGGCAGGTAGGCTCGCTCGACGTCGTTGATCCAACAAGTGACGATGGAGGGGTCGCAGCCTCGCAGGTGACGCAAGTGTAAATTTGCTGGCCATCTTGACGGGTTCTGAAACGTGACAAATGAGGAAGACAGAACTGTCGAGTGGCGATTAAAAAATACTGAGAGAGCAGAGAGTATCGCAAGTGAAGAAACTAAGAAGCTGTTATTATGTTGGGGTTAGAATTGAGGACGTGTGCGTTAAGTAGCTGCAAGGTGGAGTTAAAATAGGAAACGTTTACGTTATTTAAAATAGGAAATATTTACAAAGGTTTTACGTGGGATTAAATTGTAAATGGGAAACAGGCTCGTGTCTATATTAGGAAATTTTTACCTTCTCCAATCAAATTTGAAATATTTCCCTTTTTAAAGATAAATGATACTTACCCATTTCTTGCAAGCATCGTTAATACGAGTGCGTGCCGTTAGCAATTAAATAATTTCCTCCTATTGAAGGAATTTATGAAGAATTTGGCATGAGACACTTGTACATGTAAAAGAAAATCATGGCCATTCTTGGCATGCTATTTACTGGAGAAATTTTTTTTTCTAGATTTCGACATGTATATTGTAGAGATAAGTCATTCTCCATTCATCTGGCTATTTTTTCCATTTTATAATGAGACTAACAAAGTTCTAACATCAGTTGGGATTTTGCTAAGGTGGGCTGCTTGCCGTTTGGTGATAATTTATGAATGTTTCGTACCAATGTAATGGAGCTCAAAGAAACTAAAAATTCTCAATTCAAATTCAAATTCAAATTCCTCCTTTACGCCTCCAATTTTAGATTGTATTATTGTAATAAAATATCACCTATAAGAGTATGATTATGATGATATTGATCTTACAACATTTTGACATAGGAGAATTTCAGATTATACTAGCGTGCTATTAAAAGAAAGTACCTCAAGTGCTACACTTCGATTTTTTTGGATAGTTAGAACATTTTAGTTTCGCGTGAAATTTTCAATACCACCTCGGATCGTGTTAATAAAACAAATTGAAAGTGAGTTTTATGTTTGTTGTGTTGAGCCTAAATCATCAACTTTTTGTCCAATGAATTGATAATTGGTTATATTATCTTGGCCCCGTGCATAGCCATTGGTCCCGGCTATGGTTGAATTCATATCGGAAGATATGGAAACCCGGAAGCCACTGAATTAACTCAAATTGCATATGAATACAAAATATTACAAGGATTAGCCAAAATAATAATAACAGAAATAAAAGTACGGTCATCAAATGAAATTCGAACTATGGTGGTAGGTACTTATTTGGCCAGAGATAAAGAAAATTGGAGACAGTCGTTCATTGAACAGAGTAAATGAAGGGACAAAAAACTCAAAAGACAGACATTAAAATATGTCATGTATATGAATCTAGATGGTGTGAATGGAATTCGAGCATCGGCACTAGATCATACTGTCATGCAAAAGAGAAGAGTCGCCGAGGCTTACAACAAATACGTCAAAATTAAAAGATTGCCATTGGTGATTTGGTATGTAGACTTTTTTGCCGGTTAATTGCAAAAGCGATTAATTCGATAAGCATTCGCTGACTTCGGAAAGGCCCAAACTCAGTGCCAAATGTGCTAAGTGGCAATGCCTATCGATTGATGCACTTGGATGGTGAAATGTTACCACAACCTATTAATGGCAAGTACCTAAAAAGTTTCTTATCCAACTATGCGACAGATGCAAGAGATATAGGAGAAATGAACATACGGCGAGACAGTGGAGATGTAAAGAGAGCTAGCTAGAGTACTATATATTCCGGATCATCAATCAGCTTCTTCACACTTCTCCTGAAATCCGAAAGGTCTTCATCCAATGTCTTGTTATTTGCAACACATACTCTTCTGATGGATAAATGCCTGTCGACGTCTGCTTGTTGTCGATCATATTCCTGCATGGTTGCGACGACCTCCTGAAGCTGTTGCTTCATAGACCTCCCTTCACGCTGAACTTTAAGTTGGGTCGATTCTATCTGGCGTTGAACTTCAGCAAGAAGTGCTTCGAGTCTTTCTTTCTCCTCTGTAAGCTCAGCCTTTCTGTCCACGGCAGCCTGATAAGAACTGCGATGTTCTTTCAGAGTTTGCTTTCCTGAAGTCAGTCGGTCTTCCAGTTTGTCGAAACCTTCTTCAGCAGCTATTGACGACTCGATCTTGTCACAGTTCAGTCTATAGACTTCAGTGCCATACGCAAAATGTTTGGCAAACTCTTCGCACTCATGCCGAAATTCAGGAGTCTTGGTGAAGCAGTCTTCGCCAGAACTCAACTCAGCAAGCAGATGTTTTATTCTGCATTCGAGGGCTGAATTACAAGCAATCTGGGAGTATCCTCCTTTTGTCAGTTGGTATAACTCCTCCCATTTAGCCTTAACATCATCAACAGCCACAGGTGTTGATGGGTCAGAAGGGTCAGAACTAGATGGGAGGGGCTCTCCAAATCTTGCTTCTATTACTCCCAGGATTTCGTCGACTGCATCTAGATCAGCCGACTCGACGTCTAAAAGATCAGCAGTCAATTCTTCAGCTGGTTCTGGTGTTGGCACGCTTGATTGATCAACTGCACCTATGTTTGCTTCTTGCAAAGGTGTGGTAGCCGTCAATGTCGGCATGGCCATGGACACAATCTCTGAAGGTAATTTTGGTATAGCAGGTGCAGAGCTGGTGCTTGATATTGTTCTAAAGTAAGTGCATAAGAAAAATGAAATAAGCTGAAACATTCTGACGCCAACAACACATGCTCTCAGACTGACATTATATGTTCATCATTGAACAAAAGGAAATGAAATTAACATAAAATGATGCCAATGATCTCAAACGGAATATATTAATCTCAGGAAAAAAAAAGAGAAGGAAACAAATGGTAGGGAGAAGATAAGAAAAGCGTTTATGAAATCCTTCCTGTATTAGAAAAAACAAAAGTAGGTTCTTCAAAAATATTCTAGATGAAACAGATACATAAAGTAATGCTAGTAGATAAAGCAAACTTACATGAACAAGAATTCTTTAGAAACAAAAAAAGAAAGGAGTTAATCCTTAAATGAATAGTCCAAAAACTAGGTACTAATTGCCTTGAATATGTGAAACAAATACCAGGATATCCATAGATATGTAACAAGAAAGTGTCATGCCATGTTATGAAGTAAAAAGTACATTAGTTAGCTATCGAGACAGCGAATGCAGACCCATTACTAGAAGCCACGCCAAGAGATGATGTAGAAGCTGCAGTTGTACTGGCACCAGAAGCTGTTGTTGCTGCAGAAACTGTAGCAGGGACACCTTAAAAAGAGGTTTTCAAAAATCATTCAACACGGCATCCCATTCCTTAAGCATAAAACCAGAAATGCACAACAACATATCAGCTTCCTGTGTTAGTTTTTTCTACATGAATTAAACATAACAATACCATGTCATACCATATTTATGCGCTAAGAGATGATAAGAAGATTCTAACATCTACTTGGCAAGTCAAGAATGCCCATATCATGAAGACAATCCAGCAATCCAAGTGCACAGGACAAGCAGCACAGGGAAGTCAATGTCATAAAAAAGGGAAGAGCTGCGATGAGATACTGCAAAAGGTGCAAACTCCCTGCATAATGAGTTTTTTTGGTACATTAATTCATCAACGTAACATGTGCACCGGAGTAATATATTTCAAAGCAGAAATGGGGATATTAGTGAGCGCCATTTACACTTCCAGATAATACCATGAAGAGAGCATTTCTTCTTTTTACCAAGCTCATGCAGAAACATTCAAAAGGATTCAACAATTAATTTTTTATAATCTTTAGTGTAAAGAAATGAAAGGGTCAGACTCTATTCATGATTGCGGCAGCAAGTCATGTCTCGGCATGAACATTTCTCCTTACAATAATATTTTCATAGATGCCATGCAGTCAAGACTCCTGCATGAAGAACTAGAGAATGACAGAATAAATGTATGTGCAAGCAAAAGATTGTGTGTTCATACAAAGCAAAGGGGAAAAATAAAAATCTGTTCCCTGTTGTCCACCTTGTGTTTACCAATATTTGTAGTACATATAGCTATCACCCACCCCCTAAAAAGGCAGTAAAATAAAAAATGGGAACTCTTTCCTCACTGCAAGCACCTTTAGAAGCAATGTGCACAAGGATGCTCAGGTATGTGTCAAAAGTGTACATGCGACAGCTGGACAACGAACAACGCTAATAAGAGCGTCCCCGAGGGAAGACAGGATATTGTGATTAGAAGGTCCATTTCCTTCTTATTCAGGACTTTTTAGCCTATTGCTTCGCATATGGAGCCACTAAGAAATTCTTTAGATTCTTCCTGCAGACTTTTCTTTACATTCACAACACATTATCATACTGGTGCACGGAATCATGCATTTTCCCTTTACAAGTTCCTCTGATTTCATTAGGAGAGGACCTTCAAAAGCCGACAGCTTCTCAAAACAATTAGGCAACAAACTAGCAGGCTTGTAGTCGCAATTTGTCAGCTAAGTACGTGTCTAAGCCATGCTCAAGCCCCAATTAGATGCTACACTGATCTCGAGAATGACGTTAAGATGCAGACGATCAAGCAGAATCCAACTTCAAAATCGCTTTTAGAAGACAGAAATAATAAAAGATGAAGATCTCCTACTAGGTAGCTTAGCCAAAAACACACTTAAATGAAGAAAAAAGCCTAACCGTAGTACCACGTTATTACCATGATACGAGAACAATAGGTGACCTAGTGAGCACTAGATATGTGCTCAACACAGCACGGAAAGACATAACTTTTCGCCCATTTCTTATTATAATAAGCAAGCCACAAACCCCTATTCCTCTAGAGAGATACTCATTAACATGCCGAAACCAAATTAACAAAAAGCATACACAGACAATACTATGTTCCGATACAGTATATCTAGCTAATGAAATGGTGGGAGGAATCAGGATCTACAAACTGATATCTCATCGTACTAACCAAAACAGACAACAAGGCAACGCCCTTGAAACTAGAAGGAATATGCACATGTAGAATAAGCATGCGTCATGATGCAGAGCAGACCTACAATCGGCACTTCTGATGTATTTACGAGGGAATTCCAACTTCTTCATCATGCTAGTTCAAACGCAAAGTGTCAGTAGAAACTCACTAAAAGCAGAGACGGTGGTGGCAGAAGGTGCTTGAGATGAAGCTGGTGTTGAAGTTTTGGTAGACGGCGAAAAGCTTGGGACCGAACTAGCAGTCGCTGAAGAAGCAGGTGTTGCGGTCACTCCAAATCCCGTGAAGGAACTAGCAGGCGTCGAAGATCCTGCACTGACTGCTGACGCCGTCAAACTCGCAGCCGCCGACGAGGAACCTTCAGCAAATGAAGGCAATGTCGTCGAAGGGGACGCCGAAGCGGAGCCGATGGACAGACCTGTCCCAAACAATGGCGCACCAGAACTAGCGGCTGAAGCAGTTCCTCCAAATGAGGACGCTCCAGAGGCGGCGGCGGCGGAGGAAGACGGCGTCCCAAACAGAGGCGGAGCGGCGGTTGTAGTCGACGTCGATGACGACGTTGGAGCCGCACCGAACGGTGGCGAGCTTGCACTCGAAGACGTTCCGAAAGGAGGCGCACCGGAAGTGGCCGCTCCAAACACGGACGAACCCGAGCTCGCACTGGAAGAAGGCGAAGGCGTACCGAATGGAGAAGAAGCGGATCTCCCCGACGAGCCAAACAATGGCGAAGGGGAACTGGGCGCGAACGGCGACGCGCTCGCGGCAGACTGAGCCATTGCGAAGGGCGACGATCCTCCGGACGCGGCCCACGAGGGTGGGCCGAAGAGCGTCGGCGCCGAACCCGCCAGCGTGGAGCCGGATGAGAACGAAGGAGCAGAGGACGCCGACGAAGTGGACGAAGCGGAAGAGGGGGGAGCGAAGCTGAAGGGAGCGGAAGCGGGGGAGGAGCTAGGGTTGGAGGCGGCGGCGGCGGCGGCGGCGAAGGGGGAGGACACTCCAGAGCTAGCGGCTGAAGCAGTCCCTCCAAATGAGGACGCTCCTGAGGCGTCGGCGGCGGCGGCGGAAGACAGCGTCTCAAACAGAGACGGAGCGGCGGTTGTGGTCCAAGTCGACGACGACGTTGGAGCCGCACCGAACAGTGGCGAGCTTACCCTCGAAGCCACCCCGAACGGCGGCGCGCCGGCAGTGGCCGCTCCAAACAAGGACGATCCAGAACTCGCCCCGGATTGAGGCGTCCCAAACGAGGCCAAACCTGAGCGCGCACCGGAAGAAGGCGCAGGCGTATCGAACGGAGAAGCACCAGAGCTCGCCGACGAGCCAAAGGATCGCGAAGGAGAACTGGACCCGAACGGCGACGGACCGGGGCTTCCGCCGCGCCGAACCGTTCCGAATAGCCACGAGTCATCGTCGACGGCCAAACGCGACGCACCGAAGGGCGTCCCCGCCGGCATCGCCTGCGCGGGGCCGAATCTGAAGGAGGATGTAGGAGCAGAGGACACCGACGACGTCGACGAAGAGGAAGAGGAGGGAGCGACGCCGAAGGGAGCGGGGAAGGAACTAGGGCTGGACGCGGTGGTGCCGGAGGATCCCCACCAGAAGTCAGCCATCGTCGGAGCGGGTACCTAGCAGGCGCACTGTCTATTAAAGTATGATAGTTTAAAATATATAGAATTGATATCACAGAAAATTTTAAAGTTGTATTAAGTTGTCTGAATTCGAATTGAGATTGGATTAGATAAAAGTTAATATCCTAAAAAACTCCAAACTGGTACATTTGTGATAAATTTACCTCAAACTATTTTTTTGACCACCAAAAACTCCAAACTGATATACCTTTGACAAATTTACCCCAAACTGATACACTTGTGATAATTTTACCCTATGTCAGGTTTTATTGTTAAATTTTATTAAACGTGACAGTTGATTAGTATAATTTTACGCTCCGTTTATCACAGTTTACAACTTTTGTGATTTTTTGTTGTATTAATCCAATTTAGCGGGGGTATATTTGTCACAAATTTACTAGTTTGAGATTTTTTGCGGTTGAATAAATTAGTTTGAGGTAAATTTGTCATAAATGTACCAGTTTAGGATTTTTTATGATCAGTCGGGGTAAACTTGTCATAGGTATATCAATTTGGGGTTTTCCATGGTTAAAAAAATAGTTTGGGATAAATTTGTCACATGTGTACCAGTTTTGGGTTTTTTAGGGTACTAACCCTTAGATAAAAGGAAACTTGAAATGTTCTAAATATTTGTGGATTGTAAAGATATCCCGGTGAATGTTTAGCGCAATCTAAGATATAATTTGAGATGTTTGAAAAACAAAAAATTGAAACTTTCGAAAATCTGCAATCTAAAATGGAATTGAGAATTTTTTGCGTCTGAAAATCTTGAAAATTTCCATCTCCTATGAGCTCCTCCTGTATGTGAGATTCAAACCTTTCCAATCACGTATATTGGACCTCGGAGCATGATGGGCTCTCAACCCCTCTCGTGAGCAAGGAGAAAGCACTTCGTTTAAGTCGTGCAGCCGAATTTCATCACCAAAGAGAGCGACTCCTCCGTCACGGAGGAGCTAAGGGAGGCAATAGTAGAGAAGGTGCCCATTGATTTCCGTTAAATTAAATTCATATAATTAAAATCACAAAATTGATACATTTCGGACTAAGGATGAGTGGTTTTAGGTTTTGTATAGGTTTTATTTAGAATATAAAATCTATCAATTGGAATAAGTTAATCATATTTTGGAACTTGAAACCTACTTTATATACTTTAGAATATGGACCTTATTAGAGATTTCGAGGTTGGTTCCAAAATTCTACTTGACTTTTATTTTTATTATCAATTGAACGGTTGCAATGAATTATCTATTTAATAATCACCACTTGCTATTATAATTTACTGATCATAACTTATATTTAAACAACATGAAAAATATGAAATATCGACAAAGTAAAAATCTTAGTTAAAAAGAAGAAGAATAATAATGTTTTAGATTATACATTCATCATCAAATGCTATGCAATATTGCAAGATTGCATGAAGACATAGACTAAGAAAAACAAAAAAGACTTATTTTAGGTTTTAGGTTATAAGTTCCAAATTATAGGTTTCAAATTCCATCAACCTAGAATCTATAACTTATTGTCAAAATAGGTTCCACAATATTTGGAATTTAGAACCTGTCGTGTATAAATTGGAATTTAGAACCCGCCCTGTATAAATTGGAATTTAGAACTCATCGGTCTAGTTCTCAGGGTTGGAACCATGCTTACCCCTACATGTGACAATTACAAATAGAGCATAAAACCCTAAAATGGTAGATTTGTCAACTGCCACATGTTATTCAACTTAATAATTTAACGGTAAAATTTAAGGAAAACTAACATAAGTAAATTTATTACAAATATATTAGTTTAAGATTTTTTGTAGTCTAAAAATTAATTTTGAGTAAATTTGTACTATGTGTATCAATCAGAGAGTTTTTTTTTTTTTTTTTTTTTGGATCATAGTAACCCACATATGCATAGGCAAATGCGAGATTTATATGCATTTGTCATAAAATTATAAATTATATTACTTATAGTATTTTTAAATATTTATTTTACCTCATCAATTAAATATCGGGCAACTGTAAAATCTGATTCGTTCATAAAAGACAAGGTATCTAGTATAAACTTAGGTAGATTGTATTTTAATCACGCATAATATGCAAAGTAAAACTAAAAATCGCTAATTAATTATTTAAAAAATGATTAATACCACGAAAAAACCTTAAACTTGTACACTTATAATAAATTTACCAAAAACTAGTTTTTTGACCACAAAAAAGCCAAACTGGTATACCTGTGATAAATTTACCCAAAATGATTACAAAAAACTATAAACTAATACACTTATGATAAATTTATCCCAAATTAATTTTTTTATCGCTAAAAACGTTAAACTAGTACATTTGTAATAAATAAACCATCCATTAAATTGGATTTACAAATGGAGAGTAAAATTTCAAATTGGTATACCAGTCAATTGTTACACCAATCAACTGTCACATGTCATCTAACTTAATAATTTGACCTTAAAATTTAATAGAAACTAACAGAGAGTAAATTTGTTATTAATATACTGATTTGAGGTAAATTTATAAAAGATATATCGGTTTGGAATTTTAGTGATTAAAAAATTAATTTATGATAAAATTGTTATGAGTGTATTAGTTTAATATTTTTTGTGGGATTAACCTTTTAAAAAACAACAAATACGTTGTATAATCTAGAAAAGCTGAAAAAATTTGATGGTGACTCTTTTGAATTTAGCGATGAAGTATTTTAAAGCTGCCGTAGAGAGGCATGTTGTTTTGATTGCAAGGATACCTCACTTTGACGTTATGGCTGGAGTTACTTGCCTGAAATTTTTTTGCAGCCCAAATCCAACCGATTTAATATAAAAGGAAAAACATATAATGTTAAGTTACCGTTATTTGTATCTGTAATTTTTAGCATTTGAAATTGGTTTTTCCATTTAATATCCGCACAATATCTTGAACCGGGGGTAGTAGTTGGCACGTCAGTTCAAGATATTGTGCAAAGTCTAGTAGGAGTTGAAAACTCCGGTGAGGTTTCACGAGCATAAGTCTAGTAACCTAGTGCCTAGCTTGGATGCCAATCCTTTTTAACATGTAATGGCCTTTACACCTCACACCCCAATTATGGAGAATATTTTTTCTTCCTTCTCCAATGGGAATATGAGAAGTGACATTGCGATGTCTCCTACCCCAAAGTGCTCTTATCCCTTGAGTCTTTTAACAACCCGTTCAAATCCAAGTCTTATGAGTGTTAACCCAACCGCTGTATTTATTGAGGCGTGGGAACTGCCTTTATCCCTTGAATTTTACGTCAGGGGACACCCCAAGGTAAGGGTCGGCACCATCAGTTGACCACACCCACAATAGGATGTGACCCCATCCTTTAGGAATAGGAGCATAAGGGTTCACCTTCCCTAGAAAGGGTCATCCCCCTCTGTTTTCCTATAGGCCTTTTAGGCACTACTTGTAACGTTCCTATTTCTTTATTTTTTTTTGTTTCAATAATAAAAAAAATAGTAGAAATATGTTTGGTAACGTCAGTTAATTTTACTATTCCTTCGAATAGTAAAGTGGTCGGAGAATCGATTTTGAACAGAAATAAGAAGTAAAAAAAAGTAGCTTATTGTTATTGAGAACAATTTTTAGAAATAAATTATTTTCTTTCTTTGCTTTTTTATTTTCTTCTTCTTCCTCATTGTCTGTTGCCCCTTGCTGTCCCCCATTTGCCCCACTGTCCCCATTGCTCGTTGCCCCCAACCCCTGCTGTCGGTTGACGCCCCTTGCCGTCGGTAGCTCCGCCGCTTGTTCGTCGCCACTACATGCCGCCGCTCGTCGTCGCTAGTCACCCACCGCCGTTTGCCGCCGCCTGGCTACTAGCTAGAAGAGGAAGAAGAAGAGAGGAAAAAAAATGAAAAGAAAAAAAGAAAAATCTCCAAAAACTTATTAAGAAATTAAAAGAAATTCTACGTTACAAAAAAAAAAAAAAACTTGTGGGTTGTCTGAAATGTATTCCTATTCTTTTTCTATTTAACAAATGTGTTGTTTTATTTAAAATTATTGTTCCCAAAAACAAAAATTTAACTCAATGTACAACACTTACTTAATATATTTATATAAAAAAATCGATAGCACATGGGATTCCTAAAATTTGATATATTATATTAACTAAAAGTGACTTTCGTACATTAACTTTTTAATGAAATGTGCCTTTTCTTTTCCAAATGAAAATTTAACATTAGTTTAAGAAAAAGTGAAAGTTTGGAGGAAAATCTCTAGACAATGAGTTGCAAAATCGACCTATAAGAGTTAGAAAATACATTTTAAGGAAAAATAATTAAGAGATATATATTTTTAAAAAATTTAACTCAATGAGAATAAAAAAGTAATAAATCGTAAAATAAATTCAAAGAGAATAAGAAAGTAACACTATCTATAATTTCACATAAAGTTGACTCTACTGTGCATGTTGAATAGTATAGGGAGAAAATTGAATTATACTATTTGCAGTGTAATATACTATAAAGAGTAAAGCTACTTCGATTTCATCCGATATAATAGTCACTTAAAAAGAATGATCCAATGATCCAATCGAATTAAATATAACGGGTTCAGAATGAACTCACGATATTCGATTGCCTTTCAAAGTGATATGTCTTTTATAGTTTCGTAATTATTATTACTACTGTAGTAACCGAAGGAAGGGGCGCAAGCGCAACGAAGGCAGCCGCCTAGGGTCAACCGGTAAAATGAACGAGAGCCGTTGATGGAAGGTGGGGGCCCGCGAACGAACGGACACATCAGATCCGTTGGATGGCAGATGGGGGGCCCGGCCCGGCCCGGCCCACCTCGTGGCCTTCCTCATCGCTCTCGCATTCTCTCCCTTCCTCGAGCTCCCGCGCGAACGCAAACCAAACCGGACAATCTCTCTTTGCGATCTCCGCGTCCGGCGTCGATCCGTTCGTCGACGTTGAGAAGATGAGTTCCAAGCGGATCCGGGTCTCGAGGACCGCGAGGATCCCCAGAAGGCGACTGTTGGATCCCCTTTATGGGAAATGTGGGAAGAAGTAAACTAATTTAAAAAGGATCCTTGTATATTTAAATGAATGATTGGGTTTTCCACCTCCCGCAGCAGCCCTGGCGACTCCCTCCCTCTACCCTATTCAAAGCAGTATTTTACCAAACTCCCTCCTTCGTTCCGTATTACTTACTTGTTATCTGGTTTCTGTAACGTGGTTTTTTTTTTTTTTTTTGAGTGATACCGATGGCTCGACTTTTCGGTCGGCTGTCTCGGGTAATGGTTTGCGGTTGCTGCGATTTGGAATGCTTTTTTGTTGACTGAAGGGAGACCTAAGGTTGTTGTCGATCTTCGGTCAGCTTTCCTGTTCCGTGTTTATATGTCTTCCCCACTTTTGGCCGAGATTTACCGTTGTCTGGTCTGATTGAATAGGGTCCCTGCTTTGCTTGGTCTCAAAGGTTGAACCGTCTTTGCCTTTTAGGGTTAATGGGAACGTGTGGTTTTTTCTGCGTTGTTTCGGTTTTGCATGTAAACTCGATACGATTGCCCCGTTTTGTGATGCTCGGATGTTACTGGATCCGAAAAAGAAGAGGTAACTGATGGGTTCTCGAAAAATACATAGATGTCATCACCTGCTTCCAGTGCTTATGTAACTGGTTTTATTTATCCAGTTTTTTTTTCTTTTTTTTTTGGTTCTTTTCTTGTTCTTACTGTTGCTTCAATCCCTGCAAGCTCCTGTTGTAGAATTACTTTCCTTTGGGATTACCATATAATAATCCAGCCTTTTGCTGATGTGCATAGACGGCCTGTTCACATCCTGGTTGTTTCTATGGGATGTGCATGTGTTGTGGAGAGCTTCTTGAAGAGGATTATGATGTAACATTTGGCTATGTGCAGAAGTTATGACATCTTTTGAACCGTATGGCATTTAGAGATTTTGAGCGATGTTCGCTTCGCTTGTAGTAGTTCCTTCTTCACCTTAAGGAAGTGAATGATGATCAGCCCAGGGCTTAATTTCACTCTCTTCTGGTTCTAAAACGTAATAAGCCCTTTAAGCTCGTTAATCTCTTACATGCGTCGCGTTTGCTTTGTAATCTTTGCTAAAAACATTAAAAAAAAATGGTTATTTGAGAAAGAATGGCAGCATTCTCATGAAACAGCCTTTTAGTTGATGATGTTCGACGCCTTCCCTGAATAGCTCGGGGATGACTGTTTGTATTCTTGTTTTGGCAAGAGGAAATGTTTGGCTTGGTTTTTTATTTGTCATATATGTATAGCTTTTACCATTTTTACCTAGCTGGACATGATATATTTAGCACTTGTATATGCAGGGTCTAAGACTTAGATCACACGTTGCTTAATTCAACTCCACTCACAAATATTACTCAGGAGGAGGAACTCGTGAGAGGAAGGCGAGGTATACCTTTACTTCCGGTTTAGATGCTATGTGGACCGTGGAGTTTACAATTTATGTGGTGCCATGAGCCATATTACAAGTTCCCTCCTTGTGGCTTTAAGTACTGAGCCCATTTCTAAGTATTGGTTCTTGTCTTTTTGTCGGATTTAATCATTAACGGGCAGACGCATATGAAGGCAGTCTCTTTGTATTGGAGCATATGCATACGATGACCAAGCTGAGACCCCTCGTGCGGGCCTTCTTAAAGAAAGCTAGTGAAATGTTTGAGATGTACATATACACAATGGGTGATCGATCGTACGCCCACGAAATGGCTAAGCTTCTCGACCCAAACAGAGAATACTTTGGTTCCCGAGTGATCTCTTGAGATGATGGTACACAAAGACACCAAAAAGGACTTGATGTTGTGCTGGGCCAAGAAAGTTGTGTACTGATATTGGACGACACTGAAAAGGTAAGTTGATTTCATAATGTTCCTTCCAAGAGAGTCTCGCTATAGCTCTCTTGAAGGACAGTCTCGCTCTAGCTCTCTTGAAGGTGAGGCTTATTTTGAATTATCATTTTAATTCTTGAATTCTCCAATTATTGTAGGCATGGACAACGCACAAAGACAATTTGATATTGATAGACAGATACCATTTTTTTGCTTCAAGCTGTCGACAATTTGGACTATCATGTAAATCACTCTCTCAATTGGAGATAGATGAAAGCGAGGGTGATGGAGCTCTTGCAACTGTTACTGGAGTCCTCAAGAGGATTCATACCATATTTTTTAATGCATTGTGCTCCTCTGACTATATAAGAACTTTGTAACCTTTTGGAGTGTGGCTATGGATTTTTATCATCGTAAGACAACAAATACCTTGTCCAAGTAGGTATTTTATGGCCTGTAGTGTTATTTATTTACAACAAGTCTACTGTTTATTGTCTTTATCTTATGAGTGGATTTTTGCTCTGCAGGAACTTGAGGACGAGCTTGCCGGCAGAAACGTTACACGGGTATTCTTTTGCTGACTGGATTTGTTTTAGTTTTTCCATACTCCCATTAAAGTAAAGAAATTATAGTGTTGAAATGAATATGCTGTTTTAGCTAGGAATTTTAGAATTCTTACTTGAAGTTGGCTGAATATGCCCTTGAACACGGATTTTAAAGTGTATTGAAATGATTAAAACGGGCAAGAGATTTTCAGAGAGATGTCTCAAGTGCTCTCAAGCAAGGTTTAGAGCTAGGACCATGGTCAGAATAAATAGGCAAAAAAATAAAGCATTGGAACAAAGGAGAGAGTATGGAACAGTACAGTATATACTCCTACACTACCATGTCATCTTCTGTATCGAGTTGATCAGGTTTTGAAGACGCTTCGCATGGAAGTCCCTGGAGGCTGTAAGATCGTTTTCAGCCACATTTCTCCCCCCGCCAACTATCAGCATCTGTGGAAGATGGCGAAGCAGTTGGGAGCCACATGCACAGTGGACCTCGACGATTCGGTGACCCATGTGGTTGCAATGCATGCTGGAACAAAGAAGTCGCATTGGGCGGTCAAGGAAAAGAAGTTTTTGGTTGATCCGCGGTGGGTTGAAGCTTCCTTCTATCTCTGGGGAAGAGACTTCCTGGTCAACCGAGAAAAGAAACCAGAAGTTAGGATTTAAGGACAAGAAAGTGGAAACTTGTAGTCGGAAGTGACTTGACAATTTCCATAGCTGGTTCGATTCATGGTGAGGGTAAAAATCTACTAGTTTTGTTTGCTAGTTCTTTCTTTCCCTCTTAATGGATTTTACTCACTTACACTTTGTTTGGAAATCAAAGATTCAGTCTTGAATGAATTTTGATGGATTGTTGTTTGACATTATGATAGCCTGAGAATTAGCTGCCTAAATTTTTCCAACTGAGAGTCGAATTTTGTAATTTTTTTTTTCTCAATGAATTTTGTTGATAAGTATCTTCAAAACACCCATTAAATACCCAAATAAATAAAATTAGTTATTCGTGTCATGCATAATCAGCATGTCGAAAACGAAATTTTTTTTTTACCCATTACCGAGACCATTCATCTATATGCAACGAAATTAGTTAGAAAAACTAACATGGAAATAATGGGTAATATTGGTTGGGATTTTGCAATAAGGTCCAGATAAAATGAAAAGTAAAAATTTTCACTCCAAGGCCATGAAAGTAAAAAGCACCAGCAGAGCCAGCTGGTGGGAAGATGTAACTTAGAGAAGGAGAGAGAAATCTCCATTAGTGTGAAAAGGCGGGAACTTTACGGCCACGAGATCGAAATGACTAAAAACACCCTCCCATCTGAAGTTAAGATTAAATTTAAAAATCCAAATTTAAATTATCCAGTAATTACTCTGAGGGGGTTTCAATTTCACTTCTTTTATTAGTCAAACGAAAAGAAAAAGGTGATTGAAGAGTTGTCCCCCTGCATCACTCCTTTGAAGATTGGAAAGAAAAGATTAAAAAAAAAGGGAAAATTCCAAAATGAGACCTGAAGTGTCCTATTTTTCTCAAATAAGGGTCCAAAATGAACATTGTTTCAAATAGGGACTCGAAGTGCCATCACTTTTTTAAATAAGGACCTGAAGTGGATATTGTTTCAAATGAGGACTTAAAGTAGTTATGTTTGTTTCAAATAAGGACCTAACTTTTAGGCCATCAAGGGTATTTTTGTCTTTTTCCATATTCCGCCTTTCTTTCTTTCCTTTTTTTCTTTTTGGAAAATTTCAAAAAATGACCTAAAGTGCCATTATTTTCTCAAATAAGGGCCCGAAGTGGACTTTGTTTCAAATAAGAACCTGAAGTGGCTGTGGTTGTTTCAAAATAAGGACTCGATCTCGCCAGTTGTCGACCAGCTAAATTTTTCGACCGATCAAGGATATTTTCAATATTTGGCATTTTCCCCTTTTTTGCCCTTTTCTTTTTTTGGTTCTTCTTCTTCCTCTTTGTCGATGGCTGCCGACCATCCGCAATGTCCACAAAGGGCTGGGCGAGGGTCGCCTTTGCCAGTGAGGGCCATCCACGCTAGCCATAGGCGAGGGATGGCGTCGCTTGGGTATGGCGACCCTCACCCAGGGGTCATCTATGAGGTCGGCCCTCGCTAGCTACTAGTAAGGACCGGCATGGGTGGCCCTTGCTGGCGAGGGCGACTCTCGCCTAGCCCTCTGTGGGCATCGCCGGTGGTCAGCCGGCCATTGGCGAGGAGGAAGAAGAAGAACCAAAAAAAAAAAAAAGAGGAAAGAAAAAAAGGCGAAAAATGGCAAAAGACAAAAATATCATTGATCGCCGAAAAGTCAGGTTGTTATTTGAAACAAACATAACCACTTTAGGTCCTCATTTGAAACAATATCTACTTCATGCCCTTATTTGAGAAAGTGATGGCACTTCGGGTCCCTATTTGAAATAATGTTCACTTCGAACCCTTATTTGAGAAAAAGATGGCACTTCGGGTCCCATTTTGGAATTTTCCCAAAAAAAAAAGGTAAAAAGAGAAAAACTTTGCAAACTGTTAAATCTCGCCTCCCTTAGATCAGGAGAAAATATTAGATAGTCCGGTCACTCCATGTTGGCATAGTCTATTCCTCACTCAAAGGTCTACCGTGGCACCACATAAGCAGATAGGTTTCACTGGATTCTCTGGAGATTGCGTTAGGATTTTTAAGGCGGAAACTTGTGAAATTTTGAGAAGTTTTTCTGAGAGAGTTGGCGGGTTCAGCAATGTGAAGCGGCTTTGTGCTCTTGCACATCTTCTGAAAATCTTTAGACATTTGTCGCTCTGTCTCTCTCATCTTCTTCTTCTTCCTTTGCTCCGATCCAGGATGCGGCATGGACCGACGAGTTTCTCGGAACGATGAAAGAGAAGCCCACGAACATGGACTCTCTTCTCCTCTGTTTAATAATCCAATGTGCTGATTTCGTACGTTGTTTTTCCGTATGCCGTTGCAGCTAGAATCATAGTATTTTCGATGGAAAGTTTAGGGAGCTTGTGATGTTATTACCCCTCTACAGTACCTTAGCTATAGAAGCTTACATGAATAAACTAAGGAGGTGCTCAACCAAGGAAAATGACGAGAGAATTGTGAAACCTTCAATTTTGAGTCAAGCCAAGCTAGATTTGAGAACTTTATCCTTCTATTTTTAAGGAACTCGAGTTATAATATTCTTATTGTGTCAATTCATTTTCGACGCCAAAATGATTGATGCAGTGACAAATTTCTTTTCCTGAAAATGAGTGACAACATACAAGATCGTGTTGATTTTTAATCATTTCTAATGTGTCGGGTTTGAATTTCTAGATAAATTTGTTTTGTATTGAGTCGTATTCTCTTGTTATCTTAAGGACACGGCATCATATCGTATTAGAAATGGCCGAACGTCAGTGAAGATAACCATAGATTCTCAACTTTCTGCGAGTTAGCATCAGTGCTTTCGATCTTTTGTGAAATTTTACAGACATGAATGTGTAGACATGCTGTCGACTATAACCATCATGCTCTTACTTCAGGGTGGTTCAAATGAACACATTGACATGCATTCACTCGAAACATTCGAAGTTTGCTTGAGTATTATACCCTAAAGGCTTTGTTAGAAAGTGCCTCCAAAACACTTGCAAAACAAACGAGGTACATATTCCACTTTCAAAATATTAATTATCCATCGTCATGAAAACAATCACAACATTGAAATTGCAAATTATCCTTTCTGATAACTTAAGGGGATGCTCTCTAACGAAATCCTTAAACTTAGATCCCACTAGCTCATCCCATTGACCTCAAGGAAGAGCACTCATCAAATTGATTGCCGACAATCGATGGAAGCAGCCATTTGTTTGACTATGTGTTGAAACTATATAAGCGATCCGAATAAGTTTTAACAAGAAAGTTCCTCGAATACTCTAGCTACAGCCATCTGAAGATTGGCATGATGGTTATGAAAGAATTGCAGACTGAGCAGGGTATAGAAGACAACCCAAAAAATGCACGAAAAGTGAATGCTGCAAACTCCATATTCAATCTGGATGTTCATCTCATCCAAATACTACATGTGATATTCATAAAGCTAAACTTTGCTTTAGTAAACCAATAACAAAGGGCCTAACATGACAAAAAAACAATGCATAACTAGAAAGAACAAGCATATTCTGTAGCTTACTATAGGATTTTGGTAATATATTATAATGAAAACCTGCTCCCGACGCCAAGAAGTGGTAGCATCAATAGCATCTCCCTTCCAAGGACAAGGGCCTCAGACTTCATTTCTTCTGAACCCAGCAAAGCAAACCCCAAGGGCAGGGTAACCTCTAGGCCGTTTTGGATAGAAAATATTGGAACCTCCAGGCAGCATCTGTGAACCCTGGCAATAGGCCCAAGCCTCACTGCTGAGCACATTGTACTCGTGGCATTGAGTGTTCATCATCGTCGTCTTCATCATCATCCTCAGCATAAGCCTCACGCTGACGGTGACGGTGCTGCCGTCTTGACTCTTCCTCCATGTTGACATCATGTAAGGTGGTCTCCTCACACTGGTCCACCTCCATGTTCGACAAAGTCCTGCCCTGCCTTGGTGGTAAGACTTTCTCCAGAGCCTGGCATCTATCTGGGGACACGGAGTCTGGGAATTCAACATTAAAGTGTATGAACAGTCGGCCCTTCATGAAGGGCCTCTGGTGCTGAGGCATTCCCTCATCATTAATCACTTTGAATTGACCTGCAAAGCAAAGGAAATTATTGAGCAATCAAAGCTGGTTCACAACAGACTACTTTCTTTTTTTTGGTCCGAATTCATAACTGACTTTTAATGCAAGATTAATTATCGGGGCAACATTTACCAGGCTTAATAATCTCTCCAGGGTTAGATTTGATGAGAAGCTGCCTGCCATCAAGATGGGTCAGGACAAATTGAAACCCGCAGAGTGCCTCAGTCAAACTTAGTGTGTGCTCCACCTCAAGATCATCAATTTTCCTCTTGAACTTGGGATGCTCCTTTTCTTGCACGACAAAAACAATGTCTCCAGTAATAGTGTCGGGCTGCAAAATAGGGATGGAAACATGTGAGGTCTCATTTTTTAATTGCATAATTAGCAACAATAAAGTCAAAACAAAGTGTTGCACCAAAAGACAAAAAGCAAAAAACCGTCGTGAGGAAGACCATCTCAAATCCCCAATCCCATCAACCATTCCAACTTCTCCAATATGAATTATCTAATTATTGAAAACCAAATTATGGGACTGCAACCACATTCTTGATACCCCAGCCAAAGGTAATACAGTGGAATACTAAATCAATTAATTCAACACAGAAGGCACACATAGAATATCAACATATTGATGACATACGGCTTCATCTGCTTGTCCCTCGAACACGATTTTCTGGCCGTCCTTCATCCCCTTCTCAACATGCGCCTCGAGCACCTTCTTCTCTTGAGACACCTTGCTTCCTAGGCATTGGCGGCACCTATCCTTCTCACTAATAGCCTCACCTGTATCAACATGAAATAAAGTAAAGGGGTTAAATATATTATTTTTTTCTGCATTTATGGTTTAACATAGGGATTTCATATACTATACAGCATGCATAACCCATTTGTGACAACCCAACTTTATCACAATTGCTATGGGTACTTAATATAGACTTTAAAAGATTGACCATCCATCCACTCAATGCTCACAGATTGGGCTGTGTAAAAAATGAGTCAAATAGGCTGCATAACTAAAAGTAGTAATAAATGAAAATTTGGAGAAGGGAATTATTGCAATAATCAAATCGAGTGCAGATTTCTTGCCTGTGCCTCCACATTCAGAACAGACATGTTGCATTTGTTGAATCATTCCCATTCCAATGTGGCGTGTTGTCACCTTCATTCCTGTACCTTGGCATCCATAACATCGGCTAGTGGCTCCACTTTTTGAACCTTTCCTGAAACATGAAAGCTTGTTAAATTTCAAGCACACTAAACATCCCATTAAACATTACCAACTGACTCAAGTTTCAAAAACAATAGCCAGAATCCTTCTTTTCTCCTTCAGTTGTCTAACAACAGTAAGCTGCACAAGCATTCATTTTGGGATGATAGGTGGGTAGGTTTCGGAACAAAAACCTAGAACCTACCTTGGCAATTGGTTCCCGATTTCTGGAACCAAATCGGCTGTTGTTAGCCTATAGCCAGGAATTGACTCTACCCCTTTTTATAACTTTAAACAAACTCTGAGTAATATAAATACAATTTATTGATTAAATGTCAACAACCTTTGAGATAATTGAGTCACTGAATCTAGGCCACCCAAGTTCAATTCCCATGTCTAACACATCTATTTTATTTAGATAAAGTAAAAATAGGTTAAGATCCAATTCAAACCGATTCTACCCAATAATTAACAGATCACAATTTAAGATCGGGAACTGAATCAATCAAGGCCAGTTCACCATTTTCAACCATGAAACTAGCTGGTCCCCTTTTGAACTGGCATGAAACCGATCGGGTAAGGCCAGTTAGTCCGCTTTCGAAGTAGTCTGCTTTCGAAGTTGAACTGGCTAGGTTGCTCGTTCTGTATTATCATTTACCATTTTGGAGTATCTCCATCTCCATGAGCTTCCATCCTCATCATTTATTCTTAAGGCTCTCCATGCACTCAAATTCCATCAGTAAAGAACTAGCAATTAGCTTAAGAGGATCACATGCAGCTAAAATAGTAAAATTTCAGACAAAGTGCTTAATCGACAGATAAAAGAGAGTACAGCAGACGGATCTGATGGTAAATGGCCGGAAGCTCTTTTCACGAGTTTCAACCACAAACCGACTCTTTCCCCACATATTTAGATGCAATCCAGCCCTTCAAACTTCAAGATTTAGTGAAAGAAGTCAACAATGGAACATACCCTTTGCATTTAGGGCACAATACATTCCTGGAAAGAGAAAGTTTCTTCATAGTCCCATTGTACAAGTCCTCCAAAGAAGCTTTCAGAACCTGCACTACATCCTCCCCTTGTTTCTGCCTTCTCCTTCTAGAACTACTGGCACCTGACATAAAATTTTTTAAATCATCCATCAAAACAATTCCCCAATAAAAGCAAAAATTCACAGGCATAATTTCTTTAAAAAGAGCTTCAGCTTAGTTCACTCACCACCAAATCGTCCACCAAATCCTCCACCAAAGAAAGTGTCTCTACCGCCGAAGAATGATTCAAAAATATCAAATGGATCATGACCAGCACTACCCCCTCCCATTCCCTCTTTAAGAGCATCTTCGCCATATTGGTCATACATTTCTCTTTTCTCTGGATCACTAAGAACTTCATAAGCTTGAGCCAACTCCTTGAACTAATCCATATTAACAGAGAAAAGAAGAAATGAATGACAATTAATGAATCTTACATAAAAGTGCATGTTACTTCCAATCCTTCACTTTGAAAAGTAATTCTGCCACTATACTACAATGCTACCATCAAATACTACCTTAAAGCACTCATAAAATGCATACAGATTACTGTCCTGCTGTACTACAAGTAATCCAGTAAAACTTATACCCCAACATGTGTAAATCTGTCATGATCACTTTTTATGGATGGCAATTGATGGGCATGAGCACCTTTTGAATGTTTGCAAAAACAATTTTCCTTTTGAATTGATGGAAATTCTGAATATCAGATAGGACTAAAGAGATATCCACCAGAGGAAAACTCTCTCTCTCTCTCTCTCTCTCTCTCTGTCTCTCTTGTTTATATTATCCAACTTCTCTAACTTTCTTCCAGTTTCAGATAAACAGATCTCCAACTTCTCTAACTTTCTGATAAACAGATCTCTCTCTCTCTCTCTCTCTCTCTCTCTCTCTCTCTCTCTCTCTCTCTTGTTTATATTATCCAACTTCTCTAACTTTCTTCCAGTTTCAGATAAACAGATGTAAGCATAGATGACATTAAATAAGTATATTGTGGATGTGACAGAAACCTAGGCATTTGTAATTTGTAAGTTTAACTTGTAAACTCTTTGAGTTGATCATGTTCCACATATAAGCATCTTCATGGTTATATTTGCTTAATTAATGACAATGTTTGTGAAATGTGTTTTGAGATGCACTGTCATCCATGTTGAATGGGAGTCTTCTCAAAACCTTTCAGTTTCTGTTGATAGTATCCATTCATTTTTTGGGTAAAGGCCTTAATTTTATTGTGGGGGTGGGGGGGGTGTGTGTGTTTTTTTTTTTTGGGGGGATGGGAATTATGCATACTATACGGAGCAAGATTGGTCGATTTTGCATGAAGAGACTGTTTCAAAACACCTCCTCAGCGAGATCTTGTGGGGAAGGGGCTGAAGAATTTCAGACATAAAATCCATAAATGAGTATAATAACGATATGACAAACAAAATATTTACCTTTTCAGGATCACCACCTTTGTCAGGATGATTCTTTATGGCACTTTTTCGATATGCCTTCTTAAGTTCATCTTGACTGGCGTTTTTTGGGACACCAAGTACTTCGTAATATTTGGTGTTATCACTCTTCCTTGGAACACGCCCAAACATGATTATATCACTTTATGAACACCAATCTGGAAGCAGAAACACTCAAATTTGTTACCAGGGATCTTAATCTATCTTTTCAAAAGGAAAGTTTACAGGGCCAAATCTAATTCTCAGAGAATGATTACAACCGTTAAGCAAACGATGACCAATGCTTGCACCAAGTGGACCTTGCCCACAATAATATTCTTTCAGTAGCTAGAGGTACATCAAACAGAAATACATGCATACTGAAGACAGCGAAAACGACAATAAAGAGCCACCACTTCAAGAACAAGCGATACAAAGTAAAGTTCATGAACAGAAATCTTAGTCCCGTTGTCACCTTAAACTTCCACTAGAAGACAAAACTACATTGCTTGGTATTCTCTCTAGTGATGGAGCAATTTGATTGTTACCAAAACTTAGTCGCCACTAGTGGCGAAGAAAAATTCTACCATCCCACCTAAAAAAAAAACAACTCGAAGCCTAAAAAGAAGAGAGTTCAGTCTACAAGAAGCTGGCAGAGCTTTAGCCATTGGACTACATCCATCTCTCGTACCTGACATTAACTATTCTGATTAATGCGCCATGCGATACTAACCAACTTGTACTCCCAAATAACATATTGGAAAAATTAACAAAAGATCATTTATTCATGTAACGTTAGATGTTCTCAAAACAATTAATCACACCCAAAATTAAATTCACCATTTTAAGAATAAAACAACAAACAAAAAAAGAACGTAACTTCATATGCACAATAGATAAAGGAATCTTCAAAGGAAATGGGCATAAAGTTGTCGTGGCTAAAAGTCGCATTTCCTACGCAATTATAAATAAGCTTCTTCTCTCTCTGCTATCAATAGAAAATACCAGGGAGTATCAATTCCCATGGAAAAGAAAGGCGTTTCTCATACTAGCATAATCAAGTTGTCAAATGCCATCAACTACATAACTTCTTTTTAACCCAAACTTCACAATAAAACTTCTGGTTCAACTTCAATCCACCATAGTTAAAATTCAGAGCGAAGAAACAGAACGGGCATTAGTTTCTTCACTTCCCTACACTCCTCCACGACTAACCCTTACAAAATCTCGTACTTGTCGCATCTCAGCATAGAAAACGGTGCATCAGTAGTAATCTCTACAACACTCCATCCACTAGCTCACAACACCAGAGCAGCTCCGCGAAACACGAAGAGCCGACCTACCCAGCAAATCCTCTCACTCGCCACCACCGAGATCAGAGACTACTCGAAGCGGTCACGTCCCCATACCGCCAGTAAATCACACAACCCTATACATATCACCCTTTCAGAAAGCAAAACCCAGAACGTTCCCCGCTGAACGAATTGAATTCATCAAGCGAAAAGATTAAACAACCACTGCCTCCTCCACACACGCACAGTCGCGACACCCGATTCCACCGAAAAACAAGGAGGTGATCGATCATGGGCAGCCTCGAAAAGTACCAAAACCAGCGCCGGAGCGCTCAAAATCAGATCTTCACACGCTAAACCAAAACCACAAGCGATCTTGATTTCGACGCATGAACCAAACAAGCAAGCACAGAAAGAAAGATCCATACCTGGACGACCGGCAGGTTAGCCAGCAAGAAGAAGAGCGAGGAACCCACCAAGGCAGGAAGAGAGAGAAAGCGAGGGATGCAGCTCTAGATAGAGAGAGAGAGAGAGAGAGGGAGGCAGAGGAAGAGTCTTTGCTTGCCTTCCTCGAAGCCTATCGGGACAAAGAGGGAGAAGACTGACGAGAGGGGGTCATCTGCTATTGGCGGATTTCCTCTCGTACAAGGTTTTTTTTCTTTTTAATATTTTTTAATTTTTTAGTTTTTTAAATGTTTATTTTTCAGAAAGGCGGTGCCTGCCTACCAGTAAAGAAAGGTAAGTTTTCGAATTCTGATTGGTGAATGTTTGTGATGGTATTTACAATTTAGTACACGCTAGAAAAAAAAAACCAGGTTGAGTCGTCCACGTTTCTTTTGACTTTGGCTTTTCCAATGGTCTAAAGTGCATTCAAAATATTTTCTTTCTTACTATGGAATAGGGATCGTGAATAATCTTTCCTATGTTGAATTAAGCTGACCGACCTTTCGCATTAAAAAAAAATCGGTTTAGAGTCCCTGAATAAGGTGGGTGTGTACATGTAGAATTAAGTGATCGGTGATAACTCATGCTTCGTTATGTTGAAATTTATTTCGCATTATCAAATAATAATAAATACAAGTAAAGGTTAGTTTGCAATATTCCTGTTTACGTAGAAGATTATTAAACATGAATATAAATTGACCGGAAGGACATTGATATTTACAAAAGAACTTAGAAACTAACCCTTTACATGCTCTCGCTCGATACATACATACCCCTCTATACACTTACGATTTATACATTCAAAGCAATAGAGGAAGGAAAAACATAGAAAGATGGTAATAAGACAAACGAATGAAAAATTTATGTTCTATCTAAATGAACTAGTTGTAACCATCAACTGCAATTATTTTTCTAATAATCCAAAGGCATGGCTATGGAGTGGCTAAGAGGCTCATGAAACACTTTGCACGTCCCATAAACTGATTAAATACAGGCTTTTAGCCTATGCAAGTGGTCTTAATTCGAAGCAATACATGCGACTCAAACAAAAAGTTCCTCACCGGAAATCCCCCGGCGCCCAAATGTACATTTGAAGTACTTCTTTTTGGTCTAAAGACCATAAGTATAACTTAAATTCATTCGTTAAAGAATTTCAAGCAATTTCCTATACCAAATTATTGAGATGCACCGTATACGGCCTGTTTATGGTATTGCCTTAGTAGCGAAAGCTTATGCAGCACGATAATAATAGTAACACATGCGATTATTTTAACTCCACTTTTTCAAGGCTCAAAAGTTGATTTGCATCAAAATACTCTTTTTGCAAAGAGAAGGAAAGGATAAAAGTAGCTAACCATATCAAATAAGAGAAAATATTCCGAAAGCCTGACTATAGCTTCTAAAGCTCTTCAAAACCCGGTATTCTGACAGAATGTCTTCCTCTCATAACCTACAAATTACAATCGAATCTCAACAAATATATTCCACGTCCACAAAGTCAAATAAATTATCATCTAAAATGAAAAAAAAAAAAAAGCACACAAATGATCTCTGAACTTTGGCTTAATGCGCAATATTGTCTGTGAACTTTAATTTTATACAATGTAGTTTATAAACTTTAACCCAATATATAATGTGATCCATGAACTTTTAATAACTTTTGATACATGTTCAATTTAGTTAATAAATTATACGAAAATGTTCAATATTATCCATGATCAAGAATTAATGGAAGAACTACATTGAATATCTTCATATAGTTCATGGATTACATTGAGTATAAAAAAAAGTTCAAGGATCCTATTGAATAAATTAAAATTCAAAAACTATATCGAATATTAGGTTAAAGTTTAAAAGTTCAGAAATCACATTATATATTGAATCAAAATTCATGGACCATCTCTGATTATTCCAATACAAAAGGAAAACTGCTCAAATGCACTAACATTTCTCCTTAATATGTGAATATAGACTGGCACGGGTGGATGTAGTCTATACTTGTAACAAACATCAGATGAATGTGTATAAGCGGCATCGAAAACCCTTACGCCAAGATTTTAGGAAACATCAACTTACGCGAGCAATATCTAACATCTGTCGCACTCTGGGAGGTTATTCCCACAGCTCGGTTACTGTGGATTTGAATTGCAAGCTTCTCCAGAGTCTTAGGGTGCGCATGGCAACGTTTCTCTTCCGGGGAAGAGTTTTTTTTCAGAAATAGTTCTTTTCTATTTCTGTTCCGGGGAACAATTTCTGAGTAAAAGAACCCGTTTGGTAACTACACAAAATTTCTACTCTTGGAATAGAAATGCGTTTGGTAACTACACAAAATTTCTACTCTTGGAATAGAAATGCGTTTGGTAACGCAATAATTTATCTTTTGTATTTATTCGTTTTTATTCTTGCCCACGGATCGCCGCCGCCGGTCGCCCGTCGCCGCCCCCCGCCGCCGCCGCGACGTTCGCCGGCCGGCTGCCGCCACCGCCGACCTCCGCCGCCCAACCCATCGGCCGCCGACGACCGGCCGCTGGCCGCCGGCGAACGTGCGGAGGTGATAGTCGGCGGCGGCGATCGGGCGGATCGGGCGGCGGCGGTGGCGGCCGGCGACCGGAGGCGGCGGCGGCCGGCGGCGGCGGCGGCGACCGGCGAGGGCGCGGCGACCGGCGGGGCGGGCGGCGGCGGGCGACCGGGCGGCGGGCGGGCGGCGGGCGGCGGGCGGGCGGGGCGGCGGGCGGGCGGGCGACCGGCAGCGGCGGGCGGCGGCGGGCGGGGCGGCGGCGGGGCGGCGGCGGCGGCGGTCGGCGGTGGCTCCGGGCGGTTGGAGGTGGCCGTGGCAAGAGAAAGAAATAAAACAAAAATAAAAAAGAAAATTTGCTTACTTCTAGAAATTGTTCCCGGGACAAGAAGCAATTTTTTTTTGTTTCTCGTTTCTATTCCCCGGCCAACTTTTCTATTCCGGGGAATAAAAAACAACTTGGCGTTACCAAACGGGTTTCTGTTCTTTTTTTGTTCCGGGGAACAAAAGAACAGAAATTTTGGGGAAGAGAAATGTTGTCATGCAGCCCCTTAACCTCCACAGCTCGCTTACTGTGGATTTGAATTGCAAGCTTCTCCAGAGTCTTACCTTTGCAACGCAGCGACATAAATTCATAGCTCTTTCTTGCCTTTTTCTTAATGAAAAGATCCTGTAGAAGGCAAACCGATCCCTTCGCAAGAAAAAGCCGTATCATCAAATAGAGAATTCCGCGGATCCCAGCAAAAGTTGCAAAACACCAATGGAGAAAGAAGAAGATACACATGCACTGTAACTCATGATCATGGTTTTTCTCTCTTTTGTACACCTGTGACAAATAGTGGGTGAAATTTTAAACTGATATACTTATCAACTGTCAAGTGTCATCTAACTAGGTAATTTGATGGTAAAATTTAATGAAAACTAATGGAGGGCAAATTTATTACATTGTACTAGTTTAGGATTTTTTTTGCGATCAAAAAATTAGTCTGGGATAAATTTGTTACAGGTGTATCGGTTTGAGATTTTACGTGGTATTAACCTTTTTTTTTTAATATTTCCTTTTTGACAATATGGGTCTTTTTTACTATAAGTAATGACTTGGACTTGTATTTAAATATGACTCTCGACAACCTAAAGTTAGGTATACTCTTGAGCCCGAAAGCAATCGTATCTAAAGTTTGTTAGAGTATTCACCGTACGTGAGAAAATATTATCCAGTCTTACATGACGAACTCGCCATTTTAAAGAAAACTAATGACATGAATAACAGCGTTTAAAAGTTTGGGAAAGGCCCCAATGAATAAACTACCTAATGAGGGAAGACTTCTGATTATTCTTCATTTGGCGCATTAAGAACAAGTAACATTACCGGGGTCACTTGAGTTCGATTTACATGAAGTCCAAGCCCTTGGATTTTTATTTTTATTTTCATTTTACGAAAATTGTTAAGTTCATGGCACGTGTAGTCAAGGGATTCATCTGTTTCGTATTTCTGTCTATAGGCGATGACTAAAAATTGTTTCAATCATCGACCTGTGTCATTAGGAGAATGATGACAGTTCATGCAGATTCTAATAATTCTAGAGACATAAAAATAGATCAAAAAACTGAGTCACCAGTGATCTACATGTTGAGTAGGTCACTCCCAATTGGAGAGGTCAATGCAATTATGTATATCTATAGTAGAATATGTATAGTAGTGAGTGTGTAAAAGAAAAAAAAAGGAGAAAAAGAAAAAGAAAATATCAAAAGAGATCGGCAGATAAATCAACGTGATTTTCCACATCTAAAAAATCAAGGGAGATTGGGAAAGAAATCAAAGTGATCTTCTCAGATCTGCAAAATCACGAGAGATTAGGAGATAAATCTACGTGAGTTTTATATCGTACAATTCCAATTGAGATTGCATTTGCTCCTATAAATAGGAGTCCTTCTCAACGGAGAAGAGCTTACAAAAGCGAGAATATCATACCAACATAGCAGAAGAAACAGTTTTCTTCTTCCAAGAAAGAGAGTTATCTTTGAGAGTTATTCAGTTTGTGAGAGGTTCAAACACAGTTGTATCCCATTATTTATCATAGTGGAAGTTTGAAGTGGACTACGGTCCCATGATTTTTCCGGGTTTTCCACGTTAAAAATTATGGTGTTATTTATTATTCATCTTTACTGCTTTCATTTAATATCCTATTTAATTTTCACAAATTAATAACGGGAAAATTATCTAGGCCTTCTCCGCAAATATATTTTTCTTTTTTCCCAACACTACACCATCTCCATCGGTCCAGACCTGGAATACGTTGGCAGTCCGCTCGATTCCTACTTCCTTGAGCATATCCAGTAGCTGGAGATTCAATCCTTACCCGAAGCTGATTCAAGACGATCCATCATATTCAGCCACAAGGCAGAAGAAATATCTTTCGAGAGAAAGTGTCATAAGGAAAGAATCTGAAATCGGATGCAGCACCTCCTTGAGTTGAAACTGTTGTCTCCAAACTAATTGTGAATAGACGATGTCAATGAACTGAGCTAAAGGAATTTAGACGGGAAACATGGTCTTAAGTTTGCTCAGGTGACTAAAGCCACCGGGCTGCCACGAAAGGTTAACTCTCAAAAGCACATGCACAAGCAAACATGGACTAAGATTCTGCCAGCAATTTAGGCTCTTCATGTTATGAAAGGGTTCATTTATTTTAATTGGAACTTCTGGTCCACTGCCATGTCTTATTCAGCAGGTAATAGCTTTTCCAAATCTAAGTAGAAGCTACTAGGAGCACCAATCTTATATCCACAAAGGAGCTGTCTGAGCTCATTGAGTGATCGATAATTGATTGCTGGGCGGCATAGCTACAACTATCCAATTTGACTGATGCTCCCAACGCGAAAATCCATCCATCTTCTGGGCCTGCCACACCAGTGTACCAGTAACGAGGCATGAAGGGCTTTTATTCTCACTTACATACATATATACCTAACCGTCATCTTGAATTTTTTTCAGAGCCATGTTGAAGATCTTGTACCTGCTAGAGGCGAGCAATATCTTGACGAACAACGTAGTAAGAACTCCGTTCTCTAAATTCAAAACCAAACATTCGTATTAAGGAAGAAAATTTTTCCTACTCCTTTTGGTTGGAATATGAGTTCATTGAAAACAGCATATGCTGCAGCAGCTGTAATGCCAAGCCGCACAAGATATTTATATTTGGTCAAAAAATCAAGCTATTCATGTGTTTTGCTGCAGTAGGATCTAAATATCAGGGGTTAGATGAATGACATTGGTCTCCTTGAAATCATTTTTAAAGCATGACACAACTTAGGTAAATATAATTTATTGTTTATTTATAACCTTTAAGGGATTGGCGCAGTTAGTTGGAATATCAGAAGACTAACAGCTCAAGAATCAAAGGTCACTTACTTAAATCTTACCAATTGTGTGCAAATTACTCTTGGTTAGAGCCACATGCACAGGCTAAAGGCCAAACTTAACCGGTTTATGGGGCTTGCGGGGTGTTTTAAGGACTTATAGATAGCCGGATTGGGAGAATTACCAAAAAAGTCCTAAACCTATTACAATTGTACCAATTTAGTCATAAACTTTTTTTTTGGGCCAGTTTAGTCCTAAACCTTTTACAATTGTGCCAGTTCAGTCCATCCGGCCAAAATTGGCCGGCTGGTGTTGACGTGGACGCCAATCGTCCGGTGAAAGCTGACGTGGCAATTTTAAAATATTTTTTAATATTTTTTTTTCTAATTTTTAAATATTTTTTGAACTTTTGAATTCTTTTTTTTTTTTTCCACCTTCTCCTTCCTCTGGCCGGCCAGAGGCAAGGGCCGTCGAGGTTAGCCTTGCTGGCTAATGGCGAGGCTTGTCCTCGCCGGCCACTAGCGAAGGCGAGTCTCGCCCAACGACGGCGAGGCCGCCGTCGCCAGATCTAGCGAGGTCGAGCCTTGCCATTCCTGGGTGAGGAGCCTCGTCGGCCATCGGAGAGGTTGACCCTTGCCTTGGATCTGGCGAGGCTCAGCCCCGTCCAACCATGGTGAGGGCCGAGCTCGACTCTCGCCAGATTTGGCGGGGCTTCACCCAGCGATGGCGAGGCCAACCTCGCCGGCCAGAGGAAGGAGAAGTGGATAAAAAAAAAAGTTAAAAAATTGAAAAAAAAAATTCAAAAATTCAAATTTTTTTTTTTTTTTTAAAATGCCACATCAGCGTACGCCGAATGGCCATCGCCTACTGGCGTTCACATCAACACCGACCGGCCAATTTTGGCCGGATGGGCTCAACTGGCATAATTATAAAAAGGTTTAGGACTAAATTGGCAAAAAAAATAGTTTATGATTGAATTGACACAATTACAATAGGTTTATGACTTTTTTGGTAATTCTCCCTAGCCGGATCTCTATGCTCATGCCCTTAGGCTGCGTTTGGTCGACCGGATAAAAACCAGGATAGGATATGTTTTATCCTATCCCATGTTTGGTAGCTGTCTAGGATGGGATAAGGTCGGATATAGACCGGATATAGACTGGATAAAAAAATCCGAGGGGGGTGGGATAAGGTCGGATAGGATTTCTTTTATCTGAAACATAAAACGCTTTTTTTCTTTCTCCGTCGTTCACCCACAACTCTCTATTTCCAAAGTATCGACGTTGAAGCCTTCTCCTCAATAGCTCTCTGATTTTCATCGAAATTTTACGAAAGCCTTCTTCCTCCGCCAAGGTAAGACCCTCCCGTCCGCTGGTGATCGCCCGCCGGTCGCCCTTCCAATTTTTCCCCCGCACTGCAATGTTTTCCCCGCTTCGATTGCGCCCCGACCGTCGAGGCCGCCGGCGTCTCAATCGTCCCTGTCGCGTCGTCGGGTCCGGGCGGTCGCGGCCCGTTTTGGCGCGGCGGGGATGCAAGGGAAGTATGTGAATTCTTCAGTTGTTGTGTTTTTGACTCTTTTTTTTTTTTGTGGATTGGTAGTGTGGTGTCCCTTTTTTTTTTTTTTTTTTTGTTTTTGTCTGCTTGCAGTTATGGGGGGTGGGATTGATTGAGGCGCATGTGGCTAATTGCTTGGGAAAATTGAAGCTTTTCTGTTTTTTTTTTTTTTTTTGATGATGACTAATGAGGTTCGCTGCTCTTGTCAAATGCATTCGTCTGGGCATTGCGATGATGAGTCTTTTACTTGCGTCAATTGGGTTTGTGATGATGACTGATGAGGTTCGCAATCTTTCGTCGTTCTTCGCAGAATGAGTGGGTTCATTGATGTGGAGCTCAAGGTCCGTGACTATGAATTGGATCAGTATGGCGTGGTGAACAATGCAGTCTATGCGAGCTAGTTAACATGGTGAATGGCGAACCTCGTAGTTTCTAAGTATGGCTTGGATTGTTGTGTGAGTGGGCGAACGACTTTGCATCTGCTGTTTTGAAGTCAATCTGTAGCGCATTTGCTATTCTGTCATCAGTGTCTGTGTTGAGTGTCGATGATATTTGCTTTAGTGGGAGAAGGAATCGATTACTTACCTAGACATATCCAACTTTAAATACATAGTTTACTAAACAGTAGATTGGATAGGATATGAGGATATCCGACTTTAAATCCGTAGTTCACCAAACAGTTGATGGGATATGAAGAAATCCATGGATTTCTTATCCTATCCTATCCAGTCCTATCCCGTTTAGAAATCCGGATGACCAAACGCAGCCTTAGATTATAAAAAAGAAAAGTTTATTTATCTATGCCGGTACAAATTCTTTATCTTTTGGCCGGAAAAGACTTTCCATTCGCTAAACTCATGGACTGAAGTGGAAAGATGAAATTCACGACAATCAAATAATCAGGGTCTCACGACCTCCTGTTTAATTACCTTGATTCGTGCATGCTCGCAGCTAATTAAAGCGATCAGAGTAATAATGAACAATCACCACATAAATGAAGAATCAAAAGTGCGGAATATCATAGAACCTTGACAACTCGATTTGTTACTATTCGGGGATCACTATACTAGATTGATCGTTCTGTAGGCTAGAGCGATGAACTCGCTCCGGGACCAAAGCAACTACAATATTTTAGTAAGGAAAAACTATATTAAACATGACCATAAGATCAGTATCAGTGAGATATATTTATATTTTTGGGTTCACTTTCCTTCGCAAAATAATTCAGAACGTGGTTACAAATTGAGTGCTCGAGATGCTCCTAATGAACTCAAAATTAATGTGGCTCTTCGCCTAAGTGGGCGATATATACAAAATAAATAAATAAATAAAATGAAAGGATGGCCAAATGCTAATAGACAAAACCATACATTCCTTATTTATTTATCACCTTTATGTTGTCTAGAAATACTGTTATTAGATAACAATAATAAGAATAATGGTCTTAGATGAACAAACGCAAAATTGATTGGTGAAATTATATGGCATAACCTGATAGATTGTACATCATTTCAAATCATGCGGAAGTTAGTATGTTTGTAATAATCCAGTTCGGCGATGGTGGAAAGTAATTACCTAGGCCAACAAGCAAGCCCAAAAAAGATGTGGCTCCCAATAGACTTCTAGAATGTTGAAGGGATGAGAGTGGATTGAATCATAAATCGAAAAAGGGGAGTATTGTTGAGCGGTACAAGCCGACACTAACGATGACATTAGTGGTTGAAGTAGGAAAGCTTGTGACGCCTTAGGTTTAACATCGAATGAATGATGCGGTGTGATATTTATTCATACATTAAATCCACCCTCACCTAGTTATCACCTCGTGTTGTCATTTCAAGTATTTCTTATGAGGGCTTGACCTCATGTAAAATGAATCAGGTCATTACAACGATTTTTCTTTAAGAACATTGTTTATATCTAATACAAGTAAATCATGGCATGGAAAATTGCAAACTTTCTTTAATTAGGTCGCATTTTTATATTATTGCTACTATTTTTGGGTTGACTATTCTTTAGAAATAATTTGAGTGTGGTTCTGCATGACATGTTAGAAACAGTCATAAGGAAGAGCGATTTTGGTCACAAACTGGGTGCTTGAGAATGACCTCCATTCGACCAAAAAAAGAGAAAAAAGAGAATGACCTCAAATTTAACGTGTCCTTGCCTGGAGGATATATGACCTGGCGACTTGGCGTCGGTGGAGGATAAATACTTAAAAGATCAAAAAGGATATTGAGGGAAGTAATAAGGGCTAAGAAATCCATCAGCAAAAGCGGTTAATGAAGTGGGGTCCATCTCGCGCAAGTCTTTTCCACGACATTCACACGTGTGAGGTTTTGACAAGCCAAATAATTAAGAATTAACAAGTGGAAAATTGAAATATAATAAAGAATACTAACATAAATGGTCATTGAACTTTTAACTCAATATATAATATGGTCCCTAAATTTTAAATTTTTTCAATGACAAAAACTGAAAAGTAGCTTTGAGGAGAATATGATTTGCATACTTCAAAGAATAAATTGTACATAATAATACAAAAAAATATACATGTCCTTATCTTCCTATTTTGTTTTCGGAATATCCTATCAATATTCCATAGTCCTGATTGATTGTATCAATTAGAATCACAATCAATGATCAAATCAAATCCTTTCCCCAATTTTCAGTGGTCCTTCAACTTTAGCTCATTCAAAACTTTAAATTTATATAATATTATCATTGAACTTGAATTAATAGAATAATAGCATTAGTTTATGACTAAATTGAATATATACCAAAAGTTTAGAGATTACATTGAATAAATTAAAAATTTAAAGATAATATTATATATTAGGCGAAAATTTAGAAATCACATTCAATACGTTAAAAACTTAGGGATTATATTACACAATAAATTTTTACATACTCGTTAAAAGAAGGGACGTAGGAAGAAGACTTTCATGTTGTCACACATGGAAGACCTGACATGGTAGGTGCAAGAGAAATTGAAGAATATAAAGGGTTGTGGGCTTTGCTTGTCTCTTTCTACTTTGCTTTAAATGTGTTCCCTTCTTGCCCTTTGTCTTCTTAGTCAAAGGTAACGCGAACATTGAACATAAAGATAGATAAAGAAGAGGAAGTCAAAGGTAATCATTTACCTTGATGTACACGTCTGGGAGGAATTAATGTGACAGGCGCCGAAGTTTCAGCTTGATGTGTCTACTGGCAATCCTAATAAAAGGGAAAGAGAGGGAGGCAAGGGGAGCCAAGTCCTTGGTGGCTAGAGAGAGGGAACTATGAGAGTGCATAGAGTTCTTGAGAGGGATTTTCTCATAACAATTACATTTGAGTGATTTAATAAGTTAAATTCTTATTAATAGAATTTGTGTAATTCATTGAGTGAGATTTCACTATATATTGAAAGACTAAAAACGATGTGAGTTATTGAGTATAATTAAGGATGAGGAAACACCGAGAATATATCGAGGGCTTGAGTGATTGTTATCTCATCATGTCTTTTATTTTTACAGTGGAATTTCATGTCGCTTTTCTTATGGATATAGGTATCGATATTTGGACTAAACCTCGTAAATTCGGTATCTGATTTCTTTCCTTTTTTCGACTATTTTATATGATCCGCTTGCGTTCTATATTCGTAACGGTGTTATTACTCGAATGTGTAATTAATAACTACTAGCACTTTTTTTCCCCTCCTTCTATGAGAATCTTTAAAATCAAGATTGAATTGAACAAATACAGCATTGGCTAATGCTAGGTACATATATAATTATTATTTTTAAACAATAAATGGTATCATATTAAAATGTAGGTAGACATTTAGACAAGTTGACCATATCTAGGAACGTATGAAAGTCTACCACCGCCCTGCGGTGGCCTAGTTAGATAAGAGCTCCCATGATCCTTTGCGAGAGGAGAGGAGTTCGAATCCTGCGGGTTTACCCCCCGTTATCCCGGGCCTGTCGGGCTGTCCGTGTTGGTACAGTGCGCGGGGTTCCCTGGATCATTAAAAAAAAAAAAAAAGTCTACCACATTGCTCAATATTGAGTTTCTCAACAGTGAACATGAGGCCATTGCCTTGGAAATCAACTATCCATTAATGCCACCAAAACGTTGAACAGTATCATTGGCTTTTCGTGAGATTTTAGTGTCTAGAAAGGTAACTCATTCAAAAACTTAAGAAAAATGAATATCTCGACAAATTGCACAAATAGATCAACATATTCTGTAATCTTAATTAGTCTTGTTCGTTCAATGATTTTGTATTGCACGACTGCTTTAAGTTCTATGCAAGTGGTGAACAAGGTCAAGTATGATACATGAGTGACGTGATTTTAGTTAATCCATGTCTTTTAGAGGTTTAGTTGCATAGAGAAATAAATATCTAGAGTGAGTTTAGAAATAACTAATCGAGAAATGAGATAAGAAGCACATAGCGAATTAGTTCACTTTGTCCCTATCGTGCTTGGGACCTCAAGACAAGGTTCACACAATCAATCTATAATCTTTCAATGTGAAAGAAAGTTTGATCTCTTGTAGTGATTTTTGTCACAAAGTAGGAGAAATAGAAAAAATAATAGAATCTGAATTCGTATTGATTCAACTTGTTTTTCATTGCATGTATTAGCCTCTATTTATTATACAATATATGAACAATTTAAGGACAATAAAAAGTAAGATACATGAAATCAAATCCAATATTGAATTGATTTGATCGATCGATTACGATCCTAAATATCAATCACGATTCTTAATTGATCCCAGCATATCTCCAACAATTTTCATCTATAGAATGTTTATTTGTTTTGGAAAGGGGGGGGCTCTTTTTCTATATTTGTTCAAAGACTTCTGTTTTCAGTCAGACCATCTATAAACTCTATTGTGGTTAGTTTTGATGAGAAAAGCCTGCGACCAAATTGAGATAGAGAGAGAGAGAGAGAGAGCAAATTAGGAAGCAGCGAAGAGCTAAGAGCAAGCCCAGTGAAATGCCTCATAGAGTGCAGCAGCCATGCACTGGGCCTCCCGCGGGCAGTGAACCCGGTACTTCTCTTCCTTTTTTGTCTTCGCGCTCTACTTTCATTTTTTTTTAGCCTTAAGTCTTTGTTGTTATTCTTGATAAGTCATGCATTTGCTTTTAAAATTTTTAATAAATTCTGCTTGGCTGTAATGCAATTTTAGAAGATTATGGTAAGACCTTTCTACATCTATGACTATTGATGATTGTTAAGTTAGAGCTTATCTTGCCATGAAGTTTGTCTCATTTGCTTCGATTAAATATCTCAAGAAAGAGGATATTGATTCTCACTATTTTCATGTGTGGAATATAGATTTCTCAAGAAATAGGTCTCAAGCCTTTCGGGATTCAATATTTAGCCCAAATATTTTGCATGGAAAACCTAAAGTGGATGGGCAAATTTATGTACATTCGGGGCAAGCCATTGACCGACCTTCTATCTCCTAGAGTACAATCAGTTATGCTAAAATGTTTTTAATTTTTTTCGGTAGAACATGACGACGAGCTGCCCTATAGATATTGTCCACCAGTTCATTATGTAGTGGAGATAAATTCAGTTACTGAATTATTAAAGTTGAACACGTATGAAACCGGTGTTTATGAAACTAGGGGCTACGAATGGTGAGTTCTAGAATTTCCCTTCCGTTTGATATAACTCACGCTTGTATCGTTTGGAACCCTAATGAACTCAATCAAGAAATACCACCCTCAATCAATTCAAGCTAAATTAAACGTTTAATTTGTCCTTTTCAGGAGCTTATATCTTCACCCTAAGGGATACAGGGACCGTGAGGGGAAGGTGTATATGTCCTTGTGTCTGTCAATTGAGGAGCCGAATAAGCTTGGAGATGGCGGAAAGATTGTGGTCAACTACAAGTTTTTCGTGTTCGGCAACATTCACGAGACTCAAATCAGCTTCAAAGGTAGATCGCCGCGTAATTCATGATCAATGACAACGAAATCACACTTCCGGTAACGTCATCATAGTTTAGAACTGACAACCGAGTTTATATCAACTTGTGGAATGTGTGTGCAGAGAAAGGCAAGGAACTGAGGGCGTTCAGTAAAGCGAAGACCCAGTGGGGGATTTCTAACTTCCTGTCCTTGGCAAATTTCAACAATCCTGATTATGGATTCCGCAAGGGTGATTATTGCAAATTTGGGGCTGAGGTTTTGGCCAGCAAAAGTGAGAGAATAAAGGAGAGGTTCATCATCATCAAAGACCCGCCTTACAACAAAATTACTTGCAAGATCCGACAGTTCTCCACATCGAACGAGAACCCTCAGTACTCCGACGCCATTACCCTCGGAAGGAGGACTTGGCACGTTCCCATAACAAAGAAATGGAATTGGCTACTTGCCTTTTGCCTCTTTTTAATTTAAGGAATAAGTGCACTAAAAGCCCAAAAACCTTTTATGAAAGTGCAATTAAATCTTAAGATTTTCAAAAAGTGCAGTCAAGTCTTAAATTTGTCGAGTTGATGTAATCAAATTTGTTCATTAACTCCGTTCAACTTGTTAAATGGAAAATGTCAACAAGTTTTAAGACTTAGATTACACTAATTTTACAAGTTTCGGGACTTGATGGGACCATTTTAACAAGTTTTGGAATTTGAATGTACTTTTTAAAAGTTTTAATAATTAATTGTACTTTTGTGATAAGTTTTAGAATCTCAAGTATACTTATCAACATGATTAGCTAAAACTCATCTTCGTTTAACTGTGATTATTGTGTTTAGGATGTTAAAGGTGTTTCCCCAACAAAAGGGGCCGCAGGGGGGGAAGTCGCTGTCCGTTTACTTACAAGCGCAAGGCCTTCCTCCGAGGATCAAAATGTATGTCAAATCTAAATTGGGTGCGTTGACAACAGCGACCCTAAAAAGTAAGGAAAAAACCGGTATGTTTTTCTTTTCTTTTTCTCTATAACAGCCACGTCTAATTGAGCTTTACTTTCTCTTTTTGTTTTTTACATAATCAAATTTTTACGATGCACACAGTTTTACTTCTAGCTAATCCAACTTTACAACATGCAAATGTTGGCTGGTAACTTTGCACATAATTTTTGCATGATTTTTTGAAATTTGAATGATATATATTCAGTTTTGCTTAATCCCACACAAACGGGCTAACGCATATATATGTAAGTATTACCATAAATAAATGCTGCAAAAACTAAAAAGAAAACCATGCAGAATTTTTCCAAGATTTCTTTTATATATGAATATCCTTCTTATTTTAAGGAAAAATTCCGAGTGGCTTTTTGGAAAGGGCTCAAAGCCCATCTATATGACTACCCAACTTCGAGTATCATAGCAACGATCCAGATAGGCATGTGAATATCTTCTATTGAAAAAAACATAATGCTCTCTCTCTTCGTCGGTCCAAATTGAGGATGAGTATGCTAATTGGAGATTGCTTCATCTATATTATTTAACAAGGGGTAATAATAGAAAAAAACTCTAAGTTGGTACATGATAATTAATTTAACCCAAATTAATTTTTGAGCTATAAAAAATCTCAAATTGGTGTATGGATTTACTTGTGGACTTATTATGTCAATTAAGTAATTGCCACGTGTCATGTGGCTTAGAAATTTCACAGATAAATTTGACGGAAGTTAGGAGAAGGTAAATATGTCACAAGTGTACTAATTTAGAGTTTTTTGTGACCCAACAATTAATTTGTATTTAAATTAATTATAAGTATATCAATTTAGAATTTTTCGTTATATTAATCCTTAAAAGAAGGAACTAATAAGTATTTTTTTTTGGGCATTGTAGTTAGCGGTTGGCTATCTGCCAAAAATTACAACTGCGATCACCCAATCTTTATGCCGCGGGGGGGGATCTCGAGAAACCGGATGGAAAATTCGTTAAAAGAAAACTGGCTGAGTAGTAGAAGTTGTTCCCCTATTGCCATTGATAGCTCGCAAGGATCTGCAACGCTTCGCCTATGTGAGCTAGAGGCGAGCTCCTCCCTCGCTTGTGGTCGATCACTGGTTGAGTAATAAAGAAAAAGAACAAGAAATAAAAGAAAATAAATAATTTTTTTTGGTGATTTCCCCTCGAGTAAGTCTATTTTTCTTATCAAATGGTGGAAAATATCTTTCTCATCAAATGGCAGTAAATATTTTCTAATTCATTTTTAGATTTCAATCGAACACAAAAAAAAATATCATTATTTTCCTAGAAAATAATTTCTTGAAAAACATTTTCTAGAAATGTAGTATTTTCTGCGAAATGAATGGAGCCTAAGAAAGGATTGTTCTCATATTCCTAGTTTCCAAATTAGATGAATCGATTAATCTAAGAAAGGATCAGTCCATCAATTGACACTTTCTACCTTTTTTATTTATTTAGAATAGCATTTTCTCATTCACACCAAATTTTGGGGAGAATTATCTAAAAAGTCCTAAATCTATTGCATTTTGGTTAATTCATCCTAAACCTTTCAATTTTGCCAACTTAGTTCTAAACCTTTTTCATTTTTTGTCAATTGAGTCCATTCGACTAATATTGACTAGAAATCATTGACATGGATGTTGGTCATCTTACATGATACGGTTAGACTGGCGTAGACAATTTTTAATAGTATTTTAATATTTTTTGATAATCTATTATTTATTAATATTATTTATTTTCATTTTTTTCTCTTCTCCTTTTTCTTTTTCCCTTCTTCTTCTTTTCTTTTTTCTTTCCCTTTTTCCCTTCGCCAACCATAAGGAGAGGGCCACTCTTGGGCGAGGGACATGTGGGTGTGGGCTAGCCACAACATCACTCGCATGGGCAAGGCCTGGGAGGGTGACCCTTGCCCTCACTGGCCTAGGCCTGAGCGCTCCTCACCTAAGCGCTCCTCACCTAAGGTTGGTGGTTCGAAAAAGAAAAGAGAAAAACAAACGAAAAGAGAAAAAACAAAAAACAAAAAGAAAGTAATAAAAAATTGAACATATATTTAAATATTATTTCAAATTGTCAATATTTGCAATGACTGTTATACGTGGCACGATCGGCGTCTACGTCAGTGATTTTGATCAAAGTTGATTGGATGGACTCAATTGGTAAAAAGTGAAAATATGCCCGACTAAGTCGGCAAAATTGAAAATTTTAGAATTGAATTGACAAAAATGCAATAAGTTTAAGACTATTTAGATAATTTTCTCCTAAATTTTGTTTGTTCCCATGTTATTATGTTTGACTCGTGAGATTTCTAATATAGCCACATGTTCTTAGCCCTGATACCACATAGGTAAGATTTTTTGTAAAATTAAACAGATAATAAGATACTAGGGAACAAAGAGCCGGATGCTGACTTGGAAATGAGTACCACATAGGTAGGATTAGCTGATATTGATTTAAGAGCGACTTACAAATGAATAACCAGCCTACAAGGGAAATGAAAATGCGGCTTGGACACTTTTCAATGTAGGAATTACAGGTCCATCTTTCGATCAATATACATTTAAGCTTGTGATTCAACATCCAATCTTGGGCCAGACATGCAGGAGAACGAAATATCACCGTACTACAAAATATGCATAATTCTTGTACTTCTCGTGCATTGATTAGAGATTTATTACCAAAATATGAATAATATTTAGAGATACAAAATTAGATTTGCTATAATTAGAGATTTGCTAAATTGATCATCAAAAACAAATTTCTATATAAGGCTTGCATCTGACTATTCCACATGGTTCAACCTCGCATGAGCTTTACTTACTTATTATATATATATGACTTAAACATTTATTATCAAAATATGCATAATTCTTTTGCTTCTTTTACATCGACTAGAAATTTATCATTAAAATATGTATAAGAACTAGAGATGCATAATTAGAGATTTGCTAGGGTTAGAGACTTATCAAAGTAATCATCAAAAGTAAATTACTGAATAAAGCTTGCATTGAGTATGCCACGTTGCTCAATCTTGCGCGCGACATATTTATGTGTGGGGATAGTCAAAGAGATGGATTAGATGATGAAAATGCACGTGGTGAGATCTGGAGTAGATTTTCTTAATTGAGGGCTTAGATTCCCATGTTTTATATCGAAATTTACCTGTCTTTACAAATGTGGAACGTTCAGCATCAAGTAAAAGTCAAATTTTAAAGGCAAGCAAGCTCCAAATAATACAACTTTTTTTTATATAGACTTTGTTGAATACTACATCATGAAGTATTCAATTAAGAAAGAACATTCTATACATGAAATTTTCTATTTTGCTGTTTTGCAAAGCTAAAGAAGAATCTAAGGAAAATAAAATAAAAGAAAAGAATCCTGCTCAGTAATTGCGTTTTGTACTAGAGGAAAGAGCAATGCAGTTTCCTTGTATCTTCTCATTGGTTGCCTAGCCACTTTAACACGAAAGCTGCCAAAGTAGACATGTTTGACCAAGCGTAATGCGTAGAGACAAACAATTCCTTAGGGCGACTTTAGGAAAATATCGAGATGCAAACACGTCAAGAGCCGAAACTTGACACGAGTAGATATATAAGTGCTAAAACTTCCACAATATATATTTAAGTACTAAAATCAGAGAAGAAAAGAATACTTAGGTGCCAACGGGTGAGAATTTCCAGGCAAATAGCTTAAGTGGCATTTTTCGAGGAGAATTTTAATTAATGTGGCATTTCTTTAAAAAAAAATTATCCAGGTGGTGCTGACATGGCTAGATAAGTCCAAAATGATGTCGTTTTGGCATTTCTTTATTGTTAATCCAACTTTACAACATGCCAATGTTGGCTGGTAATTTTGCACATAACTTTTCCACGACTTTTTAGTATTTGAATGATATATATATATATATATATATATATATATATTTGCTTAATCCAAAATAAAAACGTATATACATACATATATACATGTGCATGTATATACATGTATATACATATATATATACATACATACATATACATATATATATACATGTATATACATATATATGTATATATGTGTATATGTATATACATATATATGTGTGTGTGTGTGTGTAAGTATTACCATATATAAATCCTGCAAAAATGAAAAAGAAAACCGTGCAGAATTTTTCCAAGATCTTTTATAAATGAATATCATTCTTATTTAAAAGAAAAATTCCGAGTGGCTTTTTGGAAAGGGCTCAAAGCCCAATATATATGACTCCCCAACCTTTGAGTATCATAAAAACAATCCAGATAAGCACGTGAATATCTCCTATTGAAAGAACAATGCTATGTCTGTTCATCGTTCCACATTGAGTATGAGTATGCTAATTAGACATGGCTTCATCTGATTTAGTCATAAGATTGTGGCGATTTAGAATGCGAACTTTAAAGTGCACTTACATAAAATGATCATTCTCTCAAGGTGCGCATGGCAACGTTTTTATTCTGGAGAACTATTTCTTTTCAGAAATAGTTTTTTTCTATTCGGAGAACAATTTCTGGGAAAAATAAAGTGTTTTGTAACTAAACAAAATTTCTATTATTAGAATAGAAAAATAATAGAATTACATTTGGTACAATTTATTATTTTTTGTTTTTATTCGTTTTTTCTTCTTGTTTACGGACCACCGATCACCGCCCGCCACCACACAACCGCTGACTACCGCCTTAGGATTGCTGACCGTCGTGGCCGACTGCTGCCACAGGACCACCGCCCACAGCCCACCGGCTGCCGCCACTCCCGGTCATTGACTCTTCCTGTTTAAGTTTTTTTCTTTTTCAAGACAATTTTTTCACGCGTCCAGAAGTGGGAGGGCGAAATATTGACAATTGCCTCATTACACTGGCCCCCTCGGTGTCTTTTTGGCTTCCTTTAGGTGTGAACAGAAGAATTTTTCATGTTATGGGGTTGGTTACTAGGAAAGAGGCCACAGGAGGACGTTCGAAGCACGGGAAACTCTTCTTTCAACTTTTATTCGGAGAAAAGCTGGGGATACTTCTTAAAAGGTTCGGGAAACTACTCTGCTATTGTCCTGACAGACTATATAAACCCCATCATGGCTGGGATTGACAAGCAAAGTCTCCAACCAGTTTGTGAGAGAGAGAGAGAAGCAAATTAGGAAGCAACGAAGAGCTAAGAGCAAGCTAAGAGACATGCCGCCTAGAGTGGAGCAGGCATCCGCCCGGGCTATCAGGCGCTGTGACCCTGGTACTTCTCTTCATTTTTTGTGTTTGCGCTCTACTTTCATTTTTTTTTTTCTTAACCTTAAGTCTTTGTTGTTATTCTTGATAAGTCATGCTTTTTGCTTTTAAACTTTTCAACAAAACTTTGTTTGGCTGTAACGCCATTTTAGAAGATTCAGGTAAGACCTTTCTACATCCATGACTGTTCATGATTGTTAAGTTAGAGCTCACCTTGCCATGAATTTAGTCTCGTTTGCTTCAATCGAATATCTCAAGAAATAGGATACTGATTCTCACTATTTTCATGTGTGAGATACGGATTTCTCAAGAAATATGTTTTCAATTCTCAAGTTTTTCGGGATTCAATACTTCACCTTTAAATTTTGTCTAAAAGACCTAAAGGGGAAGGTCGAATTTATGCCCATAGGGGTGAGCCATTGAATAACCTTCTATCTCCTAGAATACAATCAATTGTGCTCAGATGTTTTTTTTTCTTTTTTGGGCAGAACGTGACGACGAGTTGCCCCGTAGAAATTGTCCACCAATTCATTATGTAGTGGAGATAAATTCGGTTAAAGAATTATTAAATTTGGGCACGTATGAATCCGGTGTTTTTGAAGCTGGGGGCTATAAATGGTGAGTTCTCGAATTTCCCTTTTGTTTCACACAACTCGACGCTTCGTATCATTTGGAACCCCAGTGAACTCAATTAAGAGATATAATGGTCAATCAATTTACAGCTATATTAAATGTTCAATCCGTCCTTTTCAGGAGCCTATGTCTTAAGCCCTGGGGAGATAAAGATGAGGGGAAGGTATATATGTCCTTACATCTGTCAATCGAGGAGTCAAATAAGCTTGGAGACCATGAGGAGGTCTTGGTCGAGTACAAGTTTTTCGTATTCGACAACATTCGCAAGAACTATGTCACCTTCAAAGGTCGATCATCGCGTAATTCATGATCAATGACAATGAAATCACACTCTCGGTAACGTCATCGTAGTTTAGAATTGACAACCAAGTTTATATCAACTTGTGGAATTGTGTGTGCAGAGAAAGGGAAGGAACTGAGGGCATTCAGTAAAGCAAAGACCCAGTGGGGGCTTAAGAAGTTCCTTTCCTGGGAAAGTTTCAACAAACCTGAATATGGATTCCGCAAGGGCGATTATTGCAAATTTGGGGCTGAGGTTATGGTCAGCAAAAGTGAGAGGAAAGAGGAGACCCTCACCATCGTCAAAGACCCGCCTCACAAGAAAACCACTCGCCAGATCCGACCGTTTTCCACATCGACCAATGACCCTCAGTATTCCGACGTCTTTAATCTCGGAAAGAAGAAGCCGTACAGTTTCGTGGAGGGGAAATGGAATTGGCTTTGGTACATTCCCAGAACGAAAAACTTGGCGAGGAAATGGAATTGGCTACTCGCCTCTTGCCTCTTTTTAAATTTAGAGAATAAGTACACGAGAAATCCTAAAATTTGTCGCAAAAATATAATTAAGTCTTAAAACTTTCAAAAAGTGTGATCAAGTCCTTAATCCTACCAAGTTGGTGCAATCGAGTTCTTTCATCAACTTCGTTGAACTTAATAAACGGAAAATACAAATAAATTTTAGAACTTGATTGCATCAATTTAATAAGTTTTAGGACTTGAATGTACTTTTGAAAATTTTAAGATTTAATTGCACTTTTATGATAAGTTTTAAGACTTCATTGTACTTTTTTGAAAGTTTTAGAACTTGATTATACTTTGGTGATTATCGTGTGTAGGAAGTTAAAGGTGTTTCCCCAAAGCAAGGGGGCGCAAAAGGGGAATTATCTGTCCGTTTACTTACAAGCGCAGGGCCTCCCTCCGGGGATCAAAATGTATGTAGAAGCCAAATTGCGGGTGTTGAACAAAAAAGACCCTAAAAACAATAAGGAAAGAACAGGTATTTTTTCTTTTCTTTTTTTTCTGTAACAGCTGTGTGTCTAGATGAGTTTTACTCTTTTATTTTTATTTTATTATTTTTATTTTATTTTTAACGAAATCAATTTTTTACGATGCACACACTTTTACTTATTGTTAATCCAACTTTGCAACATGCAAATGTTGGCTGGTAATTTTGCACATAACTTTTGCACGACTTTTTAGTATTTGAACGATATATATATATATATATATATATATATTTTTTTTTTTTTTTTTCAGTTTGCTTAATCCAAAACAAACGGGCTGACGCATACATATGTAAGTATTACCATATATAAATCCTGCAAAAATACGAAAGAAAACCGTGCAGAATTTTTCCAAGATCTTTTATAAATGAATATCATTATTATTTAAAGGAAAATTTCCGAGTGGCTTTTTGGAAAGGGCTCAAACCTCAATCCATATGACTTCCCAACCTTTGAGTATCACAACAATAATCCAGATAAGCACGTGAATATCTCCTACTGAATGAACAATGCTATGTCTCTTCATCGTTCCGCCTTGAGTATGAATATGCTAATTAGACATGGCTTCGTCTACAATTAAAAAAAAAAGATTAATACCACACAAAACTTTAAACTGATATATCTGTGACAAATTTTTTTCAAATTAATTTTTTGATTACCAAAACCTCTAAACTAGTACACCAGCAACAAATTTAACTTGTTAGCCTCTGTTAAATTTTACTATGGAATTATTGAATTGGATGACATATGATGAGTCCACACAAACATTCATATAAATTTGAGGTAAATTTGTCACATATATTTTAATTTGGGATTTTTTGTGATCCAAAGATTGTTTCGGGCTAAATTTGTCACTTGTATACTAATTTAAAGTTTTTTGTGATGTTAACTTTTTTTTTTTTTTTTTTAAAGAACTAACAAGTATTTCTTTTGGGGCATTGCAGTCAATGGTTGGCTCTCTGCCAACAAATACAACTGCGGTTGCTCAGACTTTATGCCGTGGAAAGATCTCGAGAAACAGAATGGAGGGTTCGTTAACATGAAAGAGAGACAGAAACGGAATGGAGGGTTCGATAACGAGAAAGAACTGGAATTTGAAGTCGAAATCCTCGTCATATCAAATGCTGTGCAGCGTAATAAATCGGTTTGATGACTTTAACTTCAATACTTATTGGGTCAGAATTAACTCCTCGAGAGCAAATGTGTGGACCAAATTGGCATGGACGTTGGTTCCCCGAAACCATGTGAATGTCGTCTTCCTGATTTGGTTTCTTATCTGATTACTAGATGGAGCGTTTGATGCACCCAAAGCTCCAGATTTGAGTATGGAAGATACCTAGTATGTAATTTCTTTGGGGCTTGCTTAGTATATTCCGTGTTTCCGAACTGTGTGTGATCGTAGCTATGCTTATAATAAAATCCTTGCGAGCCATTTTATAGTTTGTCGCGATCTTTCCTCGTGTTGTAGTAGAGCCAAGATGTCTGCATGCGTGCTATCTAACATGTCTGCTCGTAGCTCTCTTTGTGAGTATCCTTTGGAAGGGTGGTAGGGTTCCAACGGTGAGGATCCCTAGGAAAGGGTGGTAAAGGTCGTTCCTTATTGCCACTGACCGTTCACGAGAAGCGCGGTGTTGTGGGGTTAGGTGTAAAACAATTCAATGAGAACTATGAAGAATTTTTGCGGAATATAACAAGTTAAACTTCAACATCAATAGAAACAGTTTAACATAATCAGAAGTGGTGCTGATGAACAGTTACTAATAATCAACAAGTGATGCTAATAATAAAGAGATAGAAGATAACATAATAAGATTTATAGTAGTTCGGTTTTTTCCCAAAACATGTCAATTCTCCAGACCAATAGCTGCAACAAGATTGAAATCCACAAGTAAACATTAAAGCAAATTACAATTAGACTGATAGATCACACTATCATGACACAACCATTATCCTTACACTTGTACACTTGACTATTTATTATTACAACTTAGTAGCACTATAGCAACACAGCTACTATCAATAAAAATAAGGCAAAGAAGTAGTAGTTGGTTTGACCATCATCAGCGTCCGAGCGGCTTCTGTCACTTACCAGTGTTAGAACGGCTCTTGACAGTGGCAAATTTCCCAAACTAGTCAGAGTCTATCTTCAATTTGATTACCTGGTTGATTTAGTGCTATCATAATTATTTTGATAGTATTCTCCAATTTTCAGAGATGCGGTTGTCTTCCCAGAACATGCATCTATTGACTTGTTGCCCATGTTTCGTTGCTAAATGCTTTGAAATGTGGCCGTTATCCGGTCCAGACTTGCATTTTCGCTCCTCTTCCGGATTATCCATCCTTAACGTCTTCCGAATCGGAGTGGTCCTTCTGTTAAACAGCCGGGCTTCCCCACCCGATTCTTGAACCGGGTGTAGTTCGGAAAATGAAATTTGGAGAATTGAAGTTGGACGATTTTTTGTTGGCTCTAGTACAATTCAACAACGAATGCATCAATTGGTTGAATTGCACTCCATCAAATTGAGTGAGAAACCATGTTAGGGGGAAAAAGTCCACTGACAAATTGGTTGATAGACATTGTTCTCAAGGAATTCATGACACCATTAAAGGGAATGATATGAAGTTAATGCTGTCAAACTCCTACGACCTTGGCAACCGACACCATGAGGATTCCCACTTCGATAATAAGAACATCATCATAAAATACCGGAATTAGGATTAATATAAAGTACACCAATGTCACCGTATTTGCAAAAGAAAGTTTAATGGAAAATCTTGAGTCAAGAATCAAATTTATTACCTGCGTACAGTTAGTGTTTATCGAAATAATGTCACATGACTCGTATCTTATTTCCGCTTAGTTAGGATTTTTGGCTTTTTTCTTCTGGAAGCATTCACCTTTTCATTTTTCCACATGAATTCAAGCAATTCGAAGTTAAACTTTTAAGAAAATGGTTGTCTAAAGAAGATCAGAAACATGAAGGCACTAAACGCCTCGCTGGCCTGTTAGAACGCGTTTGGTAATGATTCTATTCTTGGGAATAATTTTTTATCAGAAATGATTTTTTCGGATTTTGTTTCCGAGAACAATTTCTGAGTAAAAAAACTCGCTTGTTGGTAATTGCATAAATTTTTTATTTCCATGATAGAAATACGTTTGGTAGAATTCTTAAATTTTTTGTTTCTTTTAAATTTTTGGTACTTTTATTATATTTTTCTTATTTATCTCTTATTTTTTATTTTTTATTTTTCTTTTCATCTTCTTCTTCCTCCTTTTTGTGGCCGTTCATTGCCCACGACAATGGCTAGCGACCAGCTGGGCGAGATCCGGCGAGCTCGCCAAAGCCTCGTCAGGCCAAGGTGAGGGTCGGCGAGCTTGCGAGAGGCTTGTTGGCCACCGCGAGGCTCAGCGTCGCCAGACCTCGCCCAAGTGACGCGAGGTTGGCCTTGCCCTAGTCTGGCAAGGCCGAGCCTTGCCTTGGCTGGGCGAGCTTAAGCTTACCTAGATCTAGCGAGGCCGAGAGCCACCGTGAGGCTCAGGCTGGTGAGGTCGCTGGCCCTCATCGGTCGATCGTTGGTCCTCATCGGCTAGTCATCGGTCATGGCCGAGGCCGCCAACTGGCCAAAAGGAAGAAGAAGAAAAGGAAAGAAAAGAAAAAAGAAGAGAAAATGAAAAATTAGACTTGATTCTAGAAATTGTTTCCGGAAATAAAAAGCAACTTTTTTTTTTTTACTTATTGATTCTGTTCCAAATCTAATTTCGGGAACAAAAAAAAAAGGAATTGTGTTCCCGGGAACAAAAATTTTACGAAACGGATTTGTATTCTTTTTTTGGTCTCGGGAACAAAAGAACAAAATTAGCTGTTTCTGGGTGCGTTACCAAACGCGCCCTTAGCATCTAAAGAACAAGTAAGATAGTGAGCGAGAGTGATCCTGAATTTTGAAAGATCCCTCTATAACATTAAAGCCAGAAGCTCTTTTTAAACTCACTTTTTTACCCAAACATACTCGCTTGCAGACAAAGACAAATCCCCTGAAGAAAGTTAAAAGATCTTCCCCTTATGGCTCGTGTTCTATATTACTGGAGACTTTAGATGAAAGCCTTCTCTTGGATACTCCTATACTCGAGGCCCACAGGGCTAGTGATTGGGCTGTGGTGGCTTGCCCGAACAAGCCACCGATCGACAAATGAGGATTCTTCGCTGGAACTGTCAGGGATTAGGCAACTCCCTGACAGTTCAAGAACTTAGGGCTTTAGTGGCCCAAGAAAGGCCCAATGTTGTCTTCTTGATGGAGACTAGAAATCAGGAACCTTTTGTTACTAAAATTCAGAGGAGGCTGAATTATCGCAGATGTTTTGTGGTTAATCCTTTAGGTTTAGCAGGGGGAATGGTGATTTTTTGGAGGGATCATATTTCTCTAACGGTTAATGCTCATAGTTCGCACTTTATTGATACTATAGTTTCTGAGGACCGCTGTATATCCCCTATGTGTATCACCTTTCTGCATGCACCAGCGGTTTATTCTCAGAGACAGGTTTTATGGGCAGAGTTAAGGCAACCGAGTCACTTGCACACTCTACCATGGCTGTGTATGGGTGACTTTAATGAAGTGTTACACTACTGGGAGAAGATAGGAAAGAAGCCAGCAGAGCAGTATAGATTACATTCCTTCAGAGAATTATTACATGATTGTGCATTGATGGATATGGAGACAAAGGGTTGCGCCTACACCTGGATGAATCAAAGGAGTGGAGATGCAATAGTTAAAGAAAGGCTTGATCGAGCTCTATGCATTATCGAATGGCGAATGGCCTATGCAGACGATGAGGTTCAAGCTTTACCAGCCCTAGGATCGGATGACAGTCCACTGATACTCACTACGGTACTTAACTCGATAAGAAGGTGAAGAACCTTTACCTTTGAATCTTATTGGCTGCAAGATGCCGACTGCCATAGGGTGTTTTCAGAAGCTTGGTCTTCAACATCACTTGCACACTCTACCATCTCCAAAAAGCTCCAGGCCACCTCTGCAGCTTTGGCCAAATGGAGTAAACAAAGGTTTCAAGCTGGCCATCGCCAAATAGCCCTTCTCCAGCAGCAACTCCAGCAATGTACTAACCAACCTGTTTGCAAATTCAACAAAGATCAGGTTAACTCTTTGAAGGAAAAAATACAGAATATTTGGGTGCAAGAAGAGCACTATTGGGCGATGCGTTCAAGAATTAAATGGATGAGGTGGGGGGGATAAAAACACAAGGTTCTTTCATGCTACAACTATCCAACGACGCAAGAGGAACATAATCAGTATGTTGAAGGATACAAACGACGAATGGATCTGCGAGCCAACTCAGGTGAAAAATAGCACTTTCAACTTCTTTCAGGATCTTTACACCTCAGTGGGACATAGGGATTTTGAACCTGTTTTAGCTCAATGTCCTAGTGTAGTTACAGCATAAATGAATATCCTACTGACAGCTGAACTGACTAGAGAGGAGGTAAAACAAGCTACTTTTCAGTTGGGAGCCACTAATGCCCCAGGTCCGGATGGCTTAAATGGGCTGTTCTATCATCACCACTAGGACATTATACAAGAGGATGTTTTCCAAACAGTGCACAGATTTTTCATAACAGGGGTGCTGCCTATGGAAATAAACCGAACCTCAATATCTCTGATCCCAAAGATTCCAAATCTCGAGAGGTTAGATCAGTTTCGCCCGATTAGTTTATGCAATTTTCTGTATAAAATCATATCCAAAGTTTTAGCCAACCGCCTGAAACAATGCCTACCTCGTTAATTTTCGAAGAACAAAGTGCCTTTGTGGCGTGCGTGCAAATACAAGATAATATTCTCTTAGTTTAGGAAGTACTTCATCAAGTAAAGACTCGAAATATAAAGAAGAAGTTTCAGGCGATCTTGAAATTGGATATGAAAAAAGCCTACGACAGGGTGGAATGGGATTTCTTGGATGCTTACCTCCGCCAAATGGGATTTCATGATCAATGGGTAAAGAGGATTATGCACTGTGTCTCCTCTACTTCTCTCAGTATCAAGCTAAATGGCGAACAGTTACCTTATTTCCATCCGTCTAGGGGACTTTGACAAGGCGACCCTCTATCCTCCTATTTATTTATACTGGTGGCCAATATGCTCTCTACTCTTATTAACCAAGCTGTCAATATGGGCTCTCTCAAGGGCATTAAACTAAACAGGTGGTGTCCCATCTTATCCCATCTCCTTTTTGCTGATGACGCTATCTTTTTCTTGGAGGGTAGAACTAATGAATGTCAAAATCTAGCTAATCTCCTAAACCAGTATTGTCTAGCTACGGGTCAAGAAATCAACCGGAATAAATCTGGTCTGTTCTTGGGGAAACACTACCCACAGCCACTGAAGCTAAACTTGGCCAGCAAACTACGGGTGCCCATTCTAGATAAAACAAGTAAATACCTATGTATGCCTTCTGATTGGGGTTCATCAAAAAATGACATGTTTGCTTGGGTCCTTGAAAGAGTACACTCGAAATTGGAAGGGTGGAAAGAGAATTTCATTTCAAAAGGGGGAAAGGAGATTCTGCTAAAAACAGTGGTTCAACCATTACCGCAGTATGCAATGTCAATATTTAAGGTCCCAGTATCTATATGCAGATCTATCGAACAGAAAATATCCAGGTTTTGGTGAAAAAATAACAACAACAGAGCTGGCATACACTGGAAAAACTGGGATCTACTGAAAGAGAAAAAAGAAAATGGCGGAATGGGTTCCGAGACCTATTTGCGTTCAATAAGGCCCTCCTGGGAAAGCAAGCTTGGCAACTCTTTCAAGATCCATCGTTGTTGTGTAGTCGAGTGTTCAAAGCTCTGTACTTTAACTCAAAGAACTTCTGGCATGCAGATAGGGGGCATAGACCTTCCTGGGGTTAGCTAAGCATCCTGTTAGGTAGAGACTTGATTATAAAACAACTTCAATGGTTAGTGGGTAATGGCAGCTCAATCAAGGTTAGAGAGGATAAATGGTTACCTGTCGGAATCCTTGGCGGCCCCGCAACCAAAAACGAACCCCAGACAGTGGCCGGCTTCATTTGTCCCGAGCAGAATTCCTGGAATGTGGACCTCCTGAATTGCACCTTTGATGAACCCACTGTGCAGCACATACTTAAGTTAAAACTCTAGCCAGCGTCAACAGCAGACAAACTGATCTGGAAAGTGACACAGGATGGCAATTACACAGTCAAGAGCGGATATAACTTCATTAAACAGACAGCTAACCAGAAGTCCCCCCCCCCAAGCCTCTTCTTCGTATCAAACTCCCAAGAATGTTTGGAAACAGATATGGAAAGTGAAAACAGCCCCGAAAATATGCAATTTTCTTTGGTCTATATGCCAAAACGCATTACCAACCAAGGACAATCTCTTCCGACGACGTATTATTGACAACCCAGTTTGTACACTCTGTTCCTCAACCTCCGTAGAAACCACCGAACACTTATTTTTGTTTTGCCCATGGACACAAGGTATATGGAACCATTCCCACGTACAGATCAACATTTTCGCTTACAATACTAACCGGATGGATTCATGGATAGCAGACTTACTCAATCAGAAAAGGGACGTTCCAGCCTTTGAGTACACCGCAGGTCTCCTATGGGAAATTTGGAAGGCTCGGAACCACTTCGTGTTCCGTCACCAACGCTTACTCCCGGATCAGCTTGTCGAAACTGCCTTCGCCTTCGCAAAACTCTAGATCAGCACACAAAAATAGGAATCGACAGGAAACTCTGCTTGGCTGAACCCAAATCGCATCTGGCTTCCTCCACCGCAGGGATCGGTGAAGATAAATGTGGATGGAGCCTTCCCCACAGCAGATCAAAGGGGCACCATAGCTAGCATCACCCGCAATCACACGGGCTGCTTGATCGGAGGTTTCACCCGCACCGTATTTGTGGCATCCCAAAATTCATGGCAATTTCTAGAAGCATTACAGTCTATGAATAGGTGATGGAAGTACCATCAAGTTATATTGTAGCCATTTGATCCATAAATTGCAATGAGATTTTTGGCCAAGCTGTTAATGGATAATTATTTGATAGGAAAGAAAATTCTATCGTTGGCCATGTGTTTTATAAATTGGGATTTATGGATTTATGATTACAAGTTTTATGGCCATATGAATTTATAATTTGATATTTATATAAGAGAGAATTAAGGTAAATTATTAAAAGTAAACATGGACTCAATTAAGAAAATTTTGGGCCATTAAAGTTTGGATTCTAGGCCCAAGAGTGTTGAGCCTAAAGTGGGCCAAAAGGCCGGCCCATGAAGCCCCATTGGGCCGTTGACCAAGCTGGCCCCAAGCCCAGCCGGATGGTGAAGCCCGGCACATTTGGCCCATCAAATTTGCATGGGAAAAATGCCAAGTGGCTAGGAGGATTAGCCAAGTGGCGCCGCATGCAAGCCAATGATGGCTAATCATTGAAGGGAAGAAAAAAAATTAGAGAAGAGAGGAGAGGATTAAGCGAGAAAGGGAGAGAGAGAGAGAGGTTCGCACGAGAGAAAGAGAAAGGGAGAGAGTGGTCGTCCGAGAGAAAGAAAGGAAGAGAGAAAGAGACCGTGCGAGAGGAAGGAGGAGGTCCATTCACCGCCGTTCGTTCGCCGCTTTGCCTGCCGTTTTGTCGCTGTTTTGTGCTTAAATTCGAGGCAAGTAGAGTCCATTTCTCTACCCTTTGCTGGCTGTGATGTGCATGTTGGATGGATGGTGAATGCGGGATGTGGTAGAGGTAAGGAAAATTCGAAGCAATGGGGAGAGATTTGTTGGCCATGCATGCTGTTTTTAGGCAAATCAGTCCGATCCTCCATGAATTCGTGAGCTGCATGCGACTTTGTAGTTGAAATCTCACTATGGTTCCTTGATAAAAGTTGTAGAGGACATCTTGAGGATTAACATACTAAAAATTGAGATGAAATGGACGAGTATTGTTTAGTGAAATGATTTTCCTTTGAAGGAACTAATCTGGAACTTGTTGTGCTGACCCTTGGTGATTTCGTGGACTGTTAAGTAGCCATTTTGATGGAATCTCATTTTGACTCCTTAACTAAAGTGGGAGAGGACTTCGTGAAGTATAACATACCAAAAATTTAGAGGAAATCAACAAGTGGAAGTAGAGGAGATCGTCTTCTTTCGAAGAAGCTAGATCTGGGGAAACGTCGTCTTGACCTAACACGGTTCTGTGATTTTTATAAAATTGTACAGTCGAAATTCGATCTTGTGCCCTTAATGAAAGTCATAGATATTATTTGAAAGGACTAGAGTAAGTTGGTGAAATCGAATTTCTTTGAAAGGACACAATCTGGGAAAAACAGTACCGAATGTAAGAAGAATCAAATTGTCCATAGCTATTTTTTGAGAAAGAATTGGATTCAGATTTCTTCATTAGATATTTACCTCTCGGTGTTAACTACAACTTGGTAAATTTTCAGAATTTTTGGAGTCCATTTGGATATTTAATCGAAATTATTCTTGAAATCGTGTAAACTGTGATGCCGAGAATTGAGAGCTGTGATGCTTGGACCGTATTAATTTGTGAAGTTCTTTTGGCATAATGTTCTTCATGATATATTTACCTCTCAGTGTTAATTACAACTTGGTAAATTTTCAGAATTTTTGGAGTCCATTTGGATATTTAATCGAAATTATGAAATTGATAGCTGTGATGCTTGGACCGTATTAATTTGTGAAGTTCTTTTGGCATAATGTTCTTCATGATATATTTATCAGTGTTAATTACAACTTGGTAAATTTTCAGAATTTTTGGAGTCCATTTGATATTTAATCGAAATTATTCTTGAAAGTAAACTGTGATGAGAATTGAGAGCTGTGATGCTTGGACCGTATTAATTTGTGTGAAGTTATTTTGGCATAATGTTCTTCATGATATATTTACCTCTCAGTGTTAGTTACAACTTGGTAAATTTTCAGAATTTTTGGAGTCCATTTGGATATTTAATCGAAATTATTCTTGAAATCGTGCAAACTGTGATGCCGAGAATTGAGAGCTGTGATGCTTGGACTGTATTAAATTGTGTGAAGTTCTTCTGATATAATGTTCTTCATGAGATATTCACTTTCTGGTGTTGTTTATGACATATCAAAATCTCAAAATTTTTGGAGTTCGTTTGGGTATTTAATCGAAATTTTCTTCAGAACTGAATATGCTGTATCATCCGACCCTTGATGTATTTTCGAAAATGAGAAGAGTTGGTTCTATGTGATGTATTGACATGTGTGATGGTGTATGTTGCATATGTGGTGTCATATGGCATGGTACATAATGTCAAAGGTTGAAATCAACCCTTGTTACCATCACATCATGCATCATGTGGATATTGTGGTGCATATATGAAAAATAAATTATGATGATGAGTATACCGTCGGAGGTGTGAGCCAACGATGCCCCGGGAGTGTCGGGATGCCCGGAGTGTGAGTGCCGGATGCCCGGAGTGTGTGAGCCGGATGTCCTCGGGAGTTTCGAGATGCCCGGAGTGTGGGTGCCGGATGCCCGGAGGTGTGTGCTGGAGGTTCCTCGCGATGCCAGGTTGGGTGCAAGCGATAAAATGAGGGATGCAAATACTGGTCCCTGAAATGAAACATGATGTGATTCAATTGAAAGATAAAATTTAAAATTGAATCATGCGCATGGATGTGTGCATTGGCATGGGATGAGCCTCATGGAAATGCAAGCATGGAATGCATGGTGAAATATGCATGACTAGTTGATGATATATGTACATGTGCCTGGTGGTATATGCACGTTGTGTGGTGATATGCATGACTGTAAGGTGAGGCATGTTCGATAGCATGATTGATGTGCATTATACTTGTGGCATCTTGATTGTGCTGCTTGCTTGCAATGTGTAGATTAATGGATCTTTACTGCTGAGTGGATGAACTCACCCCTTTGGGGATTAACATTTCAGATTAAAAGATGCTTTTGCCGCCAGTTATGCGTGGTACCTTCTACGGTATACCGGTCGACACTGAGGTTGAGTGCGCGGAGCACATCTGCGTTAGTATTCTTGGTTTGATTTTTCTTCGAGTTCGTGTGCTGGTGATGTTTGACGTAGGCTTGGCTGGGGGTCCTGTCGTACAAGAGTTTCTTTCTGTCCACGTTCGACGTGATGGAGTGATGCGTGGGATGTTGCCGCCGCCGCCGCCCGATGCACCGGGTTGGGTGTGATGGCACGCATGACTGGTGGGAGCTGATACTTTTTGGGGTAGCCGACACTTATGGATGGATGGGTTATGCTTTGTTGTAGGGTCGAGTTCTCTTTTGGGTCATAGCCAAGTACAGTTAAACATCTTGGCCTTTTGATGTACCGACCCGAGCTGTCCATCTTAAAAATGTAAATAAAAGTGACTCGGCTTTGTCTTTTCTTTTGATGAGTAGTGGTGTGCATTGCATTATGGTATTTGGAGTATGAGATGGAGAGATTCGTTTATGCTTCCGTCGAAAAGCTGCGCTAAAAATATATATAAAAAAAAATTGTTCCACTTTTACTAGAAAAATAATCCTAATACCAGGCTAGCTATGTAGTAGACAAAGTGACAGATACTTGTGGCGACCCTACCGTTTAGTACCAAGGGGGTGCCACAGTATTCGCTTCCTCTGCTCTAGAAATAGAGATCCAAACATTGATACATACTCTGAAGGATATGCTAAAGCAACACCAGACCGAATCTCACCTGCTGTTGGAGTCTGATAGCCTCACATTAGTAGAAACCGTCAATCGAGCCGTCCGTCGTCGTGGGAGTGTCGTGCCCTCTTTGCCGAAACCGAAGAGCTGATGTGAAGCTTCCGAAACCTCAGGGTTCTCCATTGTCGTCGGGAAGCAAATGCCCTAGCTGACTGGGCCGCCAATGCCCACGGACGAGGGTCCATTTCGCCAACTTGGATTAACTCTCCCCCCCAAATCATGTTAGACATGCTTTGTAATGAAGCCCTAGTGAAGGGTTGTTCCTATTTTCCTACTTGAAGTTTGAATGTTAATATATTATCCTTTCAAACCAAAAAAAAAAAAAAAAAAAAAAACTCACTTTTTTACATTATTGCAAAGTGCCGCTGCACTATTCTGTTATTGGCTCCCTATAAGTTGCGATTACCCATCGGCAAATTTGTCATCGCTCAAAAAGTGCAACTCCATGGCTAACAAATTTCGCAATAAAACTCGTAATTTCTTAGATTCAGATAAAAAATAAAATATTTAAGAAAATTATGAAGAGTTCATGAAACATAGAAAACATCATGCTGATTCCAATGTTGAAAACAACATCGAAATCCAATTTGAGAGTGGACGATACGAGCTGCCAGGAGTTACTGCACTTTAATGGTCGGGAGGGTCTTTTTCAACTTGTTCAAATACTTCCAAAACAAAAGTAGGTGTTGCTATGGGTGAATCTGGTACTTCACTTATTTGTTAATCTTAGTAATTCATGTCTTCTGCTTTTAAACTTTTTAAAACTTTATTTGATCATAAAGATTTCAATTGAGACTGTGTTTCATAAGCTAATATAGCAATTTGTTGGCATTGTCCACTATTTGAAAGAAATCCGCTAAATATTTTGCCCACTGCGAAAGCTTCTGAAGAAAGATCCACCTTTGTAGGGAACAGTGCGAAAGACTCTAAATGTATGTACATATGCGTGCAGGCAGGTGTGCATATAAATTTAACATTATTATAAAATTAGTCTCCAAGTTAGATGTCTACTCTTCAAAATTCCAGATTACTTTTTAAATATGTATCTATCATCAATTTTTAGTAATATTATATGCTATCCTCCTAAGAGCAAATAATGATAAAATGCTAAATTTTTAATTTTGTAGAAAGATCCAATTCTGTCAGGCCATTTTTAATAAGTATTTAGATTTAGTAGTCACTAAGTTGCTCATTGAGATGTTTGCTTGGATTTTGGGTAGAGTAAATTCAAAGTTGGAAGGGTGGAAAAAATAGCTAATTTCCAAGGGCGGTAAGGAAACTCTTATTAAGACAGTAGTACATGCACTCCCGCAGTATACCATGTCTATTTTTAAAATTCTCGTGTCTATTTGTAAGTCCATAGAGCAGAAAATTGCTAGATTCTGGTGGCAACCTCATTGTCGCAAGTCTGGCATTCACTGGAAGAAATGGGACACCCTCAAAAGCAGAAAGGACATGGAAGGACTGGGCTTTGAGATCTCATCAAGTTTAACAAAGCTCTAATGGGAAAACAGGCGTGGTGTCTATTCCAATACCCATCTTCCCTATGGAGCAGACTTTTCAAAGGCCTTTACTTCCATTCTAAGGAATTTTGGCATGCTAACAAAGGAACTAGACTCTCATGGGGATGGCAAAGTTTACTGCTAGGCTGTGACTCAATATTAAATCAACTCTAGTGATAAGTCGGCGATGGACAACGGATCAGAATCCGAGAAGATAAATGGCTTTCTAAAGGAATAGTCGGCGGGCCTACACCTAGAGGAGAACCCGTGAAGGTGGCGGACTTTATTATTCAAGAACAAAATATATGGAATGTACCCCTATTTCGCCTCCGTTTCGATGATCAGACCATCGAGGAAATTCTTACACTTCAGATTCGACCACAATGCACCGTCGACCAACCCATTTGGAAAGGGAGACAAAATGGCATGTATACAGTAAAGAGCGGATACAACTATATCATATCAACATAATACAGTGACACTCATAGCCGTGCATCTTCATCGTATCAAACTCCACGGAAACTGTGGAGCAAGCTCTGGACCATGAAGACCGCCCCCAAACTGCGAATAATTCATGTGGTCCTTATGCCACAATGACTTGTCTACAAAGGAAAATCTATATCACAGGCGAATCATCCCAGACCCGGTCTGTCAACTATGTCAAGCTCAAATCTAAGAATCAACAAAACATATTTTCCTCTTATGTCCTTGGACGCAAGCCATTTGGTCACACCCACAAGTCAAACTCACGATGGCATCACATGAAGTACACATAATAGACGCTTGGCTAGCAGATCTAATCGAGAATAGAGATGTCTTACCTGATCTGGCGACTCTTGCTTCCATTCTGTGGCAGATCTGGAAGGCCCGCAATAACTTTGTCTTCCGCCAGAAACGGCTGGATCCAGAACAGGTGGTGGAGGTGGCTCTCGCAATTGCAAGGACCGCCCGGTGCTGTGATAGGGTGTTGTCGAGATCAGGGCTGCAATCACCAGATCCTGATCTGGTGTGGCGCCCACCGGAGCCGGGAGTTGTGAAAATCAACATAGATGTCCAACGGCAAGCAATGAAGGCGCAGTGGCATGTGTGTGCCATGACTTTTCTGGCCAGCTGATCGACGGCTTCACCAGCAGCATCACGGCTTCCTCGGCACTGTAGGCAGAGGTGCACACACTAAATCTTACTCTTAACTATCTACTGTAGAAAGGGAAGGAACATGAACACCTTTTGCTAGAATCTGATTGCCTGGTGCTCGTGGAAACCGTGCAGAACCCTAGCTCGACACCATGGGAGAGCATAGCTTTATTTGCTGACGATGCGGTGCTTCTCCCCTATTTCCCTAACCTCCAGATACGGCACTGTCGAAGAGAGGCAAACTACATTGCAGACTGGGCCACTAAAGCCCATGGGCATTGTCTCCTTCCATCGAATTGGGTTGTTTCACCTCCCCAACCCCTTATGGGCCTTCTTTGCTCTGAGGCCCTGTACAAGGGTTGTTCTTTTTTGCGAACGTGAATAATATACTCTGTTTTCCAACCAAAAAAAAAAAAAAAATCGTAACTCACGTCCAAAAGCAATTCTCTTTCATTTCAAACATATGGGTGTTTAAGTGATTGTGCATTGTTTACCAAAAAATTTATTTGCACAAGAATATTAGGCACATCAAGTAACGCCTAATTGAGCTCGGATTCATTCAAAATGAAAATAACCTCATCCAAAGAGTAAAAATTATTGAGATTCCATTATATTCCTAGTTAAGATTAAGAAGCAATATTATATAGCCATAGATGTAAAAAGAAGAAATCCCGCAGCGGGCGAATTAGGAGATACATATGTGCATTGAATTTACTTAAAGAAAAGGCAAACTCTATTTTTCAAAATGTTGAAAATGAAAATCATGTCACATGTATGTGAATTTACATGTTAATTATTTGCATGTGGGGGAGGTTTGAGTTGTTTCTTTCTAAATAAAAATAAGATTACGTAAATGCAAGTTTCAAGAAAAAGTAGCACAATCATAAAAATTCTTACGAGATAGCGGCGTGATTTTAATTTATTATTCTTATATATAGGTCATGAATTCGCATAATATCAGTATATTCGTATGCTTATTTGTGTCGTTATAGAAACGTTTCAACGCAATTATAAGGTTCTCATTTGATTGAAAATTGCTGAGAGCAATGTGAATTTGTAGCAGCAATTAGAGTATTTCACAACTCACGTGGGATGAGATATGAAAGGCAAGGCCTACCGTTCATTTCTCTGATCAAGCGGTCATTATTCGGTCAAGAACACATAAACGCTAGGTCGCTCGGTCAAACGGTCAACGAGCGCCACTCTCGGGGTGAGCTCGCTGTATGACGTAACAACCAGTGACGTCACATTCGGTGGGCCCGCCATAGACCTAATGATCACGTGAACCCTCGGTGTCTATGATTCTTGGGAATCTCGGTCAACAAGTCAACGAGTGCCGTCCGGTCAATTTCCCACCTAACTTTCTTTGGTACGCGGTCACGTGCCCCCTCAAATTATTACGCCAAGTAAGTACTGTTTTCCTCCAAGCTATTCCCACACACACAAAAGAAAGAGAAAACTCAAACGCCAACCTAGATCAAACGATAAAAGTGTTTGATGTATACCCTAAAGTTACTATTATTAGGGATTTCAGTGGTACTATTATTATTATTATTTAATTAATGGCAATTACGTATTCATTCATTTGTTCAATTATTTTATATTTACGAATGATTTCATAAGATTAGTTGCAACTAGACCTATTCTTGAGACGTCAAGAATATATGTGACGAGTTCATAGTTAGACTAAATCTTTAAATCGTTCCTGATCGATGGATTATTGAGTGGATATTGAGACTAGTGTGTTCATAACTTCACCATTAAGTATTTGATACTTAAGGGAATAATGAGTCACAAGTCATTAGGTATTGTGATGCCTGAGTTAAGAGCACAAGTGTTTGTATTAGACAAGTTCACTGAATGTTACGCATATGGAACGATTAGCGACATGGAAGCTTTTAGCGTGGTCAATGTTTAATTGTTCACGCTTTGGTCTTGTGTAAATAATCCTTAGACCTAAGGCACAATGTTAACTTGTGTGTCAAACAACTATGGTTCATAGGTGCACGTAATGCCGGGTCGTTGATCCGTTTTTATACTTGATGGTCATAGTTTGTTCATATACGAAGTTACATGTGTGCGCAATATGGAATCTGTCTCCTTGTTACATGCAAAGTATAATAATGATGTCATATGCGATCTAATTATGACACTGCATTGAAATCCTCTATCGGGGTTGTAACTGAGAATAAATTGTTTATGTCTCGAATAAAATGCATGTCAATTAGATTTGTACATATGATCGAATTGGTGACTTGACAAATATTCCATGGTCTTTATCTGATTGAGACATAGTAAGACAGAGGGATTAAATTACACTGTAACCAAAGCTGACAGGTTCATTATGTTCTTAAAACATTCACACTATCTGGGTAGCCATAACGTATTGCTAGATGTTAATCATGGCTTGTAGGACCTAAAGATTAATCGGGACAATTAATTCTTTTGGGAGTACTAATGTGTTAGTACAAGTCTTACTACTAGCTTAGTGATGAACCTAGGGATGTCACACACCATAAACAATTAGGATAATGCGGAACAAGAGAGAAATAATGTTGCAAATGTGTTTGCAATTACTGCAATCGAATTGAGTCGATTTGAAATTAAATTAAATGAGATTTAATTTAATTTAGATTATAGTCACGAGCCTACTTGTATATGATGCACATACATGTCCAAAGTGAATATAATACATCAAGGATACGGCGGATTGTCTCCACGAGATTGCTAGCACGATCATAATGGTGATTATCCGAAAGTTTTCTCTTCCGTTTGACGTTCGTTGTTGGTGTGTCTAAACTAGAGGTCCGACGTTTGTGGGACTCGAACTGAAGAACATCCGAACCAATTCGTTTAAAGCACGCTTCGAGAGGTAATTCGTGTAACTCCCTTTTTATATTCAGATTTTTGGTTAAAACGCACGAACAACGCCTTCGGAGAATTATGTATAAAATATATCATCTTTGTTTCTGCTGCGTTCTTTTGTTAATTTTATCTACACATGATTCATGAAACTCCAACAAAAAGTTGGCAAATCACTTCTGAAAAATGATTGAAAATTTGAATATTCCACACTTTGCCAGGAAAAATAAGCATTACCTCAATTGTGTAGATGATATGCATGTCCGTGAATTCACTTTAGAAACATAAAACAGCTAAAGCAAACATACTTGTTTATTTATTTTAACCCTCAAATATTGACGTGGTTGTTTAGGAGGTCAGAAGATTTCTAACTCAAGAACCGAAGGTGACTTGCTCAAGTTTCATCAATTATGTGCAAGCTACTTTTGGTGAAGGCAGCTTGCACAAGCTAAACACATTCTAAGATCGATAGTTTTTTTTTCTTTTTAGAATACTTCAAGTTTGTAATTTTTAGTTTGGAAATAGAATACCTTTCTCATATACTATATTCATAGTCTCATACTGATTTTGTCATAAGATTGTGGCGATTTAGGATGCGAACTTTAAAGTGCACTTACATAAAAGGATCTCCTCTTAAAATTTGGTGGGCTTGAGACCAATGACATCAAAAGAGTCCATGAGCACCCCCTTCGTGGTGGGTGATGAGCCGCCATAGGCTCAAGGTCCCAATAAACGCTTGGTCTCTATGAATTTTGGGGATCTTGGTCAATCAGTCAACGAGTGCCACTCCCAGTCATTGACTCTTCCTGTTTAAGTCTTTTTCTTTTTCAAGACAATTTTTTCACGCGTCCAGAAGTGGGAGGGCGAAATAATGACAATTGCCTCATTACACCGGCCGCCCAGGTGTCTTTTTGGCTTCCTTCATGTGTGAACAGAATAATTCTTCATGTCATGGAGTTGGTTACTAGGAAAGAGGCCACAAGAGGATGTTCGAAGCACGGGAAACTCTTCTTTCAACTTTTATTCGGAGAAAAGTCGAGGATACTTCTTAAAAGGTTCAGGAAACTACTCTGTTATTGTCCTGACGGACTCTATATAAACTCCATCATGGTTGGGATTGACGAGCAATGTCACGCCCCGAACCTCGAGCGCACGCACATCCCTCGGTGGTCGATCGAATTGCGACGTTCCCAAGACGCGTTGCCGACCCATTCATTTTATTGCACAGGCGGAAGCAAAATAAACAATCTCCAGACAACAAACAAAAATGGGATAGAAAAGCAGGGCAACCAAATTTCACAAACACACTTTTATAAACAAATTGAGTCATATACAAAAAGAGTCTAACTCAAAAAGGGCCGTTGAGCTATCTAAACTCCTGGCTCTACAACCATAGGCTTCGGGTCCACCACGACACCATCAGGAATGTCAAGATCCATCGGGTGAGCTGCTTCCCACTCCTCGGTCCCAACGGGAGGCCCGTCGAAACCTAGCAAGGGACCCTCCCGACTCCCTTGAGGAAAGCCAATGAACCATGCTATGAATCGGTGAGGTACCAACTGAGGTTGGTCCTCATCGACCCATATCACTGACTCAACTAGCTCTGGGTCAAGGTGGTCTTGGGAATAGGGAAGAAGGTGTGCTCAAAATCCATCACCTGCGGGACCTCATATTGTATATGTCGTACCTTCATCTAGGGACCTGAAAATTGTAAGCCACAACGAGGTGAGACAATGTCTCAGCGAGTCTACACCCTAAACCCCGATTAGGAAGATAATACACCTAGAGGCAGCCTTTACACTCATCAAACGAGACTTACCTCGCCTCTCGCCTCAGCACCTCCCTTCACATTAGTGCAACTCTTATAACATATGCACACAGTCAATGTATTCGATAATTGAAACGCTTCACTTTCCACATATCAATCAATCACATGGGTCTCGATTATAAGGCCAAATCGTTATGACACGTCCTATTCCGTGCTACACAATTTTGTCCCATAATTAGACGCGGTCAAATCACTTATTCAGGCGTTCCAATTAGTTACGACCCAACGGCCACGGCCGACTCAACCGTCAGTGGTCATCCGGCATAGCCGGGCGTCGTCTCACCCCATCGAGCACGGCAACGTCTACCTCTAGATGGCATTCTCGAAGGAGCATCGGCCTAGCCTCCACTGCGACCGGCATCCGTTGACATGGGGCATTCCCAAAGGAGCATCGTCTAGCATAAAAGCTCATGACGGGTTTCGATAACGATTCCATGCATATCCAATCCCAGCCAAGGATATCGTGCTTTGCACCCAAATGCCTCAATTTAAATAATGTGCTTGGCCTATTTTCTTCATACTGAAATCACCCGGTAAAATAAATGTGCGTGGACATACGATCAAATCGAACCATAAAGCGTGATATCCCATCATTTTAAAATTCCACGACTTTATATGGTATAAAAAACATTTTCAGCGTCAAAAACCAACACCCGATATTTTTCTAATTAAATACCAAAATTCCATATTTTTGAAACAATAAATCAAAAATCATCAATCAGCATCCAATTGCACAATTTAACACTCAATTGCACAAATGAATTACACCATGACAATCAGCACGAAATTCTAACGACCGGCTATCCCGGTATAATTTACGGAAAATAATAAATAATTAAATAAATTACAAATAAATAAATAAATTGCAAACTAATTAAATTAAACTACCAATTAATCTATTTATACTAATCTAACCACCTAATAACTAATTAACTAACCTGCTAATCTAACTAATTTAATATAACCACCTAATCACTAATTAACTAACCTACTAATCTAACTAATTTAATCTAACCACGTAATCACTAATTAACTAATCTACTAACGTAAGTAAATAAATAATTACCACTAATTGAACTAACTAACCCCATAATCTCTAATTAAGCTACTAATCCACCTTTAAGCATAATTAGTTGTCATGCCCCGAACCTCGAGCGCACACATATCCCTCGGTGGTCGACTAAATTGTAACATTCCCAGGACGCGTCGCCGATCCAAACGATTCATGCACATGTGAAAGCGAAATAAACAATCCCCAAACAACAATCAATCATGGGATAGAAAAGTAGGACAACAAATTTCACAAACCCACTTGTAAACACACCTGGTTTATACACAGAAGCTCTGACTCAAAAAAGAAACCTCTAGGCCATCTACACTCTGGACCCTTTAGCCTCGGGCTCTGAATACTCCACACTACTGCCTTGAAATTGGTAACCCATGACGGAGTGAGATAAAAATCTCAGAGAGTTTACACCGTAAACCTCGATTAGGAAGATAATACACCTAGAGGCAGCCTATACACACATCATAGAGGACTTATCTCGCCTCGACTCCTCCCTGCACGTTAGTACAGCTCATATAACATAAGCATACAGTAAATACACCCAATAACTGGAATGCTTCACTTTAATGAACCAATCAATTATAGGGGTCTCGATTATAAGGTCAAATTGTTATGACACGTCCCATCCGTGCCACACAATTTTGTCCTATAATCAGGCGTGGTCAAATCACTCATTCAGGCATTCCAATTAGTTACGGCCCCACGGGCACGGCCAACTCAACAGTCAGCGATCTTTTAGCATAACCGGGCATCATCCCGCTTCGTCGGGCACGACAATGTCTACCTCTCGACGCATTCCACATAGGAGCATCGGTCCAGCCTCCACTGCGATCGGCATCCGTTGTCAGGGGCATTCCACATAGGACCATCATCCACCCGACGCACATCGGGTGACGGGTTCTCATAACATTCATGCACGCATCCAATCCCGACCAAGGATATTGTGCTTTGTACTCAAATGTCTCAATTAAGATAATATGCTTGGCCTATTTTCTTCGTATTAAAAACACTCAGTAAAATAATCGTGTGTGGGTACACGGTAAGATCGAACCATAAAAATTGATATCATTCCTTTTAAAATTCCACTATTTGATATAGTACTTAAAAACATTTTCGGTGTCAAAACCCAACCCCGGTATTTTCTAATTAACTACCAAAATTTCACAATTTTGAAATAATAAATCAAAAATCACAATTACTACTCAATTGCACAAATGATCACTCAATTGCGTAAACTAATTACACCACGACAATCAAAACGAAATTCTAACGATATCCCGGTATAATTTACAGAAAATGATAAATAATTAAATAAATTGCAAAATATTGAAATTAAAGTGCTAAATTAAATTAACGCTAACCAGGCTAATTACTTGAACTAACTAATTAATCTAACAATTCTAACTAATTTAATCTAATTACACTAATTATATAATCTAACTAATTCCTAATTAAATCCACCTAACTATTCTAGTTGAACTAACTAAATACTTACTCAAACTAAATCATCCTAAGCTTAATTAATTTAACTAACCCACTAATTAGCCCACTAATCCATTTCTAAGTGTAATTAGCCTACTAATTAGGGATTAGAACGTACATTCACCGGTTTAACACGAAAATAGGTTCATAGCAACGGCAGCCGAAACTCGGGCCTAGGCGACGCCAAAGGAAGTTTGGATTGGGCTAAAAACGGCCCAACACAATCTGTAGCTGGGCTGCTCGATTTTGGATTTGGGAGCTGGTCACGTGGTGAAATTGCTGGGGCGGTGGAGGCGCTGGAGTTGGGGTTGGCAGGTGGCATCGTTGTTGGTGGTGGGCTGAAGATGGGCTACTGGTGGACTTCGAATGGGCTGGCCGTGAAGGAAACGGGCGAGGGAAATGCGTTGACGAGGGGGATATTTCGCTGGGTTTGACTGGAGTCGCTGGTGGAGGGTTTCTCGTGGACGTGTGACAGCGAAATGGAGGATCGGTGGAGATGGGCGTTGGGCTTGCGGAGTTAACGTTGGGGGCTTCGCTGGCGTAAGGGGAAGAGGGGTTGAAACGATGGAGGCGTGTGGCAAAGTTGACGCTGGATGGAGCTGCTGGGTTTGACTCGCTGGGGTGGAGACACGAGGAGAAGTTAGGATGATCGGTGGGAGCTGGGGTAGGGGAAAGGGAGCTGGCACGCGGCAAGGGCAAAGGGGAAAGTGGGCTGGTGAAGATGTGTGAGATGGAGAGGAAAAGCAATTGTGAAGGAGGGAAAATGAAATGAAAGCAGAAGCCGCGGAGGGGGAGGAGTCGATCGCCAAGCATACGCGGGAAGCTAAAGAAGAAGGTGGGGGAAGAACCTTGAAAGTCAAGGAGAAAAATCTAAAGCACTTGAGTGCTTTTCCCCCTTATCTTCAGCCAAGTGGAGCCAACAATATCAATTGGTCACCTAAGGCCAAATTCAACACCAACCTACACCAATTGAGGCCAAATTGAAGACCAAAATATAACATCCCCTCTAGCCTACGAATTTGCTGACTTCTCACTTCAATATCTTCACAATTCACTCCAAATTAGCGGTCAAATTTGTTGAGGAGGGTGCCCAAGCCAATTTCCACACTTGTCTTCACAAACTAGTCCTTTCGGAAGGCCAAAAATCCCCTTGAAAATGGCCAATCGAATTTCCTTTCTTTTCCGAATTGTCCGAAGTTGATTTTTCGTAAAATCACGGGCCCGTCGTAAATTTCTCGAAAGATGAGAGGACGTTCCTAAAATAAATCGTGACATGACATAACTTTCAATTTTTGAAATCGCGTTCAATTTCGTGGTTAATTTCGACTAGACGCGATTTTAGCATGACCTAGCCTACCGGGTAGCTTTTAAGATTTTTAGCGCATTTGACCCGTGGTGGATTATTTTCGAGCTACATTGTACATCTTCGACTCATAGGCAGCTCTCGGTTGTTGTGAAAATCTTAAGGTTTCAAATATGGGCACATGGTACAGAAATGATAGAAAAATCGGTTTAGTGCCGTTCAACGAGAATTTTTGCAATTAAGTGAAATCACCCACACTTTAATCACGGAAAAGAACCTTTCAAGTGCCATAACTTGGCAGAAAGGGACACTTAAGTGCCATAACTTACAAAAGGTACACTTAAGTGCCACATTTTAAGAAAAGTGGGACACCCGAGTGCCATCTCCGGTGAAGTTGGCCGGATATCATACGTGGCATTAAAATATTAATATTTCTTGCCGATGTGTCTCGCGGAGAGCCGAGTCACTCGAATTCACCCCAAACGACGTCGTTTTGGTATAATTTGAATTTTATATAATATAAAAATTATTTAAATTAAATTAGAAATAAATTTATTTAAAAAATTAATTTAAAAAAAAAATTTAAAAAATTTAAAAAACTTTAAAAAATTAAAAAATTTATAAAAATTTACAAAAATTTAAAAGATTTACAAAAAATTTAAAAAATTTACAAAAATTTAAAAGATTTACAAAAAATTTCAGCACTCAGCCACCTCCGTTTTTTAAATTTTTTTTAAAATTTTAAATTTTTTAAATGTATTTTTAAATGTTTTAAATAAATTTAGTTTTAAATTTAATATAATTAATTTTTATACTAAATTTTTTACCACGTCAGCACCAAAACGACGTCGTTTCGGGTGTTGGCCAGAATAGAGCCCTTAAATCAGCCAAAACGACGTTGTTTTCGCATAATTTGAATTTTAATATAATATAAAATTAATTAAATTAAATTTAAAAAAATAATAATAATTTATATTTATTTAAAAAAAAAGGAGGAGGAGGAGGAGGAAGGCAGTGGCCGAGGCGAGCCCTTGCCGCCGCCACCTCCCCGCCGTCGTCGGAAGGTGGGGAGGGTTGGCCGGGGCCGCCTCCTTTTAAAAAAAAAAAATTTCTAAATTTTTTTTTAATTTTTTTAATTTTTTAATTTTTTTTAAATTTTCTAAATTTTTTAAAATTTTCTAAATTTTTTTAAAATTTTAAAATTTTTTAAATTTTTAAAAAATTTAAATTTTTTTTAATTTTTCTAATATTTTTAGTATTTAAAAAAAAAAAATTTAGTTTTAAATTAAATTAAATTAATTTTTATATTAATTTTTTTACCACGTCGCACTAAAACGACACCGTTTTGCACTCGCTTCGCCGGAAAATTGACACGTCAGCGTTTTGGCCGGATTAGCACTCAAGTGATCCATTTTGCGCCGATTTTGGCACTTAAGTATACCTTTCGTAAGTTATGGCACTTAAGTGTCCATTTTTGCTAAGTTATGGCACTCTAGGGCCCGCGTGTCCTTTAATCACATGCCTCTGTCGAACTGATCTATCTCCGGTCTCTAATCGATTTTGACGGTGTCACATTGACCCTTGCAGATTAGCACAGTTGAGCAGTCAGTTTCTGGTCAAATTCTCAAGTCTGTCGCGTTTAGATTCCTTAACGGCTTTACCTGATAAACTAGTTATCTCGTGAGTGGCCAACTCAGAGAAAAATGCCATGGGCACGTCGATGAAAAGCTCATTTCATTTCATTGAAAACAAGGTTGAAAATCAGGATATCACATTAGCACCGTAATTAGAGTTTAGGACATAAACTCATCGGTTTAGCAAACTAATGAGTTCACGGCGATAGCGATGAGAAGGCGAGTGAGACTCGGGCCTACGGGACGCCAAGGGAGGTCCGGAAAGGCCCGAAAACAACCAATTAAGCTCACTACTCGAGCTGGCTTTTGTTCGATCCTAGACTGAGCTGGCTCGGCTGGTTGAGGCGGAGCTGCCACGCGAAGGCTAGAGGTGGCGAGGTGGTTGGATGGACAGGCCAGGCGGACACAAGGGACTGGCAGCCGAGCAGGGACGGCGTCCAGGCGTCATAGCTCGTGGGATGTGACGGACGCGAGGCAGACACGGCTCGGGCGTGGAGACGGCGCGCAAGCGGCTTGCGGTTGAGGGATGCAGCAGGGACGACCGGCGGGCGATGCTAGGCTCGAACGGTTGATGCTAGGCTCGAATGGCTTGAGAGAGAGGCTGGAGGCTTCGGTTCAGGGATGGTGGCCAGTTTGCTGCTCTGGAAATGGTGTTTGAAGCAAGAAGGGAGAAGAAGAAGCTGAAGAGGAAGAGCTGCTGCTGGCTTGGGGGACAAGGGGCCACAAAAGTCTTGCCAAAATATCCAAACTCATCATCACTTGGCCCCCAAAGTCCACAGCCATGACCAGCTGCCATTTCCCCTCCAAATCTTCTCCAACAAGCCAATGAGGGAGTCCAAATGTTGCAGTCTCCCATGGCCTACGAATTTCATGCTTTCCAACTTCAATTTTTCACAATCTCTCCAATTAACCTCAATTCAATGGCGAATAATGCCAAGGTAGGAGCCCACACCAAATTCTTACATTCTCATCACCATTTGATCCAACTTGGAGGCCAAAATTTCACACAAAAACGGCCCTCCGAATTTCCCGGTTCAAAATCGCCAAATTTTGATTTTTTGCCGAAAATTCCGACTTGCTAAAATTTCTTCGAAGGATGAGTCGACATTCTTAAAATAAATCGTGACACGCCATAACTTTCGATTCTTGAAACTGGGTTCAATTTCGTGGTTAATTTTAGTTGGACGCGATTTTAGCGTGACCTAACATATCAGGTAGCTTTTAGGAATTTTTAACGCATTTGACCCGTGGTCGATTATTTTCAATCCACATTGTGCATCTCCGACTCATAGGTGACTCTCGGTTGTCATGAAAATCTCAAGGTTTCAATTACGGGCACTAGGTACAGAATTGACAGAAAAATCGGTTTAATGCCGTTTGACACGAATTTTGCAATTAGGTAGAATCACCCATACTTTAATTACATGCCTCTATCGAGTCGACCTATCTCTGGTCTTTAATCGATTTTAACGGTGCCGTATTGACCCTTGGAGATTAGCACGGTCGAGTAGTCCTGTCACGCGTCGAACCTCGAGCGCGCGCACATCCCTCGGTGGTCAATAAAATTGCGACGTCCTAAGATGCATCGCCGACTCTTTCGTTTTATTGCACATGTGGAAGAGAAATAAAAACCCCTGACAGCAAACAACATGGGATAGAAGAGCAGGACAACAAATTCATAAACAAAACACACTTGTTTAAACAAACCAGGTTATATACAATACTAGTCTGTCTACCAAAAAGATCGTTTCTAAAAAAGAAGTTGTCCTACAACCCACTAGTCGGACATATTCGCCGATCCTTCAAACTCCACCTCCAGAGGCTTCGGGGGCTTCGAGTCCTCCACAGCTCCATCAGGAGGGTCAGCTGCACTCTCGCCTTGAACGGCGTTGACCGCAACGACGAGGATATTAAATCCTTGAAGGGGATATACCCTATACCCATTGAGTCCATGGCAAAACCATGCCTTGAATCGATGAGGTACTCTCTGAGGTAGGCCCTCATCGACCCACACAGTGGTAACAACCAGCTCATAAACCCAATGACTCCCGGGGACAGGGACGTCTATGCTCTTTGCTCAGTAACATCCCGAGGCGGACCAAAACGTTCCGGAGGGACCGCCATCTAAGGACCTGAAATGATTGAGCCCACGACGGGGTGAGACAATGTCATAGTAAGTTTACCTCCTAAACCCCGACTAGGAAGGAAATACGCATAGAGGCGACCTAGCCATACAACCACACAACCACATAGACTTACCTCGTCTCAGATCCTTCATGCACGTCAGCACAGTTCATATATTTAACCATATGCAGTAATAATACTCAATCAATTGGAACGCCACATCTCAAATCACAAACAACCACAGGGGTCCCGATTATAAGGCCAAATCGTTATGACACGTCCCATACCATACCACACAATTTTGTCCCATAATAAGGCGCGGTTAAACCACTCATTCATGCGTTCCAATTTTATCACGGCCCAACGGGCTTGGCCTACTCGACGTTCGGTAGTCTTCTGGAATAACCAAGCATCATCTCACCTCATTGAGCATGACAACGTCTACACGAGACGGCAATCTCGAAGGAGCATTGGTCCAGAATCTACTGCGGTCGGCATCCCATATAGGGGCAATGTCCACCCGACTCATATTGTGGACGGGTTCTCATAAAATTTTCGCGAATGATTTCCTTCGCAAGGGTTTGTGTCGAGCTTCAATTTAATCAGCCGAGGGTGTCTTCGGCCAAGGTGAGAGTGAATGGAGTGGTTCGGTCAATCGCTATTGAGTATGAATGGAAACCAATGGAATGCTTGAATTGTGGCTCGTTTGGACACATATGTGCGGTCTCCGCAGCTGGTTCGAAGCCGGTGCAGGGCTAGCAGCAGGCTCGAGCCATTCCCACCCCACCTATGGAGGCCCCCCCCGATTCATATAGGGACAACGTCCACCCGATTCATATTGTGGACAGGTTCTCACAAAATTTTCGTGAATGATTTCCTTTGCAAGGGTTTGTGTCGAGCTCCAATTCAATCAGCTGAGGGTGTCTTCGGCCAAGGTGAGAGTGAATGGAGTGGTTTGGTCAATCGCTATTGAGTATGAATGTAAACCAGCGGAATGCTTGAAGTGTGGCTCGTTTGAACACACATGTGCGGTCTCCTCAGCTGGTCCGAAGTCAGTGCAGGGCTAGCAGTAGGCTTGGGCCATTCCCACCCCACCCATGGAGGGTGGGGTGGGAATGGATAGAAGAGCAGGACAACGACTTCCTAAACAAAACAAAACACGCTTGTTTAAACAAATTCATAAACAAAACACACTTGTTTAAACAAACCAAGTTATATACATTACTAGTCTGTCTACCAAAAAGATCGTTTCTAAAAAAGAAGATGTCCTACGACTCACTAGTCGGACATATTCGCCCATCCTTCGAACTCCACCTCCCGAGGCTCGGGGACTTCGAGTCGTCCACACTCCATCGGGGGGGGTCGGTTGCACTCTCACCTTGAACGGCATTGACCGCAACGGCGGGGATATCAAATCCTGAAGGGGATATACCCTATACCCATTGAGTCCATGGTGAAACCATGCCTTGAATCGATGAGGTACTCTTCGAGGTAGGTTCTCATCGACCCACACAAAGTGGTAACAACCAGCTCATAAACCCAATGACTCCCGGGGACAGGGACGTCTATGCTCTTTGCTCGGTAACAACCCGAGGCTGACCAAAACGTTCCGGAGGGACCGTCATCTAAGGACTTGAAAAGATTGAGCCCACGACGGGGTGAGGCAATGTCTTAGCAAGTTTACCTCCTAAACCCCGACTAGGAAGGAAATACGCCTAGAGGCGACCTAGCCATACAACCACACAACCACAGAGACTTACCTCGTCTCAGATCCTTCATGCACGTTAGCACAGTTCATATACTTAACCATATGCAATAATAATACTCAATCAATTGGAATGCCACATCTCAAATCACAAACAACCACAGGGGTCCCGATTATAAGGCCAAATCGTTATGACACGTCCCATACCATGCCACACAATTTTGTCCCATAATAAGGCGCGGTTAAACCACTCATTCATGCGTTCCAATTTTATCACGGCCCAACGGGCTTGGCCTACTCGACGTTCGGTAGTCTTTTGGAATAACCAAGCATCATCTCACCTCATTGAGCATGACAACGTCTACACGAGACGGCAATCTCGAAGGAGCATTGGTCCGAATCTATCTGCGTCGGCATCCCATATAGGGGCAATGTCCACCCGACTCATATTGTGGACGGGTTCTCATAAAATTTTCGCGAATGATTTCCTTCGCAAGGGTTTGTGTCGAGCTTCAATTTAATCATCCGAGGGTGTCTTCGGCCAAGGTGAGAGTGAATGGAGTGGTTCGGTCAATCGCTATTGAGTATGAATGGAAACCAATGGAATGCTTGAATTGTGGCTCATTTGGACACATATGTGCGGTCTCCGCAGCTGGTTCGAAGCCGGTGCAGGGCTAGTAGTAGGCTTGAGCCATTCCCACCCCACCCGTGGAGCCCCCCCCGATTCATATAGGGACAACGTCCACACGATTCATATTGTGGACGGGTTCTCATAAAATTTTCGCGAATGATTTCTTTTGCAAGGGTTTGTGTCGAGCTCCAATTCAATCAGCTGAGGGTGTCTTCGGCCAAGGTGAGAGTGAATGGAGTGGTTTGGTCAATCGCTATTGAGTATAAATGTAAACCAGCGGAATGCTTGAAGTGTGGCTCGTTTGAACACACATGTGCGGTCTCCTCAACTGGTCCGAAGTCAGTGCAGGGCTAGCAGTAGGCTCGGGCCATTCCCACCCCACCCGTGGAGGGTGGGGTGGGAATGGATAGAAGAGCAGGACAACAACTTCCTAAACAAAACAAAACACGCTTGTTTAAACAAATTCATAAACAAAACACACTTGTTTAAACAAACCAAGTTATATACATTACTAGTCTGTCTACCAAAAAGATCGTTTCTAAAAAAGAAGATGTCCTACGACTCACTAGTCGGACATATTCGCCCATCCTTCGAACTCCACCTCCAGAGGCTCCGGGGACTTTAGGTCGTCCACACTCCATCAGGGGGGTCAGTTGCACTCTCACCTTGAACGGCATTGACCGCAACGGCGGGGATATCAAATCCCTGAAGGGGACGTACCCTATACCCATTGAGTCCATGGTGAAACCATGCCTTGAATCGATGAGGTACCTTCTGAGGTAGCTTCTCATCGACCCACACAGTGGTAACAACCAGCTCATAAACCCAATGACTCCCGGGGACAGGGACGTCTATGCTCTTTGCTCGGTAACAGCCCGAGGCTGACCAAAACATTCCGGAGTGACCGTCATCTAAAGACTTGAAAAGATTGAGCCCACGACGGGGTGAGACAATGTCTTAGCAAGTTTACCTCCTAAACCCCGACTAGGAAGGAAATACGCCTAGAGGCGACCTAGCCATACAACCACACAACCACAGAGACTTACCTCGTCTCAGATCCTTCATGCATGTTAGCACAGTTCATATACTTAACCATATGCAATAATAATACTCAATCAATTGGAATGCCACATCTCAAATCACAAACAACCACATGGGTCCCGATTATAAGGCCAAATCGTTATGACACGTCCCATACCATGCCACACAATTTTGTCCCATAATAAGGCGCGGTTAAACCACTCATTCATGTGTTCCAATTTTATCACGGCCCAACGGGCTTGGCCTACTCGACGTTCGGTAGTCTCCTGGCATAATCAAGCATCATCTCACCTCATTGAGCATGGCAATGTCTGCACGAGACAGCAATCCCGAAGAAGCATCGGTCCAGAATCTACTGCAACAGACATCCCATATAGGGGCAACGTCCACCCAACTCATATTGTGGACGGGTTCTCATAAAATTTTTGCGAATGATTGCCTTCGCAAGGGTTTGTGTCAAGCTCCAATTCAATTAGCCGAGGGTGTCTTTGACCAAGGTGAGAGTGAATGGAGTGGTTCGGTCAATCGCTATTGAGTATGAATGGAAACCAGTGGAATGCTTGAACTGTGGCTCGTTTGGACACACATGTGCAATTTCCTCAGCTGGTTCGAAGCTGGGGCAGGGCTAGCAGCAGGCTCGGGCCATTCCTCCCCCCCCCCTCGCGAGCCTACTCTGGCAATGGTGGAAGACACTAGCGAGTCTGATTTGGGATGGAAACAGGTGAGGGGAAAGAAGAAGAAATCCCCCCTCCCCCTCCTAAGGGGACGGTCTTGGCCCATCCGGTCAGTTTCGGTGAGGAGGGGTGCTCCCTCAAGCAAAAAGCTGTAGTCAAGAGTATGCCCTCAACCTCAACCCGCAAGGCTGATAGTGGGCTCTAGATCCTCATCAAGGTGGATGCCGCTGGCTCTACTACGGAGGAAGATCCCATCAGCCCTCTTGATCCCTCGGCAGCAGACCCAGTCAACCCCGGCGAGGAGTCAGACGGATCGGCCAACCTACTCGGTAGCTCAGACGATGACCTTATGTATCCTTGTCCGTCCCCGAAGGCTCCTTCGCCTAGGAGGAGCGAGGAGACTATCCAAGACAAGCTCTTGGCTCTTTCCCCAACCCCGCCTCCTCCCTCGGCTCGTGTGGCTCCTCCTCCAAGCCGGCGCAAGCCTCTGAAAAGGAGGTAACCCTTCTTTCCTCCTCTTCTTGTACATATGTATATAGGTTGCTGGAATATTATAGGCCTTGTTGGCCATTCTAGGCACGCGGAGGTCTGTAACCTTGTTTTATTGAACCACTTGTTTTGTATTGGTTTGTCGGAAACGAATGTGCCACAGAATCTCTTCAATTCCAATTCGGGGGGACTGATCAGGGATTGATGTTGGCTTGCAAACTACGAATTCTCCCCAAGGGGCAGAATTTGGGTTGGTTGGGATCCTTTAAGGGTTAAGTTCGAAGCCTTCTTTATTACTAAGTAGGCGGTTCATGGAAACTTTGAGTGCCTGGATTATGGGGTGACTTGTTGTATCTCTTTCGTTTATGGGAATCACTCCTTTTCGCTTCAGAGACCTCTGTGGGAGGACATCATCTTCAGAAGCATTCATCTTCAGGACTCTCCCTGGCTTGTCTTATGGGATTTCAATACTATTAAGGATCCGATGGACCGTATCGGTGGCTCTAAAGATTGGATCCCTTGCTTTGATGAGTTTGGGCAGTGCTTGGAGCAAGCTGAGTTGGAAGATCTGAGGTTTATTGGTTTTACATACACTTGGAGTATGTCCTCGAGGCCTTCTAGGAAGGCAAGGAAGATCGAGAGGGTTCTTGTGAACGTTAAGTGGAGTCTAGATTTCTCTTACTCGGAAGCCTCCTTCCTGGCGTCGGGAATCTCGGATCACTCACCTATGGTGGTTAAGGTGCTTAGCTCGACTCTTCGGAGGAAGCCTTTTAAGTTCTTCGACTTCTGGATGAAATACCTGGAGTTCAACGTGATTGTTTCGCAAGTTTGGGATGCTCCGGGGGTTGGAGTCCCTATGTATATGCTTGTTTGTAAACTCAAAGCTCTTAAATGCCGGCTCAAGCAGCTTAACAAAGATTCTTTCTCTAATATCTCTGCTAGAACTCTTGATGCGAGGAAAGCCTTGGAGACCACTCAGGCAAGCTTGCAGCAGAATCCCTTTTCTGTTGACCTTGCTGAGATGGAAAATGACCAAAGGCGTATCTTTGCAGAGTTGCGGTCCTTGGAGGAGTCTTTCTTCAGGCAGAAGTCCAGGGTCAGATGACTTAGGGAGGGATACCGCAACACTAAGTTCTTCCACCAGTGTGTCAATAGAAGACATTTGAGAAATAGAATCCTATCTGTCCTCAATACTTCGAGGAACCAGGTGACTGAGCCACGGTTGGTGCAGCATCACTTTGTGGAGTTTTTTGAAGACCTACTAGCACCGCAAAAGGAGTTGGTCAGGCCTTCGCTTGAGGAATTGAGGGAGGTCATTTAGGGTGCGTTTGGTAATGTTTCTGTTCAAAAATTGTTCTAGGGAATATAAATAGAAAAAACTATTTCTGTACCGAGGAACAATTTTTGACCAGAAAAATGCATTTGGTACACTTGTTCCGGGAATAAAAAAGGAACAGAAACACGTTTGGTAAATTTGTGTTCTTTTTTAGTTTCTTTTAATTTTTTAATATTTTTATTTTATTTTTCCTTTTTTCTTTCTTTTTTCTTTCTTTTTTTCTACTTTTGGCCGGTCGCCGCCTCGTCCATGGCCGCGATCGGTCGACGAGGCTCGACGAGGCTCGGCGAGGCCGGGGGCCTGCGACGCTCCGGCGAGGTCACCGGCCCTCGACGGCGTCGCCAGCCCTCGACGGCCGGTCGCTGGTCATGGCCGAGGCCAGCGACCGGCCAAAGAAAAAAGAAGAAGAAAAGAAAGAAGAGAGAGAAAAATTGTTTCTCAAAATTGTTCCGAAACAAGAAACAAGTTTTTTTTGTTGCTTGTTTTGTTTCAAATTTGTTCCGGGAACAAAAAAATAGATTTGAAACAAAAACACAAACAAATGCGTTTATGATCTTTTTTTGTTCCCTGGAACAAAAAAACACAAATTGTGTTCATGAACAGAAATAAAGAACACAAACAAACACACCCTTAGCATCCACTCTCAGATGATCATGCTGCGCTCCTCGCTAGGCCGGTCACAGAGTTGGAGGTCAGGGACACTCTCATCTCTTTGCCCAGGGGAAAGGCACTTGGACCGGACGGCTTCACAGTGAAGTTCTTTAAGGAAAACTGGGAGACTGTTGGTCCCTTGGTCACGGCTGCAATGATGGATTTTTTCACTTCCGGAAAACTCTTAAGGGAGATTAACAATAACATCTTGGTGATGATTCCTAAAGTGCTGAACGCCACTTCTGTGGAGGATTATAGGCCTATCGCCTATTGTAACACTATCTACAAATGTATTACAAAGGTGCTGGCTAATTGGGTGGTTCTAGCCTTGAAGACCACAATAGACCTTTATCAGAGCGCTTTTGTGAAGGGCAGGCGGATCAGAGATAACATCTTGTTGGCCCAAGAGCTTTTCTCTAGCTTCCATTTTAAGCCATACCTCCCTAAATGTGTGATAAAGGTGGATTTTAGGAAAGCCTATGATACTATGGATTGAGACTTCCTTGAAGGTGTGTTGCCGGCCTTTGGGTTCCCTCAGTCTGTGACCCGGCTTATTATGACCTGTGTTCGCACACCCAAATTTTCAATTGCTTTGAATGGAGAGCTCCACAGGTTCTTTGCGAGCGGCCGTGGTCTCCGCCAAGGTGATCCCATCTCTCCCTACCTTTTCACTCTCGTTATGGAGGTGCTTTCACGGATCATTTTAAGGTACTCTTCGAGGCTTGATTTCAAGTTCTTTTGGAGGTGTAAGGCGACGGGGCTCTCACATCTCTTTTTTGCGGATGATGTATTTCCTTTTTGTGAGGCTGACCTCCCTACAGTGGCTCTCCTCAAAGAGGGTCTTCAAATCTTTTCCTCTTGGAGTGGCCTTCGTCCAAACCCGTGCAAGAGAGAAATTTTCTTGGTCGGTGGCGCGCCTTCCTTAAGGAGCTGTATTCTCTCTAAGCTTGGTTTCCAAGAAGGGAACTTGCCAGTTCGCTACCCAGGGGTTCCTATTATTACTTTGAGGATCAGCAAAGTAGACTGTTGTGCCCTTGTCAACCGTATCACTACAAGGCTTTAGTCTTGGACTCACCGCTTCCTCTCTCTTGTTGGACGGCTTCAGCTTATCAAGTCAGTTCTTCATGCTATACAAGCCTACTGTGCTAGTGTATTTGTTTTATCTATAGCTGTGTTGGACTAGATAGAGAAAATCCTTAGACAATTCCTGTGGAAAGGTCCGGATCTAGGCAGGGTTGGTGCTAAGGTAGCTTGGGATGAAGTTTGCCTTCCAAAAGAGGAAGGAGGGCTACGTATCAGGAGACTTTGAGATTGCAATAAAGCCACCATGTTGAAGCATATCTGGCTCTTGTTCTCAGACAAGGAAGCGATGTGGTGTAGGTGAATTCATTCCACTTTCTTAAAAAAAAAAAAAAAGAACTTTTGGGTCGTTAGGAAGCCAACCTTTGGATCCTGGGCCTGGAAGAGTCTATTGAACCTAAGGAGTGATTTCCAGACGGCCTTCTGCTACAAAATTGGCGATGGCCAAGCAACCTCTCTGTGGTTTGATAATTGGCACCCTAGGGGGCCCCTGAACTTGTTTTTTTCAGATTCGCTTATCTACAGCTCAGGGCTTTCTAGACAGGCTTCTATGGTTGACCTCTTCTCAAGCGATGGGCAGGCTCTCAAGACAATGCTTGAATCGTGAGGTCATCCCCTTTCGGTTCTTACGGGTGACCCGGATCGTTGCTGCTAGCGAGAAAGCCCCACGGCCGATTCACGGTGGCAACGGCGTGGAACTCCATCAGGAAGAAGAGAACCCGGGTCCATTGGCATCCCTTTGTGTGGAACAACGCCATAGTGCCTTGCTATCGGCTTAATCTTTGGCTTATTGCGCATACTCCCAACCTAGACTCTCCTTCTGTCTTATGGTAGACTTAGAAGTGCTGCCTATGCGTTTTGCAAAAGTATGCCTGACTCTATTGATCACTTATTTTTTGGTTGCCGTGTCACGGCTAGCGTTGCTTTCTTTGGGGCTTCCAGATGCAATTTGCCTTAACGCAACATGAATTGGAGGGAGAACCTCCACTGGGCTGCTACTTTTTTGATGGGTAAAGATTTCCATAAGTGCATTGCCTGTTTTTCCTTTGGCGTTCTTTGTCATATCATTTGGGAAAATAGGAATAGCATCATCTTCAGAGACCAGCCTCTTACGATCCTGGCCATGAAGAACCATCTCTTCAAAGTGGTCTGAGACAAGACTATCACCTTCAAGAACGTTGAAGATAATTTTAGAAACAAAAGGTTGTAGAGAAGTTGGGGCCTAGACCTAATTATTTTCTCAAGGGACCCGTAGGTTGGCTGGCATCTACTGCTTGGAACTAGGGTTGTCCTTCCTCCTCGTCCGAGGCTTGTTAGGTAGCCGGTTGTCCATGCCTTGCTTCTCTTTTGGTGTGTGTGTTGTAGTGTGTGTGCCGCGGTTTGCTGGCTTTTACATCTCGGCACCCTTCCACTCCTTATGATCCTTCATTTGGAGTGTAAGTTTCTGGTGACGAGATATTTTTTGTACATTTGGCATTTCCTCAATATATTTATTACCTGACACAAAAAAAAAAAAAAAAAAAAACACATTTTCGGTGTCAAAATCCGACACCTAGTAATTTCTAAATAATTACCAAAATTTCGGAATTTTGAAATAAATACTCAAAATCATAACAGTCACTCAATTTTCACAAAATAACACTAAAACATTGCAGAAACTAAGCACACCACTACAATCACCACGAAATTCCGGGCACCGGCTATCCCAGTATAATTTCCAGAAAATATTAAATAATTAAATAAATATAAAAAATAATTAAATAATGCAAATTAAATCCAATAAATACTAACCTAGGCCAGAAATGCTAATCTAACCACTTAAACATGCCTAGAAAATTAATGCACCTATTTAGATAAATAGTACAATCTATTTAGTCCCTAATTAATCTATTCTAACCACCTAACAAGTATAATTAAACAATTAAATCACTAATCTAAACTAACTAACCACATAATCTCATCTTAAGCTAAGATAATTAACTCTTAAGCATAATTAACCTTCTAAGCAAGGTTTAGTGAGTAAACTCACTGGTTTAGCAAGTCGGTGAGTCCACGGTAACGGCGACGCGGATGCGAGCTATAAACAAGGTTGCGACCACACCAAGCGAGGTCTGAACGCACTAGAAAAGCCTCATGAAGCCCACAGCCCACTGTGGGAGTTCGGTTCTAGTCTTGGGCCGAGAAGGCTGGACGAGCGGCTTGAAACAGCCACACGGGCGGCGAACGGCAGCGGTAGGACAAGGCGGTGACTCCGGCGGCTGAATGGCGACGGTGGCGCAGCTTCAACGGCTGGATAGAGGCTCGAGTTGCTCGGGATGATGGCTTGGGCTCATGGACAGGCAAGCACGCGAGCGAAGGACGATGCGGGCTTGGGCGCACAACTGGTGGACAAACGGCGAGCAGGGATGGTCGATGGGCTGGCTGGCTTGGCTAGCTGTTTCTCTAGTTTTTCTAGCTCTCAAATGGCCTCAACAATGGAGAAAGTCGGAGGCAAGGAGGGAGAAGATGGCTGCTACAACTAAAGGGGGCCACAAAATATCCCAAAACCATCAAGTGGTTGCCCCACCAGCCATGGCTATCATCCTCAGCCATTTGCTATACCAAGGCTTCCTCAAGAAGTCTCCAAAATGGTCCAAAAGGTTGTTGCACCCCTAGCTACGAATTTTGAACATTTGGCCCTCCAATTTCATTCAATTCCTCTCCAAAACTTCTCCAAAACTTCTCCAATTGAGCTTAAATCAAAGGCCAAGATGTCAAGGAGGATGGCCACATCACATTCCACATTTTTCCTTGCCAAGTAGTCCAACTTGATTGCCAAAAATGCAACAAAAAACGGCCCTCTAATTTTCCCGGTCTAAAAATGCCTAAATTTGATTTTTCGCCGAAAATCCCGATTTGCCGAAAAATCTTCAGAGGATAAGTCGACGTTCCTAAAATAAATCGTGACATGACAAAACTTTCAATTTCTGAAATCGGGTTCAAATTTGCGGTTAATTTCAACCGAACGCGATTTTAGCATGACCTAACCTACCGGATAGCTTTTAAGAATTTTTAGTGCAATTGACCCATGGTCGATTATTTTCGAGCCACATTGGCGACTCTCGGTTGTCATGAAAATCTCGAGGTTTCAAATACGAGCACAAGGTACATAAATGACAGGAAAATCGGTCAGTGTCGTTCGATGAGAATTTTGCAATTAGGTTGAATCACCCACTCTTTAATCACATGCCTCTGTCAAAGCGACCTATCTCTGGTCTCTGATTGATTTTGACAGTGTCGTATTGACCCTTGCAGATTAACATGGTCAAGCAGTCGATTTCTGGTTGAATTCTCAAGTCTATTGTGTTAAAATCCCTTAACGGCTTTACCAGATAGACTAGTTATCTCGTGAGTGATCAGCTCAGAGAAAAAGAACTATAGGCGCGTCGATGAAAAGCCCAACTCATTCAATCGAAAACAGAATAAAAAATTCGAGATGTCACAAGTCGATTTCTGATCGAATTCTCAAGTCGGTCGCATTTAGATTCCTTAACGGTTTCACCTGATAGATTAGTTATCTCGTGAGTGGCCAACTCAAAGAAAAAGGCCATAGGCGCGTCAATGAAAAGCCCAGTTCATTTAATCGAAACAGGGTCGAAAATCATGATGTCACAAGTTGAGCCAAAGATTTGGATCTCCATGTCATTAAAAATTAAAGAAAAGAGTAGGCTAAAAAATGATGAAGATAACTATTCCATTTGTATTGAGATAATTAGAGGAAAAGCCACGTTTGGCTTTAAAGTTAAGAGCTCAAATTAATCCTATTGACATTCCAACCTAAGAAACAAAAAAAGGGATTTTCAATTTGCTTAGATAGTTTAATTTTTCATGAGCACTATTTACTAGAAGATCCGTATATGTAGAACTATAAAAACATAAATGGCACGTATTCTATGTCATAGCTCCAAATTCAGTAGAAAAGCCTCATTTGGTTCCACGACAAGGTCTCCTCTTCATTTCTTTGGATTGCAAAAAATTACGAAGGGATCTCATTGGCAACGACAAGTGACAATTGGGACGGCAAAGTACGGCGACAGACAACCGAAGACCGGTGGCAGAGTCCAACTACCGAAATCAAAGTCCGGTGGCCAAAGGTGGCGATCGGTGGCAAAGTCCAACGGCATGCGTCTGCCTCCAGTGATCAGCAGTGGAGTCCAGCTACTGACGACCTTTGTTGGTGACCGGTGGCGGAGGTTGGCGATTGATAGAGGTGGTGCGAACCACGGCAGTGCCGGTTGGTTGTGGAATTGACTTTTAATGCATATGTCTTTTTGAGTGGAATGAAATCTCAATCTAGTCAGAGCCAAGTAACCCAATTTTGCATTTGTTTAGAATTATTCCATGTAGAATCCAATTTCGTTCTTCGATTTTTAGCCAAACATGAAACTAGTGGAAATTAGAATTCTATTTTTTGAAGAATCCAATTATATATGGAACCATGCGTGAACAGGAGCATGGTAAAGTAAGCTATTACTTAACACTCAAGAACGGTAGTAGATATAGAAAGGTCTTATCCGAACCATGTCCTGTTCTAGTACTACAGCCAAATATAATTTCAAAAAGTTTAGGGAAAAAGCCACGAAAAACCCTGAACTTTACCCAAAGTGATACATTTACCCCAAACTTTTTTTTTGTGACGTGAAAAACCCCAAACTTTTCAAACCATGACACATTTACCCCATCAAGGGCATTTTTGTCTTTTTATTCTGTTTTTTTTTCTTTTTTTCTTCTTCTTCCCTCCGCCGGCCATGGCGGAGCCGGCGGAGGGAAGCCAGCGTCGGGTGAGGGTCGCCCTCGCCGGCGTCGAGCGAGGGTCGCCCTCACCGGCGTCAGGGGAGGGCACCCCTCGCCAGATGCAGGCGAGCGGCAAGGGCAGCCCTTGCCAGACGCCGGCTTCCCTCCGCCGGAAGAGAGAAGAAAAAAAAAGAAAAAAATTTAAAAAAATGAAAAGACCAAAATGCCCTATAATTTTGGGATAAATGTGTCACATAACAAAAGTTTAGGGTTTTTTGTGTCACCAAAAAAAGTTTGGGGTAAATGTGTCACGCTTGGCAAAGTTCAGGCATTTTCACGTCACAAAAAAAAAAGTTGGGGGTAAATGTGTCACTTTGGGCAAAATTCAGGGTTTTTCGTGGCTTTTTCCCAAAATTTTAAAAGCAAAAGACCAATTTTTAAGGATAGCAGCACGGACTAAGGTTAAGAAATGAAAGCTGAGTGCAAAGGCAGGAAATAAAGTACCGAGCATGTCTCTTAGCTAGCTCTTAGCTCTGTTGGGGTTTCATGAATCATGTATAGGTAAAATTTAACAAAAGAACGCAGCGGAAACAAGAAGATATATTTTACATGATTCTCCGAAGGCGTTGTTCGTGCGTTTTAATCAAAAATCTGAATATAAAAGGAGTTAAACGAATGACCTCTTGAAGCGCGCTTTATACAAATTGGTTTGGATGTTCTCCAGTTCGAGCCCCACAAACGTCGGACCTCTAGTTCAGACACACCAACAACGAACGTTGAACGGAAGAGAGAACTTTTGGATATTCACCACTATGATCGTGCTAGCAATTCCGTGGCAACAATCCATCGTATCCTTGATGTATAATAGCCACAGCCCAAACGAATGAACACTCTTTTTCTTGCGTCTCAAAAACACAAGAACACACACGATCACACACACCCGTTTCTCTCTATTTTCAGCAACTAGTAGATTTTCAAGTTTTTGTTCATGGTGAAGGACCGGTCCGGAACAAGAAGAAACCTGCTGTTTGTCGCTTGAGCAGAGTGGGGTTTTTTTTCATTTTTAAACGACATTAAAAAATTCTTCACGGATCAGCAACGGTTGCTAAACCGTTGCTGATCGTGCACAATCATGCACGATCGTGCATGAACGGTCAGCAACCGTTGCTGACCGTTCACGCACGATTGCTTCGTGCATGAATTCATGCACAAAGCAAACGTGCAAACGTGTGCACGATTGCTTCGTGCATATGCACGAAGCTTTACATAATTTTTTTTTTATTCAAAATAAAAACACGCACAAGATGTGCGTTGCACACGTGCACCTTAATTAATTAATTAAATGTAAAATAATTAATCAAATCCCTTTTTTTATTTATATATATAAATAAATATAAAAAGGACTTATTCTTTACGTGTGCATTTAGAATACATTAACATATATCCACTTTGGGCATGTATGTGCATCATATGCAAGTAGGCTCGTGACTATGATACAAATTAAATTAAATCTCATTTAATTTAATTTCAAATCGACTCAATTCGATTGCAGTAATTGCAAACACATTTGCAATTATATTTCTCTCTTGTTCCACGTTATCCTAATTGTTTATGGTGTGTGACATTCCTAGGTTCATCACTAAGCTGGTAGTAAGACTTGTACGAACACATTAGTACTCCCAAAAGAATTAATTGTCCTGATTAATCTTTGGGTCCTACAACCATGATTGACATCTAGCAATATGTCATGGCTACCCAGATAGTGTCAATGCTTTAAGAACATAATGAACCTGTCAGCTTTAGCTACAGTGTAATTCAATCCCTATGTCTTACTATGTCCCGATCAAACAAAGACCATGGAATATTTGTCAAGTCACCAATTCGATCATATGCACAAATCTAATTGACATCCATTTTATTCGAGACATAAACAATTTATTCTCAGTTACAACCCCAGGTGAGGATTTCAATGCAGTGTCATAATCAGATCGCATAGGACATCATTATTATACCTTGCATTTAACAAGGAGACAGATTCCATATTGCGCACACGTGTAGCTTCGTATATGAATAAACTATGACCATCAAGTATAAAGACGGATCAACAACCCGGTATTATGTGCACCCGTGAACCATAGTTGTTTAACACACAAGTTAACACTGTGCCTTAGGTCTAGAGATTATTTACACACGACCAAAGCATGAACAATTAGACATTGACCACGCTAAAAGCTTCCATGTCGCTAACTGTTCCATATACGTCACGTTCAGTGAACATTGTCTAATACAAACACCTGTGTTCTTAACTCAGGCATCACAATACCCAATGACTTGTGACTCATCATTCTCTTAAGTATCCAATGCTTAATGATGAAGTTAAGAACACACCGGTCTCAACAGAATTATTAATATCCACTCAATAATCCATCGACCGGGAACGATTTAAAGATTCAGTCTAACTATGAACCCGTCACATATATTCTTGACGTCTCAACAATAGGTCTAGTTGCAACTGATCTTATGGAATCATTCATAAATATAAAATAATTGGACAAATGAATGAATACGTCATTGCCATTAATTAAATAACAATTATGAAAGTACAACTGAAATCCCTAATATGTAACTATTACATAGTAGTTTTAGGGCATACATCCAACAAGCTCTTTGTCGTTTTGCTCCTCTCTCTCTCTCTCTCTCTCAATTTGGTCGTAGACTGAATGTAAAGGGATGGAATCATCTGTTTAATTAATCATAGCTTTACCTACTCTTGTAGTGGAAGTCTTTGAACAAATATAAAAAAAGACCCTCCCAACAAATGAACATTCTATAATTGAAAATCAATACAAGAAATCAAACTTTCACATTGACAGAACGTGATGCGTCGTCATCGACTATCAAAAGAAGTGGTGCTCATTGGCAAGGCATCGCATTTATTGGTCGATAACATCATATTTTTCCCTCATTTGCCTTTTCGATTTTCATGGACTTACGGTGTGAAAGGTCTTAGAAATATCTGCATTGGGCTTTTAACAGATAAGTTCCGCCAACGTCTCTTCTAATTAAGAATGCTAAAAGATAAGTTTCCCCAACTTTGTGAAAGTTGCACTGACTTCTCTTCAAGTAAAGATGCTAGAAGAGAAGTTTCCTTTGCACTGCCAAAAACGCTATGTCATTTCTTCGACCTCTTCCCATGCCATCTTCTCAAGTCTTCGGAGTCAATAACAATTGAATGAAATAAATGAAACCAAATCAAATGAAACTTCTCTTCTACTAAAAAAATTGCCAACGGATAAGTTTCCTATGCACTGCCAAGGGCGTAGTACCATTTCTTTGGCCTCTTCCCTTGTGGTGGGGCTGCAAAGGCCTAGGGCAAGGGCCACCGAGCCATCGTAGCCTTTCCTAGGTTTGGTGAGGCTATGAGTGAAGGCCACAACCCTTGCCAGCAGTCGGCGAGGGCTTGCTGGCCCTAGCTGGCCAAAAAAAAAAAATGGAAAAAAGAGAAAAAATAATTTAAAATTCAAAAATTTTAAAGTAAATTATAAAATTGTCCATTCTTTCTTTGGTACGCGGTTACGTGTCCCCTCAAATTATTACGCCAAATGAGTACTGTTTTCCTCCAAGCTACTCACACTCACACAAAAGAAAGAGAAAACTCAAACGCCAACCTAAATCAAACGGTAAAAGTTGGCAAATCACTTCTGAAAAATGATTGAAAATTTGAATATTCCACACTTTGCCAGGAAAAATAAGCATTACCTCAATTGTGTAGATGGTATGCATCTCCTCGAAATCACTTTCCAAACATAAAATAGCTAAAGCAAACATACTTGTTTATTTATTTTAACCCTCGAAAATTGATGCGGTTGGTTAGGATGTCAGAAGATTTCTAACTCAAGAACTGAAGGTGACTTGTTCAAGTTTCATCAATTGTGTGCAAGCCACTTTTGGTGAAGGTAGCTTGCACAAGCTAAACGCATTCTAAGATCGATAGCAATTTTTTTTCTTTTTAGAATACTTCAAGTTTGTAATTTTTAATTTGGAAATAGACTACCTTTCTCATATACTATATTCATAGTCTCATACTGATTTTGTCATAAGATTGTGGCGATTTAGGATGCAAACTTTAAAGTGCACTTACATAAAAGGATCCTCCTCTTAAATTTGGTGGGCTTGAGACCAATGACATCAAAGGAGTCCATGAGCACCCCCTTCGTGGTGAGCCGCTGAGCCGCCATAGGCTCAAGATCCCAATAAACGCTTGGTCTCTATGAATTTTGGGGATCTTGGTCAATGAGTCAACGAGTGTCACTCCCGGTCATTGACTCTTCCTGTTTAAGTCTTTTTCTTTTTCAAGACAATTTTTTCACGCGTACAGAAGTGGGAGGGCGAAATATTGACAATTGCCTCATTACACCGGCCACCCTGGCGTCTTTTTGGCTTCCTTCAGGTGTGAACAGAAGAATTTTTCATGTTATGAGGTTGGTTGCTAGGAAAGAGGCCACAAGAGGACGTTCAAAGCACGGGAAACTCTTCTTTCAACTTTTATTTGGATAAAAGTCGGGGATACTTCTTAAAAGGTTCAGGAAACTACTCTGTTATTGTCCTGACGGACTCTATATAAACTCCATCATGGCTGGGATTGACAAGCAAAGTCTCCAACCAGTTTGAGAGAGAGAGAGAGAAGCAAATTAGGAAGCAACGAAGAGCTAAGAGCAAGCTAAGAGACATGCAGGCAAGCGTCGTGGCTCTCGCGGGCCGTGAACCTGGTACTTCTCTTCATTTTTTGTGTTTGCGCTCTACTTTCATTTTTTTCTTAACCTTAAGTCTTTGTTTTTATTCTTGATAAGTCATGCTTTTGCTTTTAAACTTTTCAACAAAACTTCATTTGGCTGTAATGCCATTTTAGAAGATTCATGTAAGACCTTTCTACATCCATGACTGTTCATGATTGTTAAGTTAGATCTTACCTTGCCATGAACTTAGTCTCGTTTGCTTCAATCGGATATCTCAAGAAATAGGATACTTTCATGTGAGAGATACGGATTTCTCAAGAAATAGGATTTCAATTCTCAAGTGTTTCGGGATTCAATATTTCACCTTTAAATTTTGTCTAAAAGACCTAAAGTGGAAGGGCCAATTTATGTCCATTGGGGTGAGCCATTGAATAACCTTCTATCTCCTAGAATACAATCAGTTGTGCTTAGATGTTTTTTGTTTTTTTGGGCAGAACGTGCTGACAATTTGCCCCGTAGATCTCTTCCACCAGTTCATTATGAAGTGAAGATAAATCCAGTTACCAAATTATTAAAATTGGACACGTATAAATTCGGTTTTTTTGAAGCTGGGGACTACGAATGGTAAGTTCTCGAATTTCCCTTTTGCTTCATATAACTCGACGCTTGTATCATTTGGAGCCCCAATGAACTCAATTAAGAGATACAACGGTCAATCGATTCATAGCTAAATTAAACGTCTAATCCATCCTTTTTAGGAGCCTACGTCTTCTCCCCCAGGGACACACGGACCGTGAGGGGAAGAAACATATGTCCTTATATCTGTCGATGGAGAAGCCAAATAAGCTTGGAAACCGGAGGGTCTTGGTTGACTACAAGTTTTTCGTACGCGACAACAATAGTGGGACCTACGTCATCTTCCAAGGTCGATCATTGTGTAATTCATGATCAATGACAATGAAATCACACTCCCGGTAATGTCATCATAGTTTAGAATTGACAACCAATTTTATATCAACTTGTGGAAATGTGTGTGCAGAGAAAGAGAAGGAACTGAGGGCATTCACTAAAGAAGATACCCAATGGGGGCTTTCTAAGTTCCTTTCCTTGGAAACTTTCAAAAGTCCTAAAAATGGATACTGCAAGGACGACTATTGCATATTTGGGGCTGAGGTTATGATCAGCGAAAGTAAGAGGAAAAAGGAGAACCTCACCATCGCCGTCAAAGATCCGCCTCAAAAGACCACTATCCAACACTTCTCCACATCGAACAAGCAACCTCAGCGTTCCAAGCCCTTTAAAGTCGGAGGGGGGACTTGGTACATTCCCAGAACAAAAAAGTTGGCGAGGAAATGGAATTAGCTACTTGCCTTTTGCCTCTTTTTAAATTTCAGGAATAAATACACGAGAAGTTCTAAAATTTGTCACAAAAATATAATTAAGCCATAAAACTTTGAAAAGTGGGATCAAGTCCTTAAACTGCCGAGTTGGTGCAATCACGTTTTCTCATCAACTTCATTAAACTTGATAAATGGAAAATGCTAACAAGTTTTAAAAAATGCTAATAAGTTTTGAAATTTAATTACACTAATTTAACAAGTTTTATGATTTGAATGTACTTTTGAAAGTTTTAGGACTCAATTGTACTTTTATCATAAGTTTTAGGATTTTATTGTACTTTTTTTTTTTTTGAAAGTTTTAGGATTCAGCTATACTCTTGTGAAAAGTTTTAGATTTAGCTATAACTCATCTTTGTTTTAACTATGATTATCGTGTGTAGGAATTTAAAGGTGTTTCCCCATAGCAATGGGGCGCAGCAGGGGAAGTCACTGTCCGTTTACTTACAAGCGCCGGGCCTTCGTACGGGGATTAAAATGTTTGTGGAAGCCAAATTGCGGGTGGTGAACAAAAAAGACCGTAGAAATGATAAGGAAAAAACAGGTATTTTTTCTTTTTCTTTTTCTCTGTAACAGCTGTGTGTCTAGACTGAGTTTTACCTTTTTTTTTTTTTTTACAAAATCAAATTTTTACGATGCACGCACTTTACTTATTGTTAATCAAACTTTACAACATGCAAATGTTTGCTGGTAATTTTGCACATAACTTTTGCACGACTTTTTAGTATTTTAATGATATATATATTTCAGTTTGCTTAATCCAAAAGAAACGGGCTAACGCTTATATATGTAAGTATTACCATATATAAATCCTGCAAAAAAAAAAAAAAACAAAACAAAACCCTGCAGATTTAAAGGAAAATTTCCGAGTGGCTTTTTGGAAAGGGCTCAGAGCCCAATCTATATGACTTCCCAACCTTTGAGTATCACAACAATAATCCAGATAAGCACGTGAATATCTCCTACTGAATGAACAATGCTATGTCTCTTCATCGTTCCACCTTGAGTATGAGTATGCTAATTAGACATGGCTTCGTCTACAATTTAAAAAAAAAAAAATTAATACCATAAAAAACTTTAAACTGATATACCTGTGACAAATTTTCTTCAAACTAATTTTTTGATTACCAAAACCTCTAAACTAGTACATCAGCGACAAATTTAACTGGTTAGCCTTTGTTAAATTTTGCTATGAAATTATTGACTTGGATGACACATGATGAGTCCACACGAAAATTCATATAAATTTGAGGTAAATTTGTCACATATGTATTAATTTAGGATTTTTAGTGATCCAAAAATAAGTTTCGGGCTAAATTTGTCACTTATATACTAGTTTGAAGTTTTTTGTGATGGTAACTTAAAAAAAAAAAAAAAGGAATTTATAAGTATTTATTTTGGGGCATTGCAGTCAGTGGTTGGCTCTCTGCCAAAAATTACAACTGTGGTCACCCAGACTTTATGCCGTGGAAAGATCTCGAGAAACTGAAAGGGTTCATTAACAAGGAAGAACTGGAATTTGAAGTCGAAATCCTCAACCTATCAAATGTTGTGCAGTGGAATGAATCGGTTTGATGACTTTAACTTCAATACATTTTGGATCAGAATTTACTCCTCGAAAGCAAGTGTGTGGACCAAATTGGCATTGACATTGGTTCCCCGAAACCATGTGAATGTCGTCTTCCTGATTTGGTTTCTTATCTGATTACTAGATGGAGCGTTTGATGCGCCCAGAGCTCCAGATTTGAGTATGGAAGATACCTAGTATGTCCACAACCTTGTGGAGTCGTAATTTCTATGGGGCTTGCTTAGTATATTCTGTGTTTCCGAACTGTGTGTAATCGTAGCTATGCTTATAATAAAATCCTTGTGAGCCATTTTATAGTTTGTCGCGATCTTTCCTTGTGTTGTAGTAGAGTCAGGATGTTTGCATACGTGCTATATAACATGTCTGCTCGTAGCTCTCTTTGTGAGTATCCTTTGGAAGGGCGGCAGGGTTCCAACGGTGAGGATCCCCAGGAAAGGGTGGTATAGGTCGCTCCTTATTGCCACTGACTGTTCACAAGGAGCGCGGTGTTGTGGCATTAGGTGAAAACAAATCAATGAGAACTACGAAGAACATTTGCGGAATATAACAAGTTAAATTTCAGCATCAGCAGAAACAGTTTAAGTTATCATAAGTGATGCTGATGAACAGTTACTAATAATCAACAAGTGATGCTAATAATAAAGAGATAGAAGATAACATACTAAGATTTATAGTAGTTCGGTTTTATCCCAAAGCATATGTCCATTCTTCAGACTAATAGTTGCAATAAGATTGAAATCCACTAGTAAACATTAAAGCAAATTAAAATGATCAATGTTGCTCCTATCAACTGATGGATCACACTATCATGACACAATCATTACGCTTACACTTGTACATTTGACTATTTACTATTACAACTTAGCAGTACTATGCAAAGATATGATTTGCAACACAATTACTATCAATACAAATAAAGCAAAGAAGAAAACTCAAAAGTTATAGGCTAACTTGGTCGTTTTCACCCATTCTTACCACTTCTCTTGGATTGAATATATAAATTCATTGAACCTTAGATGGTCGTTTCCCACTCAACTCCATGAAGTAGCGGTTGGTTTTACCATCATCAGCGTCAGAGCAGCTTCCGTCACTTACCAGTGTTAGCACGGCTCTTGACAATGGCAAATTTCCCAAACCAGTCAAGAGTCTATCTTCAATTTGATTACCCAATTGATTAAGTGCTATCATACTTATTTTGATAGTTTTCTCCAATTTTCAGAGATGCCATTGTCTTCCCAGAACATGCATCTATTGACTCGTTGCCCATGTTTCGTTGCTAAATGCCTGGAAATGTGGTGTTATCTGGTCCAGACTTACATTTTTGCTCCTCTTCCGGATTATCCATCTTTCTCTTCTTCCGAATCGGAGTGGTCCTTCTGTTAAACAACCGGGCTTCCCCACCCGATTCTTGAACCGGGTGTCGTTCGGAAAATGAAAATACCCACTCGTATGAAGTTGGAGAATTGAACTTGGACGATTCTTTGTTAGCTCTAGTACAATTCAACAACGAATGCATCAATTTGTTGAATTGCACTCCATCAAACTGAGTGAGAAACCATATTAGGCGGAAAATGTCCACTGACAAATTGGTTGATGGACATTGTGCTCAAGGAACTCATGACACCATTAAAGGGAACGATATGAAGTTAAAGTTGTCAAACTCCTACGACCTTGGCAACCGATGCCATGAGGATTCCCACTTGGATAATAAGAACATCATTATAAAATACTGGAATTAGGATTAATATAAAGTACACCAATGTCACCGTGTTTGCAAAAGAAAGTTTAATGGAAAATCTTGAGTGAAGAATCAAATTAATTACTTGCGTACAGTTAGTGTTTATCCAAATAATGTCACATGACTCGTATCTTATCTCCCGCTTAGTTAGGATTTTTGGCTTTTTTTTTTGTGGAAGCATTCACCTTTTCATTCTTCCAAATGAATTCAAGCAATTCGAAGTTAAACTTTTAAGAAAATGGTAAGAAGATTAGAAACATAAAGGCACTAAACGCCTCGCTGGCCCATTGGCATCTTAAAGAACAAGTAAGACAGCGAGTGAGAGTGATCCTGAATTATGGAAGATCTCTCTATAACATTAAAGCCGGAACCTCTTTTTTGACTCGCTTTTTTACATTATTCCAAAAGGGCAGCTGCACCGTTCTGTTATTGGCTCCATAAAAGTTGCGATTACCCATCCGCAAATTTGTCATCGCTCAAAAAGTGCAACTCCATGGCCGACAAATTTCGCAATAAAACTTGTAATTTCTTAGATTTAGATAAAAAAAAAAAAATATTTAAGAAAATTATGAAGAGTTCATAAAACATAGAAAACATTATGCCGATTCCAATGTTGAAAACAACATCGAAATCCAATTTGAGAGTGGACAATACGAGCCACCAGAAGTTACCGCTCCTAGTGGTCGGGAGGGCCTTTTTCAACTTGTTCAAGTACTTCCAAAACAAGATTAGGTATAGCTATGTGGGAACTGGTACTTCACTTTATTTGTTAGTCATAATAATTCATGTCTACTGCTTCTAAAATTTTAAAAATTTTATATGATTATAAAGTTTCCAAATGAGAATATGTTTCATATGTGGAAAATTATTCACATAAGCAATTAATCAATCAAGAAGAATCGGATCCATATATGACTGTAAAACACCGAGATCAATAAGCATAACAGAATTAAAGCGTACCTGTTTGAGCCATTACTTCATTTGAAGAAAAATAGATCAACTTGATAATCAGAGATCTATTGGAATGCTATATCTTCTTCTCTATGACCTGTTTCGGTATAGCAGCTTTCAATGGAATTCAAGCAACTGATAGGTATAACCTACACTTTTATAGGTTAGAAAGGGGACTTAGCAAATCCTAATCAATAGCGTGTCAATTGGGCCCTTCCCATTAGGACTTCAATTAAACACAATTGCCTACACTTTGCTGCTCAACTAGGCCCGTTATTAATAGATGCCAATACCTAATTCAATAAGATCACTTAAAGGTTTTACAAATATTGGAATATCCATTAACCCGATTATTTAAAATAGAAAATTAATTAATTAATGTAAGCTCATATTATAGAAAATTTCCAACATTATCTCACTTGGGCTACATTAATTAACTTATTTTTATTTTGAAAAAATATATATATTGAAAATGACACTATCAGGTTAATAAATGAAAATTTTATTTTATGTGGCCACAACTTTAAAAAATAATATCTCAATAATGGCATCTCAAAACCAATCCAATCCTATATAACCTCAATATAGGACTATGGGGACCAATGTTTTAAGAAAATACCACTACACATGACCTTTCATAATCACATATAATAAGCATTATATTTACATGGATCATGGACCTAGGAGTGTAGTAAGAAATAGTGTCAACATGTGATCAAAATATACACTATTTCTTATTGGTCCTCAATGCAATTTCTCAACGACATGAAACTGCATTAACGCAATTTATAAACAATATGAAATTGCACGATGATAACTCTATAAAAATAGAGTTATTTTACCTATTTTAGGCAACAATTCATGCAATATCTATGAGAAAATATTTGGATTTCATTTTGATTATTTGAATTTTCCTTATTTATGCAAGATAATGAGATACGGAGAAGATAAGGAAAAGAATGGCAAAATTGCGGAATTCAAATAAAAAAGCAGTGGGAGATGGATATCAAATTAGGGAATCCTTGATTTTGTTCCCTAATGTTATCTGCAAGTGTTGGGAGATAGATATCTTGCATATATCCTATAAATAGGAGAACATGGAAAGCTAGAGAGGAGGGGGAGCTAGGTTTTTGTTAGATCGTTTTTCATTGTTCTGAGAGTTTTTCAAGTATTTTGAAGAGAAGACAAAAGTGGTGACAAAATTCTTGTTCTTTTATTCAAGATGCTGAGTTTAATTTATATTTTTATTTCTTCATCTGCTATGTTCTAATTTTCTTTTGTTAGGGCTATGATGTAGCCTAACCATGATGATGTGAATTTCATGATTTTTGTGTTTTGCAATTGATTTCGTTCATGTGAGTTATATATTATTGTGCTTAATGCTTTTGAGTGATTGGCCACCACTTGAATGATCAGATGTGCATGTTTGAGACTGAGAAGTGATAATATGCAATTGCTCGATATTATTACGGCGAGGGATGATAAAAAATCGAGAGCTATGATTCAAAATTATCTTGATTCATCCCCCCATGAGGAAGTGCCAAAACATTTGACTATTCACCCATTTCAATATACGTGGATAGAGATATACCGCGTTATTTGTGTAGCTTTCGGTGATAAGGTGATCCAAAAGACTCATTGTAAACCGAGAATATTAATAGTTTTTCATGCACTTATGTTTATTTTAATTCACATAGAGATATAGTGGATTAATAAACTGAGTAGATTTGCTATACCTAGAGATAGGATAGTAAATAGGTTAGGAAATTCCGCTATCACATGTTTGATATCATTCTTGTACTCACAACAATCTGAAATTCATATATAGTGGTTATGGTGAAATCGGATGCTCTAACATATTTATCTGATTGATTTACTGCATTTAATCTACAAATTTTATTTTTAATTTATTCTCAATTATATTTTGATCTGTTAGATAAATTTTAGAATTAATCTATTTTAGTATATAATTAGTTTATTAATCATTGATCTCTGTGGGACGATATTTTTTTCATCATTATATTACTTGTTTGACACGTTCACTTGCGTGTAGAATTTTACAAACACACGACTATGTCATAATCTGACATGAGATCTCATAATCAGTGACATTCAGTCCTCTTTAAACTAAAACTTGTTTAAAAATATTGTTTTATACTTCCATTTCTCAATCAACAGGAGAAATGATAACTATAGAATCAATAATAACAATCATTGAAAATAAATGCTTTAATAAACATCATGAAGGCATTATCAATTTGCATATAACTATAATATTCAGAAATATAAATTATATAGCTCCCACTAACAAAAGAAATCAAAAGAATCTACAAACACCCATATTCTTTACATGTTCTTTAAACAAAATGAATCATAAGCCTTTTGTTAGAGAATTAGCCAACATTGACTCAGTTATGATATTCTCGATCACAATGTCTACATTTTTTACCAAGTCTTTGACAGTATAATATTTGATCTAATTAAAATTTCAACTGTGTCATTGTTGTTATTTACAGCGAATGTAACTGTTTGTCACACATAATGCAATAAGATGAATTATGGGCAATAAGCAATTCAACAAAAATAATTAGTACATTATAAACTCCCCTTTGGGCAGAGTGTACAATGCATCATTATTTTCCACAGCATGAAGTTTGCAAAGCAACAATAAGGATAATTCCATATAATTGTCAAGGATCTATCCCTTTTGGGTAGACAAATTCTTTAAATTATATATCTCCATAATATCAATATAGATGGGAATTACATATAATTTTCAAAACATTTATCTCCTTTGGGCAGATAAATATTTTTCAATTATACATCCTCATATTTTAAATTTGGGAATTAATCTTCATGCTTTTTGCCAAATTAACATACATAATAATTTCCTTTGGGCGAGTTATTGTATATACTAATTTTTATCAATATGGAATTCCAAAAATTTATGCCAAAAATTCATCAAATAATATGAAGCACTTTACAACATGTGCTTCCCAAGATCATATTGCATTTATCAACTAACAATTTTTTGCCACATTTTTTTAAAATTTAAAATTTTTATTTTTTTATTATTTTAATATTTCGGACCCCCCGCGGGCCCTGACCCGCGAGCCCTGACCCGCGAGCAGCCCAAAATTGTGGCCCAGCTCGCAGGAGCCCATGCTCCTTTTAATAAAAAAAAAGGCCCACAATTTGGGCTATAGGCCCACACGAAAAAGAATGAATAAAATGGGCTTATTTGGCCCCGGCCCAAGTGAGTTCCAGCCCCTAGATTCTGGGCTTATGTCCAGATCAGAATTTCAAATAAAATATGGTCTGAAACCCATATTTTGGCCCAGGCCCTGCTGTTTTAAATGGCCCACGAAAATAAAATAAAAAAGGGCGAAAGCCCATATTTAGCCCAGGCCCGGCTGGAGGTCTTCTTCAACCTCCAGCCGGGTCCGAATTGCTGCAAAAACCGGGTCACACGACCCGGTTTCGACCCGAAACTCCAAAAACACATAGAATAATTGATTTTTGATGAAATATCTTCATGGTTCTTGCTTCTAACATTATTATAAATTGATTAGAGTGAATTAAATGAAGAAAAAACAAGAAAAATCTTCATATTCTAGCTTCAAAATTTTCGGATCTCACACCCCCATGGCCGAATTCAGATTTCCTAATTTTAAGCCCAAAAAAATCACCTTAATGCAACAAAAGGATGCCAAAACATATATATAACAATACTCATGCAAGGATTTACAACGAATATCAATCAATTGCAAGTAATTTAAAAATTCTAGAACTTTTTCTTGTATAAACCCTAGAATTTCAAATTTAAAATTCTCTCTCAGTTCTCAACGAAATTATACAAATTATATATGGTTAGAAAGATCTCGACATGTAGAACAAAAACCCTATGGTTTCAGGATCAATCGAGCAAAAATCCACATGAAAAAATAACGCTAATATTCGGCTCAAAGAGGAAAATTTTGAATTTGTTCATAAAAAAATAATTTTGGGCACTACAATCATATATGATTTGCTTTGATACCGCATGTAGAAAATTATTCACATAAGCAATTAATCAATCAAGAAGAATCGAATTTATATATAACTGTAAAACATGGAGATCGATAAGCATAGCAGGATTAAAGCATACATACTTGAGCCATTGTTTCACTTGAAGAAAAATAGATCAACCTGATAATCAGAGATCTATTGGAATGCTAGATCTTCCTCTTTATGACCTATTTCAGTATAGCAGCTTTCAATGGGATTTAAGTAACTGATAGGTATAGCATACCATTTTATAGGCTAAAATCAATAGCGTGTTAACTGGGCCATTTCCATTATGGGCTTCAGTTAAACACAATTGCCTATACTTTGTTGCTCAACTAGGCCCATTATTAATAGATGTTAATACCCAATTTAATAAGATCACTTAAGGGTTTAACAAATATTGGAATATCCATTAACCCGATTATTTAAAATTGAAAATTAATTAATTAATGTAAGTCCATATTATAGGAAATTTCTAACATCATAAGCTAATATAGCAATTTTATTTGAAAGAAATTCTCAAAATATTTTGCCCACTGTGAAAGTTTCTGAAGAAAGATCTCCCTTCATGGGGAATAGTTAACACCAAGGGTGCGTTCGGTAACTATTTTATTTCCGAGAACAATTTCTACTCAGAAATGATTTTTTTTTATTCTATTATTGGGAACAATTTTTGAGTATTTGAAAGCGTTTGGTAACTACTCAAAATTTTTATTTCGGAATAGAGATGCGTTTGATAGGACTCTTAAATTCCTTTGTTTCTTTTTTTTTTCTTAATACTTTCATTCTATTTTTTCTCTTTTTTTTTTTTTTTTCCTTTTCTCTTCTTCTTTGTGGTCGGTTTCCGGCGCCAATGGTGGTCGGCAATCGACTGGGCGAGGTTCGACGAGCTCATTAGAGGCTCGCCTGGCTACCGCAAGCCTTAGCCTCACAAATTTGGGTGAGGTCAAGCTTTGCCCATGGCCAAGTGAGCCTTCGGCAAGCTCACTGGACCTTGCCCAGTCAGTCGCCAACCACCGCCATTGCCCAAGTATTGCTAGGCTAGGCCTCGCTAGCTAGGGCGAGGCCGAGCATGGCCGGTAGCTCGATGAGGCTCGACGGGGTGGGCAAGGCTCGCCCAACCATCGATGAGGCTTGAGCTTGCCTGATGGACCTCTCCCTAGTCTAGTGAGCCTTCGGCAAGCTCACTAGACCTTGCCTAGCTGGTCATCGGCCATCGTTGGTGGCAGCGGCGACGGTTGGTGACTGGTTGGGCGGAAGAAAGAGAGAGAAAGAGAAAAGAAGAAGAAAAAAGAGAGGTTTGGACTTGATTTTGGAATTGTTCCTAACAAAGAAATAATTTTTTTCTACTTCTTAATTCTGTTCCAAATCTATTATTGGGAATAAAAAAGGATTTTTGTTCTCGGGAAAAATAACGGATTTTTTTATCCAGGAGCAAAAAATTTACCAAACGGATTTCTATTCCAAATCTATTACCAAGAATAAAATAATAGAATCAGTTACTATTTGGCCGGTTGCCAAACACACCATAAATTTATGTATGTATGCGTGCGGGCAAGTGTGCAAATAAATCTAACATTATTATAAAGTTAGTTTCCAAATGAGATGTCTACTTTTCAAAATTCCAAATTACTTTTTTAATTTATATCTATCATCAATTTTTAGTAATATTATCGACTATCCTCCTAATAGCAAAAGGAGGATAAAATGCTAAATCTTTACTGTTGTAGAGAGATCAAATTCTGTTAGGCCTTTTTAATTAGTAGTTGAATTCATTGGTCACTTAAGTTGCTCATTCGAATCGTACTTCATGTCCACAATGAATTATCTTTCATTTCAAACATGAGTTTTTAAGTGAGCGTGCATTGTTTGCCAAAAATTTTATATGCACAAAAACATTAGGGCACATCAGGTAACGCATGATTGAGCTCGGATTTATTCAAAACGAAAATAACATCATCCGAAGAGTAAAATATAGTGAAAGTCCATTATACACCTAATTGCCTATTTTCCCTATTTTTCAAGAAAAATTATAATGCTCAATCGAATTTATTATACACAATTACAAACATATACACACATAATTTGACGTTTATGATTAACATATTAAATTTATAGTTGTTTACAATGATCAACTTTGGTTTATCCAAGTTAAACTTAAACACAGACTGAGCTCATATTAGTAACACTTAAAAAGTTGCAGCAGCCTACAACACATTTTCGGAACCTTCTTCACGCCAATTTTGAGATGCTGCAGTTTTTTAATATTCTTACACACAATTACGAAACTCAGTGGCAGTATGCAGTTAAATAGACCATAAATTATCTCAACTAGTTTGAACAAATATCCAGTCTAAGAATTAGTGGGAAGATAAAATAAAATAAATAATGCTTGCTTATGACAAGAAACGTCAAATAAAAGAAGTACATAGTAGATTGATAAATAGAGTTATTTTTTGTGGGGCAAATGTTTTTATCATAGTTAAGATTAAGTAACAATGTTATGAAGCCATAAATATGAAAAGAAGAAATCCTGCATCGAGTGAATTAGTAGATAAATATTTGTATTTTATAGACTATTCGAATTTACTTAAAGAAAAGGCCAACCCTATTTTTCAATATGTTGAAAATGAAAATTACGTCACATATTTGTGAATTGACATGTTTAATTATTTGCATGTGGGCAGGTTTTAGTTATTTTTTTCTCAATAAAAATAAAGTCTCTCTCGTTAGAATTTGTTTGATTGTGTTGCTTTTTCTTAAATCTTAGACTTTTCTTGATTGTGTTGCTTTTTCTTAAATCTTGCATCTAATGTGACTTTACTTTAATTTATTATTATTATATATAGGCCGTGAGATCACGTCATATCATTATATTTGTATGCTTATTTGTGTCGTTATAGAAACATTTTCAAAGCAATTATAAAGTTCTCATTTAATCGAAAATGACTGAAAACAAGGTGAATTTGTAGTAGCAATTAGAGTATTTCACGGTCCCGTGGGATGAGATATGAGAGGGCAAAGTCCACCGTTCCTTTCTCTGATCGAGCGATCATTATTCACCGAAGAGCGCATAAACGCTAGGTCATTCGGTCAAAGGGTCAACGAGTCTCACTTTCTGGGTGAGCTCGCCATATGACGTCACAACTAGCCACGTCGCATTCGGTGGGCCCGCCATAGACTCGAGGATCACGTGAACCCTCTCAGTCTCTGTGATTTTTGGTATCTTGGTCAACGAGTCAACGGGTGCCACGTCCGGGCAATTTCCCACCGACTATGTTTTGTACGATATTACGTGTCCCCTCAAATTGTTCCGCCAAATGAATGCTGTTTTACCCGCTCCCGTCCCCTCCCGAATAGTTCTATTTCTCCTCCAAGCTACTCATACACGCAAAAAAAGAAAGAAAACTCAAACGCCAACATGAATCAAATGACAAAAGTTGACAAATCATTTCTGAAAAATGATTGAAAATTTGGATCATTCCACACTTGCCCAGGAAAATTAGCATTATCCCAATTGTGTAGACGAAATGCATATCCTTGAAATCGCTTTAGAGACATGAAATAACTAAAGCAAACATACTTGCTTATTTATTTTAATATTTGAAGGTTGGCGCAGTTGGTTAGAAGGCTGGAAGATTTCTAACTTAAGAACCGAAAGTGATCCGTTCAAATTTCATTAATTGTGTGCAAGCTACTCTAGGTGAAGATAATCTGCACAAGCCAAACGCTTCTCGAGATCAATAGCGATTTCTTTTTTCTTCTAGAGTACTTTAAGTTTGTAATTTTTAGGATGGAAATAGATTACATTTCTCATATAAGTGTGGCAATTTAGGTTGCAAACTTTAAAGTACACATGCGTAGAAAGATCCTCATCTTAAAATTTGGTGGGCTCGAGACCAATGACGTCAAAGGGGTCAATGGAGCACCCCCTTCGTGGTGAGCTCGCCATGGGCTCAAGATCCCATTAAATGCTCGGTCTCTACAAATATCGGGGGTCTTGGTCAATGAGTCAACTAGGGACACCTCCGGTCGACGATTTTTCGTGTTTAAGTCCTTTTTTTTTTTTTCAGGTCATTTTTTCACGAGTCAAGAAGTGGGAGAGGGAAATATTGATGAATGCCTCATTACACCGGTCGCCCACGTGTCTTTTTGGCTTCGTTCAGGTGTGAAAAGAAGAATTTTTCATGTTATTGGCTTGGTTCCTTGAAGGAGGCCACCAGAGGACGTTCGAGGCACAGGAAACTTACCTTTCAGCTTTTGTTAGAGAAAAGTCGGGGATACTTCTTAAAAAGTTAGGGAAACTACTCTCTTATTGTCTGGACGGACTCTATATAAACTCCATCATGGCTGGGGTTGGCCGGCCAGTTTGTGTGTGTGTGTGTGTGTGTGAGAGAGAGAGAGAGAGAGAGAGAGAGAGAGGAGCAAACTAGAGAGAAGCAAAGAGCCAAGAGCAAGCTAAGAGATCACGCTTTCTAAATTGGAGATGGCGATGCGCTGCCCTGCCACGGCCAGAAGTACTTCAACTCATCACTTGTCTTTGCTCTCTATTGTCATTTTTTTTTGTTAACATAAGTCCGTGTTGTTATCCTTAATGGTTCGTGCCTTTTGCTTTCAAAAATTTTACGAATTTTATTTGGCTGTAATGCTGGGATAGAAAATGGATCAAATATGACCTTTCTACATTCATGACCACTCATGAATTTATACATACGCAGATACGAATCTTCTGATTAATAGTGCTCATGAAAAATGAAGATATCTAACTTGATTGAACATCCTGGATGTATTTTAGGATGGATTTGTCAATAGGATTATTAAGCACTTAACTTCAAAGCCATATGTGGCTTTTCCTCTAGTTATTTTCATACACATGAAATAGTTATCTCGTCATTTTTTTAGCTTTCTTCTTTTTAAAACTTTTATAATACAGGGATCCAAATCTTTGGCTCAATTAGTACATATTTATGCTCCTAAATGATAAACCGCTCTGTGTATGTGTATCAAAAAAGACTCTGCTCATAGGATGGTAGGTGCGGCGTGGCCCTAAAGTTACTCTGCCACAGAATCTACTGCGTCGCGTCTTTTTGGGCTGCAATATTTATCCTTCAAAGTTTGTCTTAAAAACCAAAAGTGGAAGGGCCAAGTGCTGTCCATTTGGGACAAGCCATTTAATAACCTTCTATCTCCTAAAATAATCAATTGTGTGCGAATGGTTGTTTGGCAGAATCTGTCAAGTACAGAGCTCTTCCACCAGCTCATTATTCATTTAAGATTGAATCATTTAAAGTATTATCAAAGTTGGACAAGTATGATTCCGCTGTATTTGAAGCTGGGGGCTACAAATGGTGAGTTTTTTATTTGCTTTTTTTTTTTTCCCTTCCAAACATATTTTCGTCTCACTAAATCCTCTTTATTGGAACCACAATTTCAATGCTTAATCAATTAATAGCTAATTAAAAGTTTTAATTTTTCTTTTTAGGAGGCTATCTCTTTACCCTAAAGGAAACAAGGACGATAATGGTTTGGACCATATTTCCCTCTATTTGTCAATCGAGAAGCTTCCTTGCAATCAGACCGTTCATGTCAACTACAAGCTTTTTGTGCGTGACAAGTCAGGAAACAAGTACTTGACCATTCAAGGTTGATAACAACATTATTCATAATCAATCTTTATAAAGTCACAGTTCCAATTACATCATCATTGCTTATCATTAACAACAGAGTTATACCAATTTGTGGAAATCTCTGTAGATGCCGATGAGGAGATAAGCAGCTTCCAACGCTCGCAGACCCGATACGGGTTTCCTCGGTTTCTTAAGTTGAAAGAATTCAAAAATGGATATCTTGATCGAAATGACTCTTGTACATTTGGGGCTGAAGTTTTTGTCATCCAATCTACCAAGATGACGGAGTCTTTTACCTTGAGCAGATACCTGCCTAAAAACACATTCACATATAAGTTCGAAAAGTGGTCCAAATCGGGCACGGATCGCCGTTCCAGAGAGTTTGAGTTTGAAAAAAGGCGATGGTACATTCCCAGAATTTTTTCTTTGCAAAAATGAATTTAGCTACTCGCCTTTCACCTTTCTAAACTTATTTACTATATTGTTGCTTATGTTCGTAAATAGATTTAGCTAAAACTTATATTTGTTTACCTCTAATTGTCGTGTGTAGGAAGTTATTGGTGTATCCCAAAGGCAGTGCTTCCAGCAAGAAAGAGTCGCTGTCCGTTTACTTAGAAGTGCAAGACCTTACCGAGAAGATGAAAGTTTATGCAGAGTTCAGTTTGCGTGTGTTGGACCAACTCAAAAAGAAAAATAAGGAGGAGCAATGTATGTTTTTCTAGATTGACTTTTACTTTTTGGTTTTTAGCTAATTTAAATCTTACGAGATGCATACTTTTGACTCTTTATTTACACAAAACACCCAAAACTATTATAACATGCAGATGTTGGCACGTAATTTCAAATATAACATTTTCATAATTTTTCGAAATTTGAATGTCATAAATTTTGCAAGAAAGAAAGAATAATTTAATTTTTTTATTTTAATTTTTACTTAATCCAAAACAAACGGGCCGATGCAAATACATATTAATATTATTATTTAAAATCACTACAAAATTTTCAAGATCTTTTTATAAAATGAATATCACTTTGATTTTATGAAAAAATTTTAACGGCTTTCTGGAAAGGGCTCAAACCCCATTTATATAACTCTCAACTTTTGAATACCATAGCAACAATTCTCGTACGCATGCTTATGTCTTCTATTGAAAGAACATGATGCTCTCTCTCTCTTCTTGAGTCCGTACTGAGTAGGAGTGTATTGCAGTTGAGGGCTGGCTAAGTGCCCCATGTCCCCGAAAGGGCGGCGCAGACTTTATGCCCCGGAAGGATCTCGAGAAAAAAGGGTTCGTTCAGAATGATACTCTGGTGGTTGAAGTCCAGATCAGCGTCGTATCAAAAGTTGACGTATCAAAACGTGCATTAGTTCGATGACTTACTTCCGTATTTGGTGTGTAAGAATAAATTCCTTGAGGATAGTGTGTACTTCCGTGCGAATTTTGTGTACTTAGTTTGGCTTCTTATATGATTACTAGATGGGATCTCAAAACTTTTGAATAAAGATGCAATCAAGTCCTCATTGTCAAATCTTCGCTTGAATTTCTTAACGTAGCTATACAGTCGTCATCGGCCATCTTACATATCACGGTAGGTTGGATATTGTGTATATTAATAATTTGAAATGGAAAATTGCTCGAAATTCTTTATCTAATGAGTTTAACTTATACTTAAGGTCTTTGGATTAAATAAATGTGCTTCAAATGTATATTGAAAAGTTAGAGGATTTCCAACTTAGGATCTAGAAGTTATATGTTCAAGTGCTATCGATTGCGCAAGGGTCAAGGCTATTGACATAAGCCACAAACTCTAGACTTAATCTATTTATGGGACCCACAAGGTATTTCATAGGTCCCTTGGTAGTCACAAGGGTGTCAAAAATTCCCAAGTTGACTTGGCCTGGATCAAACCGAATTGAACAAAATATTTCAGGTATTTTTAGGTCTATTGTCTTTTATGTTTGGATAATATGTATAAAGGCCGAGTGTCCACCCTAGTCGACCACTCGCCATCCAAGACCTACAATTGCAGCATCATAGAATTTCATGGAACATAGATATGGAGAAGGAATACACTACAGAGAGAGATGGAAACATGCGCAAACATCATAGACATTGAATCGGGACATTTTCATGCTGGTGACCACCATCAACCGCTGCCGTGAAAATACATGGCGTATAAAAGTAAAGAAACAGAGGCAACATAGGTTCAATAATGTCCTTGATAGATATGGAATTATATCGCAAATCATATTTAATGCCTAACAAAATAATTAATAACATGTTAACTGGAAAAAGACACCAAAAAGGTTAAATTTTTCGTACATTGCTTACTTTTTTTTTTTTTTTTTTTTTTGACGAGAAAACAGGCTAATATTATTAACTAAAAGCTGGAGCTAATACAACATAAGCATCAGTACAAAGTAAGTCTAAAAGAGCAGAGGGGGGGGGGGGTTATTCACCCAGTTGCTAGGAAGAAAACTGAAACGCTGGACTTTAGCTACCCAGTCAGCTACCCTATTAGTATTTCGACTACAGTGGGCGAAAGACAAACCCGAAATAGTCTACATTTTGTGCTTGGCCCGGTCCACGAGAGGTTGCACTGACCGGTGAACACCAGTCGAGGAGAGAACACTTTCCACTAGCAGACGGCAATCAGACAAAAGCACTATTTCTTTCTCTGGGGAATTTGGGAGTAGCTTAGAAGAGATAAAATCTAGGGTTTCAACCAAAGCGACGGCTTCCGCTTGTTCAACTGAACTCACCTCGATATGCTTTGCAAACCCATCTCTGATTCGACCCAAAGAGTCCCTGCAGACACAAGCAACAGAAGCCCGAGGTCTTGATCTTGTCTGCTGAGGACCAAGGAAGGCTCCCGTCGTCTCTCTGGTCGGGGAATGGCGGAATGCTGGATCTGGAGGCCTTCCGGCAACGCGATTGGTGGGATCTGGGCCGGGAGGAGGGACACTTCGTTCCTTTGTTTCGTCGCTCCGGTTAGTCGTGTTCCCTTTTCTCATCTCCGAATCGCGATTTACGGCATGGTGGGCGTCTTTGTTGCTTCTTCCGTGCGGCTGCGGTGCTGTATTTTCAGATCCAGTAGATCTGAGGTCGTGTTCCTCGGCCGAGGCAGAAAACGGGTCATCCATGGTGCCTCCACTCAAGGGGAGCTGTCCATCAGCTGGGATAACACCTGCATTGTGTAGCTCAGGTGGACGCTTGTTGTTGCAGATCTGAAAATCGAGTGGCTTCTCCCAGTGAGCGGACCCAATGGCAGTTGTGGATCAGAGGTCATGTTCCTCCGTGGGGTCGTTGAGTAGAGGAAGCGTTCGACCATCCAGAACGGCTCTGTTACTGTGCGGCTCAAGCGGATGAGAGACATGGCGGATCTGGAAAAGGCGTGGAATCTCCATTTGATCAGATCCAACCTCATCTTCACTGCTGATCAAGTAAGCCCTGTTGCTGTGTAGCTTTTTCACTCGGGCATTCGGAGAAGGAAGAGGCATGTGGGTTTTCCTCCTACTTGAAGGCTGTGTTCTTGAGGCGACTTTGACATTTCTGACTTGATTATCAGGCTCTGTAGGTGGCAGGGGGCAAGCACCATTCGGTCCTCAATCCAGGGGTTGTTTCCCGTATTTTATCTCTCGACGTCTATTGTGCATCTTGGATGTGTCTTTGAAGGTATCCCTTCGACTCGGGCTAGGGTGTTCGTTGCGCGCTGCTCTGTTTAGACCAGGTATGCGTTGGGTCCAGACTAAACTGCTCGAATTTGCACGTGGCGACATAGTTCGATGTGTTCTATTCTTCCCGGTAGTGCTATTTACCTTCTGGTTATGCATTAAATGAGAAGCTGTCTCAGTCGTGGCTGTATTCTGATTCGGAATAGGGAATGGGAGCGCATGATATCTGGCCAGAGTGATGTCGCAGTTGGGGGTTGAAGGTTGGGAGGGATCTGAACTAGTTTCAATGTGACGCCCCACCTCCTCGGGATATTTTGCCGGCGAAGTGCTAACATTACAAGTACCTTCGAATGAGGCATCTATATTAACTTTGAGAACTCCTGGGGCTGGTGGTTGCCACTTATCCTGTTCTCCCTGGCCTTGATTCCTTTTTTGTGATTTGTTATTCCAAGTTGAGAAGCTCTCCTGTGACATTGTGGCTTTGAATAGGGTTTGGTGCGGGTTGAGGGTATGTTTACTGAATATGAAGTGATTCCGATCCTTTCATATACACCAAAGAACTGTGGCAATCAATTCAAAATTGTGTGAGGGCCCTTGCCCTGCAAAACTTTTACACAACCAGTCATCAAATCTTGTTAAACCCACTCGATCTATGCGGGCTTGCAGGGATGGTCATTCCAGATTTGTGTTGTCCAGGGGCAAAGCAGCAAGGTATGCTCGATAGTTTCCGGTTCCAATTTGCATATTGGGCATAATGGTTTAGGTACAATCTTTCTTCTATAAAGATTATCCGAAGTAGGTAGAGCGTTTTGACAGGCACTCCATAGGAAGAATTTTATTTTCGGTTGTACCACAGAATTCCAGATAAGCTTCCATATGACTGGATCGAACTGGTATGATGTTGTTGGTGTCGACTCTCGATGAATAGCTGGTTTTCTATTTGAAAAGTAACCACTCTTTACCGTATAGGTTCCTAATTTATTGTTTGCCCAAACCAGTTTATCTTCTGTAGTTGGGAGGCGTAGAGGTGTTGCTTTAATTGCTGTCACTAGAGGTTCATCGAAAAGGGATAGCAAGAGGTCTTCCCTCCAAGTTCCAGCCTCAAAATCAATCAATTTAGCAACCTTACTTGGTTCATTTGAGCTCGCAATTCCTCCAATCAGTCCTATCTTCAGCCACTTATCCACTCTAATTGAAATTTTTTGTCCATTACCCATTGCCCACAAAACTTGGGGAGCAATTGTGTCTCTTCGAGCTAATAAACTTTGCCAGCCCCACGATGAACGGGATCCTTTCCCTGCTCGCCAAAAGTCACAGTTGGGGAAGTAAAGACCTTTCATGAGTTGGCTCCAAAGTGTATGTGGACCGTGAGAAATCCTCCAGGCTTGTTTCCCTAACATAGCGGTGTTAAAAGCCAGTAGGTCCTTAAAACCAAGTCCACCTTCCTCCTTACGCAGTTTTAGAAGATCCCATTTTCGCCAATGTAGACCTGAGGTCTTATTGTTATTTCTCCACCAGAAGTTAGCAATTTTCTTCTCAACTACTTTGATAATGGAAACTGGGATTTTAAAAATTGACATTGCATATTGAGGTATCGCCTGAACTACTGATTTGAGAAGAATCTCCTTTCCAGCTCTTGAAAGCTAGTTTTCTTTCCAGCTCTCCAACTTTGAGTTTACCCTGGCCAATATCCATGCGAACATATCTTTTTTTGAGTTCCCCCAGTCGGAAGGGATTCCTAAATACTTTCCAGTTTTCGCAATTTCGGGAACCCTCAGCACTGATACCATGTTTCTTCTAAGGCAATCAGGACACCTTTTGCTGAAAAATAATCCTGATTTGTTGAGGTTGATGGCTTGACCATAGGCATAGCAGTAGTGATGGAGTATAGTTGCTAAGTTCTGGCATTCCAGCATTGTACCATCCAGGAAGAAAATAGAGTCGTCTGCAAATAATAAGTGGGAAAGGGTTGGGCAGTTTCGGTTCAGTTTAATGCCACGTATTGTATCCTCTGCAATTGCGTTCTTCATCATATATGATAAGACATTTGCTACAATTATAAATAGATATGGGGATAATGGATCGCCCTGGCGAATACCCCGAGATGGCTTGAAGTAGGGTAAAGATTCGCCATTAAACTTGATGCTATATGACACTGTGGTAACGCATTGCATAATCCACTTCACCCAGACAACACTAAATCCCATCTTGTATAAACACTCTTGTAGGAAATCCCACTTGATTCTATCATAAGCTTTCTACATGTCGAGTTTAAGTATGGCCTGAAATTTTTTCCTCCTGTCTCTGGTTCTTAGTCTGTGGATAACTTCTTGTACAATCGAATGTTGTCCTGTATTTGCCGACTCCCCACGAAAGCACTTTGCTCTTCGGCAATGATGGCTGGTGATAAAGGTTTAAGTCTATTCGCGAGTATTTTAGAGATGATCTTGTACACAAAGTTACACAGGCTGATGGGTCTAAATTGGTCTAACCTTTCTGGATTGTTGGTTTTTGGAATAAGAGTGATTTGGGTTCTATTCAGGGTTGGGTTTAGGGTTCCAGACTCAAAGAAAAGCTGCACATCTCTGAAGATATCCCCGCCTATATTGTGCCAGTGCTGTTGAAAAAAGAGACCATTCATGCCATCCGGTCCAAGAGCTTTGGTAGCACCCAATTGGTAAGTAGTAGCATAAACTTCTTCCATAGTCACCGCTTCAGTGAGTTTAATATTCATGGCAGCATCAACTGATGATGGAATGTGGTTTAGAATAGGCTGGAGGTTCCGAGGACCTACTGAAGTGTATAAGTTGTTAAAGAAATCCACCGTCATGTTCTTGAGAGTCTCGTTATTCCTCACCCAGTCGCCTTCGGCATTCATCAGCATAGAAATACGGTTCCGATTCCGCCGTTGTATAGTGGTGGCATGAAAAAATTTAGTATTCCTATCCCCCCATTTTAGCCACTTAATTCTAGATCTAATGGCCCAAAACATTTCTTCTTGTCGCCATAGGAACTCGATCTTTTTATGGATATTCTGAATTCTGCTCTGATCATACTTCAAGGTGGGGTTGTTCATCCGAAACTGAAGCTCATTTTTCAGCCCTTCGATTTGTTTATAAGCGTTGGGGAAACGTTTTTTTGCTCCAGGCCGCTAATTGAGTAGCCACATTGGATAGTTTCTCGACCAAATTTTTCCTGTGAGAAGCGTCCCATGTTCGCTTGACAATTTTGCTACAATCTTCATCATCCGCCCAAAATGGCTCATATTTAAATTCTCGCCGTTTGCGTGTCATATTGGGTGCAGATGACAAGATGAGAGGGCTGTGATCCAAACCAATAGCTGGTAAGGCCGTAACTTCGGCATTTGGGTAAGCTATTCTCCATTCCATGGTGCATAATGCTCTATCTAGCCTTTCTTTAACATTTTCATCTCCCTCTCTTCGTATTGTCCAAGTGAAGGCGCACCCTTTGCTTTCCAGATACATCAATGAACAAGCATATAAGAAGTCCCTGAAGGCGGTAAGTCGAAAGTGTTCAGCCATCCTCTTTCCCACTTTTTCCCAATGATATAATATTTCATTGAAATCCCCGATACACAACCAAGGAAGATGATTGGAGGCACTAACTCTTAGTAATTCTTCCCAGAAGATAATTCTTTCATGAAATGCATTAGGAGCATGGAGAAAAACAATTCGCATGTGCTGTTTGTTTTCATGAAGAAGGCAATGCACATTTATGAAATATGCAGAATGAGAGTCTATGGAAATAGAGACCTGATCATCCCAAAAAAGAGCTAAACCCCCCGATAGCCCTTCTGGATTCACCAAAAAACTGTGAGTAGCCTTTAGCCGTCTTCTTAGTCGATGCACGTTGTGCTCTTGATTTTTGGTTTCCATAAGAAATATAATATTAGGTCTTTCCTGAGTCGCTAGGACTCTAAGAGCTTGAATCATCAGGGGAGAACCCAACCTCTGACAATTCCAACTCATTAGTTTCATGGATGCACCGGTGGCTTATTAGGGCTAGCCACCAAAGCCCATTAGGTGGAGTCATCTTCCTCCATGACAGGGATATCTATTAGCTGTAAGTTTTCAGCAGCAGTTGAGCTTGAGGATTGAGCTCCATAAGGGCAAAATCGCTTACCTTTCTTAGATGTAGGAAGTCTGGTGGACCTGGCTTTACCCTTAGTTGAATCGCTTTCTGACTCTAAAAAGGATTGCCTCTCTCTTTCAACTTCTTTAAGTTGTTCATTATGCAGGCTCAACATGGAATTTGCATCCAAGCAGCTGCTGTCTCGCTTTTGTTGAACTCTGCTATCCATAATGATTAAGGCTCGGGAGGATACGTGTTGGGCAATCTACTGTTGAGGGCCCTCCTCTGAGGTAAGATGGGATTGGGGGGGCAGGAGGGCCTGTTTTTCTGCGTTTTTTGTTGGCTGTGATTCATGGCGTTCCGCTTGAAGGGGAGATTCCGATACCATTTCTTCATCTTCAAAGAGCTGGGATTGTTTGCCATAAAATATTTTTCTATACGGGCTCAGTTCCCGAACTTCAGCTCGCAGCCAGTTCCCAAAATTACCCGGTAGGTCTTCTTCCAACCTTGTAGTCTCGTAAGGTATGTCTTTACAAGTAGTGGCGTAATGGCCAATTCTACTACATGAGTAACAGTAGTGAGGCAGCCTCTCATATTTGAATTCAATCCACGGCTTTTTACATCCAAAGTTTACTACTATCCCTGTTTTAAGAGGTGTAGCTAGGTTAAGGTTTACTCTTGCCTTCCCTACCTTATATTTACTGTTTCCTTTTGCTTCTAGCTTTACCTCAAGAACTTCACCGATCCTGGAAGCACTCTCTCGAACGACCTCAGTCGTAACTCTGCCAAAGGGCAGTCCAAATAATTGCACCCAAAATGGGCAGCGAGAGAAATCATAGCAAATGTCAGGGATATCCGGATCACACTGCTGAAGCACAAGGAGGTTGCTGGAAAATGACCACGGGCCGGCCTCGAGTACTCTCTGTTTCTCAGTTTCTGATTTAAACGAGAATGAGAAAAATCTCGGTTCTAGCAAGGTACAGGAAACATTCTCTGTCTTCCAAGCCCGTTTCATAGTGCTGAGAAAGGCCTGGAAATTGACGTTGGGGCGAGAATAAAGTTTGCCAAATAAAGTAAGTCTGCATTCTGTTAGTTTTTCAGGCGAGATACCTTGGGTAACATCTATAATATCATTTTCAGATCATAAGTTACCCAGGCTTTTACACAGCGCCTCTAATCGGCTCGCTTCTGTAGTAGGATCCACCATAATGCCGACTGTAATAATGCTGGAAGATATGAAACATAGACTACCTGAGGATATAAAATTTCGAGCAGACTCTGTAGCTATACCAGGGGAGGTTCCGTGAAGCTGCTGGAAGCGTTGGGAAGACCCTTGATGAAATATTAAAGATGAAGGCCGGAGCTTGGTCAGACGACTCCCGTCCATTAACTGGTTACTGATCTGCAGGGGACACCAGGACAGGGAACAAAACGTGACAGTTACATGTGGGGGATGGTGAGATGTGGGAAAGAAAAGATGAGCGGAAAGGCTGAAAGGGTTGGGCTGAGGCCGGGAAAGCGAAGATTTGCACTAGCAGGGAAGATTTTATGGGTTACGGCCTGATGGAAGGTTCGGGGAAGGTGGGGCCGAATGGTAGGGTTTTGAAGAGAGATCGGAAGGGTAGGTGAGGAGGATCGTAAAGCCCAGAGATGCGAGAGGAAATAGAGAGGTAATTAAATTAGGGTTTACGGTATGAGAGAGACGACCAGGGAAATTGAGGATTAGGGTCGGTTACGGAACACTACAGCATCTCGATGAGGATGGAGGGAGAAAGGGGAAGAGTAAAGCGGGATACACGCTGAAGATGGCGTCCGGACGAAGTAACGAAACTACCATACGGTAGAGGAGAACCCAGAGCGTATGAGGGAAAAAACCAGAGAGTTTGACGAAACCTTGTACATTGGTTACTTTAATGTTAGAACTTTTTGCCGAATCACTTCAATACTATATTAATTTTTTTTCACTTAAGTGCTTTAAGTTATAAATTCTGATAAAAAGTCCTACGTGGCTTTTTTTAATAAAATATTAATGCCTACATGACATTTTTTATAAAAAGAGAAAGTCTTTTGTAGATAATGAGGTGGCTCTTTTTGACAAAGCAACTCCACATCTTCGAAACTTAATCTCTCTCTCTGATAATCTTTTGACTTGGTCTCTCTGTTCATCACAAGGAAACCTTCACTGATCATCAAGCAAAACACAAGCTTTCCAGAACAAATTTTGAGTATGTAATGGCTTGCTACGAAGCAATAATAGTGCTTTCGTCAAACGGCCACTTATTCCAATTCGCCGTCCTTGGCATCGGAAGAAATTCACCGCTAAGCTCCAGGATTCTAATTTTACATAAAATTGAGTAATATCCACCTTCGTCTTGGCATTGTTGACCCGAACTTGAGCCCAATGTCCTGCTCATGATCTCAATTGCAAGATTCAGCTCTTCATTTTGCCTGAAAATGCTTCTGTCTAAATTAGGGTTTGAAGGAGGAGAAAAAATTGATCCGATTTGTCCCTAATTCTATTAAATTTGGGGCAAACTTGTGTAGCAACGTTGGTTTAGTGCATTTATGCTGAATTATTGCCAGTTGAATTTCCAACAAGCCACTAGGTCTCAAAGAAAATGTCAAAATATTGTTATATCATATTTTTGACATCTTAAATGAAAGTTGATACTTTGTGATCTTTTTTTCACCAAAGTAGCACAAAAATGATCCATTGAAAAAATAAGTGTGGTACTGAAGTTACAATACCTCTAGTAGGCTCTTGTCCAAGTAAACTATATCAAAGCATTATTAGATTCAACAATAGCAAGAATCATTTCGTAAAACACACCAGGGCGATTGATCTTATTAGAGAGCGTGCTATTTCGGTCCATTCTTTCATGAGAACAGAGTGAAACAGAGCAGTAGGCTCTAAGATGTGTTGATGACTGAAACCTGAACCGGTGGAGGAGCTTCAAGCATAATCTGATCACCTGAGAGCTTTTTGGGCGTGGAACAGAGCTAACAGGGGAGGTGACTCGCACAGATGACGACACCACCAGAACTGACTCAGGATGTCGGAAACCGTAAGACGAGTCTGAAGGAAATCGCTTATGGTTGAGAGGAGCTTTCAATGCTCGGTGCGTGTGTAACCAGTCCCCTGCTCCCGGTTCTGTTCCATGAGCACATCTCTTGCATTTAGTTCAGAGACGACGAAGAAGAGAGTAGAGGGGGAGAGAAAGAGAAACGGGTCGGGATTATCTATTGTGGGCTTCTGATCTAATGGGTCGAATCCTTTATTCTTCTTAATACCAACGAGCCCATTCTTATAACGTATATTCTATGTAGCACGGACATTCTCCAGGAGCCTTCGTGTCGTGTCTGACACTCCGACACGTGTTCGACACGCTCCGACACGTTCCGACACGCGGTCAACGAGTGTCGGAAAATCCGACACATGGTCAACTCTCTCCGACACGCGAGTCTGGAATTTCGACACGCGATTCCAACACGTACGGGGTCAATTTTAAAAATTTGCAATACTTGAGGGGTCAAAATATAAATATATATATATATATATATATATATATATATATAAAGAGGGAGGGCTGGTGGCTGGGTGCTGCTGCAGCTGCCACCGTCGGAGGAGGCCGGCGAACTCGCCGCCCATAGGCGGCAGAAGGGGGGCCCTTGTCGGGTTGGGCGAGGCCATCGCCGGCCAGGCAAGGGCCGGCGAGACTCGCCCAGGTCTGGGCGATGCCTTGGCTAAGGCTCGAGCGAGGCTCGCTCAGATCTGGGCGACGCCGCATCGCCGCGCCCTCACTCGGGCCCAGCGAGGGTCGCCGGCCCTCGCCTGGGACCGGCGAGGCCTCACCGGGCTAGGGAGGCTCGCCGGCCCACGGCGAGGGCCGGCGACGCCCAAATCTGGGCGATCCTCGTCGGCCCTAGCCGACGCGTCGCCCAGATCTAGGCGAGCCTCGCCCGGGCCTCGCTAGGGCCGGCGAGGGTCGCCCTCCCTCCGCCGTCTAGGGCTGACAAGGTCGTCGGCCCCCTCCGATGGTGGCTTGGCACACCGCTGACGGGGGCAGGGGCAGCGGCACCAGCGTGCCCGGCCACGAGTCCACGACCCCCGCCTATTTTTTTTTTTTTTTTTTTTTTTTTTTTTTTTTTTTAAGTTTTGGTTTTTTTAGAATTATTTTAATTTTTTTAAAAGTCTTTTACTATGAGAGAAGTAATAAAAAATGCTATATATGATAAATCAATAAATTTAAAAATACCATTCCAGCATTTTTCTTTAAACAATGCTTTTTTCCCTCTAAGTTTTATGTATTATTGTAACAAATTAAAATAATGAATAATATTTAATATTTTTAGTGTAAATTAATTTTATGCTCTTTTTATTATCATTTATTTATGTATTTATATATAAAAATATATTTAATATATAACGTGTCGGAACGTATCGGAATTATCTATTTTTAAGAAATAACGTGTCGGCGTGTCGTGGTCGTGTCGTGTCGCATGTCGCGTGTCGATGCTATATAGGTTAAGATTAAGTAACAATGTCATGAAACCATAAATATGAAATGAAGAAATCCTGCATCGAGTGAATTAGTAGATAAATATTTGTATTTTATAGACTATTCGAATTTACTTAAAGAAAAGGCCAACCCTATTTTTCAATATGTTGAAAATGAAAATTAAGTCACATATTTGTGAATTGACATGTTTAATTATTTGCATGTGGGCAGATTTTAGTTATTTTTTTCTAAATAAAAATAAAGTCTCTCTCTCGTTAGAATTTTTTTGATTGTGTTGCTTTTTCTTAAATCTTAGACTTTTCTTGATCGTGTTGCTTTTTCTTAAATCTTGCATCTAATGTGACTTTACTTTAATTAATTATTATTATATAAGGCCGTGAGATCACGTCATATCATTAAATTCGTATGCTTATTTGTGTCGTTATAGAAACATTTTCAAGACAATTATAAAGTTCTCATTTGATCGAAAATGACTGAAAACAAGGTGAATTTGTAGTAGTAATTAGAGTATTTCACGGGTCACGTGGGATGAGATAAAAGAGGGCAAAGCCCACCGTTCATTTCTCTGATCGAGCGGTCATTTTTCACCGAAGAGCGCATAAGCGCTAGGTCATTCGGTCAAAGGGTCAACGAGCCTCACTGTCTGGGTGAGCTCGCCATATGACGTCACAACCAGCCACGTCGCATTCGGTGGGCCCCCATAGACTCGAGGTCGAGGATCACGTGAACCCTCTCAGTCTCTGTGATTTTTGGTATCTTGGTCAACGAGTCAACGGGTGCCACGTCCGGCAATTTCCCACCGACTTTGTTTTGTACGATATTACGTGTCCCCTCAAATTATTCCGCCAAATGATTACTGTTTTACCCGCTCCCGTCCTCTCCCGAATAGTTCTATTTCTCCTCCAAGCTACTCATACACGCAAAAAAGAAAGAAAACTCAAACGCCAACATGAATCAAATGACAAAAGTTGACAAATCATTTCTGAAAAATGATTGAAAATTTGAATCATTCCACACTTGCCCGGGAAAATAAGCATTATCTCAATTGTGTAGACTAAATGCATATCCTTGAAATCACTTTAGAGACATAAAACAACTAAAGCAAACATACTTGTTTATTTATTTTAATCTTTGAAAGTTGGCGTAGTTAGTTAGAAGGTTGGAAGATTTCTAACTTAAGAAGCTAAAGTGATTCGTTCAAATTTTATTAATTGTGTGCAAGCTACTCTAGGTGAAGATAATCTGCACAAGCCAAACGCGTCTCGAGATCAATAGCGATTTTTTTTTTCTTCTAGAGTACTTTAAGTTTGTAATTTTTAGGCTGGAAATAGACTACATTTCTCATATAAGTGTGTGCCGATTTAGGTTGCAAACTTTTAAGTACACATGCATAGAAAAATTCTCCTCTTAAAATTTGGTGGGCTCGAGACCAATGACGTCAAAGGGGTCAATGGAGCACCCCCTTCGTGGTGAGCTCGCCATGGGCTCAAGATCCCATTAAATGCTCGGTCTCTACAAATATCGGGGGTCTTGGTCAATGAGTCAACTAGGGACCCCTCCGGTCGACGGTTTTTCGTGTTTAAGTCTTTTTTTTTTTTTTTCGGGATACTTTTACACGCGTCAAGAAGTGGGAGAGGGAAATATTGATGATTGCCTCGTTACACTGGCCGCCCACGTCTCTTTTTGGCTTCGTTCAGGTGTGAAAAGAAGAATTTTTCATGTTATTGGCTTGGTTCCTTGAAGGAGGCCACCAGAGGACGTTCGAGGCACAGGAAACTTATCTTTTAGCTTTTGTTAGTAGAAGAGTCGGGGATACTTCTTAAAAAGTTCGGGAAACTACTCTCCTATTGTCAGGACGGACTCTATATAAACTCCATCTGACTGGGGTTGGCGGGCAAAGTCTCCGACCAGGTTGTGTGCGTGTGTGTGAGAGAGAGAGAGAGAGAGAGAGGAGCAAACTAGGAAGCAGCAAAGAGCTAAGAGCAAGCTAAGAGATCACGCTTTCTAAATTGGAGATGGCAATGAGCTGCTTTGCCACGGCCAGAGGTACTTCACTTCATCTCGTCTTTGCGCTCTATTTCCATTTTTTTTGTTAACCTAAGTCCGTGTTGTTATTCTTAATGATTCGTGCCTTTTGTTTCAAACTTTTACGAATTTCATTTGGCTATGATGCTGGGATAGAAAAATGGATCAAATATGATGTTTCTACATTCACGACCACTCATGAATTTATACATATGCAGATACAAATCTTCTAGTTAATAGTGCTCATGAAAAATGAAGATATCTAACTTGATTGAACATCCTGGTTGTATTTTTGGATGAATTTGTCAATAGGATTATTAAGCACTTAACTTGACAGCCATATGAGGCTTTTCCTCTAGTTATTTCCGTACACATAAAACGGTTATCTCGTCATTTTTTTAGCTTTTTTCTTTTTTAAATTTTTATAATATGGGGATCCAAATCTTTGGCTCAGTTAATAAATATTTATGCTCATAAATGATAAACCACTCTGTGCACATATATTAAAAAAAGACTTTCCTCATAGGATGATAGGTGTGGCGTGACCCTAAAGTTACTCTGCCACATAATCTACCGCGTCGCATCTTTTTGGGCTGCAATATTTATCCTTTAAAGTTTGTTTTAAAAATCTAAAGTGGAAGGGCCAATTGCTGTCCATTTGGTACGAGCCATTTAATAACCTTCCATCTCCTAAAATAATCAATTGGGTCCGAACGGTTGTTTTTTTTTTTTTGGCAGAATCTGTCAAGTACAAGAGAGCTCTTCCACCAGCTCATTTTTCATTGAAGATTGAATCATTTGAAGTACTATCAAAGTTGGACAAGTATGATTCCGGTGTATTTAAAGCTGGGGGCCACGAATGGTGAGTTTTTTATTTCTTTTTTTATTTCCTTCCAAACTTATTTTCATCTCACTAAATCCTCTTTATTGGAACAACAATTTTAATGCTTAATCAATTAATAGCTAATTAAACGTTTATTTTTTCTTGTTAGGAGGCTATCTCTTTACCCTAAAGGAAACAAGGATGATAATGGTTCAGGATATATTTCCCTCTATTTGTCAATCGAGGACCGTCTCGATAAGACTGTTTACGTCAACTACAAACTTTTTGTGCAAGACAAATTACGAAAGAAGTATTTGACGATTCAAGGTTGATAATCACTTTATTCATAATCAATGTTTATAAAGTCACAGTTCCAATTATCATCATTGTTTATAATTAACAACAGAGTTATACCAATTTGTGGAAATCCCTGTAGATGCCGATGAGGCGATAAGCTGCTTCCATGGCTCGAAGACCCAATACGGGTTTCCTCGGTTTCTTTCCCTGAAAGAATTCAAAAAACGTTCAAATGGATACCTTGATGAAAAGGACTCTTGTACATTTGGGGCTGAAGTTTTTGTCATCCAACCTGCCAACATGAGGGAGGAGTCTTTTACCTTGATCAGATACCCGACTTAAAACACATTCACATTTAAGATCGAAAACTGGTCCAAATTGGGCACGGATCCCTGTTCCAAAGAGTTTACCTTTGAAGGAAGGCAATGGTACATTCCCAGAATTTTTTCTTTGTGAAAATGAAATTAGCTACTCGCCTTTCACCTTTCTAAATGTATTTGTTCTTGTTGCTTATGTTCGTAAATAGAATTAGCTAAAACTTACATTTGTTTACCTGTAATTGTCGTGTGTAGGAAGTTATTGGTGTTTCCCAAAGGCAATGCGGCCGGCAAGGACAAGTCGCTGTCCGTTTACTTGGAAGTGCAACGCCTTACTGAGAAGATGCAAGTTTATGCAGATTTCAATTTGCGTGTGTTGGACCAACTCAAAGGGAAACATAAGGAGAAGCAATGTATGTTTTTCCGGATTGACTTTTACTTTTGTTGTTTTTACCTACTTTAAATCTTACAAGATGCATTCTTTTGACTCTTTATTTACACAAGACACCCAAAACTGTTATAAAATGCAGATGCTGGCACATAAATTCGAATATAACATTTTCATAATTTTTCGAAATTTGAATGTCATAAATTTTGCAAGAAAAAAAGAATAATTTAATTTTTTATTTATTTCTACTTAATCCAAAACAAACGGGCTGATGCAAATTCATATTAGTATTACCATTTAAAATCACTACAAAATTTTCAAGATCTTTTTATAAAATGAATATCACTTTGATTTTATGAGAAAAATTTAATGGCTTTCTAGAAAGGGCTCGAACCCTAAATGTATAACTCTCAACTATTGAATACCATCGCAACAATTCACGTACGCATGTACGTCTTCTATTGAAAGAGCATAATGCTCTCTCTTCTCTTGAGTCCGTACTGAGTAGGAGTATATTGCAGTTGAGCGCTGGCTAAGTGCCGCACATCCCCAAGTGGGCGATGTAGACTTTATGCCCTTGAAGGATCTCGAGAAAACGAAGGAAGGGTTCGTTCAAAATGATACTCTGGTGGTTGAAGTCCAGATCCGCGTCGTATCAGGGCCGGGCATCGTACCATCGAAGTCGGGACCGGGCGTCGCACCATCGAAGCCGGGACCGGGCGTCGCACCATCGAAGCCGGGGCCAAGGGTCGCACCATCGAAGCCGGGGCCGGGCGTCGCACCATCGAAACCGTAGGAGTTTGATGACTTACTTCCGTATTTGTTGTGTCAGAATAAATTCCTTGAGGATAGTGTGTGTACTTCCATGTGAATTTTGTGCTCCTAGTTTGGCTTCTTATATGATTATTAGGTGGAATCTTAAAACTTTTGAATGAAGATGCGATCAAATCTTGTTTGAATTTCTTAACATAGCTATACAGTCGTCGTCGGCCGTCCTACATGTCACAGTAAGTTGGATACATTGTATCTTAATAATTTGAAATGGAAATTTGCTCAAAATTCTTTATCTAATGCGCTTAAATTATACTTGAGGTCTTTAAACTAAACAGATGTGCTTCAAGTGTATATTGAAAATAATTTCCAACTCGGCTACTTGAAGTTATATGCTTGAGTCCGACCAAATGCGCAAGGGGCAAGGCCATTGAAATAAGCCACAAAGTCTAGATGGCGGTATTTCATGGGTCCCCGGGTAGTCACAAGGGCATCAAAAGTGCCTGGCTCGTCTTGACTTGGATCAAACCGAATGGAATCGAAAATTTCAGGTATTTTCGGGTTGGTTTTCTCTCATGTTGGATAATATGTATATATGCCGGATGTCCATCCTAGTCGACCACTCGCCATCCAAGACTTACAATTGCATCATCATAGAATTTCATGGAACAGAGATATGGTCAAGGAAGACACTATAGAGAGATGGAAACATGCACAAACATTACAGACATTGACTCCGGGACATTTTCGCTCTGGCGACCACCTTCGACCGCCGAGAGAATACACAATGCATAAAATGAAAGAAACAAAGGCAACATGGGTTCAGTAATGTGCTCGGTAGCTACGAAATTACATCACAAGTCATATCTAATTATTAACAAAACAATTAATAACGTGTTAACAGGAAAAGGAAAATTAGAAATATTATAATTTTCGTATGTCGCTTACTTCAATGTTAAAGCTTTTCTCCAAATCACTTTGATATCACATTGAAATTTTTTTTTTTCACTTAAGTATTTTAAGTCATAAATTCCGATAAAAAGTTACGTGTGACTTTTTTAATAAAATATTAATACCGACATGACATTTTTTATGAAAAGAGAAAGTCCAACTTAGATAATGAAGTGGCCTTATGACAAAACAATTCTGCATCTTCAAAACTCAATCTCTCTCTCTCTCTCTCTCTCTCTGATTCTCTTTTTACTTGGTCACTCTCTCCATCACAAGGAAACCTTCACTGGTCATCAAGCAAAACACAAGCTTTCCAGAACAAATGTTGAGTACGTAAGTCGAAGATGAAATGGTTTGCTACGAAGCAATAATAGTGTTCTTGTTATACGGCCACTTATTCCAGGAGGAGTGTGCCCTTGAAGCCGTTCGAAAGGGCGCTCCGCAGCTTTCGATGTCGTCGTCCTTGGCATTGGAAGAAATCCACCGCTAAGCTCCGGAATTCCAATTTTATATAAAATCGAGTAATATTCACCTTCATCTTGGAATTATTGACCCGAACTTGAGCCGAATGTCCTACTCATGATCTCCATTGCAAGATTCAGCTCTTCATTTTCCCCAAAAATGCTTCCGTCTAAATTAGGGTTTGAAGAAGAAGAGAAGGTTGATCCGATTTGTCCCTAGTTCTATTAAATTGGGGGCAAACATGTGTAGACGTCGTCTTAGTGCATCTATGCTAAATTATTGCCGAGAGCTCTCGGCCGCGTAACAGGGCTAAAAGGGAAGGTCGAATTCTTTGTTCTTTTTTAATTTTAACGAGCTCATGCTTATAACATCTATTACGGTAGGCCGTGTTTGTCTAGGCCGAGCAACCGAATTGAATATGGCCGAAGCTGAAGCTTTCATATTTTCGCTCTTCTTGTTTGTTTTTGTTATTCTGTTTATTTGTCTATCATTTATTTATATATATTCATTTTAACACAAAATGTACACTTAGTTTGTCAACGTCCAATAATGGAAAAATGACGAGAAGAGTAATAGAGAGAGGTCCTAGATGAAGTTAAAAAGCAATTGGTGGAGAAGGACCAGAAGGGACAAAGGGAATATATTAAATCAAAGGAAAATTTCAAATAAGAGTTCAAATTAACCTTCTTTTTTCAAATAAGGATCCGAAGTGAATTTTATTTCAAATAAAGGCCAATGGCCTATAATGCCATTATTTTTGCGAATAAGGGTCTAAAATAGACATTATTTTAAATAAGGATATGAAATTATGTTAGTCTCAAAGAGGGATCTAACCTCTAACATTTTCATCTTTTAATTTTTTGATATTTTCCTTTTTTTTTCTTTCTTTTTTCATTCGTCTGTTTTTTCCTTTAAAAACTCAAAAAAAAAAAAAAGGCTAAAAATTCGCTAGTGGGTCATTAGAAATGGTTGGTGGGGGTTGCTAGTGCATTAGCAAGGCTTGCTAGCCCTCACTAGAATTAGGAGAGGACGGCAACCCTCTACTAGATCTGGGTGAGGGTTAGTGATCCTTTCTGGCTAAGGCTTGCTAGCCCTCACCTTTGATCGGCAAGGTTTGTCGACAATGTGGTGGTCTCCAAAGGTGGGAGGGCTAGTTGAGCCCTCCCTCCTATATTTTTGCTTTTTAAAAAAAAAATATATATATATATATATCTTTTTAAATTTTAAAACTAATCTAACTAAAATTCAGGTTAAAATTGTCTTTGGATGAAATGTCATTTATTGGCTAAAATATTTAGCCGGCCAACATGGTTAGAACCTTATTTGAGATTTTCATAACCACTTTAGGTCATTAGTTGAAATTTTCTATTAAATCAAATTTCAAGCTCAAGTCAAGGCAGCAGAATTCTAAAGCTAAATCAATTTGGGCTTGTTTCCAAAGGGGCAGCACGTGAGGTTTCATACTCAAAAACCACCGAAAAAGCCATGAATCGACGATTTATCTTCGCCCAAACTTGCTCAAGGAGAAAATCTCGATGAAATAGGGAAAACATCATGGTGACGAGGAAAACAGTGATCAAAAGTTGAAGGAACGAGCAGTGGTTTAAAGTGAGGGTCAAGGACAACCTGTTCATCCTCAGATTGATCGAAGAATGGAGAAAGAGAGAGAAAGTTCCCCTTTCCGTTCGAAACCTGGAGGATCAGTGAACCTAGTGACTTATACTTCGGGGCGGCTAAGAGAAAAAGGCTATACATCTTGTTTATAGTCTCGGTGACATCTACCAATGAAATGGGGAGAATTGTCCAAAAAGTCCTAAACCTATTGCAGTTTTGCCAATTCAGTCCTAAACTTTTTAACTTTGTCAATTGAGTCCTAAACATTTTCATTTATTGCCAATTCAGTCCATCCGGCCAATTTTGGCCGGAAAATGCTGACGTGGACGCCGGCATGCCACGTAGGACTGATAGTGCTGACGTGAATAATTTTTAAAAATATTTTAATATTTTTTAATTTTTTTTTATATTTTCTTTTTTTTCTGTTTTTTTTTTTTTTCTTTCTTTTTGGCTTTTTTCCTTTCCAATGAAATGAGGGGAAGAAAATAGCACAAGCAAGATTCCGAAGGCTTGTTTTAATTCAGCAAGCAGTGAGTGAAGCGTGGTCGTTTAAAATTGTGCTTTGACTTAGTAGTTAGGAAACGAATTGAGAAATACCAAACGTCCAATCGAGTTCTCTATCGTAAGGCACAAACTTGAACATAATTGAAGACCGTTGGAATGAGTTAAAGAATCCTTCATAAAGATATCATGGATTGTATATTACGCACAGTTTGGAAAGTAAACTTCGCCAATACTCGCTTCTCGAAACGTATGATTACACCCCTCCTAGGTGGCTGTATAATCGCATCACATATCTATATATCGATCCTGTAAGGGACGGCCAAAAACGAAGCACGACCGCTGAATTGTCCTCGGAAGTGAAAAAAGCCGTTTTCCGTTCTTTAATGGCGAATCCCAAGGCACGGAAGAACGGAGAAACTTCTTTGAGATTAAACGAAGTGGAGGATCAGCTCTCATGGGCATGTAAGTTCGAGACGCAAACTCAAGTGATCGATAATTTTTAAAGAAAATTATGAATAGTTCATGAAACGAAGAAAAATTATGCTAATGTCGAAAACAACATCGAAATCCAATTTGAGAGTGGACAATACGAGCCGCTAGGAGTTACCGCACTTGAGTGGTCGGGAGGGTCTTTTTCTACTTGTTTAAACACTTCCAGAGCAAGAGTAGGTATAGCTATGTGTGAACCTGGTGCTTCATTTTATTTGTTAGTCTTAATAATTTATGTCTTTTGCTTTTAAAATTTTTAAAATTTTATTTGATTATAAAAGTTTCCAAATGAGAATATGTTTGCAAAGCTAATATAGCAATTTGTTGGCATTGTCCAGTTTTTGAAAGAAATTCTCAAAATATGTTGCCCACTGCAAAAGTTTATGAAGAAAGATCCCCCTTCGTGAGGAACAAGTTAATAGTAAATATATGTACGTATGCGTGCGAGCAGGTGTGCATATAAATTTATCATTATCATAAAGTTAGTTTCCAAATGAGATGTCTACTCTTCAAAATTCCTGATTACTTTATTAATATGTATCTATCATCAATTTTTAGTAAAATTATCTACTATCCTCCTAATAGCAAAAAGGATAAAATACTAAATCTTTACTGTTGTAGAGAGGGCAAATTTTGTTAGGCCTTTTTAAATTAGTATTTAAATTCAGTGGTCACTTAAGTTGCTCATTCAAATCGTAGCTCACGTCCAAAATCAATTATCTTTCATTTCAAACATATAAGTTTTTAAGTGACTGTGCATTGTTTGCCAAAAAAGCTTTATTTGCACAAAAACATTAGGCGCATCAGGTAGCGGATGATTGAGCTCTGATTTATTCAAAACGAAAATAACCATATCCAAAGAGTAAAATATATTGAAATTTCATTATACACCTAATTGCCTATTTTTCAAGAAAAATTGTAATGCTTGTTTGAATTTATTATACACAATTACAGACATATACACGCATAATTTGGAGTTTATGAATAGCATATTACATTTATAGTTGTGTTACAATGATCAACTTTGTCTTATCCAAAAGTTAAATTAAACACAGACTGATCTCATATTAGCAACACTTAAAAAGTTGCAGCAGCCTACAACACATTTTGGGAAGCTTCTTTACGTCAATTTTGAGATTCTGCAGTTTCATAATATTCTTACATACAATTACGACACTCAATGGCAGTATTGAGTTAAATAGACTATAAATTATCTCAACTAGTTTTAACAAATATCTAGTCTAAGAATTAGTGGGAAAATTTAAAAATAATAATAATAATGACATGTCAAGTTAAAGAAGTACATAGTAGATAGATAAACTGATTTATATTTTGTGGGGCAAATGTTTTTATCATAGTTAAGATTAAGTAACAATGTTATGAAGCGATAAATGTGCAATGAAGAAATCCTGCATCAGGTGAATTACTAGATAAATATGTGTATTTTATAGACTATTTGAATTTACTTAAAGAAAAGGCCAACCCTATTTTTCAATACATGGAGAACAAAAATTATGCCACGTGAATTGACATGTTTAATTATTTGCATGTGGGGAGGTTTTAGTTTTTTTCTAAATAAAAATAAAATTATGTTAAATGCAAGATTTAAGAAAAAGCAACAACGAGATAGAGACTTTACTTTAATTTATTATTATTATATATAGGCCATGAGATCATATCGTATCATCATATTCTTACGCTTATTTGTGTTTTTATAGAAACATTTTCAAGGCAATTATAAAGTTCTCATTTGATCGAAAATGACTGAAAACAAGGTGAATTTATAGTGGCAATTAGAGTACTTCACGAGTCACGTGAGATGAGATATGAGAGGGCAAAGCCCACCGTTCATTTCTCTGATCGAGCGGTCATTATTCGCTGAGGAACGCAAAAACACGAGATCATATGACGTCACAACCAGTGACGTCACATTCGGTGGGCCCGCCATAGACTCATGGATCACGTGAACCTTGTCGGACTATGATTTTTTGGTATCTTGGTCAACGAGTCAACAAATGCACGTCCAGTCAATTTCCCACTAACTTTGCTTTGTATGATGTTACTTTGTCCCCTCAAACTATGCCGCCAAATGAGTACTGTTTTACCCACTCCTGTCCCCTCTCGGGACACAAAAAAGAAAAAGAAATCTCAGACGCCAACGTGAATCAAACGACAAAGAAATCTCAGACGCCAACGTGAATCAAACGACAAAAGTTGATAAATCACTTTGAAAAATGATTGAAAAATTGAATCATTCCACAGTTGCCAGGCAAAATTAGCATTACCTCAATTGTGTAGACGAAATGCATATCCTTGAAATCACTTTAGAGACATGAAACAACTAATGCAAACATACTTGCTTATTAATTTTAATCCTTGAAGGTTGGCGCAGTTTGTTAGGAGGTTGGAAAATTTCTAATTGAAAAACGAAAGGTGATTTGTTCAAATCTCATTAATTACGTGCAAACTACTCTCGGCAAAGGTAATCTACACAGGTCAAATGCGTTCTTAAATCAATAGCGACTTCTTTTTTCTTTTAGAGTACTTTAAGTTCGTAATTTTAGGCTGGAAATAGACTATATTTCTCATATAAGTGTGTGGCGGTTTAGGTTGCAAACTTTAAGGTACACATGCATAGAAGTATCCTCCTCTTGAAATTTGGTGGGCTCGAGACCAATGACGTCAAAGGGGTTAATGAGCACCCCCTTCGTGGTGAGCTTGCCATGGGCTCAAGATCCCATTGAACGCTTGGTCTCTATGAACATCGGTGGGGGTCTTGGTCAATGAGTCAATTAGTGATACTTCCGGTCAATGACTTTTCGTGCTTAAGTCTTTTATTTTAGGACATTTTAACACACGTCAAGAAGTGGGAATGGGAAATATTGATGATTGCCTCATTACACAGGCCGCCCACGTGTCTTTTTGGCTTCTTTTAGGTGTGAAAAGAAGAATTTCTAGGCTGGAAATATACTCCATTTCTCACGTGAGTGTGTGGCAATATAGATTGCAAACTTTAAGGTACACATGTATAGAAGTATCATCCTCTTAAAATTTGGTGGGCTCGAGACCATTGATGAGGGTCAATGAGCACCCCCTTCGTGGTGAGCTCGCCATGGGCTCAAGATCCATTGAATGCTTGGTCTCTATGAATATCGGGGGGTCTTGGTCAATGAGTCAACTGGTGACACTGCCGGTCAATGACTTTTCGTGTTTAAGTCTGTTTTTTTAGGACTTCTTACACGCGTCAGGAAGTGGGAGAGGGAAATATTGATGATTGCCTCGGGTGTGAAAAGAAGAAATTTTCATGTTATTGGGTTGGTTACTAAAAAAGAGGCCACTAGAGGATGTTCGAAGCGCAGGAAACTTATCTTTCAGCTTTATAAGGACAAAGGTCGGGGACCCTTCGGAGCACAGGAAACTTATTTTAAGCTTTATTAGGACAAAAGTTGGGGGCCCTTCTAAAAAGTTCGGAAAACTAAACACTTATTGTCCGGACGGACTCCATATAAAACCCATCATGGCTGGGGTTGACGAGCCAAGTCTCCGACCAGTTTGAGAGAGAGAGAGAGAGGAGCAAATTAGGAAGCAACAAAGAGCTTAGAGCAAGCTAAAAGATCACGCTTTCTGATTTGGAGATGGCAATGTGCTGCTTTGCCACGGCCAGTGGTACTACACTTCATCTCTTGTCTTTGCGCTCTATTTTCTTTTTCTTTTTTGTTAACCTAAGTCCGTGTTGTTATTCTTAATGATTCGTGTCTTTTGCTTTCAAAATTTTACAAGTTTTATCTGGCTATAATGCTAGGATAGAAATTGGATCGAATATGGCCTTTCTAAATTCAGCGCTCATGAAATATTAAGCTATCTAACCATTCATGAATTTATACATATGCACATATGGATCTTTTGATCAATAGTGCTCATGAAAAATGAACATATCTAATCAAATTCAACATCTTGGTCGTATTTTAGGAAGGAAAAGTACAAAAAAAAGTTATAAACCTATGATATTGGTACCAATTCAATTATAAACTTTTCAATTAGACCAATTTAATCTTAAATATTTTTATATTTGTACCAATTCAATCCTTCTGGTCAATTTTGGTTGGTTAGCACTGAAGTGGATGCTGGCCGATCGACGAAAGCTGACGTGACAATTTTTAAATATTTTTTTGAAAATTTTCACTTTTTTTTTCCCCCATTTTCCTCTTCTTCCTCCTGGCTTCATCTTTTGCAGTGGCCGGTGAGTCTCGGCTCGCTCGCCGGCCACTAGGCAAGGGTTGTGACCCTCGCCTTGCCTTGCTTAGGGCCGCGGGTGAGGCGGCTTCGCCCAAATCCGGGCAAGCCTTGCCATGGCCTAGCTGCGGGCGAAGGTGACGTCGCCCGTGGCTGGCAAGGCCACGGCGTCCTTCATCAAGCCTTAGTGAACGCTGCTGTGGCCTCGACAGCCGCGGGAGAGGCCGTCTTCGCCCACGGCTAGGGCATGGTGAGGTTGGCCTCGCCCAGATTTGGGTGAAGCCACCTCCCCCACCCTCGCCAAAGATGGGCTAGGGTTGAGACCCTCGCCATCGGTCGGCGAGGGCTTTGTGGCTCTCGCACAGTAGTCGGCGAGCCGTTGGAGGCTCGCCAGCCACTGCAGGAGAAGAAGCCAAGAGGAAGAAGATGAAAGGAAAAAAAAAAAAAGGGAAAAAAGGAAAAAAATTAATAACATTATTTAAAAATTACCATGTCAGTGTGACGCCGGTTGGCAAAAATTGACTGGAAGGACTGAATTGGTACCAATATGAAAAATTTTAGGATTAAATTAGTTCAATTAAAAGGTTTAGGACCGAATTAGTACCAATGTTATGGGTTAGGACTTTTTTGGTACTTTTCCCTATTTTGGGATGGAATTGTCAATAGGATTATTAACCACTTAACTTCATAGCTATATGTGGCTTTTCCTCGAGTTATTTCCATACACACGGTACAGTTATCTCGTCATTTTTTAGCCTTTTTTTTTTTTTTTTTTTTTATAACATGAGGATCTAAATCTTTGGCTTAATTAGTATATATTTATGCTCAAAAATAATAAACCGCTCTGTGCACATATATTAAAAGAGACTCTGCTCACAAGTGATAGGTGTGGCGTGGCCCAAAAATTACTCTGCCACAGAATTTGCCGCATCGCATCTTATTGGGCTGCAATATTTATCTTCAAATTTTGTCTAAAAAACGTAAAGTGGAAAGGTCAATTGCTGTCCATTTGGAAGGAGCCATTTAATAACCTTCTATCTCCTAATAATATCAATTGTGTTCGAACGGTTGTTTTTTTTTTTTTTTTTTTTTTGGGCAGAATCTGCCAAGTACATGAGAGCTCTTCCACCAGCTCATTATCTATTGAAGATTGAATCATTTGACATTTTATCAATATTGGACAAGTATGATTCCGGTGTATTTGAAGCTGGGGGCTACAAATGGTGAGCTTTTTATTTCCTTTTTTTTTTTTCCTTCCAAACACATTAATACTTAATCAATTAATAGCTAATTAGACATTTTATTTTTCTTTTCAGGAGGCTATCTCTTTACCCTAAAGGCAATAATGGCGATAATGGATCGGGATATGTTTCCCTCTATTTGTCAATCGAGGAGCTTCCTCCCAATCAGACGGTTCACGTCAACTACAAGCTTTTTGTGCACAACAAGTTACAAAACAAGTACTTGACCATTCAAGGTTGATAATCACATTATTCATAATCAATGTTTATAAAGTCACAGTTCCAATTACATCATCATTGCTTATAATTAACAACAGAACCAATCTGTGTAAATCTTTGTAGATACCGATGAGGAGATAAGCAGCTTCCACCGCTCGAAGACCCAACACGGGTTTCCTCGGTTTCTTTCCCTGAAAGAATTCAAAAACCGTTCAAATGGATACCTTGATGAAAAGCACTCTTGTACATTTGGGGCTGAAGTTTTTGTCATCCAACCTGCCAAGATGAGGGAGGAGTCTTTTACCTTGATCAAATACCCGACTCAAAACACATTCACATTTAAGATCGAAAACTGGTCCAAATTGGGCACGGATCCCCTTTCCAAAGAGTTTCCCTTCGAAGGAAGGCAATGGTACATTCCTAGAATTTTTTTTTTTGCGAAAATGAATTTAGCTTCTTGCCTTTCACCTTTCTAAATTTATTTGTTCTTGTTGCTTATGTTCGTAAATAGAATTAGCTAAAACTTACATTTGTTTACTTGTAATTGTCGTGCGTAGGAAGTTATTGGTGTATCCCAAAGGCAATGCGGCCGGCAAGGGCAAGTCGCTGTCCGTTTACTTAGAAGTGCAACACCTTCACGAGAAGATGAAAGTTTATGCAGAGTTCAATTTGCGTGTGTTGGACCAACTCAAAAATAACAATAAGGAGAAGTCATGTATGTTTTTCTGGATTTAATTTTACTTTTTTGGTTTTTTCCTAATTTAAATCTCACGAGATGCATACTTTTGAGTCTTTATTTACACAAAACACCCAAAACTGTTATAACATGCAGATGCTAGCACGCGAATATGAATATAACATTTTCATATTTTTTCGAAATTTGAATGTCATAAATTTTATAAGAAAGAAAGAATAATCTAATTTTTTATTTTTATTTTTACTTGATCCAAAACAAATGGGCTGATGCTAATACATTTTAGTATTACTATTTAAAATCACTACAAAATTTTCAAGATCTTTTTATAAAATGAATATCACTTTGATTTTATAAGTAAATTTTAATGGCTTTCTGGAAAGGGCTCAAACCCCATCTTTATAACTCTCAACTTTTGAATAAGATAGCAACAATTCTTGTACGCATGTATGTGTCTTCTATTGAAAGAACATGATGCTCTTTCTCCTCGAGTCCGTACTGAGTAGGAGTGCATTGCAGTTAAGCTCTGGCTAAGTGCCCCATGTCCCCGAAAGGGCGAAGCAGACTTTATGCCCTTGAAGGATCTCGAGAAATCAGCAAAAGGGTTCGTTAAGGATGATGCTCTGGTGGTTGACGTCCAGATCAGCGTCGTATCAAAGCTGTAGGAGTTTGATGACTTACTTCCGTATTTGGTTTGTAAGAATAGATTCCTTGAGGATAGTGTGTAAGAATAAATTCCTTGAGGATAGTGTGTACTTCCATGTGAATTTTGTGTACCTACTTTGGCTTCTTATATGATTACTAGATGGAATCTCAAAACTTTTGAATGAAAATGCAATCAAGTTCTCTTGCTCAAATCTCGCTTGAATTTCTTGACATAACTATACAGTTATCATCGGCCGTCCTACATATCACGGTAGATTGGATATTGTGTATATTAATAGTTTGGAATGGAAAATTGCTTGAAATTCTTTATCTAATGAGCTTAACTTATACTTAAGGTCTTTAGACTAAATAAATGTGCTTCAAATATATATTGAAAAGTTAGAGGATTTCCAACTTAGGATCTGGAAGTTATATGTTCAAGTGCTACCGATTGCGCAAGGGTCAGGGCTATTGACATAAGCCACAAACTCTAGACTTAATCTATTTATGGGACCCACAAGGTATTTCATAGGTCCCCCGGTAGTCACAAGGGTGTCAAAAATTCCCGAGTTGACTTGGCCTGGATCAAACCGAATTGAACAAAAAAATTTCAAGTATTTTTAGGTCTGTTGTCTTTCATGTTTGGATAATATGTGTAAAGGCCGAGTGTCAACCCCAGTCGACCACTCGCCATCCAAGACCTGCAATTGTAGCATCATAGAATTTCATGGAACATAGATATGGAGAAGGAATACACTATAGAGAGAGATGGAAACATGCGCAAACATCACAGACATTGACACGGGACATTTTCGCGCCACCATCGACCGCCGCCGTGAGAATACATGGTGCATAAAATGAAAGAAGCAGAGGCAACATAGGTTCAATAATGTGCTTGATAGCTACGGAATTACATCGCAAATCATATTTAATGGCTAACAAAACAATTAATAACATGTTAACCGGAAAAAGACACCAAAAACGTTATGATTTTTTCGTATATTGCTTACTTTAATGTTAGAACTTTTTGCCAAATCACTTCAATACTACATTAATTTTTTTTTTTTACTTAAGTGTTTTAAGTTATAAATTCCGATAAAAAGTCCTACGTGGTTTTTTTAATATAATATTAATGCCTACATGACATTTTTTTTTTATAAAAACAGAAAGTCTTACGTGGATAATGAGGTGGCTCTTTATGACAAAGCAACTCCACATCTTAGAAACTTAATCTCTCTCTGTGATAATCTTTTGACTTGGTCTCTGTACTCATCACAAGGAAACCTTCACTGATCATCAAGCAAAACACAAGCTTTCCAGAACAAATTTTGAGTATGTAAGTCGAAGATGAAATGGCTTGCTACGAAGCAATAATAGTGCTTTCCTCAAACGGCCACTTATTCCAGGTCGCCGTCCTTGGCATCGGAAGAAATTCACCGCTAAGCTCCAGGATTCCAATTTTACATAAAATTGAGTAATATTCACCTTCGTCTTGGCATTGTTGACCCGAACTTGAGCCGAATGTCCTGCTCGCGATCTCAATTGCAAGATTCAGCTCCTCATTTTGCCTGAAAATGCTTCTGTCTAAATTAGGGTTTGAAGGAGGAGAGAAAATTGATCCGATTTGTCCCTAATTCCATTAAATTGGGGGCAAACTTGTGTAGCAACGTTGTTTTAGTGCATTTATGCTGAATTATTGCCAGTTGAATTTCCAACAAGCCACTAGGTCTTAAAGAAAATGTCAAAATATTGTTATATCATATTTTCGACATCTCAAATGAAAGTTGATACTTAGTGATCTTTTTTTCACTGAAGTAGAACTAAAATGATCCATCGAAAAAGGAAGCGTGGTACTGAAGTTACAATACCCCTAACGGGCTCTTGCCCAAGTAAACTATATCAAAGCATTATTAGATTCAACAATAGCAAGAATCATTTTGTAAAACACGCCAGGGCGATTGATCTTAGTAGAGAGCGTGCTATTTCGGTTCCTTCTTTCATGAGAACAGAGTGAAACATAGCAGTAGGCTCTAAGATGTGTTGATGACTGAAACCTGAACCGGTGAAGGAGCTTCAAGCAAAATCTGAACACCTGAGAGCCTTTTGGGCGTGGAACAGAGCTAACAGGGAGGTGACTCGCTCAGATGGCGACACCACCAGAACTGACTCAGGATGTCGGAAATTGTAAGATGAGTCCGAAGGAAATCGCTTATGGTGAGAGGAGCTTTCAATGCTCGGTGCGCGTGTAACCAGTCCCCTGCTCCCGGTTCTGTTCCATGAGCACGTCTCTTGCATTTAGTTCAGAGACGACGAGGAAGAGAGTAGAGGGGGAGAGAAAGAGAAACGGGTCGGGTTTATCCATTGTGGGCTTCTGATCTAATGGGTCGATTCCTTTCCTCTTCTTAATACCAACGAGCCCATTCTTATAACGTATATTACGGTGGGTGTGTTTGGACCGGGCCGCATGACGAAGTCGGTTGGCCCAGTTTGCATGGATCTGCACTGACGTCGTGAATCTAGGCCGAGCAGCCGAATTGAATATGGCCAAAGCTCTCCTATTTTCTCTCTTCTTTATTGTTTTTGGGAAAAATTCCAAATAAGAGCATAAAGTATATTCATTTTTTCAAATAAGGGTTCGAAATGAACTTTATTTTAAATAATATATTAGTCTCAGAGAATGATTTGAAGTAATTATGACTATTTCAAATAAGGGCCTAGCTTTGTCTGTTGGCAAAAAAATTCAGTCTATTACAAATATTTTCGTCCAGACATAATTTAAATTTAAATTAGATTAAGCATTTAAAAAGAAAATAAAAAAAAAACAAAAAGCAAAAATACAAGTGGGAGGGCCCTCTCCTGTTTATAGTGAGGGTCACTAGTCATTAGCCATCGCAAGAGGAAGCCCTCCCTGCCATGTGTGTTCTTTTCTTCTCTTTTTTTTTTTCCTAAGTTTAATTTTTTTTATAGTTTGTTCTTTTGGAAATGAAAAACAAAAAAAAAAAGAAAGAAAAAAGGAGACAATTTAAAAGACAAAATTGCCCTTACTAATTTGTGAGTTTATGCCATTATTTGAAACAATGTCAACTCTAGATCTTTTTTTGAGAAAATGACGGCACTTCATTTTCTTTATTTGGAATTTTCCCTTGTTTTTGTTATTTTGTTTATTTCTTTATTATTTATTTATTGGGTTAACACTACGAAAAACCCTAAATTGATATATCTATCATAGATTTATCCTAGATTAATTTTTTACCACAAAAAATCCCCAAACTAATATACCCATGACAAGTTTAACCGAACTATTTTTTTACCATAAAAAATAACAAACTACCACAAAAAACCACAAATTGGTAGACAGAAGGTAAAACCCTAAATCATTATACTCATCAACAGTCACATATCATTCAACTCCACAATTTGAGGATAAAATTTAAGAGAAATTAATGAAGGGTAAAATTGTCACAAGTGTATTAGTTTGAGGTTTTTGGTAATCAAAAAAATTAGTTTTGGGGGTATACTAGTTTAAAGCTTTTTGTGGTGTTAACTTTTGTTTATTTTGTTTTTATTTTTACAAAAAAAATGTCCGTTTAATTTGTTAACTAAAATTCAGGTGTCAATGTCTTGTAATAACAAAAATTTGGAGAAGAGTAATAGAGAGAGGTCCTAGATGAAGGAAATAAGCAATTTGTGGAGGAGGACCAGAAGGGACAAAGAGAACATATTAAATCAAATTCCAAGCTGAAGTCTGTTGAGAAAACTCATACCTGATTTTGAAGTTGACAAAACTTTTTGATTTTAATGCCTATTTTTAGAACAAATTAATTATGAGTATGTTACTGAGTTTCTATTGAAGACTTCTGTCTATGTCTATTACATCTCAGAAGAGTATCCCCACTATGACGAGTTCATATTGAGATCGTGTTAAACCTAGAACTTGGAAGAGTCCAGAACCAGACTTAACAAGGTTGCAACACAAATCCAGAATGATCCTTATTTGGATACTATTTTACAACGACTAGTTTTCTGGCAAATGATTTTACTTTCCATATTTATATATTGATTGAGTTAATCGCAAATTGACAAAATCAATCTTGAAGATAAGTTTTATATAATAAAGCATTACTTATGGAAACCAATATTCTATTTGTATAGATGACCAGAATGACCTCCTATGGATTAATCTAAGAAAAATGTCTTAGTGAGATAGAGTGATCTACCACTAAGATTCTATTTGTTGATTCTTAGTGAAATCCAGTTAATAGGCTGTCATCGTAGGAAAGTGGATGTATGCTTAATCTAAACCTAGCCACTATAAATTTCATGTGCAATATTCTCTTCCCTTAACACTCTTTATTTAAGTCCGTTGTATGTTATTGCAGAAGTCTGATGTTCTGCGAAACTGATTCTGATCCTCATCTAGACATTGCAAGTAACTTATTTTATTTCGCATTTATTTGTCAAGATTTTTTTTTTTTATACACCTATTCATCCCCTCTAGGTATTCATACTAGCTTTATCAAAGTCAAGACAGCAGAATTCTAAAGCTAACAATTTGGGCTTGTTTCAAAGGGGCAGCACGTGGGATTTGCATCAGAAACTGGAAAAGCCACGAATCGAGGATTCATCTTTGTCCAAACTTGTCCAAGGAGAAAAATCTCGATGAACAAGGAGAACTTCATGGTGATGAGGAAAATAGTGATTAAAAGAAGAAGGAACAAGCAGCGATTTAAAGTAAGGGTCAAGAATAACCTATTCATCCTCATATTGATCTAGGAATTGTGGAGAGAGAGTTCGCCTTTCCATTTGAAACCTCGGGGATTAGTGAATCAATCAACGTCTACTCCGGGGTGGCTAAGAGGAAAAGGCTGAAGATCTGGTGACCGACGCCATGTTTGAAAGAAGTTTGAGAGCCCAAGGTTGAAGAAGCTTTGGATTTGTAGAAGAAACGGAGGAAAGATGTGACCATTGGCTTAGGTCACGCGGTCTAAAGAAATAGGTTTTCTAAAATAGTATAACGCGGCGTCTCTTGCAAGGAAGCGGGAGAGAACGTGCAAAATTACTGGCAAAAGGTGTGAGGTAAAAATATGCGATCATCAAACGCGTCTTTTCTTTTTTTAAATAATGATGGTACACGAATATTTAAAAGAACCGGAAACTATTCACTTATTTTAAAATGGGGCCTATGTTATTACCAAAAAAATGTCCTAATTGACATGATAGGAGAACAGTAACAATTCGAACAATATCGAATTAACGCAGCGGAATAAAATAATCTCCCATCTTGTGTAAACCTAATAGGAATCGATATAGTATAGTAAAATAAATACTAAGCACGCGAACACAATACGATTTTTTAAGTGGAAAACCTCCTCGATGTGAGGAGATCAAAAACCACGGGACCGGAGTCCACCCGAAAATCTTCACTATCACCAAAATTGGGTGAACAATATTCTTCTCTAGCAAATACTAGAGGTACATAGTAGCAAAGACCTTAAGAACATAATTCTTGGCAATACACATGAATTTCACAAGAGATCAATGATAAATCAGACCAAAAACACAGGTTTTGATCAATCCACGAAAAACCTGATGGAGGCAGCTTCAAACGAAAATCAAACCATTCAGATTCGAGAAGATTGCGCCACGAACATGACGACAAAATTTCAGCTCAATCGGACCACAAATCGAGCTCCGATGCCAGCTTGATGTAAATTAGATATTGCCTCAATCCCCAGATTTTCTGCTTTCTCTTTTTCTCTTGTTACTATTTCCTTTTGCGGCTACAACTTTGAAGATAGTGAGAAACCCTATTTCTCCATATAACTTATTATATGGGCTCAAACCCTTTTTGGGCTTGCAACTCATTGGACTTCCTCCACATAGGAGTGAACCCAGCTAACAAATCTCCCCCTCACGACAATGTGGAGGGATTTACCATCCCTGTTATCAATTGACAATATTCAAGCTTCTCTCTTGGTAGAGTCTTCGTCATCATATCAGAGCTATTATGATCCGTATGAATTTTCTCAAGTTCCAATAAATTTTCATCTAGAACATCCCTTATCCAATGATATCTAACATCAATATGTTTCGATCTAGAATGAAAAGATGAATTTTTACAAAGATGAATTGCACTTTGATTATCACAAAATAGCACATACCTCTTTTGCTTGAACCCAAGTTCTTCTAAGAACTTCTTCATCCATAGCATCTCTTTACTAGCTTCAGTCACTACAATAAATTCAGCTTCGGTTGTAGAAAGTACAACACACTTCTGCAATCTTGACTTCCATGACACTGCTCCACCCACAAAGGAAATCAAATAACCAGAAGTAGATTTATGAGTATCAATATCTCCTGCCAAGTCGGAATTCGTGTATCCAACTAACTCAAGTTTCCCGGTCCCGAAACTGAGTTTCAAATTTGAAGTTCCCCGAAGATACCTTATAATCCACTTCACAGCATTCTAGTGCTCTCTTCCTAGATTTGATAAATAGCGACTAACAATGCCAACTGCGTGCGCCAAGTCTGGGCGTGTACATACCATCGCATACATTAAGCTTCCTATAGCTGAGGCATATGGAACACTTTCCATATCTTTATTTTCTTTATAAGTTGTAGGACTTTGCATCATATATAACTTAAAGTGGGCAGCAAGAGGAGTACTAACCACTTTAACCTTGTCCATGTAAAATTTCAGAAGGATCTTCTCGATATATTTCTCTTGCGACAAAAACAACTTTTTAGCATCTCTGTCTCGGGTAATTCTAATGCCAAGAATTTGCTTTGCCGAGCCCAAGTCTTTCATGGCAAAAGACTTGCTCAATTGTTTCTTCAATTACTCAATTCTTAAAGCATTCCTGCCAACAATCAGCATATCATCAACATAAAGCAAGAGAATAATAAAGTCATCATCAGAAAATTTTTGGACAAAAACAGAATTATCTGAGGAAGTCTTCTTATAGCCATGTTCTGTCATAACCGACGCAAATTTCTTATACCACTGCCTTGGTGCTTGTTTTAGGCCATAGAGACTTTTCTTCAATTTGCACACATAATCCTCTTTCCCTTTCACTTTAAAACCCTCAGGTTGTTCCATGTATATCTCTTCCACCAAGTCACCATGTAGGAAGGCTGTTTTAACATTCATTTGCTCAATTTCCAAATCTAGGCTAGCTGCCAAGCCTAGTACCACACGGATAGAAGACATTTTCACTACCGGAGAAAATATATCATCAAAATCAATACCTTTTCTCTGACCGAATCCCTTAACAACCAATCTAGCTTTGTACCGTGGTTGTGAAGTATGTTCGTCTTGCTTCAACTTATATACCCACTTGTTCTTCAAAGCTCTTTTACCTTTAGGTAACTTCACCAACTCAAAAGTATGATTATCATAAAGTGACTGCATCTCATCTCGCATAGCATCAAACCAATTGCTTTTGTTCTCATCTTCTATTGCTTCTGCATAGCACTCTAGTTCACCTGCATCAGTCAATAATACATACTAATCTTCAGAATATCTGGTGGAAGGTCGTCGGTCTCTAACGGATCTCCGGACTGGAACATCCAGTGGAACATCTAATTGAGCCTCTGGTTCAGGAATAGTATTATCTGTTTCAACATGTTTAGGAACATGTGCGTTATTTGGAACATTGACTTCCTGCTGCTCTTCATCAACCTGTGTTGGAATATTTGTAAGAGGAACTGGATCCAAATCAACCAAATTATCACTAACCTGTGGTGCTGAAATCATCTATGCTTTCTTAATATCCTTTATTGTTTGATCTTCCATAAACACAACGTCTCTACTTCTTACAATTTTCTTTTCAACCATATCATAAAATTTGTAGCCAAGCATATCCTGTCCATAACCAATAAATATGCACTGTCGTGTTTTCACATCAAGTTTAGACCTCCCATCTTTGGGAATATGCACAAATGCTTTGCACCCAAAGACACGCAAATAATCATAAGAAACATCTTTGCCTGCCCAAACTCTATTAGGAACATCAAACTCTAAAGGAACGCATGGAGTAAGATTTAATACATGCACAACTATACTTAAAGCCTCACCCCAAAAGGATCCAGGTAGTTTTGACTGTGAAAGTAAGCATCTTACCCTTTCAACAAGTGTTCTGTTCATTCTCTCAGCTAAGCCATTTAACTGAGGCGTGTTGGGAGGTGTCTTTTGATGTCGAATACCTTGTTGTTTGCAATATTCATCAAAAGGTCCAATATACTCTCCCCCGTTATCAGTTCTAATACATTTCAATTTCTTTCCAGTCTGTCTCTCAACTGAAGCCTAAAATTGCTTAAAAGCATCTAATACTTGATCTTTAGTTTTCAAGGTATGAATCCAAATTTTCCTTGAAAAATCATCTATGAAGGTAACAAAATAAAGAGAGCCACCAAGTGATCTTGTTTTCATAGGATCGCAAACATCAGAATGCACTAAATTCAGTATACTTGACTTTCTTGAAGGAGGGGAGCTTTTAAATGCAACTCTGTTATGTTTTCCTGCTAAACAGTGAGCACACTTCTTTAGTGCCGAACTTTTCAATCCTGAAAGGAGCTTCTTCTTGGCCAATATTGACAAACCCTTCTCACTAATGTGACTGAGCCTCTTATGCCACAACTCAGCTGCATCTTCGCTGTCTACTGCATTAATTTTGTCTGTGGACAACTTTGCTTGCATAATGTACAACGAAGAATATTTTTCACCTCTAGCCACAACATGAGAACCTTTGGTGAGCTTCAATTGACCATTACTGAAGGTGCTACAATACCCCTCATCATCCAACTTGCTTGTAGAAATCAAATTCAAGCGTATATTAGGTATATGTTTAACATTATTCAATACTAACCTTGTGCCATTGCTGGTTTCTAGGCACACATCACCGATGCCTATAGCTTGAGCTAGCCTGTTGTTTCCTATCTTCATAGATCCAAAGTCACCTGACCTGTCTGATGTAAAGAAATCCCTACGAGACATAGCATGAATAGATGCACCACTATCAATTACCCAACTGGTCTCATGAGATACAAAATTCACCACATCACCATCAAACATAATGAGAAAGTCTTCTTTAAGTGTAGCGACGCGATTGTCATCGCTGTCATTATCATTTTTCTTCTCTTTACCTTTCTCCTTTTGTTTCTCCCTTTTTAACTCGGCGACAAAACCTCGAATATGTCCCTTCGATGACAATAATGGCACTCAACATTAGCAAATTTATTATACTTACCTCTGCTTTTGTCTCGACTTTTTTCTCTATTTCTCGGACCTCGAGACTCACTTCTTCCCCTTTTCTCAACAACCAATGCATCAGAATTTGAAGAGAACGATCCTTGTGTCTTCCTTCTCATCTCTTCATTCAAAATACTACTCTTGGCCAAATCCATGGTAATCGTACCATCCGAGGCAGAATTAGACAAAGATGTTCGGAATGTCTCCCATGAGTCCGGCAAAGTACCAAGCAACCATAGTGCTTGTATCTCATCATCAAACTTGATTCCCATCGCAGCTAACTGATTTATAATTTCTTGAAAAGAATTTAAATGATTAGTCAAACGAGTACCATCTCGATATCTCAGAGCCATCATCTGTTTTATCAAAAATAACTTATTATTCCCAGTCTTTCGAGCATATAACTGTTTGAGCTTATCCCATAAACTGCGTGCATGCGTTTCCTCAATAATATGGTTCAAAACATTATCATCTACCCATTGCCTGATATAACCACATATTTGACGATGAAATATAGACCATTCAGCATCAATTTTATTCTCCAGTTTCTCCTCAGCAAATACGGGTAAATAAAAATCTTTCACATATAAAAGATCTTCCATCTTCCCTTTCCAAATATGATAATTTGAACCATTCAGTGTAACCATTCTACTCATATTCGTTTCCATTGTTTAACACAAGGCAGAAAAATCAAGCAATGACTAGAAGCTCTGATACCACTCTGATAGGAGAACGGTAACAATTCGAACAATATCGAATTAACGTAGCGGAATAAAATAATCTCCCCTCTTGTGTAAACCTAATAGGAATCGATATAGTAGAGTAAAATAAATACCAAGCACGCGAACACAATACGATTTTTTACATGGAAAACCTCCTCGATGTGAGGAGATAAAAAACCATGGGACTCGAGTCCACCCGAAAATCTTCACTATCACCAAAATTGGGTGAACAATATTCTTCTCTAGCAAATACTAGAGGTACATAGCAGCAAAGACCTCAAGAACATAATTCTTGGCAATACACATGAATTTCACAATAGATCAATGATAAATCTGACCAAAAACACAGGTTTTGATCAATCCACAAAAAACCTGATGGAGGCAGATTCAAACGAAAATCAAACCGTTCAGATTCGAGAAGATTGCGTCACGAACATGCTGACAAAATTTCAGCTCAATCGGACCACGAATCGACTTCCGATGCCAGCTTAATGTAAATCAGATATTGCCTAAACCCCCAAATTTTCCGCTTTCTCTTTTTCTCTTGTTACTATTTCCTTTTGCGGCTACAACTTTGAAGATAGTGAGAAACCCTATTTCTCCATATAACTTAATATATGGGCTCAAACCCTTTTTGGGCTTATAACTCATTGGGCTTCCTCCACATAGGAGTGAACCCAGCTAACATGACAAGGGTTTACTATAGTAACGACAAAAGCAAAAATGGCCAAGTGACGATAAAGTGCAATCCATCAACAAGAGAGTCCAGTACTAAAAGAGCTGTCCTGTACTTGTGGGCGATATGGACACAGCCATTGAAGGTGGTAACGGGATGCGCCTCTACTAAGGATCGAAGTTGTCGAATGTGAGCAATTTGTAAACTTGCGATACTCGGTATAAGTATTTGAATTGTAATTTGTGCAAAGGTCCGCTAATCAATTAAAGAATATATGCTGTTTGTCTTCACTTCCAGTTTATTTTTACATTTTCAGTACCTCTGTACACAGGATAGTCACGATCTTTTCGACCATTCACAACTTTTGTTAGTTTAGATCTAACCGATTTATACTTGGAAAGGTATCTTGCCTTTTTCGGTTAAATTGATACAGAATCTAGTGAGGAAAAACTAAATTAACTTGGCCATGAGATCTGTATATGCGAGAGATGTTTTCGGGTTCGCTTTTCTTTACAAATAATTTGACTGTGGTTTAGTGTGACATGTTAGAAGCAATTATTAGGAGAAGCAATTTTGGTCACAAATTGCGTGCTTGAGGTGCAACGAATGGCCTCAAAATTAATGCGGCCTGGATGAAGTATATATAACTTGGCAAAGTGGAAGATAAAGGACTTTGTAGGGAGGTAACAAGTGTCACACCTCGAATTCTATAAAGATAAGGGTATGACTTGACCGTCTTTCCTTCCGAAGAATGCAGCCTCAAATTATATTCAAAAGTCCAATATCCAAAAGTCCCATCATTAGCACTTTTGTACTATCACCGCTTGCCAAAGAACCTAAAAATATTGGGAAAGAGAGGAGTGAACAATCATAACTTAGTGAATAGTATATCTTTTCTAAACAATCGAACAACTATTATGCATGTGTATAAAGTAATACCAAAAACTCGTTATCCAAACTCAAGGTGTAAAAATACATATAAAATTATATATGAGTTATTTCATTTCAATAAAGCTTTGTTTAAAAAAAAAAATACTCACTTCCTTAGTAATATTAAAATAATAATATTAATGGTCCAATCTATTAATCAATAACTCACATATCAATGATCTATTGCATATACTAATTTCATTAAATTACACGTTGATGGTCCATTTCATCAACCAATTTATTACTCAATATCTTATCATGGTCATGATACATTATCTGGTGACAAGGCGATTAAGATTCTTCCATTGGCAATGTCTTCACTTATAAAGCCGGTGACTCGATTTAGAAGAATATCCTAAACTGGTATGCATACCCACAAATCCCTCATAGATTCCTAGTCATATTGAGCTTCAAACAACCACTCTTCAATATCAAAGCTCCAATCCAGTATTCATTTTACAAACCAAACAAACAACATTTTCGTAACACAGCTCATAAGCCATAAATACTATTTTTCAAAGCATTTCTCATATCATTCATGAATCCTTTCATATACCAGCTCGCAAAGTAATGCATGCGCGCACACACACACCTAAACTTCCACACTATCTTGCATAACACATTTTCAAAATATGTGTAAATAACTAAGGAGTACTAAATGCTTGATCTAACCTCTTATGCAACAATATTGCCATTTCCTAATTCATACAATGGGAAGCCTTCAACTCTATCAATGGAAAGATCTCTGTGCATGGCATGATAAGGAATAAGTTTTTACAAACTCAAAGAAGAGTAGTACCACTAACCTTGGAATGCCTATGATCAAACAATATAGCTATGTGCCAACAATCTCGTAATCTTAATAATTAAAGGAGAATTGATATTTAAACCAAGTAAAACACTATGTTGACTATGAAACTACTATATTTAACTTAATCGCTAACAAGACGACTTCTACACGACAACAAATTGTCCACTCGAAGCTATTATTTAAAAGTAAATGCAACGTGAAATTTGCACAAGAAATCCTAAAATTTTGCTTTGACAAAATTATTGCTCTAAAACGGCTTTCGTCAAACTCCACGGGTCCACAATACCATAATCTACCATTTTCAAGAAATCCCAAAGCTCTTTAACTCAAAAATTGGAACTTGCAACTCAAATTTCTCAAAATTTCGAATATACGATCTAACTTTGAAAGCTACTCCGATTAGACAAATAAGAGGTGTAAACACTTATCGGGAATTGTAAATTGGAGTTAAATCGACTTGCTGGGGCTTGTATGCGTGAAACCCCTCTCTTTTCTTCTTCTTCTTCTTCTTCTTCTTCTTCTTCTTCTTCTTCTTTCCCTTCATTTTTTTTCCTCTTTTTCTTCGCGTGCGTACTCTTGGCCTCTTAGGGCTTGTTTGGTGATGTGCCAAATAGTACCTTTTTTTTTTTTATTCTTTTGTTATTTGCAACAAAAAAAAAAAAAAAAGATTAGAAATCCATTTGGTAACATTTTTATTTATGGAAATAGATTTGGAATAGAGTCAAGAAGTAAAAAGAAAAAAATTGCTTTTTTGTTTTTGGAAATAATTCTATACTCAAGCCTTTTTTTTTTTCTCTTTTCTTTTCTTTTCCTTCTTCTTCCTCTAGTCGATTGTTAGCCTCGACCATGGCCAGCAATTGGCTAGACGAGGGCTAGCGACCTTGTCGAGGTGAGGTCAAGCCTCGCCTAGTCATGATGAGGTCACCGACCCTTATCTAGCCGGTTGCTGGCTGTAGCCGAGGCGGACGACCAGCTAGAAGAAAAATAAGAAGAAGAAAAGGAAAAAAAGAAAAAAAAGAAATGAAATTATTAAAAAAAAATTTAAGTTGTAAAAAAATTTGAGAATTGTACCAAACGCATTTCTATTCCACAAATAGAAATTTTATACAATTATCAAATGTCTTTGAATGCTTAGAAACTAGTCTAGGGAACATAGTCAGAAAAAACTATTTTTGAGTAGAAATTATTCTTAGGAACACAATTGTTACCAAACACACTCTTAGAAGAGCCAAAGCATTCCATAGTTCCCTTTTTGCCTTTTCTTTTGTTGACTTCTTCAACATTTTTTTTTTAAAGGTGGGTCCCATCTTCGCGTAAGTCTTTTTTTACAACGTTGAGTCAACCGTGTGTAAGTCTTTTGTTATGACATCCACACATGTGAGGACTTGATTAGCCAAATAATTAAATGGGAAAGTAATAATTAAATTTCATCCTCCAATTTAAGAAAATAATTGCCAAAAGAAAAACATTGGTATATTTTGTCCTGTAACAGTCGTAATTGAATGACGCCATGTGCCCCTCTTTTCTATGTACCAATCCAATGCAGATATTCCTAATACCTTTCACAACTGATGCAAGAGCATCCGACTTAGTTCCATCAGTCTAGTTAGCACCATCATTGCTCATGTATGCCAAAATAAAATTTGGGCATAACGTGCTTCAATAGGTCGAGATTGAAATTTCCAACTAATGCGGTAGTCAACCATTCTTATCGAGTTATCGCTACCAACGATTAAGAAATTACTGAGGTTCTCAATATGGCATATTAGTCGCTGCTTTCTCGGTATGTTTTATTAGTTGTTGATTTTCGAAGTTTATCAATAATATATCAATGGGAGGCAATTTTGAACAACTTTCTTGGATATTTGTTGAAGTCTTGGGGTGTTTATCTTCTAGTCAAAGGAGGGAACTCGAATTTTGCAAGGCTGAAGAAATGAAGAATGCAAGTTTTTAAGTCATTTGATGCATTTCTATTTTCCCAAGGAGTATTTAATGTTATATAATTTTCAAGAGTCAAAGTTCTGAGTTACTAGTTCTTTAATGTTATGTTAATTCCCAAGTCTATTTACTACTTTTATATTTCCTAAGTTGTATTCCTCCTATAAATAGAGGAAGTCTCTTCATTGTCATGCAGACGATTTTGATGAATGAAAATATTTGAGATTTTCTTTGAGTGAGCAATTATCTTCGGAGAATGGATAACTCCGATTTTGGTTTCTTTTTTCTTGAAGAGTGAATTACTCCTCGGTGGTGAGCAAGAGGCCCTTTATGCTAGGCTGGTGGAATTTTCCTTTAGGCCTTGGTGGTGAACTTCTCTTATCTCGAAGTCCTTTTTCCTTGACGAGTGGTTCATCCTTTAAGCCTTGGTGGTGAACTTCGTTGATCCCGATCCTCATCCTTGATTAGTAGCATGTCCTTTATACCTTGGTAGGGATCGATATCTGTCCTTGCATTTTGTATTTCACTCTTCGACATCTTCCCCATACAATTTTCGTACACTTAAACCCATATAAGTCCCCATTCTCATAATCATTTGTCCATGCACGCATCAACGCTATAAGTGTGACATCCTAAATTTTCAATGTTTTCAATTAAATTAAATCAGACCTTATATCGACGCGCCTATAGTGCTATTCTCAGAACTGATCACTCCTGAGAAAACTAGACTATATGGGGAAGTCATTAAGGGATTTTAATGCAATAGACTTGACGATTCCACTAGGAGTCGATTACTCTACCGTGCTCATCTGCAGAGATCATTACGACACAGTAAAGATCATTTGGAAATTTGAAATAGGTCGGTTCGATTGAGATGTGTGGTTAAACGTGGGTGATTCCACCAAATTGAGAAATTCTCGTCGACCAGCAGTAGATTGATTTTTCTATCGTTTTGGTACCCTGTGTCCGTATTTGAATCCTCGAGATTTTCACAACAACCGAGAGTCGCCAATGTGTCGAAGAGGTTCATTGTGGCTCCAATAAAATCGACCACGGGTCATTTGCATTAAAAATTCCTAAAAGCTACCCGATATATTAGGATGCGCTAAAATCGCGCCAGATTGAAATTAACTGTGAATTTAAACCCGATTTCAGAAATTGAAAATTCTGTCATGTCACAATTCATTTTAGGAATGTCGACTCATCTTCAAAAGATTTTTCTGCAAACCGAGATTTTCGGCGAAAAGTTCAAAGTTAGGGTGTTTGGACCAGGAACTTCCTAGGCTCGTTTTCGGTTGCGTTTTTGGGACTCAAGTTGGACTATATGATGAGGAAAAATCTTGATTAGGATGATGGCACATTGGTTGGATTTATGGAAATCAAATTGTGCTCAATCGGATCCACGTGAGGGAGAATTGAAGAGGAATTGATGAAATTAAAGGAACAAATGTGCAAATTCGTATGCCCTGGGGGGAGGAACATTTGGACTACTTCATTGGTGTGTTGAGGAAGCTTTGAGGAGAGAGAAAGGGCAAAGGATAGGGCTGAAGTGGTGGGGGCAGCTCTCAAGTGCAAAAGCCAAGTATTGAAGGCTTAGAAGGCCATTTGGGGTCCCCCTCTTGCAGCAGCCTTCTTCTTCCTTGAATCCCTCTTTTCTCTATTGTTGTGGTCTTTAGAGGACTTGAGAAAACCAAAGGAGATCAGCCAACAGCCACCCAAGACCATCGCTTGCCCGCTGGACCTCTTTTTCCCCTTGTTTTCTCCTTGTTCTAGTTTCTGCTCCAGCTGACCTTTCGCCAAAGATCTGAGTTAAAAGTTGCATTCCCAAACGAATTAGCTTACGCTCCACCCACCAACGCGAAGAGCACATCCAGAACATTCCAATGAGCCAGACCTTGCCCCGAACAGAGCCGCCGGCCGTCCCGTACGACCGCTGCAAGCCGCCGCCCACCAGTCCGTCGCCCGCCACCGGGTCCGCCTTTGTTTCTCGTTTTTCTTCAGTTTTCTCCCACTCCAGCCCTTCCGTTGCCTATCCCAACCTCCAACAAGACCCCCAAGACCCCCGGGAGCCACCGGTTGCCAACCACCCACTCGCCGGAGCTCTGATCAACCCGTTTCTTCGCCGTTTAGCCTTGGTTCTCCTCTATCTAGCAAGAGCAGAAGCAGAAATCGAACCAGCAAGGAGTCTAGGACTTCGTGGCCCGTTTCCGAGCCCTTCCTGGCCTCCGTTGGTGTCGCCGCTTGGAGGATTGTCCCTCACCTCCGTGCCGTGGACTCACCGGCTCGCAAATCCGGTGAGTTTAACTCACTAATCCTCGCTTAGTAGGTTAATGACGTTTAAGGGGTGTTTAGATTAGTTTAAGTATGTTTAGGTGGTTAGATTAACTTAGTTAAATGTTAATTAGATTATGTGCATGATTAGATTAAGGGTTGGATTAATTAGTCTAATTATGTAATTAGATTAATGTTAATCATGCTTAGACTCTAATTAATTATTTATTTAAATTAAATACTATTAAATATCATTTAAATTACATTCTTTATTATTTAAATTAAAATAATTTTCGGAATTTATTTAATTATTAATTAATTAATATTTTCCAGAAATTATACTTAGGGAGAGCATTGGATAGAATTTGAGTGATCGTAGTGATGTGTTTAGTTTTTGTAATTGAATGTTGTTTTGTGAAGCTGAGTGATGATTTGTGTAATTGCGTGGTAGTGTGAGTTAGTTGAATTATGCAACTAAATGCTGGATTGTACAATTGATTGGAAAATTGCCGTGTGAGACTATGAATGAAATCAAGAGAACCACCAGAGTATGGTTATGCCGAGTGGGGCCGTGATGCCACTAAGTCTAAGATTGCGAGTGGGGCCGTGATACCACTAAGTCTAAGATTGCCGAGTGAGGCCGTGATTCCACTAAGTCTAAAATGTGTGGGGCCGTGATTTCCTCCAAATGTAAATTATGCCAGTGGGGCAGTGATGACCACATAACCCAGATTTTGCCTGTAGGGCCGTGAATAAGAGTCGAGATTGAATAATCGAAATGACCATGTAATGGTCTTGATGACATATAATCGATTGAGTCGATCCGAATAGATTAGATGATGTGGTTTGTTAGTAATTATGAATTAAACTGACTTGCAGGAAGGAACTGAGACCAAGGTAAGCCCTCTGACTCGTGATTGTGCTTAGGTAGCCCTTTGGGCGTATTTTTTTTCCTAATCGAGTCTTACGCGGTAGAACTCGCTGAGATGTCATCTCACCCCGTTGTGGGATAAAAATTTCAGGTCCCTAGAAGGTGGTCGTGGAAAGCTTGAAGTCCCGGAGTTTGGGAAAGTGAAGGAAACAGAATCGGCAAACCTGTCTGACTCATTAATCATAGGACAATTCCTTTTTTATTAAGCCGATATTTTTTTGTAAGAGACCTGATTTTGTATATGAACCCGTTTGTTTATAAGAGGGTTTGTTTTGGTTTGAAATATTTGAGGCTGTACTTTTTTATCCCATCTGATTGTTGTTTGGGGATTATTATCTGTTTTCGCATTCGATTTAAAAAGAATGGGTCGGCGACGCGTCGTGGGACGTTGTTATTAATCGACTAAGGAGGGATTGGCTTGCGCTTGGAGGATCGGGGCGTGCCATCCCAGTTTAATGGTATCAGAGCAGGTCTGTGTTTGGAGTGATAAGGTGTGATGAGTCATGGGATAGTTAGTAAGAAGGACTAGGGGTGAGCGTGGTCCGAGTTGGGCTGGTCCACCCCCTAACCCTAAGACCAACCCGCATAGTGCTGGTCCTCAATCTTTGATACCGAGGACTGACCCCATTGAGCTTGGGACTGAGGACCGAACCGACCTAATGGGTTCGCTCCGATTCCTGGATCAACCCGGGACCAACTGATAATTTTTTATCCCATTTTTTGTACCCATTCAAAAAGCTATTGAGGATCGGATTGACCCAATGTATTTGGTCCGGTTTCAAAGTCAACCCAAGACTAACCAATAATTTTTTATTTTATTTTTTGAACTCCTTGAAAGGGCAACCGAGGACCGTATCGACCAAATGGGTTTGATGATGAGCAAGGTCAGCTAAGAAAGGCAAGCGATGAGGGTCAAGTGGGGTAAACGCCGAACAAAATGAGCATCAAATGTCGAGTGGGAAGCAACGAGCCAAGCGAGCATCGAGCGGCGAGTGGCACGAGTGACCTAAAGCGAGCGAGGCGAGTGTTGAGAAACAAGCGGAGAAGTTTTTTTTTTTTTTTTTTTTAATTTTAGGAAATTGAAGACTAAGAGGACAAATAAGACATAAGAGAACGAATATCAAATGAGGATACCATAAGATGCCTTTTTGGACGCCGTGAAGACTCCTCACAAAAACATTTTCCTCACTCGTAAATTATGACTATTGACGCCGTAAAAGACATTAAAAACCTAAGTTATTAAAGAACAATGTAAAATTACTTGAACTTCTCATTAAAGAGCTGTTTAATATTGTTGATACCATTTATTTTAAGGTTTTCTCTATATAAAAAAATTATAAATAATATATATATGGAGTCGGGGTTGGACCGACCCGGAACTTTCAAGATCAAGGACCGACCCGCACAGTGCTGGTCCAGGAATTCTAGGACCAAGAACCAACCTAGTCTCCTTGGGAACCGGACCAGGACCGGCAGGGTTGGGCCGATCTAGGGTCAGTGTAGGGTTGACCCTGGACCGATGCTCACCCTTAGGAAGGACCTTTATTTCATGCCGGTGCATGTGATTGTTAGCTGATTGATAACTTGTTTGTGTGGGCCACTCAAATTCTAAGATGGTATTGGAATTAGAAAACTTGTTTATATAAAGATCTTGTAGTATGAGTGATCATAAGCTGAGAACTCCTAGTAAGAGGGCGAAAGGGACAGGAATGGAACCGATCGTGCACCGATCAAGGGAATGATGTTTTGGAGTGATTTTATTAAAGTAGCGCAGTGGAATTTTGGTTAAGGTTGTAGAATTTCAGTTGTTGTAATAAAGCTGTAGAAAGAAGAATCACTGGTTATAGTTGTACTTGACTAGTTGCTTATGTATAACTATGACTTCATATATGAAAAGAGTTGGCTTAAGGAGCATCTTGTGGCAATGAATTGTTGGTGTAAGGTAATACAGTTTAAGCTGTTGATGGATGAAATTTTTGAATTTATCGGAAGTCGAGGAGGACCCTCGATCCCTTTTATTTCGTCAATTAAGACAACCGGGTTCTGGACATAGGTTGTCAAATTTTTTTGGCAACTATAGTGGATGCGCCAGTTGAGGAACCGAATATGGAGAACGTAGCCATGGTACAAAAGTTTTCTGAGGTGTTTCCTGAAGAATTATCGGGTCTACAGCTAGAAAGGGAGGTTGAGTTCGTAATTGAGCTAGCCCTCGAGACAAAGCCAATCTCTAAGTCTCCTTAGCAGATGGCGTTATCTGAATTGAAGGAACTGAAGGTGCAGATGCAGGAGTTGTTGGATAAATGATTCATCCGTCTCAATGTATCATCTTAAGGAGCACCAATTCTATTTGTCAAGAAGAATGATTGTTCGTTGCGCTTGTGCATCGACTATCGCCAACTCAATTAGGTGACGATCAAGAATAAGTATCCGTTCCCGAGGATCGATGACTTGTTCGATCAGTTTCAAGGAGCGTCGATATTCTCGAAAATCGACCTGAGGACGGGGTATCATCAGCTAAGGATCAGAAAAGAAGATATTCCAAAGTCAGCATTTCGTACTCGGTACGGCCATTATGAGTTTACTGTAATGTCGTTTGGGTTGACGAATGCTCCAGCTGCTTTTATGGATTTGATGAATAGGGTGTTTAAGGAATATCTGGATCGATTTGTAATAGTGTTCATAGATGATATTCTGGTGTATTCAAGGAGTGCTGAGGAGCATGAGAGTCATCTGAGATTAGTACTCCAAACCTTGAGAATTCATCAGTTGTACGCCAAGTTCAGCAAATGCGATTTTGGTTGACTCGTGTTGCATTCTTAGACCACATGATTTCAGGCGAAGAAATCTCCGTGGATCTGACCAAGATCGAAACAGTTATCAGTGGACCAAGACCGACAAGAATTATAGAGATCAGAAGCCATTTGGGTTGCACAGATTACTACAGAAGGTTCGTGGGAGGATTTTCAGCATCAGTGCCGCCATTGACTCGATTCCTTAAGAAAGAAGAAAAGTTTGTGTGGATCAGAACTTTTGAAGGACTAGGATGGTGATATCTAGTCTTACCCTGGAAGAATGAAAGAAGTCACTGATGCGTTGAGTCGAGAGTCTTCATTTGTGCATATACTGGTTAAAGTATTGACCTTACTTGAGAAAGTTCAAGTTTTGACTTTCAAATTTGAGGTAGGCTACCTTCCAAGTCTTATAGTCACCCTCAGAATTAAGCCGGATGCTCAAATTAGAATCAAGGCACTTCAGTTGATTGAACTAAAGATTCAGAAGATCCTGCAAGAAACACCGATAAGAGAAAAGCTGACCTTCAGATTTCTGAAGGCGGAACACTGAAGTTTCAAGGATAATTGTGTGTACCTGACGATGTAGCACTTAGGAGGAGAATTTGTCAGAAGCTCATCATAGCAGTTACAACATTCATCATGGCTATATGAAAGTGTATTAGAATCTATGTCGACACTATTAGTGGTCCGGTATGAAGACGGACATCACCAATCATGTCAATGAGTGTCCGACGTGTTAGCGAGTGAAGGCACAACTTTGTAAGCGAGAGGACTCTTGTAACCTCTCGAGGTTCCCGAGTGAAAATAGGAACATGTCACAATGGGCTTTGTGACGGGCTTATCAAGGAACCAGAGGGGTAATGATTCCAATTGGGATAGTGGTCAACAGATGGATGAAGCCAACTCACTTCAGTGCAGTACAAAAAGATCTCGATTTGATTAGGCATACAGAAGTGTATGTGGGTCAGGTAGTTCGTCGTCAGGGAGTGCTAGTGACAAATTTATATCAGATTAAGAATCGAGGATTCCCAGTTTCAGCAGAACAGTCAGATGGTTTCTTCTGAAGTAGTGCATAGCAGAGTGTAAAGAACTTCAGTTGCTAAGATGAAGTCAGGGAAAAAAAAAAATCACAGCCCAAAGTCAGTTTAGCAGTTAGTGATTGCAGTTGCCATGATCAAAGATAAATTCAAACTGCTAAGAGCCACTAGAAATGTTGTATCGTTGAGTATCGAAGGCCCTTAGAGTTCCAAATTGGTGAATTGCATCTTTTTGAAGGTGTCACCAATGAGGGATACCTTGCGCTTTGGCAAGGAGGGAAATTTGAAACCGAGGTACGTAAGTTCCTTTAAAATTCTAGGGAGAGAATCAGGATCCTAACGTATTGTCTTGCATTGTCGCCGAAGTAGGCGCAAGTGTGTGACGTCTCTCACGTGTCGATGTTGAGGACATATGAGCCTGACTCGACCCGCGTGCTAAATCTTGAAGAATTAGACGTGGACGACAGAGTGTCGTACGTGAAAAGCCCGGTTTAGATTGTAGATCAGAAAGAACAGATTTTTAGTACCAAATGGTCCCCTTGGTTAAAGTGGTCTGACAACACCATGGGACTGAAGGAGCAACCAGGGAAAGTGAGACTTGATGAGACGATAATACCCCCACCTTTTTGTTTAAGGATTGGTAAATGTTTAAATTTCAAGGACGAAATTTTTATAAGAGGGGAAGAGTTGTGACATCCTGAATTTTCAATGTTGTTTAAATTAAATTAAATTGGGCCTAACATCGATGCGCCTATAGTGCTATTTTCAGAACTAACTAGACTATTTGGAGAAGTCATTAAGGGATTTTAATGCAATAAACTTGAGGATTCGACTAAGAATCAACTACTCGACCGTGCTCATCTGCAAAGATCATTACGACATAGTAAAGATCGATTGGAAATCTGAAATAGGTCGGTTCGACTAAAATGTGTGGTTAAACATGGGTGATTCCATCAAATTGAGAAATTCTCGTCGACCGGCACTAGATTGATTTTTCTATCATTTTGGTACCCTGTGTCCGTATTTGAATCCTCGAGATTTTCACAACAACTAAGAGTCGCCAATGTGTCGAAGATGTTCATTGTGACTCGAAGAAAATCAACCACGGGTCATCTGCACTAAAAATTCCTAAAAGCTACCCGGTAGATTAGGACGCGCTAAAATTTTGCCAGATTGAAATTAACCGTGAATTTAAACCCAATTTTAAAAATTGAAAGTTCTGCCTTGTCATGATTTATTTTAGAAACGTCGACTCACCTTCAGAAGATTTTTCTGCAAATCGAGATTTTTGGCGAAAAGTTCAAAGTTAGGCCGTTTGGATCGGGAAATTCCTAGGCCCGGTTTCGATCGCGTTTTTGGGAGTCAAGTTGGACTATATGGTGAGAAAAAATGTTGATTAGGATGATGGTACATTGATTGGATTTATGGAAATCAAATTGTGCTCAATCGGATTCAAGTGAGGGAGAATTGAAGAGGAATTGATGAAATTGAAGGAACAAATGTGCAAATTCGTATGCCATGGGGGGAGGAACATTTGGATTACTTCAATGGTGTGTTGAGGAAGCTTTGAGGAGAGAGAAAGGGCAGAGGATATGGCTGAAGTGAAGGGGGCGACTCTCAAGCGCAAAGCCAAGTGTTGAAGGCTTAGAAGGCCATTTGGGGTCCCCCTCTTGTAGCAGCCTTCTTCTTCCTTGAATCCCTCCTTTCTCCATTGTTGTGGTCCTTAGAGAACTTGAGAAAACCAGAGGAGATCAGCCAACAGCCGCCTAAGACCGTCGTTTACCCGTTGGACCTCTTTTTTCCCTTGTTTTCTCCTCGTTCCAGTTTCTGCTCTAGCTGATCTTTCGCCAAAGATTTGAGTTAAAAGTTGCATTCCTGGACGAATTAGCTTGCGTTCCACCCACCAACACGAAGAGCACATTCAGACAGTTCCAACGAGCTAGACCTCGCCTCGAATGAAGTCGCCGGCCGTCTTGTACGGCCGTCGCAAGCCACCGCCCGCCGGTCCGTCGGTCCGCCCGCTGGTCCACCTGTTTCGCGTTTTTCTTCATTTTTCTCCCATTCCAGCCCTTACTTTGCGTATCCCAACCTCCAACAAGAAGCCCAAGACCGCCGCGAGCCACTGGTTGCCAACCACCCACTCCCCGGAGCTCCGATCAACCCGTTTCTTCATCGTTCAGCCTTGGTTCTCCTTTGTCCAACAAGAAGCAGAAACCGAACCAGCAAGGAGCCTATGACTTCGTGGCCCGTTTCCGAGCCCTTCCTGGCCTCCGTTGGTTTTGGTTAGTTTTTGCTTCACATATAATGGTTTGCTGCATAAATTTGGTAATGGTTTGCTAGTTTGCCGGTTTGCTAGTTTGCTGGTTTGCTGGTTTGCCGCAACTGCAAACCATAGTGAAATTAAGGGATGGTGGCAAATTCACGATTGACCATTTCAGTGCCATAAGTTGTACATAGTGATCGCTTGAGTGCCAAGTTTTTATAAAAGTGATCATTTAAGTGCCAGTCGCGATTACAAAGTGATCACTTGTGTTGCACAAGTTTTTTAAAAAAGAACATGTTAGTTCCAAATGTTACTTGACTTGCACATTGTTCTTGCACCTTGTTCTTGCACCAGTTGGATTGCTGGTGCATCTTCTTGCACCAGCCCATACAAGTGTTGATGCAACAAGATGTACCAGCACCCAAAATGTTCTCGCAGCAGCACATATAACCAGAACCCCACAAATTCATTATAATCCACAACTTCAACCAGTAACAGTATATGCACACATCTATAAATAATATCAACTTCATAAGAACATTGCACTAACAACAAAAATAAAATATACAGCATAACTGACTTGCTAGCATTCTAGCCGAAATCAACACAAGAGAAAATAGTCATTCTAGTACTTGCCATTAACATTGATTGATTGTTTACAAAAGAAAAGAAAAACGTGTCTAACTTCACTCCCCAATCACTGAAAGTTTAGCACCCTCTTTAAAAAAAAAAAAACAATGACAATATGCAGGCAACAACTACCATCAATAATATAATATCCAGCACCCTTCTAAAAAAAGAAAACATGAAAAAAGACCATGTCTAGCACCCTCCCATCAGTCAATATTGACAACACCCTGATCTCTTTTTCCTCTTGGAGCTTTGAATTGATTCATAATTCGAGCACTCTTTTGAACTGGATGTGCAGGTTCTTTAACTGGGCTTTTTGTCACCTCATTTTCCTTATTTTTGACGGCGGCTATTTTTGTTCTAGCACATGTCATGTGTTGGTGCATATCATCACTACTACTTCCAATCGTTGGTTGAGATGGAACTGGTGCTAGGTTCTTTTTGGATGGCTGTTTTGCAGCTATACCCGATGTCTTCTTCTTTGGAGCACTCTTCTTTGGCTGTGCCCTTGATTCTTGAGTTGCCCACCTTGAGAGAGAAGTACCTCCGAAGTACTCCTAAGCTACAAGAACATAGTAATATTGTCAACCAAATGAATTAAAGTACAACAAATTAAATGCATGAGGCCTACAAATCTTACATTCAAAATAGCCATTCCAGTACATTCATCTGTGTAAATCACATAACCATATTACCTTAATCTTTTTCCAAGAGCCCCTCTTGTTCGCTGTGGTGCATTATTTTCAGCAGCAATAAATGGGGGAGCAACATCTACAACTTGTGCAGTTGCTGGTCTTCTCACCTGAGAAACACATAACAAATGTAAATTTCAACCCATAAAAGACAAACACAATAATGTACAACTCACAGGATATTTTTTTTCTCGTTTGCTCAAGAATGGACTCAGTTGTTGTTGTTGCTGTCCTGCCCATTCCAGTCCCTGTCCTTGCAATTGAGCCTACAACATGGCCTTTTTCTGGCCCTTTAGTAGGCCTTACAACAATGTACTGTATTAGGATTATGATCAACTACAACGAATAATTAGACATCTACTCATTTTCATGGTAGAAACAAATGGAGAAAACTTCTCAAATTACAAGTGCATGACAGAAGAAAAGCACAAGAGTGATCCATTTACAAGTTTACTAGATCGAAAATTGATGACATTCAAAAACTTATAGATCCGATGTCACATTCAGTAAAGATTTATGATACATGTATAGGATGTACTCAATGTGTGCGAGCCTGCCCAACGGATGTATTAGAAATGATACCGTGGGATGGATGTAAAGCTAAGCAAATTGCTTCGCTCCAAGAAACAGAGAGGACTGTGTCGGTTGTAAGAGATGTGAATCCGCCTGTCCAACGGATTTTTGAGCGTTCGAGTTTATTTATGGCATGAAACAACTCGAAGCATGGGTCTAGCGTATTAATACGTTCCAGAAAAAACCACGTAAATACATTTTGAATACAATTGATTTTTTTTTACCGACAAAAACCCGTGCAGTACACATGGTCAACCATCAAACTCTATCGAATAAGAACCGTAAAGTTCGAGGCAAAGATGATACTTACCTCACAACAAGGCTTTCTGTTTGCCCTTCAATAGGCATTACAGTAGGGCCTTTTGTCCACCCTTCAATAGGCCCAACAAGAAATTCTTCAGTAGGTTCTGTCCTTGGCACTGAATCAGCCATTACATCTTCCTGTTGATGCTGTTTTTTCAGCTCACAGCCTTTCTTATTGTGCCCTTCCTTATGGCAATAAGAGCATTTCATCTTTGACCAGTCCTACTCATCTTCTGACTTGATGCCTCTTCCTACTGCATTCTTTGTCTCTTTTTTGGCCTTCCTATTTGTTTCTTCAACGGTAAAGGTAGAGGGCTTTCATGATTTGTTGGCTCCCAAAATTTGCTGCTTCTGATAGGCTACATCATGAATTGATATGAAGCAAGGTATGAGCTTTTTTTTGTACCAATCATGTAGGTAATCATCTGGGTTTTCTTGCTTCATCTGAATAGCACAAATGGCATGGGCACAGGGAATTCCATTCAGTTGCCAGGCTCGGCATAAACACTTTCTTCTATCCAAGTTGACAACATACTTATCCTAATTTTGAATAATCTCATATCCAGTATCTCCATTCCAAACTGGATGGCAAAACCTACCGGCAGCAATGTTTGCATCCAATCTCTTCACAATCCTAAGGCCACAGTCTCTACTCCATTTCGTAGCCTCATCTCTTTGCCTATGTAGTCTAGTCATAACCATAACTCAAATATCATTAAGCATGCTGATGATTGGTTTGCACCTGGCCTTTAAAATTCTGCCATTTAAAGCTTCATTGAGGTTGTTATCAATGATATCACATTTGAACTCTTTGCTAAAGAAGGCCCGACACCAGTGCTTAGCTTCTGTTTGGAAGAATGCATCAAAACCTTCATATGTTAGCTGCAACAATCCTTTGCTATCCACCTGCTTTTGCAGCCTATCTCCTTTGAAGTTCCTTGACTAGTTTGCATATATGTGCCTCACGCACATTCTATGCTCAGCATGTGCCATCAACTTAGTCAATGCAGGAGTAAGTCCCGACAAAAATTCAAACCAATAAATACAAGTCGGGAAAAATATGCAAGTGATTAATATTAAAAGGGAGTGAATTAATTGACAATGAAATTACCTTATGTTGGTCGCTCATGAATGCCTATCCTCCCCCATCGGTTATCTCAAGGTCAGCCATTAAATTTTTGAGGAACCAGGACCAAATATCCTTGTTCTCTATCTTCACCACCACCCAAGCTATCGGAAACATTTAATTATTGGCATCTCTCTCCACAGCAGCCAACAACTCCCCCTTGCATAAATCTTTTATAAAGCATCCATCCAATCCTATAACTCTTCTACAACCAGCTAAGAAGCCCCATTTGCATGCATAAAAAAATAGACATAAAATCTATCAAATCTAGGCCCAAGATCAGGGAGTGACCTCTCCACAACCTCTACATATACCCTACTAGATGGGTTTTTGAAACATGCATTTGCCAGCATAATCCCATACCTGCGCATATTCTTCTTTATACCCACCCATCAATATTTTCATCACCCTCATCTTAGCTCTCTTACATTGATTCCTCGACACATTAACCCCTACTTGCTCCTTCACTAACTGTTGAAATTAAGGACTCTTGATCTCAAGCATTGCTTTGATAGTATTGAAAAAAATACTTCGATAACCATACACTTGTTACCCTTTTATTGTTAAAGATAATTGGACAAGTATGCTCCTCCTGGAAGGACTTAATCTGGAATGACCATTCTTACTCAACGCGTCATAGAGCTTCCATGAACAATTAGGTTGTGAGCACTTAGCTCTCACAAATTCCTTCATGTTTCTAATTAATTGAACGCTCCTCTATTCACCAATGGAGTTTTTCACAACAGCTTCCTTGAACTGTTTGGCATCGTCAAATCTCATGCCCACCGACAAAACAGGTTTATCAATAGACGGATCATAGCAAGGGTACTTACTTTTTCTTTGACGAGCAGGTTCTTCATCATCATTGTCGAGCTCATTCTCCGAACCAGGAACTTCATCGCTATAGCTTTCTTCATCTTCACTTCTATTACCTTCAGCTGGAGCTACATCCCTATTTACTGGCTCGGGCCTCTTTGCTGAAGCTGCAAGTTTTTTCTCAGAAATTCCCTTTGCTTTTGTCTAGACTGTGCGAGTTCATCATCATCTTTGTCACTTGGGAAATTTACTTAATCAGCCAAACATTCATCTTCCGATTCACTGGATAAAGCAATTTCCATTCTAATCCAATGAAGTCTTCATCGCCTACATCTTCACCCAAATCTTCACCCAAGATTTCAGGACTTCTCTCCTCCTCATTTTGCCCTTCATCTAACCTAAACTCATCCTTGACCTGATTACTCGCTTGGATTCTATCCTCGACCTGATTACTCGCTTGAATAGGATCCCTCACTTCTCCTCCTTCAACGGTGGTCTGCTCAGCCCCATCCTCATCCTCATCCTCCTCACCATCCTCATCCTCACTATAATACTCAACATATACATTAGCTTCTTCACCGTGAAGATAATGGTAAATGATATCCTTAATACCATTATCGTCATTAAAAATCTCAAGCCATCATTTAATTCCTTCCCAAGAACACAATAATGTAGTTTTTGCACTTTGCATTGTAAAAAATACACCAAATCCCTCAAAAAATCAATATATGATGGCTTCTGAACATTGACATAGATAGTACCTTCATTTCTACCAGTATATTCCCAATCTTCAGTGCCAATAACAAACTCTCCACCATAGCAAACAATGACGCCTACTTGATTCGCGTCCATGTCAATGCTGCACCCAATGAAAAAAATGAAAAAGAGTCATTGTCGTTTTGTTAGGACCACATGACAGAATCAACAACTTCACATGCAGGTCCTTGTCGTTTTATGTCAAGAAACAAATGTGACTAAAATCTCCCAAATTCGACGCCTTTACAGAAACAAAAGAAACCAAATTGAATAAACAAAGTGAGGTCCCCACCACCAAATTTTCAATTCAATCACATTCGGCCCCCCACAGAGGCAGTCTAATTAATTAAACAAATTTGGTCCCACCACTGTTTCCCTCTGAGTCAAGCCCCTCCGCGCCCTATTTTTCTATTCGGTCCCCACAACAGAAAGCGAACGAACGACGAAACCCTCTATTTTTCTATTTCTTCCCCATAAAAGTGAGATCCTATCCCCACCACTTTCCCCACTACTTTCCCCCTGAGCTGATCCCTCAATTTGCCCTATGCACCCTAACTTGCCCGTTGGAACCCTAAATTTCACTAAATTGACCACGTAGAGAACATGACAAACCTGAGTGAGCGAGAGTTGGGGACGTAGCCAGTGAACGACCGCGAACGACGGTGCAACTACAGCGGTGGCCGAGCGACGGCAGGTGAGCGAACGATGGTGGGTGAGCGAGCTACGGCCAGCGTCGAGAACCGTATACGAACCCTATTTTACTCTCTCTTCAGCGACATCGGTTTTGGCTATAGAGCAATGCGGCGTCGTTTCTTATGTGAATCCATGGTGGATGGCATGAAACGACGACGTTTCTTACAAAGAAAGGAAAATGGCGTCGTTTTATGCCCTTCGAAGATTTTTTTGCAAATGGGGATTTTTGGCGAAAATTCAAAGTAGGGCCGTTTTTTACTGGGAAAATCCGAGGGCCATTTTTGGTCGCGTTTTTGGGATTCAAGTTGGTTTAATTGGTGAGGAAAAATGTTATTTGGGATGATGGAACTTTGGTTGAATTTATGGGGACCGAATTGAATTCAATTTGGGGGAGTTTGTGTCAAAATTCGTAGGCCATGGGTACCACAACCTTTTGGGCCACTTGGAGAAGCTTCTAGGAGGATTTTTATGTAGAAAATTGGCTTGGATGACAGCCAAGACAAGTGGGACCTTTGCAATGATCAATTGAGGATAAAAGTGTGGACTTTGGGCAATTGGGTCCCCCTCTATCTTCAACAGCCCCTTCTTCAAGCTTGGGACTTGCTTTCTCCATTGTTAATCAACTTTTGAAACTCCAAAACCAGAGAGAAACTAGAGGAAAGCCCCTCTTGCCTGTCGACGCCCCTAGTCGCCGCCTAGCGCTGTCACATGCTTGTCGCTTGCCGTTGTGCCGCGCGCCGGCCCGGCCCGCTCGTCCCGCCGTCCCGCACATCCTCGCTGTTTCCCGAGCAACCAGGCCACCGTTCAGGCCGCTGGAATTGCCGCCGTCACCCGCCGTCGCTCGTTGCAGCCATCGGTCTACCGTCTTGCTCGTTCCAGCCTAAGTCGAGCCCACGCCAGCTCTCTCGGCCTAGCAATCAGAACTGAAGCCAGCAAGGGTTCATGGACTTTAAGGCCCGTTTTTAGGCCCGCCTAGTCTTCGTTTGGTGTCGCCACAGGGTCGTTTGTCGCCCGTCTCCGCGTCGCCGTCGTCGTGGACTCACCGGATCGCTAAACTGGTGAGTTTACTTGCCAAACTTTGCTTAAGGAGTTAATGATGCTTAAGGATTGATTAGCTTAAGGTAATTAGGATTTAGGTGGTTAGTTAGCATGGAATAGTTATTTAATTATTCATTTGTGCATGCTAGGTGGTTAGAACGACTTAATTAAGGACTAGATAGATTGTGCTATTTGTCTAGATAGGTTCAGAAATTTTCTGGGCCCGTTTGAGCAGTTAATTAAGCATTTTTTTCCTAAGTTGGTATCTTTGGTATTTAATTGTATTTATTTAATTAATTTTAGTATAAATTTACTTACTTATTATTTTCCGAAAATTATAGTGGGATAGTCGGTGATCGGAATTTGGTGCTGATTGCAATGGTGTGCTTAGTTTATGCAATTGAATGCTAAATTGTGCAAATTGAGTGATAATTGTGATTTTGGTTATTTATTCCAAAATTGCGGGATTTTGATATTTGATTGGAAAAATCCTGAGTGTCGGGTTTTGACACCGAAAATGGTTTTGAGGACCAAATCGAATTATGGGATTTTAAAAGTGTGAATATCAAATTTTCTGGTTCAAATTGATAGTACGTCAGCTTGTGTGAGTATTATTATCTGTTAGCTTGTGAGAGCAACTATCCGTTAGCTTGTGCGAGCATTATTATCTGTCAGCTTGTGAGAGCAATTATCCGTTAGCTTGTGCGAACATTATTGAATCGTCAGCTTGTGTGAGCATTGTTATGTTAGCTTGTGAGAGCATTGAATCGTTAGCTTGTGTGAGCAATGATCATCAGCTTGTATGAGCATTGATATATCAGCTTGGGTGAGCTATAATATTCTATATCAGTTTGGGTGAGCTATAAAATATATATCAGCTTGTGCGAGCAAAAATATACTTCAGCTTGTGTGCGCAGTAATTGATTGATTAAATTGATAGATGGTATTAAGCGTATCGATTGTATCGAATTGAATGGATTGAATGATCGATTAGATTGAACTGATTGGTTGAGATTATGAACTGTACTGACGTGCAGGAAGGAACTGAGGCGAGGTAAGTTCTTTGTCTTGTGTGCATAGACTGCCCCCTCTAGGCGTATTTCCTTCCTAGTCGGAGTTTAGGGGGTGAACTTGCTGAGACATTGTCTCATCCCGTTATGGGCTCAATCTTTTCAGATTCTTAGATGGCGGTTCCTTCGAAAAGTTTTGGTCAGCCCAAGAGGGTCATCGAGCAGGTTATTGACATCCATGTTCTCGAGGGTCATGGGGTATGGGTCTATGAACTCGTGAGGACCATCGTCTGGGTCGATGAGGGCCTACCTCAAAGGGTACCCCCTAAATTCAGAGCGTTGTATTATCGCGGGCGCAATGGACACAGAGAGGGTCCCCTGTGAGATGGTGAGGTCCTAGCTTCGGTGTTAGAAATCGCTTTTAGCGAGGGTACAACTGACCCTCTTGGTGGTGCAGTGCTGGACCCAAGTTCCCAGGAGACCTCGGAGTCTTTAGTTAGGGGTTCGTGTGCCTAGAGGGCTTGTAGGATTTTATGCTTGAGTAGACTTTTGTCTTTGGACTAGTCTTGTATATAAACCGGGGTGTTTATAAAAGTGTTTTGGTTGTGAATGTGTTTCCTGCGCATCCTATTTGTTGTTAGGGATATTTGTTTCGCTTCCTCATGCGTAATAAAATGAATGGGTCGGCGATGCGTCCTGGGACGTCACATTTTTAATCGACCACCGAGGGATGGGCACACACTCGAGGTTCGGGGCGTGACAAAGGGGGCCAGGCCCTGAGGCGAAAATGAGATGGGCCAAGTGAGGGAAATAACAAGGGGAGAAAAAAGAGAGGGTTGGGCCGTTCGATTTTCTCCCTTTTTTATTTTAATTTTAATTTTTGTTAAAAAATAATTTTTTCAAAGGTTTTTTAATAACTAATACTAATAATGCAAATGTTTCTAATGTCTATATGCCACACGATTTAATGGAAATTATTTTTGATAGTGATTAAAAATTAATCCCTACTTTTGACGGGATTAAGTCATAAGTAAAAAGGCAAAATTTATGTGTTAAAAAAAACAATAGTAATCTTTCTGATTTGTGTAGTCCATGTAATGCTAATTGAAAATTACTCACATTTCTAAATCTTATGTTGGAAAAAAAAAATACAAGATAGATAATTTATTCAAGTCACTCTATTTCACATTAAATGTTCTCAAAACTTTTTATTACACCCAAAGCCAAAATCACCAGTACCTTAATAAAACAATATGCAAAAAATCTTCAAGGAAAGGAGGACAAAGTTGTCTTGGCTCAAAATCTTCCAAGGAGACGTTCATAAAGTTGCTTATCATGATATTTTTCTAGTATAAAAGATGTAGAAAGTTGGGCTGAAGCCCACAACAATGATGCTTAGACTCAATTTAGAAGCAAGGAAGTCCTGACAATGAAGGTAGCTTTTGAGGATGAGAAAGTTTAGATTCTTTCTTTTCAAAGCACGGCAACTAGAGGCTGAGTTCGTTTATGAGAAGAAAGGAATGCTTTGATGAATAAATCTACTAAGGAAGAAATAGAGCAAATGCATAAAAAGGATGAAATTCTTGTTGATATAGGACTAAGACCAAATTGTGTGTGTGCGCGCGCGCAAGAGAGAGAGAGAGAGGGAGCAAATTATGAGGCAATAAATGGCTAAGATCAAGCTACAATACCCGTTAGGTACTTTCACTTTATTTCTTGTCTTTGCACTCTATTTTCATTTTGTCTTGGCCTAACTCTATTTTGTTGTTTTAGAAATTTGTGTCTTTTGCTTTTAAACTTTTATTTGGTTGTAATGCTAGAACACCAATATAAGACCCTTTTACATCCACCACCGTTCATTAGTATTAAGTATGAGCTCACCTTACCATGCACTTACTCTCGTCTAGTACAATGCAATCTAATTCCTTAAGAAATAAGATTCTGATTTCCACTATATTCATCTGTGGTGAAAGATTTGAGTTAGAATTTGGATTCTCGGAAATAAATTTACTGATAAAATGTAAAATTAGATTATCTAGCTAAAGTTAGGATTGGGATATCATTCCACTTTTTTATAAGCATAATACTATGAAAAACTCAATTCCACCATTGATTGCCGCCGCAACACCCACCACTACCATCGGTCTCTAGCTTAGACCACCAGTTGATAGCCAAGGTCATTGGCAGCTAGACTCCACCCTTGGTCACCGACAGTAGTGGCATCTACTGGACTCTGCCACAGGCCACTAGACTTTGTCATTTTGGATTAATTCATTTCATTCAAGTGTTGTGACTTCTAAGACTTGAAAGAAGACATGTGAAGAGCCCAAAGAAATAACATTGTACTCTTGGCAGTGCAAAGGAAACTTATCTTTTAGCAATTTTTTATTAGAAGAAAGTTGGGGAAACTTCTCCATAAGCATTTGTTATAAGAAGAGAGTTGGCATTTTGTATCCTAGAATGGTCTCACTTGATTGCTTGTTTCTACTTTGAACGACCTCATGTGCCCTCTTTTCTATGAACCAACTCAGTGCCGATCTTCCTAAGTCCTTTCTCACCTTAGGTCCATGAATATGGAAAATGCTATAAAGGAAAATATATAATATTATCAACCAATAAAAATAAGGATTAATACCCTAAAAAATCTCAAACAGTACACATGTAACAAACTTATCGTAAACTAATTTTTTGACCATGAAAAATTCCAAACTGATATACTTATGACAAATTTACCCTAATTGACCATAAAAAAAAATCCAAATTGGTACATTTATGACAAATTTTTCACAAAATAATTTATTCAACCATAAAAAATCTCAAACGATATATCTATAACAAATATACCCTCCATTAAATTAGATTAATACCACAAAAAAATCACAAAAATTGTATAACTGTGACAAATGGAGAGTAAAATCTCAAACTTGTGTACTAGTCAACTGTCACGCGTCATTCAACTTAATAATTTGACAATAAAATTTAATTTAAATTAACAGAGGGTAAATTTATCACAAGTGTACCAACTTATGATAAATTTGTCAAATGTATATCAGTTTGGGAATTTTGGTAATCAAAAAATTAATTTAGGGTAAATTAGTCACAGGCGTATCAATTTTGGGTTTTTTAAAGAATTAACCCTAAATATAATTCATTGGGAAGATCTTGCTTTCTTGCTAGTCACCAGGATCCAGCAATCGGCTAGAGAAAGAAGAAGTGAAGAACCAAAAAAAAAAAAAAAAAAAGAGAAAGAGAAAGAAAAAATAAAAAAAAAAAAAAAAAATCGAAAAACATATTTAAAAACCTATCAAAAATTGTCCACATGTACCTTCGTGATAGGATAATCATCACTGTAGTGCTATCCACGTGCTAGTTAATGAGGCTCCTCTTCACGGACATTCCGATTCATTTGTCTTTTTTTTAATCTTCCTTCGGCTTATGATCACTTGAGCAAATGGCTCCGCTTATCACTGACTACAACAATTCGGTGGTCTCAACTCAGAAAGATACTAACAAGAAAATCAAAAGCCAAAGAGGATTTCTCTCTTCAAGAAAGTAGTTCATGAATCATTAACATCATTGATATTAAAAAATTAATCCATTATTCAACAATGTGATTTATTTGTGATGCCGAAATTTATTTTTAATTTCAAATTCCATTGCATCCTGATTGTTTGGTGACACCACGAGACATGAGTCTCATGTTCTTACCATTACTTTCCACTTGAATTCTCAAGATGATGCCTATGCGCTTCAGCCAGGTACTCGTAATTACCAAACGAGGGCTTCAAAAATTTGAAGTGTAAATAGCGGAGTACCTCCCTTCGTTTCCAGCGCATGGTCTTAAAGGGTCTAAATTTCTTGGTTCTCTCTTTACACTTTACACACCCAAAAGACAAATTCTTTCGTCGTCCACGAACATGAGGGATTTGCAAAGACACCAAATGGGAGCAGGGAACAAAACCCTCTCTGAGGCCACCGCGGTCATGAAGAAACTGCACACTCCGAAGGCAAATCTGGCTAAGATCGAATTTCTCGCGTGCCTCACAGCCATTTTACTAATGTTGCTCACCATCTTCGGCTCGTCAAGGCGCCGGCACAACCACCAGATGCTCAGGATCCTGTAATGGGCAGCATATACCCTCTCGAGCTACCTCATCGTATACACCCTCGGTCTCATGACTGAAGCGTCGTTCCAAAATGACCTGTTACTAGTTTGGGCCATTTTCTTGATGATCTTCTTCAGGAGCTCGGACTTCTACTCTGTCCACAGCCTCGAGGACTGCGAGCAGGGGAAGAACTATGTTTGGCAATATGTGATCAAGATCATTGGGGTATCGTTTCTGTCGGTCATGTCTGGGATCACGTTGCCAATGATTTCGGTCTTAATTCTATGGTTAATGGTACCACTCAAGGTCCATCGTAGAGCAGCATCTCTCGAGATTGCAAGCAAGTATGGCCGGCAGAGGGAGGGCAAATTTATTGCTGACCACATGAGTTCCGAGCACCAGTCGTGGAAGGGCGATCTTGATCCTGGCCAGATGAGAGGATACAACTATGTTGTAAAGAGGTTTAAGAAAAGTACAACGTCATTAAAGAACTTGAAAGAAAGAGAAGCTGCAGCACAATGGGAAGCACCGAATTACCGCAAGTCATTGAAGATCACTCACAGAGTTGTCACCATCGAGATGGTGTAGAACTGCCAAGGATGGCTTTTGAGATCGGGAGGTGGGGACGAAGACAGCAAGCTCAAGGACATTTGCCTCTCGTTCTCGCTCTGTAAGCTTCTTCTTTTAAGATTAGGCAGCTATTCGTTGCCCAAACAAGCTCACGAAAAGGCGTGGAAATTGATTCAGCACTTGTATGCCGAAGGAAATGGCTACGAGCGAGCATTTAGGGTCGTTGAGCTAGAGCTTTCCTTTCTTTTCGATAATTTATACACCAAATACCCGACCATCTTCCAGTCGTTCGGTTGGAAAATAAAGGTTATAGAGCTCTTGCTTTTGGTCATTGGTGTTCCGGTGATGATCGGACTTTGTTTTCCGTGGTACGACTCAAATAGATCTCAAGGTGAAGTTCAACTAGCTACTGCAGGCGGGTTGAGCATCGACTTTCTCGTGACGGCAATAATTCTAACGGCATTCACATGTGTGGAGCTTGTGCAGTGTTTCTTCATGGGCATTTCGGAGTGGACGAAAGTAATATTGCTATGCAACTACGTACTAAAAAACTGGTGGCAAGAGAACAAACGGATCGAGAAGCTGATAGGACTAATATGCCGGACGCAATTCCTGAAGCCTTGGGAAAGGAAACTTCGCCAATACTCGCTTCTCGAGTCGTATGATTACACCCCTCCGAGGTGGCTGTACAATCGCATCACATATTTATATATCGATCCTGCAAGGGACGGCCAAAAACGAAGCACGACCGCCGAATTGTCCTCGAAAGTGAAAAAAGCCGTTTTCCGTTCTTTAATGGCGAATCCCAAGGCACGGAAGAACGGAGAAACTTCTTTGGGATTAAACGAAGTGGAGGATCAGCTCTCATGGGCATGTAAGCTCGAGACGCAAACTCAAGTGATAATTGTGTGGCATGTCGCCACGAGTATTTTTGAGCACATGGTGCCGATTTTAGATTCAAACTTCCTCGTGGCGACTAGTTTATCCAAATATCTCGCTTATTTGATAGCATTCTATCCAAAGTTATTGCCTGATCACCCTTACGATTCAGAGTATATTTTCGACAGAATCATCATTGAAGCAAGACACTTGCTCAAAGGCTGCAAGACAATAGAAGAAAGGATCAGAAAATTGAACAAGATTGGTAAGACAATGAATGATACCGGTGAAGTGATAATCCAGGGCGCAAGATTAGGGCAGCAATTGCTGGATGTAGAAAATGAACCAAACTTTATTTGGAAGGTATTGGCCGAGTTTTGGGCGGAACTGATGGTGTATGTGGCTCCATCGGAGAATGCAATTGCCCATGGGGAGCACTTGGCGATGGGTGGAGAGTTCCTGACTCACTTGTGGGCTTTGGTCTCTCATGTCGACATCAAGCGAGAACCTCCTGTTGAGTGACCTACTCTCAACAGAAGATGAAGCTGGCCCAATTGATTGCGATATTGCATGATTACGTGACATGTAGTGTGTCTCCTTGGGATTAGTCAAGACAAAAGTTCGGATACTTTGTTTTGTATTTGAGTGTGTACAAGTCTATGAATAAGAGGGTCCATGCTTTATGTAATTGAGATTAGATGGGCCGCTACACAAGTTTCATTGAGTGAGATTGATACTCTTTATCTATCTCTCCTGCCCGTTTGATATTTTACTTCTTCAGCTATATCTTTGTAAGGATCTGTCCGAATACTTGGTGTTCAAAAGCTATCTCTTTGGGAGGTTATTTCTCTATGTTAAATTGCAATCTGTATGCACACTTCTTTCAAAATTTTGAAATTTCCACTGGTTGAATTAACTCTATTTAGACCAAAATGATTGATGGGCTGGGGGAAGGATGAGTAAAACGAAATCAGTGCAGGCAGTCGGCGGTGTCTGGGCTCTCTCTAGTTTCTCTATCTAAAACGACCTCAGATTCTCCTATAAAAGCACATTTTCACTCTGCACCAAGGGGGAGGACATTGAACGCATCACAGAGAACCATTACCGCAAACACGATACGGAGAGCATACTGAGAACATTCGAAAGTAGAGAGACACCCACAAAAAACGAGCCGCAGCTTTTTCCGGTAGCCCCATCGTCGCCACCAGCCTCAGATATGAAAGAGCACTGAAGGTGCTCTGTTCTCTTCCCTGCTTCACGGCGGAGGATCTTGAAGTGATTAAACCTCGCTCAAGAATCCTCGCTGGCCTTGATTTCTTTTGTCGATGTCTGCAAGAGCTTCAATTGTTTACTCAAGTGTTCGTTACAGCTTTAGCACCGCTGCTGAACCAGCTAATCTTCCTGCTCTTTTTATGCCCTGTTTTGATGAGAATAAGAACCGAGATGTCATGTTTTAGGTTAGTATAGAGTCTGCTCCGTTCAAGTTTGTGTGAGTAATTGCGTACATCATGCACTGTTTTCGTATGCTTTTTGTATCTAATCTGCATTCATGTTAGTAATTTCGTAAGTAATTGCGTAAGTAATTGCGTACATCATGCACTGTTTCCATGAGAATCGAGATGAGGACGTGAAGGGAAAGTCGCTGTCCGTTTACTAACAAGTGCAAGGCCTACCTCCAAAGAGGAATGTTAGCACGATTCCATTTGCGCGAGGGACCAACAAAATTTTAGCAAGAAGGTGAGAAGGTATGCTTTTCTTCTCCTTTTTATCATTGTAACAAACGTGTTTGGATTGACCTTTTCTTCATTAATATTTACTTAATCTAAGTCTTACTAGACACATAATTTTGACTTTTTAGTCATACAACCCACCCGAAACTTTTATAACATGAATATGTTGGCAAATAAATTCGCATATAACATTCCAATAACTTTTTGAAATTCAAGTAATATTATTTTGGCAACAAATAAGAACGTATCTATCTATTTATTTATTTAATTTTGCTTAATCCGAATCAACGGACTAATGCAAATATGTATAAGTTTTATTATTTAAAATCAAGCCAACATTTTCAAGATCTTTCTGTAAAATGAATATCACTTTTATTCTATGAGCAAATGCCAAGTGGCTTTTTGGAGGGGCTCAAAGACCATCCATACGACTTCTCAACTTTTGAGTACCATAGCAGCAATTCGAATATGCATGTGAATATCTTCTCTCGAAAGAACAAAATGCTTTATTTCTCCATGAGTCCAAATCGAGCATGAGCTTATGTTTGTTTCACGGAATAAATGATTTAATTGTTTTTTCTTAAAAACAATCGCTTGTATCATTTAAAATAATTAGCCAATGAAAAATATTTTCATCATTGATAATAATTTATAAATATTTTCATGGATGACTCACTTTTATGAGCACTACAAGTTATCATTTTTAGGAAAATATTAGTCAAATCATTTATTTTCCGTGAAATAAATAGAGCTAGTATGTTAATGGGACATGGATCCACCAACATTGTTAAAGGTACACTAATAACTATTCCTTTTTTGGGGGCATTGCAATTAGTGGTTGGCTATCTGCCTCAGAACCCACCATGGGTTGCCGAGACTTCATGCCCTTGAGGGATCTCCAAAAACCGGCGAGACAGTTCCTTGCCGATGATGCTCTGATTGTTGAAGTCCAAATGCACGCCGTGTCAACCATGTCGAATTTGTAGGATTTTGACGACTTACTTATATCATCATATTTGTATGATTATTTGTATCGTTATAAAAACATCTCCATGTGATTATAAAGTAGCTTTTTTAATTAAAAATGGGTGAAAATATATGAATCTGTGTTAGTTTCGAGTCAAATTGAATCGAGTTTGAATTTCTCTGGGCAAATTTGTGTTATGCTCAAATCTTGTTCAGATGGTACATCATGAATTGCCACTTTATATATCTATACTTACGGATTAATGTTCTATATATTTGGTTTTTTTTGTTAGTTAGAGGAGAGGAAAAGCTGCCCCCTATCTTTAGAACCAAAAAGAAAACAGAGATGGTAATAAATATATGATATGTGTATCATTAACCCCTTTCGCTCATGAATGTATGTTTTGAAACCAATGAAAACTCGCTTTTCCTTTGTCAGGAATTAGCATTGACAGGCAAATTAAGATCAAGCATATGTCTACTGCTCCTTTACTTGAGTTGTGACAAGTTATGATTTATCCAAGTCGGCGAATATATCTTGGAGGACTATCTTTTCTCGACTAGCATTCTCTAATGGGTGGTAGTAGCATAACAACATAGATAGAATTTGTAATAGCACTATTGACACCACGTATTTGCTTTCAAAGCTAGAATTATCAATTGACACTGAAAACAAGTTTCTTTCCAAACAAGTTTTCTTGAACAAATTTGCGGCGGGGAGAGGACCATTGCCCTCACCGCTGGATATTTATTGGACGGTCATTTCAGCATTTCCCATCTCCAATTTCACGCTTTGCATGAGACGAGCGATGAGATGTGGCACGTCGACCGTACATTTCTCTGAGCTGACGGCCAGTATGCGTTCAACCGTCCTTTTGTTGTCGCCGATGGGTGATGAAGTCGGTAGGAGATCCCGACCGCACGCTTCCGCGATCGTGCGGTTGATAAGCTGTCCGCGTTGGGCTCGCCACAGAGTCAAAGTCAAAGAACACATGAACTCTCGGTCAGATTTGGTGGGCTGGAGACCAATCAAAGGGTCAACGAGCACCACATTCGTCCCGACCTTGGCCGCATGACGTCGAGACCAATGACAGTCACCTTTGGAGGTCTCGCGGAAACTAAACAATTAGGTGCTAATACTTTTGTATGGCGGTCACTTAAGCGTCGATTTTTTTTTTTAATTATTTGAGTGCTATAAATTTGAAATATCGATACTTTTGATTTGTCTCGCCAGAAAAGTTGACGTGGTCGCCAAAAAATAAGTTTTTAATATTTTAAAGATTTTTTGAACTTTTTATTTTTATTTTGTTTTTTTTTTTTTTTTTTTAGGGTCAGTGAGGGTCACTGGCGGCGAGGGCTACCTCGCCTTCAGATGTGAAGGCTTGGGTCAAGCCGTCTAGGCCTCGTGGCCTTAGCGACGCTACGACGTCCCTCACCTTCTGTGAGTGTCGCGAGAGATTTTTACCATTTCCGTTTTTAGAATTTTTTATTCATTTTTACTAATGTGTCATTTATACCAAACAATATACATGATATGATATGAATTTATCATACTTTATTACTGTAATAACCAAATAGTGAATACGATATATGAATATGATATATCAAAATCTCTTAAATTTCATATCTTATCCTAATTAAAAATTCAAATGACCAAACGTAACCATAGTGAATTAAAAACAATTACATAAGCATTTCAAATGAAAATAGAAAGTTAGAGTTCACATTATTACATCAAGTTATTAGTGCATTTGATGGGGATGATAGAAAGTTTCTGGCTCTTGAATCAAATGCCACTTGTTCAAATCTCATTAACTGTATGCAAATTATTCTTTATTAATGCAGCCTGCACATGCAAAAAGCCCCGACTTAATTGATTTATGGGACTTGCAGTGTGGTTTATGGGCTTCGAGATATCGAGGCCTTTGCACTCATTAACTTATAAAAAATAGTTCATTTATCTTTGCCGGTACAATAACTCTCTCTTTCCAGATGAGAAAGACATTTCATTCATTGAACTCACGAAATGAAGAGCAAAGATGAAATTTATGATGATCAAATGACAATGGTTTCACGACCTCCTACTTAATTAACTCGAGCCGCATGTGCTCGCAACCAAGGAAGGCGATTGGACCAATAATGAACACTCAAATCACAATCATCATGGAACCTTGACAATCGCGAATAGAGCAAATTAAGTAAAATGGGTTGACCTTGCTAGGCTGAGATTGCCAGATAACTCGATTAGCTTGCACGGTGGACGGACTACAATGATGTAGTGAGGAAATATTAAATATACATGGCCACAAGATTAGTGGTCACTTTCTTTTACGGATAATTTGAGCGTCATTCACTATGACATGTTAAAGACACTTACGAGGAGGAGCCATGTTGGTCACAAATTGGGTGCCCGAGATGCTCTACTAATGACCACAAAATTAATGTAGCGTTGGATGAAGCATATATATTATATCCTAGAGTAAGTGAAGTATATACACTTTTGAAGATCAAAGGACCATCGAGGGTAGTAATAAGGGGGAAAATACAATAAAAGTTATAAACTTACTACATTAGTAGCAATTCAATTATAAACTTTTCAATTTGATCAATTTAGTCCTAACATTTTCATATTTTATCAATTGAGTTCATTGAACCAATTTTGACTGGAAATTACTGAAGTAGATGCTGGTCATTTTACGTGGTACAACTAGCACTAGCGTGGACACTTTTTATAATTTATTTTAAAAATTTTGAATTTTGAATTATTTTTTTCCTTTGTTATTTTGGCTAGCAAGGGCTAGCAAGCCCTCGCCGACCGCTGGCAAGGGTTGTGGCCCTCAGCTATGGCCTCACCAAACCTAGGAGAGGCTACAATGGCTCAGTAGCCCTTGCCCTAGGCCTTTGCAAAATTAGGAGGCAACGAAGAGCTAAGAGCTAGCTAAGAGACATGCCCGGGTAATTTACTTTATTTCCTGTCTTTGCACTCTAATTTCATTTCTTAACCGTAGTCTGTGCTGCTATCCTTAAAAATTGGTCTTTTGCTTTTAAACTTTTTGAAATTATATTTGGTTGTAGTACTAGAACAGGACATGGTTCGGATAAGACCTTTCTACATCTACTACCGTTCTTGAGGGTTAAGTAATAGCTTACTTTACCATGCTCCTGTTCTCGCATGGTTCCATATATGATTAGATTCTTCAAGAAATAGAATTCTAATTTCCACTAGTTTCATGTTTGGCTAAAAATCGAAGAGCGAAATTGGATTCTACATGGAATAATTTCAAACAAATGCAAAATTGGGTTACTTGGCTCTGACTAGGATTGAGATTTCATTTCACTCAAAAAGACAAATGCATCAAAAGTCAATTCCACAACCAACCGGCACTGCCATGGTTCGCACCACCACTATCAATCGCCAACCTCCGCCACCGGTCGCCAACGAAGGTCGTCAGTAACTGGACTCCACTGCTGATCACTGGCGGCAGACGCATGCCGTTGGACCTTGCCACCGATCGCCACCTTTGGCCACCGGACTTTGATTTCGGTAGTTGGACTCTGCCACCGGTCTTCGGTTGTCTGTCGCCGTACTTTGCCGTCCCAAATGCCACTTGTCGAAGCCAATGAGATCCCTGTGTAACTTTTTGCAATCCAAACAAATGAAAAGGGGTGAGATTCCTTGGAATGGGAGTCCATTTGAGGAGTCCTTGTCGTGGAACCAAATGAGGCTTTTCTACTGAATTTCGGGTCTATGACATAGAATACGTGCCATTTATGTTTTTATACTTCTACATATACGGATCTTCTAGTAAATAGTGCTCATGAAAAATTAAACTATCTAAGCAAATTGAAAATCCCGTTTTTTGTTTCTTAGGTTGGATTGTCAATAGGATTAATTTGAGCTCTTAACTTTAGAGCCAAACGTGGCTTTTCCTCTAATTATTTCAATACAAATGGAATAGTTATCTTCATCATTTTTTAGCCTACTCTTTTCTTTAAATTTTCATGACATGGAGATCCAAATCTTTGGCTCAACTAGTGTACAGTTACGCTATAAGTGATAAACTGCTCCGTGTGAGTTCGTTGAAGAAGACTCCACCCATAAGGCAATAGGTGTAGCGCGGTCAAATTAATCGAACACAGAATTTGACGTGTCGCATCTTAGGCAATTGTTTTAGGCTCCAATATTGAGTGGAAGGGCCAATTTATGCACGTTTGGGGCAAGCCATTGAATAACCTTCCTTTTTCCAGAGTAGAATCAATCGTGTCAAATGGGTTCATCTTTGACCGTACCTGTCGAGTACAAGAGAAGATCTCCCTACCCTAGTTATTAATTGAAAATACAATAATTTTCCACATTATCGACATTGGAAATATATGAATTCGATGTCCTTGAAGCTGGGGGTTATAAATGGTGAGGTGTTGAATTTCCTTTTTCTCTTTGCCTTTGCAAAATTTTTATTCATCTAACTAGAGGTCCGTACTTTTTGAAGCCACAATAGGCTCAATCAAGGGATACGACTTTAATGCTTGATCAACTAACAACTAATTAAATGTTTAATTTGTTTTTATATCTCTTTACTCTAATGGAAAAAGGGACGATAACGGGCTGTGATACATTTCCTTCTACTTGTCAATCAAGGAGACACATAACCTCCCTCCTGGTTGGAAGGTTGACGTCAACTACAACATTTTTGTGTATGACAAGAATCGAGACGACTAAAGGACGATCCAAGGTTGGTCATCACATAATTCATAAATAGTGACAACAAAATCACGATGCCAATTACGTCATGATTGTTTAGAATTAACAACTAATTCATATGAATGTGGAATTGTGTATAGAAGCTGATGGGCCAGTTAGGACGTTCCATAAGGAGAAGCCCCGATGGGGGGTTTTCTCAATTTCTTTTCTTGAGTATATTCAAAGGGCCTTCGAAAGGATACCTTGCGAACAACTCTTGTATTCGTCATCGAACCTACTCGTAGAGTGGAGACTCTTGAACTGATCCCATTTAAGCCGTATAGAACATTCACTCGGCAGATACGAAACGTCTCCCAATTAGACCAGAGCCCTTTCTGCTCCGACGTTACCGTCGGAGAGAGTAATTGGTACATTCCCAAAATATGAAATTAGCTACTCGCCTTTTACCTTTTCAAATTTATTTACTTTTGTTGCTTATGTTTGCAAATGGGACTAGCTATAATTCATGTTTGTTTTACTGTAATTATTGGGTTAGGAAGTTATGGGTGCATCCCCCGGACTATGGAGCCGAGAAAGGGAAGTGGCTGTCTGTTTACTTACCCGGGCCAGGCATTGCTCCGGAGAGGAAAGTGTCCGTAGAATTCAATTTGCGTTTGTTGAACCAACTCAATTGTTACCATATGGAGAAAAATTGGTATGTTTTTCTTTTTTTATCGTTATAACAAGTATGGCTGGATTAATTTTTATTTTTTTCCCTTTTAATTAATCTAAATCTTACCACTTGCACATTTTGACTTGTTGTTAATTCAAAACACCCAAAACTTTTACAATGCGCAAATGTTGGCATAATTTTTTGAAGTTTGAATATTGTAATTTTCTGCTTGCTACGTTTTCCGACAAAAAAAAATGAAAAAAGAATATTGTAATTTCTGCTGGAAAGGAAAAAGCAGTCACTTTAATGTTTTTGTTTAATCTAAAGCAAACAGGCTAATGCAAATTACGTTCAGTATTACTATTTTGTTTTTGGTCGGAATATTAGCATTTAAAATCACGTGAAATTTTTCAAGATCTTATTACAAAATGAAAATCATTTTTTTAAGAGAAAATTCCAAGTGGCTTTTGAAAATGGCTCAAAGTGCATATACGTAACTGTTGACACCTAAATTTTTGGGGTTATTTTTCGCTAAATAAAAAAAAAAAAAAATCATAATCACATGGCATATAGTTTAGGAAGATTTATATTTTGTTAAGATTATATATATATATATATATATATAGATTTAGGTAATATACACCGAGAGATGCATTTGTTGCGCAAAAGGGGAATTTTTTGATCGAATATGCAAAAAAATATTGCGCAGAGTGAAATGATATATTCAATGGAATTTTACACGAGCGAAATTGGCAAAGAAATATACCGCGAAGATACATTTTTTTTGGTGTATAAAAGAGTCGCGTACGGTTAAGGTTAGGGGGGGTTCTTTTTTCGTGGGTGAAAAAAAAAAGCGCAAAAAAAAAAAAGTGAAAAAGCGAGGTAAAAAAAAAAAATTAAACTCCCCCCACGCGACTGTTCATCTTCCTCGTGGGGGGTGCCCCTGCCTCCGCCGGTACCGCGCCGGCGGCCGAACCACCGGCGATCCAAGGCCGAATCACCGGCGATCCAGAGCCGCGACGCTCGCCTCCGAGCCCCGACGACCCGCGCCGCCTCGACGCCCGAGGGTCGCGCCGAACCAACACTCCGCCGCCGCTCATCCTCTGCGGCCCGACTCCGGCGGATCGAGATCCCCGCGGCGGCCGCAACCCAAGCGCCTCGGCTCCGCCTCTGCCGTCGTCGATCTGCGGCACCGGAAGTCTCGGCGCCCCTGCTCGCCTCCACCCGACGCCGCGCCTCGGCGACTCGCGAGCATCACACCCGCAGCAACCCGCCCGCCGGTCACAGCGCCTCTGCCCGCGCCTCCGCTTCTGCAGACGACGCCCCCGTCCGCCGATTCACCTCCCCGGCCCGCGACGAAGCACGTGGTCGCGGGTCCGCACCGGACGCCGAGCCGACGCCCCTGCAGCACCCCTGTTCGCGAAGTCACCGGAGCCCCAAATCAGTGGCGCCGCCGAGCAACTCCCTCGCCGATTCCGCTCCAGATCCGGACCGTCGCGCCGCCTGTGCTCTGCCTTACGCCGGTGATTCACGATCCGCTGCTCCCGGCCCGCTCCGCCCGCGATGCCCCTCTTCGCCGGAGTCCGAACTGCGCGGCCGATCACCCCCTGGCCGGCGTCACCCCCTGTCTCTTTTACTTACCTAGGTAGTTTTTATTATTTTTATTTTTTTACTTTTTACTTTTACTTTTTACTTTCTTTATAATTTAGTTTATTTTATTTGTTTTGTTATTTTTGTTTATTTCATGTGATAGCATTTTTAGTTTAGGTATTTAATTTGTAATATTGGATGTTAATATCTGTAATTTTTGTAGGCATTATTTGCAAGGATTCTGTCCAGAATTATTATAATTATTAATTTGATCCGAGAGACATTGGATCATTTTTTTAATTATTTTAATTGTTGGGCTTTTTAGTAAGATTTTAATTGTTAAATCACAATAATTATTTAATTTGGTCTGTAAGACTTCGGATCATATTTGTAATTATTTTGATCTCTTTGCTGTGATAATTAGGGTTAGAATAACCGTTAATTTGACTGTGAGACAACAGGTTATTTTTTCAATTATTTTAATCCTTCCTTGCTTGATTTTGTTGATAGTTTAGATTTAATAATTACTTATCTTTAAAAAAAAATCAAAAATCAAAAATAAAAAAAATCAAAATCTTGCATGAGCATGTAGGACATGTAAGTTTAAAAATTAGACACGTAGGTTTAGTTTTTTTTTTGGATTATATTTTTAGAATTGCATTTTTAGATATCTTATTAAAATAGGTTAGGGTCAATCTTAAACAACTTTTTTTTTAGAGTCTTAGATAAAATTGGCATTTTTTTTTTTATATATTCTCATTTTTAAAAAAAATAAAAAAATAAAAAAATAGTTTTCTAAGACATAATAGGGTTTAAGTCAAAATTAATCCCAAAAAAAATGAATTAGAAAATTATTTTTTTTAGATAGCTTAATTAGGGTTTTTATTAATTTCGAATTTCATTAAAAAAAATACTAGTTTGCATAATAGGATTATTTAATTAGAATATGTTCATTAGTAAAACGAGGTCATGAGGTGCATGTTAACTAGATTGCTTATTAGGCCCATTTAATTTGAATTTGCATATTAGTAAAATTAGGTCATTTAGGTAAAAAAAAGCATTTTTTTTAAACTCTTAAGAAAACTCAAAAAAAATGTTTGCTTTGTGTGATGCAATTTATTTATTTTTTATTTGAATATTCAATAATGGTTGAGCACTCGTGTTGTCACTCATTTGCATGATAGGAATTTAGATTAAAATTAATCCAAGTTGCTTGTAAAAACATTCTTTTTGAAAATTAAAAAAAGAAATGGTACCGAAAGGGCACTAGGATAGTCTAGTGTAACCAAGTCCCCGTACCCTTAGTCTCTGGTTTGTAGGAGTAAAATAACTCTCCCATTATTTTACTTAGGTGTCTAATCGACCTACCCTAAACCGATTAGTGGCGACTCCTAGAAAATAATCATTTGCGTATTTGAACCCTAAGTCGTGAATTGGTATGGGCTTGGGAGAGCTCGAGCTAAGCCTAAAGACTTAGCAGTCCATTAACCTAGTTTTAGGTGGTGCACCCGAAAATTAGGTCGCGACAGCTTGGCGACTCCGCTGGGGACTAGTGTTGAAACACTTAGTGGACTTAGGCCAATTTTTCTTTTCTTTTTAAAAAATGTTTTTGTTTGGCAGCGAGGATCCCAGGTACGTCCCTAACATTTCTAAGGTGTTAAATGTTCTTGCAGATGGGAGGTATAAGGGGAGTAGTCTTTGCTAACATTTGTCTTGCAGGTTGGAGTGTGGGATGAATGATTTATTTTTCCAAATTAGAAGTGTTGTTTGCATTTAAACTGTTGTGCATGCTTTACTGCTTTGGCACTACACTATTTGCACATACAACCTGCGGTCGAACCTGGGCTGCGATAGGATTTCTAGGATGGTGTTGAGAAGTATACTTCCTCCAAAGCGAGACTGCTATGTAGAGGTTGACCTTCTCTTCCCCGAAAGTTTTTCATGGTGTTGAAATGTGTTTTGTCCATATCCGCGAGACTGCGTGACTATTGGACATTCCATTCGACTGAGCCGGAGTTAAGGGGGCTCGACACGTTAATGCGAGACCGCAACGGTCAGATCACCCTCTTAGCTCACTTTGTTAAGCCGTCTAAGTAGAAATCGTGCCTCACGTCTCATGTGCATGTCTATGTGATTGCCCTTAATTTTCTTGGGTAAAGTAAGTCTTCTATCCCTATACCATGCAATTTATTTTGTTATACCTTTCGGTCAGTCCATGACAATCTAGGTCAATCATTGATTTGATTCATCTGTCAATTAGGAATGAAATGAGGAAATTGCCATACAATGAGACATTTGGAAAATACAAAAAACTGGAAATTTGTTTTCAATTCGTGTCTTAGCTCTTCCTAGTTCTTGTTTAGGAAATTTCGTCCCTACTAGGGCATCCCAGGTCTTTGTTTTCCTAATCCATTTTTAAGAATCCTCTTCGTGTGTGGACTTTTCTTGACTAAAAAATAGATTGTTGTCATGGATCGGCTCTCTCATTACACCTCATACTTCCATATTTTCATTCATTTATATTAGGTGATAACGGATCCTCCACGTTCGCCCATCATTACACGATCGAGAGCAAAGATGGCCGACCAAACTGAAATGCGTGATCGTATGTCTGCCGTGGAAGACCAACTCAAACAGTTGCTCACCTCTATGCAACTCATGACAACTCAAATCCAATCCCTCCGAGCAAATCCGACTCCTGCACCCGCTCTTCCTGAGATAGTTATTCGAAGCAATCGGGCAAGACTCAAATGGGTGATGATGACATGCACGACCTAGAAGATGACCCACCGTTCATCACCGCCGAAAAGACAACGCCAGATAACGTCCCTAAGGTGGAGCAAGATGAACGTGTTGCCAAACTCGAGGAGAAAGTCAAGCAATTGCAAGAGTCACAGAGTTTACTCCCGTTTGATTTATCCGTGTATGAGAAAGTCAAGGTGCCGAAGAAATTTAAGATGCCGGAGTTTGAAAAATACGATGGTACTTCCTGCCCTAAGGCTCATCTGCAGATGTACCACGTACGCATGGCGCAATATGTCAAGAATGAGCCCCTCATGATCCAATCATTTCATGCAAGCTTGACTGGGCCTACACTGAACTGGTACATAATGAAGAATGTAAACCTTCTCGAGACTTGGAATGAAGTGGCTGATGCGTTCCTCAAGCAATATAAGTTCAACATGGACATTGCACCTTCCCGAGAGGATCTTGAGCGAATGGAGAAGAAGAAAAATGAGTCGTTCAAGGAGTATGCCGTGAGATGGCGAAATCTGGCGGCTCAAATCACTCCTGAACCTACTAACAAGGAGTTGATGAAGTTATTTGTCAAGACTCTCCCATTTGAGTTCCGCAACTGGATGGCTAGCACGTACGTTGAGAACTTCAACCAACTTATCCCGGTGGGTGAACAGATCAAGACGGGGATAAGAGAAGGGTGGTTTACTGAGCCATCTAACAAGAGATTTTCTACCAAGAATGAGAAGGATCCTGAAGTTGAGATTAATATGGCCTACTCTCAACCGAATCGTGATACATCCAATTGGGCTCCGGTAATTAAGATTTCTACTGAGCAACAAGGTGGAGGACATCAGTTCTCGGGTCGACGACGTAATGTTAGGAGACAGTTTACACATCTTCCTGGACCCCTATCCAAAGTTTTGCTTATTCTCCAAAAGAAGGGATTAATCTCTACCGAGCCGAAGCGACCAAATCCCGAGCATTATCCCGCATATAATTCCTCCGAAAAGTGTGACTATCACATGGGAGAGGTTGGTCACTCCACTGATGATTGCTATGTTTTGAAGCATAAGGTCCAAGATCTCTTGGATACAAAGGCATTCTCCTTCAGTAGTAATCAGAAAAATCCTCTGCCCAACCATGATGGAGACGCGAACGCTGTCACTGAGTGAAGAAGTTCTTATCTTCTAGGACTTCCAGTTTTGTTTAGGATTTTCTGCTTTTTGAAATTTCAATTATCGCTTTCGCTTTTAGGGTTTGTTTGCATTTTCCGTTCCAATAATGTAATTCATTTGATTCCATTCAATGAAATTACAATTTTATTTCAAATTTTGAGGACATGATGGGGTACACCAAACCAGCCCGGTGATGATATCCAACAATGAAAAGAAAATATCATCCAAGGAGAATTCCGAGGGCTGGGCTTCTTCATGTTTCCTCATCCAAAAATTCCCAAATAAACAAAATCATTTTTCAAGCCATCTCCAAAAGCATGCATTAGGTTAACCATGTTTAATTTTCTAACTCATTTACTTCATGCTTCAGAACATTACCTTCTTGGCCTAATGAGAAAGCATATGAAGGCACATCAGGTCGCTCAACTGTTGCTCAACAAGTTTGAGAACACACTTTCAAAGAGATTAAAAGAAGACCATCCATCTTTGGTTAAAGAGATGACAAATTGAGAACACTACATGTTTCAGTAGTGACACGACTGGAATGAAATCTCGATCCAAGCCAAAATGGATGTGGAGTTTGAATTCATTTTGATGCCGCATAGTATTATATTCATGCACGTTCTCTTGTGCAGGAGCAAAGGCGGATTTTCAGTCTTGACTGATGAAGACAATCCAAAGACATCAACTGCTGAGGCAATCCCATTGTAGAGGAATCCTTAAATGAATGCTTAAAACCATTTTGCAGTATGGAAAACTGTTTGTTTTGGAGTTGACAACTTTTCATGCATAAGGCTGTTGAACTTTTTTTTAAAAAAAAAAAAAAAAAAGATTTTGCATGATGACTCTTACATGTTTTATCCACCAATTCCACTAAAGAACATCAAGATGGACTAATTTAATGAATGATGTGGAATTGATTGAGCATACTAAATGAGACGAGTCGGGATGATGAAAGGCAAACCCTATCCTATACACAGTCCCATATTCATACACTTGTGAAATGAGTTTAGGAAGGTTCATATCCATAAGGTAAAGAGTTCTCTCGCAAAAGGTACGGCAACCGAAGTGATGAGAGGCAATTCATTTCTCTATCCCAAACACTAAATGTGATCCATTGCTTAACCCTTTTGAGCCTATACACTTATGGATATTCTTTTCAAACTACCCCTGTCAAGAACCATCCCACATTGGGGCAAATTGGAAGAAAAGACAGCATCATAAGGTGAAGAAAATGAATTGAAATCTTCTTGCTCTCACTTGCATCAATCTTCAAGTAGTGCTATTACATTGAATTCATGTGTTAATTTAAGTGCCTTAGGATGACGAAGAGCGGTTCTTTCTTTATCCTATACACTTTTATCTATTGCGTAACCCCTTTGAGCCTATGAATTCATTTCACATTAAACCCAGTTGGTGATCATCCCCCACACTGGGGCAAGGCAAGAAAAAGCAAATCACTCAAGTAGCATGGTTTACAATGCTGATAAAAGATGAAGGTTGTGCAAGTCCAAAGAAAATAAGTGCAAAAAATGGGGCATGAAAAAGCAGTGTGCCTGGTAAAAGCAAGGCCAACGCCCATAAAAAATGTGAAGAAAAAATGAATAAGAACTAGGGGCATGAAAAAGCGGTGTGCCTGGTAAAAGTAAGGCCAATGCCCATAGATGAAAGAGGAAAGTCAAGATAGGTGACTGTCGATTGCAAGAATTGGAGCAATACTCAAAGAACTCAAATGCTGAGTTTTTACAATCAATGGGGCACTTCATGAAGACAATCCCCGATGGTGAAAAAGAAAACTGGTGGCAATGCCAAGATGATCATCAACTCTCACCCTATACACATCTTTGAGCCTAACAATCTTTCATTTCTCAACCCATGAACCCAACCTACGTTACGTCCCTTACAAAGTCTCTTCAGATTATGGCACTTGAATTAACGTAGGAGTTCATATGTTTATAAGCATCGCTCAAAGAAGTGCGAGCAAGATTATTTCTTTCTCATTTTGCAGGGTTCTTGACTTATAAACCCGGAGATGATTACAAGACTGTTCATTCAATAGCCTTGACGCAAAGAGTCCCTTTGTTAAGCCATTGACCAAGCCCACATTACGGTCCATGTTAAAGACCTCTCAGGTTGGTAAGATCGTACCGCTTGCGAGAATACTCGGACCCATATCGATATGATGAAATTAAGTGATTCTCATAGAATAGCCATTCTAAATGAGAGTGAGTGAAAGTCCTTTCTAACCGAAAGTCTCTCATTTAGTATTCTTAAGAAATCCATGTCATGAGTGAAAATTGTCTTGAACGATAATTCTCTCTAATGGAAATTTTGAGGATGCAAAAGTCATTATGCATGAACCTTGATTAAATTGATAAAAGCTTTAGTAGATTTTGAAGTATGCATTCCAGAATAGCCTTAATTGCTTATTTCTTTGGTGAATGCATTTTTGTTCTAATCATGTCTGACGAGATAATGTTTTCTCAAAGACCCAAGAGCTCCCGACATTCGGGTTCCTTTCAAAATGCCTCATGATATTAGGAGATGAGAAACCATCATGAACATTCAAGGTGCATCCTTGATGTTCCAAAATTTATTTCTACCAGGAGGTGAGAGGCCTCCACAGGATATCTAAGTTCCATAAAACATATCCCCAAGAATCAGAGATATCATCAGGTAAGTATATCTCTACCCATTCTCGACACTTGACTCGGTCAAGCTGTCCTTTTAAATTGACCTGGCGTGCTTTCGTAGCCCAGAGTCCCTTTCATTGACTCGGCGTGCTTTTGTAGCCCGATGTCCCTTTATATTGACCTGGTGTGCTTTCGTAGCCCAGTGTCCATTGACTCGGCGTGCTTCTGTAGCCCGATGTCCCTTTATATTGACCTGGTGTGCTTTTGTAGCCCAGTGTCCATTTTTATTGACTCGGCGTGCTTTCGTAGCCCGATGTCCATATATATTGACTTAGCGTGCTTTCGTAGCCCAGAGTCCCTTTTAATCGACACTCAATTGAGTTGTCCCCAAAGATTTTTCTCCAAATTAAATCCCAGTTTAGGCGACCGTAGAATGGTACGGGTCCTAGGCAACATCTATTTCCCTATTCAGGCGACCGTAGAATGGTACGGGTCCTGGAAGGTAAATCCCCGTTTAGGCGACCGTAGAATGGTACGGGTCCTAGGCAATATTTATTTCCCTATTCAGGCGACCGTAGAATGGTACGGGTCCTGGAAGGTAAATCCCCGTTTAGGCGACCGTAGAATGGTACGGGTCCTAGACACAACCAAGCATTGCCATACTGGGCGACCGTAGAATGGTACGAGTCCTGGGAAAGCAGTCTCTTCACAAAGCCATGTTACTATTCTGGGCGACCGTAGAATGGTACGGGTCCTAGATATGTAACACAAACTATCTTGAATTACTCTATCTTCCTTGAAGGTAAGTTGTTCCAGGTATGTTCCTTTGACATCTCAGTCTGGATCTGGATGTCTCAATTCTTTCCGTTGAACATTTCACTTTGGATGTGAATGTTCTTCTCAATCTCGATGTTTCAATCTATTGCCTGTTACACTCTTCAAGGAACCTGAGTGAGAGTTGGGTACTTGTGGAGTAACGGGAATTTATCATGTACCTTAAGATGCTCTACTGCACTGATTGGTAGGTGACTATAGGTACGTTCTTTCCTTTTACATCATGCATTTGCATTAGCATTTCCATGCATCATATGAATTGCATTTTAAAATGGGATTCATTTTTTAAAAAAAAAATCAAAAATCAAAAAATCAAAAAGAAAATCATTCAAAAAAAAAAATCATTCAAAAATCATTTAGTGCATGTGCATGGTCAAAATTTAGGTTTCAATTTGTCTTTGAATGCAACCTCTGCGAGCTCACCTTCAAAGAGGGGCAGCTGTTGACACCTAAATTTTGGCGATCTGGTAATTTATTTATTGCATAAAAAATTAGGGGTTAATTTTATCCCTGAAAAAATATTAATTGCATAGCATATAGATGTAGGTGCATTTATTTTTAATTTACATGTTTTGCATTTGGACCGGTGGTGGATGGGTTCGAATTGGTGGTTCTGAGCTTTAAATTGATAGGCCAGACTAGGCCCACAAAGCAAGCAAGTTGGCCCAAACCCATGTTTTTTTAATAATTGAAAGTTATCTCGTGGGAAAATAGAAATTTTGAAATTTTGTCGGGATATGATTAATTTGGATAGGGCAAGTGGAAAAACAAATATTGCGTTCGATAAAACGAATATTGTGTTTGAAAAAAAGAATCTTCATGGATATCGGTTTGGAAAAATTAAAAACCTAATCGGTGGCCTATAAATAGGTTTGTTCGTTTAGGGTTTTAGGAGGGGGGAGAGCACCTTCGTTCACGATAAAAGAACAAGACCTATAGAGGCCACCATTGAAAGAAGCTCACGGCCAAAAGGAGTATCATCCGAAAGGAGCCATGATACAGAGAGACGTTCAATAGGTCAACAAAGAGTGGGGTTTCCTCTGACAAGCGTGCACCGAGTTTTCACGTGGTAAACTGTCAATCTCGGCGAAGCTTTCCGGCAGCATCTTGGCACAGTCTTCAGCAAATCTCGGCCACATCAACGAAGTTTTCAGGCCAGCACCAGCGTTCCAGCAGTCACACGGGTTTCCCGAAGACAGTCCAGCATCCTCGGGCGTCCCGGGCAGGTTTTTCCGGTGAACACAGCAACCCAAGCAAACTGTCACAGCAGTTCTCGTTTGTTGTTGTGCTCGATACCGCGAACCAGCACATCCTCGGGACGCTTGAACCATTGCTACCTAGTTCAGACTTTGGCCGCTTCGTTTGTACTCATTCTTCGCGGGTTTCGCCGATGTCCAACAAGGCCACCATCTCCCGTCCAGCATGAATACCACGTCATGTTTTTGCGGCCACCACTTGTTCATTGGCTGTGACCCACCCGCATCGAGCTTGCCGCGGCCTTATCGAGCCACGCGAAGTCACCACCACAGCCACCGTCTTTGAGCCGTGCCGCACCGAGCGCCCTTCAATTTGGTACCAAGTCAAGTGAATGCCCCCTTCTCAAGCTTCCATAGGTGGTTTAGTTTAGTTTTTCTTTTATTTTTATTTCTCTTATTTTATATTATTTTACTTTATTTTTAGTTAGTTTTATTATTATTGTTTAAGTTTGAATATTGTAAGATGACCTTTAGGTTCGATTATTATAGGCATTATCCATAGGGGTTATCCCTAAAATTATTGTAATTATTAATTTGACCCGTAAGATGTCGGGTCATTTTTTTAATTATATTAATTCTTGGGGGTTTGTTGATAGCATATTAATTGTTGAATCAATATAATTATTAATTTGATCCGTAAGATTTCGGATCATATTTTTAATTATTTTGATTTCTTGTCGTGATGTTCAGGGTTAAAAGTAATCGTTAATTTGACCTGTGAGATAACAGGTTATTTTTTCGTTTATTTTAATCCTTTATTTGTTGAATATCTTGTTTGTTTAAGTTTAAGATTTAGTTGATAATTTCTTGTTTTAGAAAATCACTAAGAAAAATCAAAAAATATTTGAATTAGGATTTAGTTTGTTTTAGAATATTTCTTGTTATCTTGCATATCTAGAATAGGGATTTTATTTCGAATTTAGAAAAATATAAAAACAAAAAAAGTGCATTCATTTAGATTGTTAGTTTTTTTTTTATTTGAATTGCATGTTTAATTACGTGTTAGTTTTAATTTCGAATTTCATAAAGAAAAACACAAAAAAATCATTGTGCATATAGGTTAGAAATACATATTTCATTTTAAATTTAGATCATCTTTTTAGATAAATTGCATTTTAGATTAAGATAATGTTTTAGTTTAAATTAGGATTTAATATGACTTGATCCTTAATTTAAATTAGATAGAATCTTAATCTAGCTAGATCATCTTTGCATTTTTTCTTAAATTTTGAATTTTATAAAAAAATAAAAAATTAAATTCGTCTCTGCATAAGTTAGACTCAATTTTTAGAATAGGTTGAATTTTTTAAGAATAGAGATATCAAATGCATGTCATTTAATTTGTTATTAGGTTCATTGAATTAGAAATGGTCCGTCATTAGGATTAGGCCATTTTAGTTAATTTAGATTGCATATTTAATGATTGCATTTCTTCATGTCATATAGTTTAGGTCATGTTGCCATGTCATATTAGATTATTAACATGCATCGCACGATATTCATTAAAAAAAAGTAAAAATCAAAATTGAGTTTGCATGTTAGGTTTATTTAATTAGAATTTGCTTGTTAGATCACGAAGTTAAAATGCACGTTTCGATTTCAAGATAAAAGAAAACCCAAAAAAAATGTTTTGTGTGTTTATTTCTTTTAATGGAAGTCTTTTGATTGTTTAGTAATGGTTGAGCATCCGTGTGGTCACTCATTTGCATGATAGGAATTTAGATTAAAATCAATTCAAGCTGCTTGCAAAAACATTTTTGAAAATTAAAAAAAAAGAAATGGTACCGTAAGGGCACTAGGATAGTCTAGTGTAACCAAGTCCCCGTACCCTTAGTCTCTGGTTCGTAGGAGTAAAATAATTCTCCCATTATTTTACTTAGGTGTCTAATCGACCTACCCTAAACCGATTAGTGGCGACTCCTAATTGAAATATCATTTGCATGTTAAGAACTTGAACCTAAGTCGCGAATTGGTATGGGCTTGGGAGAGCCCGAGTTAAGTCTAGACTTAATAATCCATTAGCCAAACCCTAGGTGGTTCACCCTCCGAAAATTTAGGTCGCGACAGTAACGCTTTGACTTTTGAATACCATAGCAACAATCCACATAGGCATGTGAATATCTTCGGGGAAAGTACATCGCAAGTGCCAACACAGATGGATACTTAAGTGTAAAAAATTCCAAAATGTACACTTAAGTGTCACTTTTTTAAAAAATTAGGACATTAAGAGTGCGCATGGTAACGCTTCTTGGCCGGGGAACAGTTTCTTCTCAGAAATAGTTCTTTACTATTTCTACTCCAGGGAACAATTTCTGAGTAAAATAAGGCATTTGATAACTACATAAAATTTCTATTATTGAAATAGAAAAAGATAGAAATGTGTTTGGTAAGATTTTTTATTTTTTGTATTTATTTGTTTTTATTCTCGCTCACGGACCGCCGACCGCCCGCCGTTGCCGCCCACCGCCCATGGCCGCCACCCGCCACCGCCGGCCACCTACCGTCGCCGCTGACTGCTGCCGCACGATTGCCACCCACAGCCCACCAGCCGTCGCCTCCCACGGCCGCTCGTCCGCCTCCGGTGGCCGGCCGCCGACCATCATCGTCGGCCGACGCCACCGCATGATCGCCGCCCATAGCCCACCGGCTGTTGCCTCCCCATGATCACCCGTCCGCCTCCGGTGGCCGGCCACCAACCGTTGCCGCCAACCGTCGCCGCACGATCACCGCCCACAGCCCACCGGCCGGCCGCCAATCGGCAGTCCTGCGGCAACGAGCGGTAGGCGACGGCTGCGACGGCGGTCAAGGAGCAGCGACGACGGTGGCCGGCTGTCCTGCGGCGGCGGTCGGCAGCGGCAATGGCGGTCGGTGGCGGTCATCAGAGGTCAAGGGTGGCCGGTGGGCGGCAGCAATGATGATCAGATGGCAGCGGCGATGATGGTCGGCGACGACTAGTGGTCGGCCGACGGTGGCCGCGGCCGGCCGGAGGTGGCTGGTGGTTGGCACGTGGCCACCTAAGGCCGCAGCGAGCAAGAAAGCAAAAGAAAAAAAAAGAAAAGAAAAAATTGGTTTATTTTTAAAAATTGTTCCCAGGAACAAAAAGCTACTTTTTTTTGTTTCTTGTTTCTATTCCAAATCTGTTCCTGGGAACAAAAAAAATAAATTGAGAAATTGTTCCTAGGAGCAAAAGTTTTACCAAACTGATTTCTGTTCTTTTTTTGTTATGGGGAACAAAAGAACAGAAATTGGGAGAAACGGAAACATTACCATGTAGGCCCTAAAGTGCCAACGTCAGCGAGAGTAGCTGAAATTCTGGTGTAGCTTATTTTAATAATATAAGTAGTCTAAGTAGCTCGCTGGAATGCTTACTCAGTAATGAATATGCAAGAGGATGTTGTTTTGCCCCTAAATTTATTAATTTAATATTAATTGAAAATAAATTAAAAAACTAATTATTAAAAACAAGGGGGAACGATAGGTTAGGCAAGGGCCTCTACAGCCCTCACTACTGGGGCGACGGTCGGCCGGGGTTATCCATGACCTTGGTTGACCATCGGCGAAGGCTTGCAAGTCTGGGGTGAGAGTTGTAGCCCTCCCCCAGATTCAGCGAGGGTCGTCGACCCTTGGCCAGAGGGGCCAAGGGCCTTTGCTGGCTGTGGCAACCCTGCTCTAACTAATGGCTAGGCCCTTATTGGCGGTTAGCCAAGTTCGTTGGCTACTGCCCAAGGCTCGGTGACCCTAGTCGACCCTCACTCTACCGTCGCTGGCCCTTTCCAGCGATGGTGGGGGCGATAGCGACAAGAACTGTAGAAGCGTTGAGCTTATTGTTCCCCCCTATATAAATAAATTAGGTTTTTAATTTATCTTTAATTAATATTTATATTTAAAATTATTTTTGGGGATATATAGCACTATGTGGACTTTTTTTTTTAAAAAAAAATTGCCACGTCAGTAAAAAAGGTCACCAAAAAATACCATGTCAGTCATTTGGCCAGAATTTCTCACCATTGGCATTTAAGGGTCTACCTAGCAACCAGCTAGAGAAGGAAGAAGAAGAGAGGAAAAAAAGAAAAGAAAAAAAGAAGAAGAAAGATCTAAAAAAACTTACTACAAAATTAAAAGAAATTCTACGTCACAAAAAAACTTGTGGGTAGTACCAAATGCATTTCTTTTTTTATTTATTTTTTATTTATTTCAAGAATAGAATTTTGTGCGTTTACCAAATGTGTTGTTTTACTGATAAATTGTTCTAAAGAATATAAATAAAAATGAACTATTTCTGAAAAGAAATTATTCTTGGGAACATAAATATTACCTAACGCATCCTAAGTGTTCCGTTCTTCTTTGATTTTAGCACTTAAGTTTACATTTTAGAACTTTTGACACTTAAGTGTCTCCCTTATGCTAAGTTTTGGCACTTGCGATGTCTACGCCTAGAATATCTCCTATTGAGAGAACATAATACTCTATCTCTTTCATGAGTCCTGACTAAGTATTAGTATGCTAATACTAATCGGGCATGGCTTCATCTACATTATTAAGATAAATGAATACGTATTTTTTGGGGGCATTGCAGTTAGGGATTGGCTTTTTGTCTAAAAAAGCTCCTGGGATTTCCGGCCTATTTGCCGTTGGAGGATCTTCAGAACCTAGAAGCTTCCTTACAGAGGATCCTTACAATGGAAGTTCAAATCCTCGCCATGTCAGCTGGTAGAGTTGCGGCAGCACGATGATTTTGCAGTAGCTGCATGTAATATTTTCTCCAATAGAGTCTAATGTGCCAGAATTAATCCCGACGGTCAGTTATTAAATTATGTTTTCATTTAGTAATTTAAACTTTTATGATAATTAATAACGGTTCTACAAAATCTCACTTGTTACGTTAGAATTTTTGGATATTAAACTATGTATTCATCTAATAACTTAAACTTTTGGAATAGTAAGCAAAGATCCTACCAAAATCTGATATGATATCAGAGTCCCCTATTTATCTCTCCAATTAAATATTTCTACACTTTAGACTCAGGCCAAAATTCAACTTGTGCGTGAGGAAAGAGGGAATGCTAGAATATTTAAATATCAATCCGTGCCTTCATTTAACATTTTAAGCTTTTAGAACAATTGGTAGTAGACAAGTATCCACAAATAAACACTCCTCGCCTAAGTCAATATGGTGTGTCAGAAAAAGAGAGAACTTGAATGCGAGTGCTAGTGACTTTGTATGCTTATGACTTATCAAGCATCTATTTATAGGCAAAGAGAGGGATTGGTCTTTTTAGTAGCTCTTGCTAATGCCCCGTCCATGAGGTTAATTTGAGTCAAGATAGATAAGTTGATGGGGGCAATCTTTACAGCGACCATAAGTGCTCCACAAGTGGTGGTGACTCATGGATGAGTCATTTGGTTCTTTAACCTTCTCCCAGTAACTAGGGCCTTCTTGTAAGGGTATATCCTCACAGTGCTAACTCCTCTACCCCTTACGACCATAACTTAATATGAGTCAAAGGAAGTTTCCACATTTTCTCTAGTTTCTTTCTCCCATAAGTCCTTTATCCCAATGTCTTTTTAGTCAATTCTTGCCTTTAAGATGACCATTTTAAGGTCTTCTCTTTATTTTGAGATGAACCCCTTCATGCTATATTCATAGTAGTAGGGTGGATAAGGAGCCCGTAGCATGACCTTTGAGTCATTGTGGTCTCCGAGGTTGCATGTGGGGATTGTGTGCTTCTATGGTAGCTATAAATGCTTGAATAAGAAAGAAATAATTATATAAATGGCACATGGATTTTGATTTAGTATATAATGTCGTCTCTGAACTTTTTTATTATTCAACGTGTTTCTTGTGTAAAAGTTTTTTTAATGTAGGTTACATTAGTTGGTATTATAACTTATCGTTTTACGAGATTATTCTAAAAAGGTAAGATATAAAAATTTTAATTAGTCCAATACGAGATTAACTGGAGTAGGCCAAGTAAAGCATAGCCTGTGATGAAAAGGCCCCGATTTAAAATTTTGTAGATAGTATTCAAGTCTCTCATCTAACCTTGATGATGTTGTAATTATGGTTATAATTATGGTTAATGGATCAACGAAAACCAATAACTTAAGATACGTCTTTTCTATTCACGTATCTCTTTTGGATTCATGAATTTCCTATAGTTTTCTGTTCACGTATCTATTGAGTTCATGAATTTCTTAAATTCATGTATCTTTTAGTTCATGTATTTATTGAGTTCATGAATCTCTTGAATTCATGTATCTTTGGATTCATGAATCTCTTGGTTTCACGTTTCTTTTGATTCACGAACTTCGTGGATACATGCGTCTATTTAATTCATGTATCTCTTCTGTACATGAACTAAAAATCTCTATAAATAGATGGGAGCATAGAGCTTCATTACGATTTTTGGTTTTGGTTTTTCCGACTCGATTCCAAAAAGGCTTTGATATACTTTTCTACTCTCCTGTTTTTTCTGAGTGTGCTGGTTCAATTGAACGGTTCGATTGAGTCTTGTTTGCATAGTGCTAATCTAAACAGGTTCGAGGTGTTGTATCTTGGGAGGCATAGTTTGTGAATCTGCGGAGCACCATTGGCAAGAACTAATCGCCTTAAGGAGATTCGGATATTCGTACCTCACCTCCAATTTTATGTTATTTTTCAGTGATATCTTATTTTCTTCTTATCCAAGATTGGTAAAAGGGAGGATATTATAAAGTTGTTATCATCTTCTTTACATTGATGTTCTGATTACAACAAACAGTGTGTTTTCTCTGGATTAATTTCCAACAGATGATGCACAAATAACATTACATAAAGAGTTTTATTGAACTCTGGCCATGAGGGGTAGTCTCATAGAACGAGTGATACAGAGGGCAACATAGGAGAAGCATTTGAGCTCTGGATCGTCGCTATTCCTCATAAAAAAATGAAGGATTCCAAATTAGGTGTGTTAATATCTTTTACTCCATTAATGTGTTCTAAATTCTAGCCGTAGAGATCTTGGAGTGCCATTTTTCGCTACTAACATGTGGTTTTAGGGCAGCTATAGTCTAGGTCTATAACGTATGGATTTGGCCCCTTTTTGTGAGTTTTTTGTTCGACAAAAATCAATTTTGCTCACATAAATGGAAAGTGCTCATCAAGACTAGCAATTTAGTGGGTGGCATGCCTTTAGGGAAGGCCACACGTGCCCTCATGTGCCATCACATGCTATTGTAGCATCAATATGTGGCGGTTACGCGTAGCATCACTAGCTAACATTATTGACTCGCTGACGCAGATCGACATGGGTGACCTAACCCGTTGACTTGAACTAGTTGACTATTGATCGGACTGGTCAAACCATCGAATCGGTCTAAGTTGTCAAACTGATCAGACTGGTCGAACAGACGATCCAAGTCGGTTTAGGCACATCAAGTGTATGTTACACGCGCCACGCTCTCAGGTGATGCATGAAAGGGCGTATGAGCTCCATTTGTATCTTTGTACCTGCGTTCTTGTATCAAGATGCTCTATAATGTGGTGTGTTTATTTTACATGTTTGATGGTTTTAAGGATGTGAAAATACCAGAATTTATTTTACATGTTTGATGGTTTTAAGGATGTGAAAATACATACAAAACCCTATTTGCGTGTATTTTTAAGGTCTTTCTTTGCATATTTTCCTGAGTTCCTTTATGGTTTCGAAAATACATCCTAGCTCACATGTATATCATCACTTACAAAATCGGTAGAGCGTGATTAACTGGTAGCACGCATGATGTTTAACATGTATCAATGAACAGTGCAATGCAATTGACAAAACATGTGATTTTAGTAACAAATTCCCACTGTCCTCAAGTCTAAAAATTACATATATATGGTGAATGTGACACGTAAAGTTTATATCCCTCGTATAAGATAGTTTCAAGAATTCAGTTTGGTTGTCATTACCAAAGCGAACACTTAATTGATTTTTAGAAATATCGGTCTCATATTGTGGTGGTATGTCTCATGTTTAAATGCGTAGTCATACTCCCAAAGGAAGTGATTGTGTGTTGATTCATGGAGAGACACATTTACAGCATATGGTTGAAGATTGAATGATCCTAGTGGTTTATACATCCAATGAAACAAAATACATTGTTATATCTTAAGCTGTGTGTTTAAACTTCAGAACTGGGGATAAGTACACTATTGGTGCCATAAGTTGTGTATGACGCTCACTTTGGTGCCAAAAGTTTCTGTTGGATCACTTAAGTGCCAAAAAATTTGAAAAACGCTCACTTTGGTGCCAACTCCGATCTGGTTGGCCGGAAACTCGACGTGGCAGTTTTTTATTCATTTTTTACACTGATGTGGCTCGCCGGAGAGCACAGTCAGCATGTAAACCACCAAACGACGTCGTTTGGCGTCTTAACCCCCAAGTCGAAACCCTAAATCCCCAAATCGAAAGAGAGAGAGAGAGAGAGAGAGAGAGAGAGAGAGAGAGAGAGAGAAGCCATGGCGGCGTCATCTTCTTCCCCGAAGAACAGCACCAGCAGCGCCGAAGAACAACACCTGCAACACCAGCAGCACACCAGTAGTTTTCCAGAAAAGAAACCACGTGCTCGCCTCTGCCCTCCTTAGTAGTTTTCCCCCATTTTCAATCACCTTGTCGAACTTTCAAATCCCCGAATCTCAGCCTCACCATCGCCTTTTCCCAAGGAATGTCGCCAGGCGCAAAGGAAGCGCGAGCTCGAAGAATCTCCAGAAGCACGAGTGATTCGGCCAATGGTAGCTGCGAAGATCTGGAACGCCATGGAGGTCGTCGGTGAAGCCAGTTGCGACAATGGCGGCGGCCATGGCCCCGCCATCCCCTCCTCCACCCTCACCGTCGATACCTCCCTCTCACTCGGGATTTTCTGTTCGTTTTTTTTCTTTTGTCTTGTTGTGGCGAGCAACTACGATGGAGGTTGAGGGACGGCGGCCGAGCGACGGTGGCCAAGAGCCGGCGAGCAAGCGACTGTGGTCGAGGGACGGCAGCCGAGCAATGGTGGCCGAGCAACGGCGGACAAAAATACCCTACTTTCAATCCCCAAATAATAATAATAAAAAAATCCCCAAATGAGTTGTGTGGCGTCGTTTTTGTGAGGCCATCCACGTAGGATGGAAAAAGGACGCCGTTTTAAGGAAGACGGAAAACGACGTCGTTTGAAAGACATTTTGATTTTTTTTAAATATCAAAGCCACATAATCATTTTGGCTGGAATCTCTTACCAGTGGCACCAAAATGATCGTTTTTTCTCCGATTTGGCACTTAAGTGATCCGACGGAAACTTTTGGCACCAAAGTGAGCACCGTACACAACTTATGGCACCAATAATGTACTTCTCCCTCAAAACTGTGTGTGTCTACAACCCATTTACCTTAGGTGGTACTACAATAATTTGGATGTTTAAGTTTCAAAACTGCATGTCTCTCTCAACCATTATAGTATAGTATGTTGCTATATCTAAACCTAGCAAGGAGAGGATTTCATTAATTTTTTTTAAGGAGATCAGCATGAAGTAGGATAACTGTGTTCTTTTCAGTGACAGTTAGAGTGCTATTTGTCTTGCAAAAAATATAATATTTCAGTCAAGGGCAAAGTATTGGGGCTAACAGTACAACCTGAAGGGGACGAATAGGTTGAAACATAACTATGAAAAACATTTGTGGAAGGCAATAGGTTCAAACTTCAAACATTGGTAGAAACAAATTGTAGAAATCAAGTACATGTGCTGCTATTTAAGAAATTGTGATAATAAATATTAGGTAATGCGAATAGTGAAAAGATAAAAGATTTGCAAATAGATATATAGTGGTTTGGTTTTATCCCCAGGCTTACATCCACTCCCAACACTAACAGCCATAACAAGGCTGGAATCCACTAATAATCTTTAAAACAAGTTACAATCAGCAAGTATTGCCTTTCCAGTAGATCACACTACCAAAACTCACGTACTGCTATCACTCTTGTACATTTGTTCTTATAAGTGATTATAGACATTAGCATCACCTAGACATTAATATTAGGAATACACAACAGCTGACAACAAAATAAGAGCAAAGAAAAAGACTTAAAGAACATGACCCATCTTGTCCCAACTACTTCTCTTCAATTCAATATATATCCATTCATCTTCAGATGGCCATTACCCATTAAAATCCTCAAGTAGTCGTTGGTTCTAGCTGTTGCCAACTAAAGATCGTCAAAAAGACTCTCTAACATCAGTAACGTCATCAGTAACATCTCTTTGACAGTGGCAGTTTCCTTGACAGTATCAGTGTACTTTTGTCAGACTTGCTCATAAATGCTAAAACTACAATTGATGACTTTGGTAATATTTATGCGAAATTCCAAGCTTTTGTAATAGCTATTTTATTATTTTCAATGTTCTAGGTAGGTTTCTAAGACTAAATATCCTCACGTCCCTTACTCATTATCAGGATGTGCAGATCTTTACTAGTCTATTGATACTCTCCATTAACACACCGTGTGAAATGACTTGCGATCAATTATCTAATGATCATCTTGGTTTCTTCAACATACAAAGACTTCTAAGGAAATCGGCATCCTCACTAATTCTTCATCTTTGTTGATTAACCAAATTAGTTTCCAAAGATCTCCAGGGACACCAGCAACCCCGCCGATACCTCATCTTCACTAATTTGACTAAGTTAGCTTCCAAAGATCTTTAAGGACACCACGTATAAATGTTGGTTCCTTATCTTCACTGAACTCATAAGGATCACCTGTCTCGTCATAGTCTTCTACCTCATTTGTATAAGGCAACTGCTCTATGCTAACAATCTGCTGCACTCGATGGCAATGTTGATCTTTCTGGTTCATCCAAGCATATTGGCAATTTCAACTCTACCAAGCTATTCATCTTCTTGGTCTTTCCAAGTTTTATCGAACATCCCCATTCTAGGCTTGTTCACCTTATGAGGTCCATCCAATTGTTCACCTAATCTTTGTACCTCTAATCCATCACAAACATCCCCATACTTCCTGGCTTGTTTACCCTTGATCAAGGTCCTTCCAAATGTTCACCTTATCTGAAGATCCTTCAAGCTTGTAAACATCTTCAATGCCCAATACCTTGTTCACCTTAGATATTGGCAGAATAATCTTGACAATGGCAGAGTACTCCTAATATCAGAATTTATGGTATTGTTTATGACATCATATACATATCACCTTGTGCATATATCACCTAGCACTACTCAATCAATACACACATTAGTAGCTTTTTATTGACTTTGTCATCTTCAAAACAATATAGGGATCTTTCCAAAGCACCTTAAGTTGAAGAATTATTATGTTCGTTAGCTGATGAATGATGGGACATTATCATTTAATAAGATTCTTGGTGCAGAAAATCCAACGGATATGTAAACATAGGTTGTCCCCACTAAGAAGCTAAGGTTTTACAGTACCTTAGTTAACTTCCATGATTAGCGATGAGGGAGCCACCTCATTAGGAAAATTTGGGTTATAGAGATGAGTGATGATTATGAAAGACTATTGATGTTTTGAAGATTAGCATTTTAAGTGGGAGATTGATGGTGTTGTGGAGTATGAAAAAAGCAATATTAAAGCTTAGAGCTTTTGCTGCTAAAAACACACATATAATTTCCATCATAATTATATATGTCTTAGACTCTTGCTATATGTCTTAGACTCTTTCTATATATTAGGACATCTTTTGTAGTTGTAAGCCCAATTGATACTAATATTGAACGGATTGCCTAGTGCGGCGCCAAGGTTTTGCCCTTTCTAATTTTGAAAGGGTATTTCACATCAAAAATTCGCCTGTCTTCTTTTCTGTTTTTTTTTTTCTCTCTTCAACAGTTCACATTGCTAACAAGTGGGCCAGAAGCCCACAAGAGAAATGCTTTGATGAAGTCCACAAGCCCATAAGAAAGCTTAGATTCAATTTGGAAGAAAGGAAGTCCCGACGATAAAGGCAGAAAATGAGGATGGGAAAGTTTAGATTCTTTCCTACAAGGCATAAAGGCTAGAGGGTGAGTTTCTTTACAAGAAGAAATGAATGCTTTGATGAAGAAGTCTGCTGAGGGAAGATTAGTGAAGTATAGAGAAATGATGAAATTATGATTGATAGACTAGGAGATTAGGACTAAGACCAAATAAAGAGCAAGCTACGAGACATGTCAAGTGTAACTTTACAAGGCTTTGTTGATGTAGATCTTGGTGGTGACTTGGACAATGAGAAAAGAATCTCGAGTTATGTTTTTACTTTAGGTGACACCGCAATCATTTAAATGTCTAGACTTTAGAATTGTGTGTCTCTCTTAACCACTGAAGTAGAGTATGTTGCTATATTTGAAGCTGGCAAGGAGATAACTTTAGTTGAAAATTTTTCCAAAAGGACATAGGCAAGAAGCATGATAGCAGTGTTCTTTTCAATGAGAATTTGAGTGTTATTTATCTTACAAAGAATCTGATATTTCAATCAAAGGTAAAACACATTAAGTTGAAGTGTCATCTTATTCATCAGCTAATAAATGATGGGACATTGTCATTGAAGAATATTCTTGGTGCTCAAAGTCTAATAGATACGTTAACAAAGGTTGTCACCACGGAAAAACTAAAGTTGCGAACTACCTCAATTGGCTTCCATGGTTAGTGATGAGGGGCCGTCACACTAGAACAATTTGGATTACGAAGACAAGTAAAGCCTATGAAAGACTATTGACATTTTCAAGATTAGCATCCAAGTGGGAGATTAATGGAACTATGGAGTTTGAGAAATACCATATTAAAGCTTAGAGCATTCACTGCTAATGAAATACATGTAATTTCCATCATAACTATGTATGTTCTAGACTCCTGCTATATATTAGGGCAATATCTTTTGTAGTTATGACCCTGAAGTTTGTTAGTTTGATACTAATACTAATAGTGAAGGCCTAGAGCAGTAGCGTGGTTTTTTCCCTTTTTGATTTTCAATTCAACATAAAAAATTCGTGTGTCTTCTTCTTTGCTTTTTCACTTTAACGATTCACGTTTCTAACAAGGAGCAGAAGCCCACCAAAAAGCTTAGACTCAATTTGGAAGTGAGAAAGTCCTGACAATAAAGGCAGCTACTGAGGATTAGAAAGTTTAGATTCTTTCCTTTCAAAGCATAATGGCTAGAAAATGAGTTTATTTACGAAAAGAAAGGAATGTTTTGATAAAGAAGTCTATTGAGGTAGGGGTAGTGAAAGTGCAGAGAAATGATGGAATTCTACTTGACATACTATGAGAATAGGACTAACGCCAAATTAAGAGCAACCTATGAGACATGTCAAATGTAACTTTACAAGATTTTATTGATGCAACTTTTGGTGGTGACTTGAACAATAGATAGAGCACCTTGGTTATGTTTTCACCTTATGGGGTGCTGCAATCATTTGGATGTCTAGATTTAAGAACTGTGTATCTCTCTCAACCATTGAAGCAAGTATATTGCTATATCTAAAGCTGGCAAAGAAATGATTTAGTGGATTTTTTTAAAGGAGATAGGCAAGAAGTAGGATAGCAATGTTCTTTTCAGTGATAGTGAGAGTGCTACTTATCACGTAAATAATATAGTATTTTAGTCAAAGGTAAAGCACACTAATTTGAAGTATGATCATATTCATTAGCTTATAGATGATAGAATATTGTCATTGAAGAAGATTTTTGGTACAGAAAATCCAACATATACGTTGACAAAGGTTGTCACCACTAAGAAACAGAGACTGTGCATTACCTAAGCTGGCTTCAATGATTAGTGATGAGGGGGTTACTGCACTAGAAATTTGGGTTACAAAGATGAGTGAAGACTATGAAAGACTATTGTTGTTTTAAAGATTAGCATCCAAGTGGAAGATTGATAGAGTTGTGGAGTCTGAGAAAAGTGAAATTAAAGCTTAGAGTTTTTACTACTAGTGGCATATATGAATTTCCATCATAACTATGTATGCCCTAAACTCTTACTATATAGTGAGGTAATATCTTTTATGTTAGTAAGTTTGATTCCAATTCTAATAATAAAAAGATTGCTTAGTGCGACACCATAGTTTTTCCCTTTCAAATTTTGAATGGGTTTTTAACATAAAAAATTTGTGTCTTCTTCCCTACTTTTTCTCTTCAACGATCAGTGTTCCCAACAAGTGGTGCAAAAGCACACAAGAAAGTTTAGACTTAATTTGGAAGCAAAGAAGTCTTGATAATGAAGGTAGCTAATGAGGATGAAAATGTATAGATTCTTTCCTTTCAAAGCACAATGGCTAGAGGGTGTGTTTATGAAAAGAAAAGAACACTTTGATGAAGAAGCCTATCGAGGAAGGAGTAGTGAAAGTGTAGAAAAAAGGATGAGATTCAGCTTAATATGCTAAGAGAATAAGACTAAATGCCAAATTAAGAGCAAGTCACGAGACATGTTGGGTGTAACTTTATAAGGCTTTATTGATGTAGATTTTGGTGGTGACGTGGATAGTAGGAAGAGCACCACGGGTTATGTTTTACCTTAGGTCGCGCTGTAATTATTTGAATGTCTAGACTTTAGAACTGTGAAGTAGAGTATGTTGCTATGTTTGAAGTTGGCAAAGAGATGATTTGATTGAAAAATTTTCTGAAGGTGATATGCAAGAAGCAAGATAGTAGTGTTCTTTTCAGTTACAATCAAAGTGTTAATTGTCTTGTGGAGAATCCAGTATTTCAGTCAAGGGCAAAGCACATTAAGTTGAAGTATCATCATATTTGTCAACTGATAAATGATGGGACATTGTCATTGGAGAAGATACTTGTTACAAAATATCCAATAGATATGTTAACAACACCACTAAGAAATTGAGCCTATGCACTACCTTAGTGGGCTTCCATGGTTGGTGATGAGGAGGCCGTCGCACTAGGATAATTTAGATTACAAAGACAAGTGAAGACAATGAAAGATTATTGATGTTTTGAATATTAGTGTCCAAGTGGGAGATTGATGGAGTTGTGGAGTTTGAGAAAAGTAATATCAAACCTCAAAGCTTTTATTGCTATGGCATACATATAATTTCCATCATAACTATGTATACCATAGACTCCTACTATCTAATGGGGCAATATCTTTTGTAGTTGTAACTCTAAATTTAGTAATTTTAATACTAATACTAGTAAATAATAAATTGTCTAGTGCAGCACTGTGTTTTTTCCCTTTCTAATTTTGAAATGGTTTTTCACCTAAAAAATTTCATGTGTCTTCTACTTTGTTTTTTCTCTTCCACGATTTGCTTTCCTAGCAAGTGCGGCAAAAGCCCACAAGAAAGCTTAGACACAATCTAGCAGCAAGTAAGTCTTGACAATGAAGGTAGCTAATGAGGATGAGAAAGTCTAGATTCTTTCCTTTCAAAGCACAATGGCTAGAGGGCAAGTCTGTTTATGAGAAGAAAGGAATGCTTTGATGAAGAATTCTACTGATGAAATTATGCTTAGTATGGTAGGAAAAAAGGACTAAAACCAAATTAAGAACAAGCTACTAGACATGTCTGGTGTAACTTTACAATGCTTTGTTGATATAGATCTTGGTAGTGACTTGGACAATATGAAGAGCACCTCAGATTATGTTTTTTTTCTTAGGTGGTATTGCAACCATTTGGATGTCTAGACTTAAGAATTGTGTGCCTCTCTCAACCATTGAAGTAGAGTATGTTGCTCTATTTAAAGCTGGCAAGGAGATGATTTGGTTGAAAAAATTTCTAAATGAGATGTCAAGAACCAGGATAACGGTGTTCTTTTTAGTGACCATCATGGTGCCATTTGTCTTGCAAAAAAATCTAGTATTTTAGTCAAGAGTGAAGCACATTGACTTGAAGTATCAAATGATGGGACATTGTCATTGAAGAAGATTTTTTAAGCAAAAAATTCAACAAATATGTTAACAAAGGTTGTTACCACAGAAAAACTGATGGTGTGCATTGGCTCAGTTGGCTTTCATAATTAGTGATGAGAGGGTTGCTGCACTAAGACAATTTGGTTTACAAAGACTACTTAAGTTTTAAAATTCAGGATCCAAGTGAGAGATCGATGGAGTTGTGGAGTTTGCAAAAAAAAATCATATTAAAGCTCAAAGCTTTTACTATTAATAGCATACTTATAATTTATATCATAATTATGTATGCCTTAAACTCCCGCAATATATTAGAGCAGTATTTTTTATAGCTATAACCCGAAATTAGTAATTTTGATACTAAAAGTTAATAATAAAAGGATTGCCTAGTGCAATATCGTGGTTTTGCCTTTTTTTCTTTTGATACTTTGAAAGGGTTTTTCACATAAAAAAAAAATTATGTGTTCCTTTTTTCTGTTTTTTTCTTCAACGATTCGCGTTCCTAACAAGTGGAGCAGAAAGCCCACAAGAAAGCTTAAACTCAATTTGGAAGCAAAAAAGTTAGGATAATGAAGATAGCTAATGAGGATGAAAAAATTTGGATTCTTTCCTTTCAAATCAATGGTTAGAGAAGAGTTTGTTCAGAAGAAATGAATCTCTGATAAAGAAGTCTACTAAGGACGGAATAGTGAAAGTGCAAAGAAATGATGAAATCTTGCTTGATATGCTAGGAGAATAGGACTAAATCTAAATTAAGAGCAAGCTACAAGACATGTCAGGTACTTCACTTTATTTCTTATTGTTACGCTTTATTTTCATTCTGTCTTAACCCAAGTCTGTGTTGTCCATTTAGTAATTCATGTCTTTTGCTTTTAAATTTATTAAATTTATTTGGTTGTCATGCTAGAACAGAATTATTAAGACCTTTTATATCCATGACCATTCCTGAGCGTTACGTGTGAGCTAACCTTGCCATGTACTTAGACTCATTTGGTTCAATGCAATCTGATTCTTCAAGAAATAGGATTCCAATCCCACAATTTTCATGTGTTAAGAAAAATCTGAGTTCGGATTTGGATTCTTCGTGAAATATCTTTACCCTTAAATGGTAAAATCCGATTATCTAGCTTAAGTTAGGATTAGGATATCATTCCACTTTTTATAAGCATAACACTGAAAAGTTCAATTCCACCACCAACCACTGGCCCAGTGCCCTTCACCGCCATCGGTCTCTAGCCTCCGCCAACAGTTGCCAGCAAAGGCCATTGGCAACTCGACTCCGCCATCGGTCACCAGCGGTGGTCACTGACTACTGGACTCCACCTCAAGCCACGAGGCTTTGTGTAGGTGGCCGGACTTTGCCATTGGTATTGAGTTGCCGATCGCTAGAATTTGCCTTCGGCTGCCGGATGCATTTGCTGTTAATGACAAGCATTCTTTCCTTGTGACCAAAATTTTTAAGATCTGAACAATTGAAAAGGAAAGAACGCTGGAATCCAATTGAGAGTTCCCTGTCGCGGAACCAAAGGAGACTTTTTTTAGTGGATTTGGGATTATGATACAAAAATACATGGCATTTCTCCTATTTAGTCCTCAGGTTACCTAAAAATCAAGCTATTAACTTTGAAATGTTTGCCTTTTTTTTTTTTATATACTCTTTATGATTTATGAAATGTATATACTTTTTATATTTATGTGTCTCATTTCATCTAGTAAGTTAAGTAATTAGATTAGACTTTCTAAAATGAAATTAGAACTAGGTTGTGCCCTAATTTATTTCACGTGTACATTCCTCACTCGTCATATTACACGTGCCATTTCTAATTTGACTTGCATTTGAGACGGATTGTTGAAGTATTCCATGTCACCTGTCTACAATATTATATATATATATATATATATATAAATGTAATTTCCATCCACTTATATATTAATTGAAGTTTTCAGCTTCTCCTTTCCAACATGAATAAAGAGCCCTCAAAGAGAAAGTCATATAAAGCATGAAAGTGTAGCACTAAAATTAAGGCTAGGCCTTCTTTGTATGTGTAAGTCCCTATTGGTACTTTATGTAAAGCTAATAAGGGCTTGTCCTAATGGACTTGTGGTTCATGTGTCTTTTTTATTTTCGGTCGAACTCATGATCGCTAAGAGAATGCCTACGCCTTATTTATAGACTCTTAAAATCAGATGGCTTCAACTCAGAAAGATACTAAGAAGAAAATCAAAATAGTAGAGGATTTCTCTCTTCGAGAAATTAGTTTATGAATCATTTATATAATTAATATAATAAACACATCCTTCGTAATTCAACAATATGATTATTGTATATGGGGCCAAAATCTATTTTTGAATTTTCAAATTCCACAGAATTGGGATTGTTTGGTGACGCAAGATATAAGTCTTCCGTTCTTACCATTACTCTCCACTTGGGTTTTCCGGATGATGCACGTGCGCTTCAGGCAGCGACTCGTGAAAACCAAACGAAGGCTCGAAAATTTTTAAGTATAAATAGCGGAGTGCCTCCGTTTCCAACCCATTTTCTCAAAAGGTCTAGATTTCTTCGCTCTCTCTTCCACTTTGCACGCCCAAAATACAAAATCTCTCGTCGTCGACGAACATGAGGGACTTGCAAAGACTTGAAGTGGGAGGGGGGAGCAAAACCCTCTCTGAGGCCACCGCGGTCATGAAGAATCTGCGCACTCCGAAGGCAAATCTGGCTAAGATCGAAGTTCTCGCGTGCGTCACAGCCTTTTTACTACTGTTGATCACCATCTTCGGGTCGTCTAGGCGTCGACGCAACAGCCGGCAGCTCAGGATCCTGTTATGGGCAATATACACCCTCTCGAGCTACCTCATCATATACACACTCGGTCTCATGACAGAAGCGTCGTTCCGAAACAAGCTGTTACCAGTTTGGGCCATTTTCTTGATGATTTTCTTTGGGAGCTCGGACTCCTATTCCGTCCACAGCCTCGAGGACTGCGAGCGGTGGAAGAACTATGTTTGGCAATACGTGATCAAGATCACCGGGGTATCGTTTCTGTTGGTCACGTCTGGGATCACGTTGCCGATGATTTCGTTCTTAATTGTCTGCTTACTTGTGCCACTGAGGGTCATTCGTAGAGCAGCATCTCTCAAGATTGCGAGCGGGTACGGCCGACAGACGATCACCAAATCTACTGCCGACTACATGAGTTCTGAATACGAGTCGTCAGAGGGCGATCTCGACCCTAGCCAGATGAGAGGATACAACTATGTTGTCAAAGTGGAAAAGACATGTCCAACGTCATTGCAGAAGTTTAAAAAAAGAGAAGCTGCAGCGCGATGGGAAGCGCCGAACTACCGCAAGCCATTGGAGATCACTGACAGAGTTGTCACCATCGAAAGGGTGTGGAAATGCCAAGGATGGCTTTTGAGATCTGAAGGTGGCGACAAAGACAGCAAGCTCAAGGATATTTGCCTCTCGTTTTCGCTCTATAAGTTTCTTCGCTTAAGATTTAGCGGCTATTCATTGACCAAACCAGCTCACGAAAAGGCGTGGAAGTTGATTCAGCACTTGTATGCCGAAGGAAGTGGCTACGAGCGAGCATTTAGGGTCGTTGAGCTAGAGCTTTCCTTTCTTTACGATTCTTTCTACACCAAATACCTGACCATCTTCCAGCCGTTGGGTTGGAGAATAAAGGTTATAGAGTTCTTGCTTTTGCTCATTGGTGTTCCGGTGACGATCATACTTTGTTTCCCGTGGTACGACTCAAATAGACCTCAAGATGAAGTTCATCTAGCTACTACAGGCGGGTTAAGCATCGACTTTCTCGTGACGGTACTAATTCTATTAATATTTGTATGCGTGGAGCTTGTGCAGTGTTTCTTCATGGCCATCTCGGACTGGACGAAAGTGATATTGCTATGCAAGTACGTACGAACAAACTCGTGGCAAGAGAGCAAACTAATGGAGAAGCTGATAGGACTAATATGCCGGACGCAATTACTGGAGCCTTGGGAAAGGAAACTTCACCAGTACTCGCTTCTTGAGTCGTATGCTTACACCCCTCCGAGGTGGCGGTACAATGTCTTCACAGATTTATTTATGGATCCTATAAGAGACGGCCAAAGACAAAGCGACCCCGCCAAATTGTCCCCGGATGTGCAAAAAGCCGTTTTCCGTTCTTTAATGTCGAATTCCGGGGCACTGCAGAATGGAGAAGCTTCTTTGATACGCAACGAAATGGAGCACGAGCTCTCTTGGGCGTGTAAGCTCGAGACGCAAACTCAAGTGATATTTGTGTGGCATATTGCTACAGCTATTTTCGAGCATGAGGCGCCAATTTCAGATCCAACTTCGGATTCAAATTTTCGAGTGGCAACGAATTTATCCAAATATCTGGCTTACTTGGTAGCATTCTATCCGAAATTATTACCTGATCACCCTTATGATTCAGAGTATATTTTCGATGGAATTATTATCGAAGCAAGACGCTTGCTCAAAGGTTGCAAGACAATAGAAGAAAGAATCCGAAAATTGAACAGGATCGGTAAGACAACGAATGATACCAGCAAAGTAATGATCCAGGGTGCGCGGTTAGGGCAGCATTTGCTGGATGTAGAAAATGAACCGAACTTTATTTGGAAGGTATTGGCTGAGTTTTGGGCGGAACTTACGGTGTATGTGGCTCCATCAAACAACGAAATAGCACACGCGCAGCACTTGGCAAGGGGTGGAGAGTTTGTGACTCACTTGTGGGCTTTGGTCTCTCATGCTGGCATCGAGCGACCTCCTCTCAACAGAAGTTGAAGCTGGCCCAATTGATTGTGATATCACTGTGGACGGGATCCCAAGTGTGTCTCCTTAGGGATTAGTCAAGACAAAAGTTCGGATACTATGTACAAGTCTATAAATAAGAATAAATAAGAGATCCATGCTTTACGTAATTAGGATTGGATGGGTTGCTACACAAGTCTCATTGATTGAAACTTTTTCTCTCTCTCTCCTGCTCACTCGATGTTTTACTTCTTTAGCTATATCTTTTGTAAGGATCTGTCCGAATACTTAATGGTGTTCAAAAGCTATCACTTAGGGAGGTTATTTCTCCAGGGAAATTGCAATCTATACGCACACTTTAACAGAACATGTCCACAACGACATCGCGGCAAACTTCTTCCAAAATTTTCAAATTTCCACCTGTTGAATTAACTCTATTTAGACCAAAATGATTGATGGGCTGGGGGAAGGATGAGCGAAACAAAATCGGTGCATGCGGTCGGAGATGTCTGGGCTCTCTCTCTCTAGTTTCTCTCTCAACAACGACCTCAGATTCTCACATGAAAGGAAATTTTCACTCTGCACCAAGGGGGAGGACATTGAACGCGTCACAGAGAACCATTTCCGAAAAAAATGGCACGGAGAGCATACTGAGAACATTTGAGAGTAGAGAGACTCACAAAATCGATCTGCAGCTTTTTCCAGTGGCCCTATCGTCACTGCAGCCTCGGATACGAAAGAGCACTGAAGGTGCTCTGTTCTCTCCCCTGCTTCACGGCGGAGGATCATGAACTGATTAAACCTCGTTCAGAAATCCTTCACAGGCCTTCATTTCTTTCATCGACATCTTTACGAAGCTTCAATCGTTGACTCAAGTGCACGTCACAGCTTTAGCGCCGCTGATAAACCAGGTAATCTTCTTGCTCTTTTATGCCCTGTTTTGATGAGAATAATGAGTGAGATGTCATGTTTTAGGTTAGTATAGGATCTGCTCCATTCGAGTTTGTGTAAGTGATTGCATCCATTATGCACTGTTTTCATATGAATTTCGTCTCTAATCTGTGTTCATTAATGCCTAGTTCTATCCCCCCGTGGATACACAAATTGTTTCTTGAAATGCCTCTGACATATAGTTGTGAAATATTTCGTGATTTTGTTCAATATATTTTGTGAAAACGCTAGATTTTCATTCAAAAATTGGATCTTAACCTAAAATAGTCTATTTTCCTCTATTTATTCCACTATGTCATGCTTTACTACTCGTCATGAGAGTTGACCCATCAACTTTTTAGAGAACGGCTGCAACTTTTAAGGACAAAATCAGCACTGCTTGCCAACAAATGCATCTTGCCCACACTGATAAGAAATTATTCATTTCGGCAGCTGTAACGAGCATAAATCAGAAACACATGTATACTTAAGACAGCGATAACAGCTAATGGAGAGCCACCACTTTCAAAACGAACAATTCAAAATAAAGTTCATGCAACAGAAATCCATGTCCCATTGTTGTCTTAAACTTCTACTACCACACAAACCTGATAATTTTGCTTGGTATTCCTCCTGGTTCTGCGGCAATATGATTTGTTACCAAGAATTTAGTCGCCACCATTATCAAAGAAAAGCTCTATCATCCTACCAAAAAAAAAAAAAAAAAAAACAATAACTCGAAGCCTAAAAAAGAAGAGAGTTCAGTCCAGGAGGAGTAGTTGGGAGAGCTTCAGCGATTGGACTACATCCCTCTATGCTACCTAACAACAGTACCTGTGTGATCAATACGATCCATGTGATACTAACCACTTCATTACAGCCAAAATGAAAATCACCAATATGGTAATAAAACAAGAAGCAAAACATCTTCCAAGGAAACGTGCATAAAGTTGTCCTGTCATGATAGTCCTTACATAAGAGGAACATAAGAGGATACAGAAAGTGGGGGCAGATGCCCACAAGAAAGCTTAGACTCAATTTGGAGGAAAGGAAGTCCTTACAATGAAGGCAAGGAAAGGAAGTCCTTACGAAAAGAAAGGAATGCTTCGATGAAGAAGTTTGCTGAGGAAGGAATAGTGTAAGTGCAGAGAAATGACAGAAATTCTGCTTGATATGCTAGGAGAATAGGACTAAGACCAAATTGAGAGAGAGAGAAGGAGGGAGGGAGAGAAGCAAATTAGGAGGCAAAGAAGGGCAAAGAGCAAGGTACGAGACATGTCAGGAACTTCACCTTATGCGCTCTATTTCATTCTGTCTTGACCTAAGTCTGTATTGTTATTTTTGGTAATTCATGTCTTTTGCTTTAAAACCTTTTAGATTTTATTTGGTTATAATGCTAAAATAGAAATATAATACCTTTTTACATCTTTGATTGTTCATGAGTGTTATGTATGACTTCACCTCGCAATGCACTTAGTCTTGGCTGGTTCAATGCAATCAGATTCCTTAAGAAATAGGATTTCCATTCCCACTACTTTCTGTGTGGAGAAAAAAAAAGTTTGGATATGAATGCTACGTGAAATAATTACTCATAAAATGTATAACCAAAATATCTAACAAATGTTAAGGATTGAGATATCATTCCACTTTTTTATAAGCATAAATCTAAGGAAAAACTCGATTCCACCACTGATTGCTACTGTGGCGCCCACCGTCGCCATCAGTCCCTAGCCTCCTCCATCGGTTGCCAACAGAGGTCGTTGGCAACTAGACTCCACCATCGGATCCCGACAGTGGTCATAGGCTGCTAGACTCTACCACGGGCCACCAGAAGGTAGGTAGACTTTGCCATTGGTCATGAGTTGCTAATCGCTAGAATTCACCGTTGGCCGCCAGGTGCATTCGCCATGGTTAATGACAAGTATTCTTTTCTTGAGACCAAAATTTATTCAATCCGGGCAATTGAAAAGGAAAGAATGATGGAATCCATTTGAGAATTTCCCATCATAGAACCAAAGGAGACTTTTCATGAATTTAATATATATGATATAAAATATGTGACATTTCTTCTATTTAGTCCTCATGTTACTCAAAGATCAAACTGTCAATTTTGAGTTGTTTGCCTTCCTTACATGCTCTTTTCTTCTATTTAGTCCTCATGTTACTCAAAGATCAAACTGTCAATTTTGAGTTGTTTGCCTTCCTTACATGCTCTTTATGTGTGTGTGTGTGACGGGGTTTTATTTGCTTTTTATATAATGTGATCTCCCTCTACTTATTAGTTTAAGCATTTAGACCAAATATTCTAACATGATATCAAAATCAAGTTCTATCCTAAGTTATTTGGCTTGTACATCCCCTGTTCTCAAATTGCACGTAGGCTTTCTAATATGCTTTACACGTGAGAGAGATTATTAAAGTATTTCACATTACTTGTCTATGATATTTATATGCTATTTATATATATGTGGATTTCCTTCGCCTGTTAATGAAAGTTTTTGAGTTGTACTCTCTAACATGAATACTAAAATTGAACCTAGGCCTGCTTTGTATTTGAAATAATCCTTATCCTTATTATAGGATCAATTGTGTCAAAACGTTTTTTTTTTTTTTTGGCAGTACCCACACCGTGCAAAAGACAACTTCGTCCAGCTCATTATTTCCTAAAGATATAATATTTGTTCACAGTATCACAATTGCACAAGTATGAGTCCAGGGTTTTTGAAGCTGTGAGCTACAAATGGTGAGTTTTTTAATTTCCTTTTTTGAACATATACTCATCTAAGTAGAGCTCATATGTTTTGTGTCACGCCCCGAACCTCGAGCACATCCTTCGATGGTCGATAAAAATGCGACGTTCACAGGACGCGTCGCTGACCCAAATTGATTCATGCACATGCGGAAGCGAAATAAACAATCCTCGGACAACACAAACATGGGATAGAAAAGTAGAACGACAATTTCACAAACACACTTTTATAAACAACCAAGGTCAGCCTACAGAGTTATATACAAAAGTCACGGTCTTAAAAAGAAGTCCCTAGTTGACCCTACCTTGGACCCTATCTACTTGGGTTCTGGGTCTACTACGACACCATCAGGTGGGTCAGCTACCCCCTTGCCCGTAGCGACGTTGATCGCGACGGGGGGATGTCGAAACCCTCCAGGGGATCTTCCCGGACCCCATTAGGCCCATGATGGAACCGCGCCCTAAATCGATGAGGTACCAACTATCATAGGCTCCCATCGACCAAGATAGTGGTCACGATTGAAATGGCTAGTAATAACACCTAGAAGGGGGATGAATAGGTGTAAAAATAATTTTGCAAGGTTCAGTAGAAGTAATTTGCTTTTAGAATATAAAAGACTATAACTAAGTTCTGACTTTAACAGTTAAACAAAACTTTAAACAAAATAGAGGAGTTCAAGGAAGAGAATAAGAACACAAGGTTTATAGTGGGTCGGCTTAGATCAAGTCTGCGTTCACTCTCCCACACTAACAACCCACTGGCTAGATTCCACTAGAAACAAAAGAGATTTTACAGCTTTGGTGATCTCAACTTCACAATGAAGAGTCTACTTCTCTTTCACGAAGTCACACTATAAGTTTGTGATGAAAGTCCGTCAATCCTGTTCGTCCATACAATCAGGATCTCGGTTTCCATACGTAGATACTTTCCAAGTTTACTTGCCTTCCAAAAGATTTGAATATCGAAATTGATTTCAATAAAGATAGTCAATCATGTAGGTGCTATATCCAACCAGAAAGCCATCCATAACCCATACGAATAGAATTCTTGAAGAAATTAAGATAATCTTGCGTCTGGATAGGTCTTCATTCTTTAGTGGTCTTCAGGCTAAAATTTGTCAGTGTGGGCAGACTTTGAACCTAAAGTTTGGCGGTCTTCAGACTTTGACACTAAAGTCTGGAAGTCTTCAGAATAGACTTTGGATAAGTTTTGTCAACTTCAAAACATTAAGGAGTTTTCTCCAACAATCTCCCCCTTTTTTATGGTGACAAAACTTTCCTGCAGAATTAAGAACTTTTGACCTACAAAACAACTCTTAAGCAGTACATGATATCTTATAAAAATAAGTTGATTAGGATCTGGATAACATTGATTCTGCAACCACAGAAGATATGTTAATCTTGAAAATAAAGACAAATATCAAGATTTAAACAACTATCCACCCATAATCATTACCACAATAGTAAGTTGTCTGCAAAGGTTAAACAGAATAAAAACAGAATAAAAGTTCAACAAAAATTAAAGTCAAACGAGTCAAATCTGCACGTTCTCCCCCTTTTTGTCAACAGCAAAAAGTGGAGATAGTAAAAAATAGATAAAGACAAATGAAATCAAGTTTGTTTGGGAATTTGAACGAGCTGGAAACCCCCCATCGACTTTACTGTCTCCTCAATCATCTGGCACTGGAGAGAAACATTCTGAACTGCAATCTGAACAGTCTTCAGCATCTGAGCATTTTCATCATTCTTGACCACAGATTGAGAAACTTGTTGATTTAGAGTCTGTACCTGTGTGTCCAAAGACTGTACCTTCCCAAAGAGAGCAGCATGAAGTTTTTGCATCTCATACTCCATAGCGTATTGCTAGGCTTTCACCTCCAAAAGGAGTTCCATCATCCTTGGATAATCACTAGTTGGTTCGGTTTGTGCGCTAGCCTTAGCAAAATGAATTTGAGGAGTGTGGAGATTTGAGGGAACATCAGCTTGTCGAACTCCTTGACTTGGAGAGGATTCCTCAATGTTAGCTTCAGGAAAATGTGAAGCATAGACATCCTCTAGATTGGTAGGAGATCTACTAACATCATTATCTGTAAAGATAGGAGAAGAAGTACCTATTTTCTCACGAACTCCCCTTGTTTCTATGGCTACAGGTGAAGAAATGAATTCTTCTTCTTGTTCCTTCTCAGTTTCAGCATAAGGGTGATGGTCTTTTTCAGTTCGAGCTCTTACAGTCCCACTCCTTGTCTTCTCTAAATCCTCATATGAGAATATTGCCAAAGTTGGTTCAATTGAGTCATCCTGACCCTCTTCCTCTTCAGCTTCTCTTCCTTCTTCGCTGGCTTCTCTTCCTGCTTCTTCTCTTGCTTCTCTTCCTTCTGTTCTTTTCTCTGTTTCTTCCTGTCCTCTTCCTTCTTTGTCTTGTTCTTGCTCAAAACTGACAAAACTCCGAAGATTCTTCAAGGCAAATGCAAAGAGAGTAAGATCATCTTCATCCTGCAGAATAAGAGATCTTCTCTTCTTGGCATGTTCAAGCATGAGCTCCTCGCCTTTCCTTTTATGTGCAGCAGAGTCTTGTTTGATTTTGCTGGGGGACTTTTCCTTCAAGCGCTCTAGGGCTTTATTCAATTCCTTCAACCTCATCTTGGAATCCATCTTCAATCCTATAACCATAGGAGCAATGGTTGAACACAGAGAGAAGCTAGAAACTAAATCTGAAAATGTTTGAACAGTTATGTGACCAGCGCTGAGTAAGGGAGCTGTCCCTTATCCTTTACAATAGTCCTGTACATATGCATCAGAATTGTATGAGGCATAATGAACTTCATTCCATTACTGATGGCAAACATCAGTTTCGGTTCAGATCGAGAAATATCTATCCTTGAAGTTGACTTTGGTCGGATGCAGTTAATCACGACTTTGTGCAGCAAAATGTTTGAGGCAGACAGTCTTCAATAAGTAATGCCGCCTTCAGGAAGTCTGTCCCTAACAAGAGAACTTGTCGCATGACCAACAAAGACATTTATTGGTTGGAAACTGCCTCTTTCCACACTAATAACGTCAGCCAACATGTCAACATCCACCACGTAATCTTTCTCCCTCACAGTAAATCGAAATTTATTCACGTCCAGAAAAGACAGGTTCAAATAGAAACATACAATTAACTCAAGATAGGCAACAGAAGTTTCAAAGCAAAAATTTTCAAGTTGAAGGAGAATTAGCTTCTCCCTCAAGTTTACCTTTATCGAATCCAAGAAATCAAAGTCGACCGATTGAGGGTTCATCATCCCTCTTTTCAGTAATTTGGAGTAAACATTTCCATGATCTTTAGAACGAAATAAACTCGTTCCATCACCACGCACTTCAACAGCAATGCCCATTTTCAGCTGAAAATTCGAGTACATTTTCTCATCATCGTCCTTGCTCTTTGGCTGATTGAAAGAACCAAAACGTGGATCAACAAGAAAGTTACGAATCGCTCTATCTGCCTCTCCTTCAAGCTCTATTCCCAATCTTTCCATCGTTCGCAAGAACAAAGTCTCATTCCTATATCTTATTTCTTTCAAAAATTTATCGATAAAAGTCATGGCAGTACCACCCTTTTTCAACTGATTGTAAAATTTATAAACAACCTAGGGTCTCATGGTTCTGAGAGGTTCCACATCTTCCTTGATTTCCTCTTCCACTGGTTGGTGCGGAGGATTCTGAGTAGGATGCTGTGGAGTGTGTTGTTGTGGAGAATCTTCTTCCTCGGTCATATCAAAGTGTGTAGGTCCCTCAGGCATATTCTGTGATCCCCTGCTTGCGATCCGAGACGACTTCTTTTAAAAAGACATCTTCACACGTTTGAGTGAAAAAGATGAAAACTTTGTAGAGCAAACTTGAGAGTAGAAATTTTGTATTCTAGGGTTTGAGAAATAGTAAATGAAGAAAAAAAAAAACTCGACGGTATATAAAGGAAGTAAAACAGGGTAAATGAACCATCATAAGGAAAAAAGAAAACATCATTTTTAAAAAAATAAAACTGCCAAAAATTCGAAAATTCAAAAAAAGATAATTTCTTGAAATAAAATAGACGAGCAATGATTCAAATATCAACGTACCTGTTCGAAATTTTCATGCTAAAATTAAATTACTTGCATTGAAGAGATATTGACTTACTGAAGTAATTTTTAAACGTTTTGAGTTTGACCAACTTAAGACTTTAACTGGTATGAGATAAAATATTTAATCTGGTACGAATAGACTCAAATAGGTTTTTCTCCAGGGGCTTTGTAAAAATGTTTGCCAACTAATTCTTCGAGTCAATGAACTGAATCATAATCTCCCCATTTTGGACATGTCTCTTATAAAATGGTGTCGAATCTCTATATGCTTTGCTCTTGAATGAAGAATTGGGTTCTTCGTGAGATTAATAGCACTGGTGTTGTCGTATCTGATCTTAGTGCATGATTCTTCAATTCTAAAGTCTCTTAGATGTTGTCTTATCTACAAAATTTGAGAACAACAGCTCACGAGAGCCACATACTCTGCTTCTGCTGTTGATAGAGCTACTGTACTCTGCTTTCTTGAGAACCAAAACACCAGCATGCTGCCCAGCAATTGACAAGTATCAGAAATAACTCTTTCTATCGTCTTTACAACCTATTAAATCTGCGTCTGAATATCTAAGAAGAGTAAAGTCTTATTTTTTAGGATACCACAGATCTAGCTTTGGAATAGTCACAACATATTTGATGATGTGTTTTGCAGCATTTGAATAAGATTCTTTGGGATCTAATTGAAATCTAGCACAGATGCAAACACTAAATAAAATGTCAGGTCTAAATGCAATAAGGTAAAGAAAAGAACCGATTATGCTTTTGTACATCTTCTGGTCTACTTTCTTTCCTCATTCATCTTAGTCCAGCTTCGAAGAACTTAACATTGGTGTCTCTGTCTTCTTGCAATTTTCCCGTCCGAATTTCTTGATGAGATCTTTTGCATATTTTTCTTGGTGAACAAAGATACCTTTCTTCGATTGTCTAACTTACAATCCCAGAATGAAAGTTAACTCACCATTAACTCACCAATCATACTCATCTCGAATTCATCCTGCATACATCTAGAAAATTCCTTGCATAGATTTTCATTAGGGGATCTAAAGATGATATCATTAACATAAATTTGAACCAGTAGAAAATCTTTACCTTCTCTTTTTACAAAACAAAGTATCATCTACATTTCCATTAACAAAACCATTTTGGGTTAGGAATTTACTTGACATTTCATACCAGACTCGAGATGCTTGCTTCAATCCATACAATACCTTTTTTCAATCTGTAGACTGAGTCTAGCTTTCTTAGATCTTCAAATCCAAGTGGTTGTTCCATATAGACTTCTTCTTGGATAAATCCATTGAGGAAGGCACTTTTTACATCCATCTGGAATAACCTGAAATTTTTATAGCAAGCAAAAGCAAGTAATAATTTAATTGCTTCTAACCTCGCTACTGGTGCATAGGTCTCGTCATAGTCCATCCCTTCTTCTTGCGTATATCATTTGGCCACGAGTCTTGCTTTGTTCCTGATCACTTTTCCTTTCTTGTCCATCTTGTTCTTGAAAATCCATTTTGTTTTGATAATAGACTTACCTTTAGGTTTAGGAATTACTCCCAAACATCGTTGATGCTGAACTGTTTGAGCTCCTCTTGCATAGCTTCGATTCAGCTTTCATCAGACAGAGCTTCTTCTACACTTTTGGGTTCTATCTCAGAAATAAATGCTACGGCGATAGACTCTTCTCGCCTTTTGGATATGGTGCGAATTCATTCATCAATATTGCCAATGATGAGTTCTTTGGGATGACTTGACTTATGCTTCCAGTTGCTACTTGATGAGAGTCTGTTGATCATCTGCTTGTTGTTGTTCTCCAGAAGTCTGAACCACTTCGGGGGAAGTAGATTTTGTAAAGTCTTGAATGGGTTCAGATTCTTCAAGTTGAGTCTGATCTAGTTGATTCTGCACAGAATCTTGAAACTTGACGTTCATAGATTCTTCCACAGATTGAGTATTCTTGTTAAAGACTCTGTATGCTTTGCTTGAGGTTGAGTAGTCAAGGAAAATTCCTTCATCTGATTTTTCTTCAAACTTCCCAGTTCGATCATTTGTATTTTTCAAAACAAAACACTTACAGCCAAATACATGGAAGTAAGAAACATTTGGCTTCTTCCCTTTATACATTTCATAACGAGTTTTCTCTAGAATAGGTCTCAAGAATACTTTGTTGATGATGTAGCAAGCTATAGAAACTGCTTCAGCTCAAAATCAAGAGGAAATTTTGCTCTCAATTAAGACGGTTCTGGCCATCTCCTGGAAGGATCTATTTTTCCTTTCCACAACTCCATTTTGTTCTGGAGTGTATGGATAAGAGAAAACATGTTGGAAACCAGATTCATCAAAGAATTTCGCAAAGTTTTGATTTTCGAATTCATCTCTATGGTATGTTCGAGATAATATATCATTTTTCATTCTGAACCTTCTTGGCAAACATTGAGAAGTGAGAGAAGGCTTCAAACTTATTTACCAGAAAATAAACCTAAGTAAAGTGAGAGTAATCATCCACGATTACTAGGCAGTATCTCTTTCCACCAATACTTTGAGTTCTGGTTGGTCCAAAGAGGTCCATATACAGAAGCTGCAAAACTCGATTGGTGGAGACTTGATTTACAGGTTTAAAAGAACTTCTAACCTGTTTTCCCAAAACACATGGAGTGCATAATTCAGACTTTTGATAAGTCGGGTTGGGAAGACCACGAACAAGCTTCTTGGAAGAAATCTTGGCAATCTGTTTCATGTTAACACGACCAAGCTTTCTATGCCAAAGATTTGCTTCATCTTGTATAGATAGATTTGTTTCATCTTGTATAGATATAAGACATTGAGAACTTTCTGGTTTTATATCCATAAGGTAAATATTCCAATGCCTTTGTCTAGTGAATGATTGAGAGTAATCTTTACTCGTTCCCGAACAGATACCTTCTTGGAAATTTATTTTGAATCCAGTATCACAAAGCTGACTTATGCTGAGTAGATTGTAATTCAGACCTTCCACCAAGGAGACATAGTTGATAGTCAGGCTTCCAAACTTCACGATTCCACAACCAACAATTATTCCTTTGCTGTTTCCACCAAAAGAAACTTTACACCATTCATTTGAACAAGTTTTGTAAAGCAACTCGAATCTCCTATCATGTGTCTCGAACAGCCACTATCCAAATACCATTTGATCTTCCTCTTGATAGTGACCTGTGATTAAAAGAAGAACTCAAGCTTTCTTTGATACCCATATTCTCTTGGCTCCAGGAGAGTTAGTATTGAAAATAGTCTTTGCTCAATCCTTCTTAACAAGTCTCCAAACCTTGGGATATTCCTTCTCGAAATGTTCTACGCTATTACACTTTGTTGAACATTTGGGAGCACTTCGGCCAACAGGTTTTACAAAAACCTTTTGAAAGTGATTTTTGTAAAATGCTCTTGTAGGTCTTTGTTTAATTATTTTCTTTAACTTTGGGAAAATCAATTAAAGGAATAGTTTCTGAAGTCATACCCAAATCAGATTTGTTAAAATAAGATCTTTGTATAAAGAATTTTCTCCAACTTCCCAAATCCTTTGAAAATCTTTTTGTGATATTTGAAATATCTTCCTTCAAAAAGACATTTTCCTTCGAAAGATAATCATAATTTTCTTTCAAATCAACAAAACTTTTATCTAGATTTTCAAACTTTTCTTTCCAATAAATTTCCTGTTGCCTCAGTTTAGAATTCTCCATGTTTAGTTCAGAAATCCTTTTAAGGGATGTTTTGAAACTGAGACAGAGTTCATCTATATACTTCGAGACTTTAACATGAATTTTTAAATTGCTAACCTCAACTTCTTTGTCTGACTTTGAATCAGAATATGTTTCAAAATCTGAGTCTAATTCTGAATTGGCCATCAGACATATGTTGGCATATTCTTCATCACTTTCCTTGCACTCGGTATCACTCCAAGTTCCTTCTTTAAGAACCTTTTTGTATCTCTCAGTTCTTTCTTTCTTTTCCTTAAACAGAGGACCGTTAGGTCTGATGTGCCCATTTTTCTTGCATTCGAAGCATATCACATCTTTGTTGGTTTCATTGTCCTTAATTGGTTTCTTCTAGAATTTTGAGTGCTCTGCTTCCTCCAGTTGAATTTTCTTCCCTTTCTATTCAACTTCCTGAACTTCTTAATCATGAGCGCTAGTTCTTCATCATCCATGTCATCTTCTGAATCTGTATCATCAGAATCATCGTTAGATTTTAAAGTAATTGACTTCTTACCTTTAGGATCTTCTTCCTCATTGATTTGCTCCACTTCATATAATTGAAGTGTGCCTACTAGTTCGTCTACTGAAAGATGCATGATCCTCTGGGTTTCTCTAATTGACGTCTTCAGGTGATTCCAATCTTTAGAGAGTCCACACAGTAGTTTATTGACCTTCATTGGTCCTGAGATTGGCTGTCCTTGATATGTTAATCCATTCACGATTTTAGTGAAACAACTGAACATATCAGTGATGGATTCTCCAAGCTTCATCTTGAAGGCTTCATACTGTCCGAGTAGAATATTGATTTTTGTTTCCTTTACTTGATCAGTTCCTTCATAGGTAACATGCGGCCTGTCCCAAACTTCTTTAGCTATTTCACAAAAAGAAATTCGATTATACTTAGTGGGAGATAAAGCACATTATAAAGAGTAGATAGCTTTAGCATCAATAGCTTGTCTCTTGGTTGATTCCACTTGTGTTATTTCGCCCGTATCTACAACTTCCTTTCCTATTTTTGAGGTTGATGTAGCTTTTGGATTGATTCATTTTTCTACCACATCCCATTCCAAGGGATCTTTTGATCTCAGGAACGCATTCATATTATTTTTCCATACATTGTACTCATTCCCATCAAAGTAAAGAGGTCTGGTGTTGCTTTGACCTTAAATCAAACCTGAAGCCAAAATACTAGCCATAGATATTTACTTTTAGAAGTAAAACACTTCAATAAAATAAGCACACAAGCTTTTATACCAATTGAAATGACTAGTAACAACACCTAAAAGGGGGGTGAATAGGTGTAAAAATAATTTCGTAAGGTTTAGTAGAAGTAATTTGCTTTTAGAATATAACAGACTATAAATAAGTTTTGACTTTAACATTTAGATAAAACTTTAAACAAAATAGAGGAGTTCAAGAAAGAGAATAAGAACAGCAGGTTTATAGTGGTTCGGCTTTAATCATGCCTACGTCAACTCTCCCACGCTGACAGCCCATTGGCTGGATTCCACTAAGAAACAAAAGATATTTTACAGCTTTGGTGATCTCGACTTTAGAGTGAAGAGTCTGCTTCTCTTTCACAAAGTCACACTATAAGTTTTTTTTTTTTCTCTTTTGAGTACAAATTTGAGCTTAGTGAATGAATGAAATAGCAAGAAACTGGAAAGCTTCAGACATTGAAATTTTTCTTTCACGCACTCTATCGAACAACTAGAGAGTCCACCTTAAATACTCCTTCATGCATTTTCGACCGTTGGCACTTTCCAAAGGAATTCTTCCAATCTACACATTGGACATAAATCAATCAAGGAGATCTCAAGTCGTTTGAAGATTTGTGATGAAAGCCCGTTAATCATGTTCGCCCATACAATCAGGATCTTGGTGTCCATAAGTAGATACTTTCCAAGTTTACTTGCCTTCCAAAAGATTTGAATATCGAAATTGATTTCAATAAAGATAGTCAATCATGTAGGTGTTATATCCAACTAGAAAGCCATCCATAACCCATACGATTCGAATTCTTGAAGAAATAAAGATAATCTTGTGTCTGGATAAGTCTTCATTCTTCAATGGTGTTCAGTCTGGAATTTGTCAATGTGGGTAGACTTTGAACCTAAAGTCTGGCAGTCTTCAGACTTTGACACTAAAGTTTAGAAGTCTTCAGATAGACTTTGGATAAGTTTTGTCAACTTTAAAACATTAAGGAGTTTTCTCCAACAACGATGAGCTCATGGAGCCAGGGACTCCCGGGGACATGGACGTCGATACTTTGCTCGGTATACCCTCTCAGTTGTACAAAACGAACCGGCCTCGCCTCCATCTAAGGACCTGTAAATAGTTAAACCACGACGGGGTGAGGGTGAGACGATGTCTCAGCGAGTTCACGCCCTAAACCTCGATTAGGAAGGTAATATGCCTAGAGGCAATCTAATCACACATCATACAAGACTCACCTCGCCTCAGTCCCTTCCTACACGTTAGTACAATTTATATAACAGATATATAGTAATCACACTCAACAATTGGAATGCCTCACTTCACACTAGCCAAATCGTTATGACACGTCTCATTCTATGCCACACAATTTTGTCCCATAATCAAGCGTGTTAATTTCAATCATTCATGCGTCCCAATTGATTATGAGCCAACGGCCATGGCCGACTCAACAGTCAGCGGTCTTCCGACATAGCCGGGCGTCGACTCGCACCATCGAGCACGGCAACATGTACATCTAGATGGCAATCCATATAGGAGCATCGGTCTAGCCTCCATTGCGACCAACATCCGTTGACTTGGAGCGTTCCCAAAGGAGTATTGTTCGGCTCAAAAGCTCGTGACAGGTTCTCATAGCGATTCCATGCATATCCAATCCCGATCAAGGACATCATGCTTTGCACTCAAATGCCTCAATTAAAATAATGTACTTGACCTATTTTCTTCATATTGAAAACACCCGGTAAAAATAATAGTGTGTGGGTACACGGTCAGTTTGAGTTATAAAATGTGATATCATTCATTTTAAAAAATCCCACGATCTTATATAGTATTTAAAAACATTTTCGGTGTCAAAAACTCGACACCTGATATTTTTTGATTAAATACCAAAAATTCACAATTTTGAAATAATAACCCAAAAATTACAATCATCACTCAATTGCACAATTTAACAATCAATTGCATAAAAAAATTGCACCACGACAATCAGCACGAAATTTTGACGAGCGGCTATCCTGGTATAATTTCCGGAAAATATGAAATAATTTAATAAATTGTAAAAGTAATTAAATAAATGCAAATTAATTCAATAAATGCCTAATTAAGCCTAATACACTAATTTAACCCCTTAATTGAACCTAATTAAATACCACACTAAGCTAGATAAATAGCACAATCTAATTAACCCCTGAATAGATTAATCTAACCACCTAATAAGCTTAATTAACCAACTAAACCACTAATTAAACTAAATTAATCACCTAAACCAATCTTAAGCTAATCTAATCCTACACTAAGCATAATTAATCCTATAAGCAAGATTTAGCAAGTAAACTCATTGGATTAGCAAGCTGGTGAGTTCACGGCGACGGCGGCGCAACGGCAAGTGAGACTCGGGTTAATGGCGACGCCAAGGGAGGTCCGGAAAGGGCCCAAAACAGCCCACGAAGTCTTAGCACTTAGCTGGGATTTTCGGTTTTGTTGAGGGCTGGAAAAGGGTCGATCAAAAGGGCTAGAATGGTGGAAACGGCCAGGCGGGACGGTGACGTGAGCAGGGACCAACGGCAAGGGCTTCGGATGGCTAGAAAGGCAACTGTGACATCTCAACTGGCTGGACAGAGCCCTAGCGGACGACGAATGACGGCCTGGACACGCGAGGGATGAGCGCTGTCATGCCCCGATTGTCGGGCGTGCGCCCATCCCAGCTTGGTCGATTAAATAGCAACGTCCCATGATGTATTGCCAACCCATTTATTTTAATACGCATGCGGAAGAAGATATAAAATCTCCAGACAATAAAAGAATGGGATAGAAAAGTAGAGCCATATTTTTCAAACCTGAAAAACCACAACCACACTTTTATACAATGCAAACCATATAGTATATATTACAATACTATTAACAGATGTCGGTTCTATCACACATCATTTCACAACTCATGGTTTGCAAAACAGGTGTGGCGACCTACCATCGGGGGGAGGGAACAGGTTTAGGGGTATTGCCTAAAGGACAGGCTTAAGGCCCATGATTAGGCGTGGGCTCTCCCAAGCCCATACCCTGCGTGACATCGGGATATTTTAGGAATTTTTGCACAAAAGGAGTCACCACTAGCCTATTGGGGTAGGCTAGAAACCAAGTGAGATATGAGAGTGTACCTCACTTCCTACGCAACCAAAAAATATAGGATCAGGGACTTGATTATACTAATGGGACCAATTAGTGCCCTTTCGATACCTAATCTTGTTCATTTTAACAAAATGATTTTTTTGGCAAGCAGTTTGGGTTGATTTTATACCTATCCACTAACATATGAGGTGATCATGCAGGTGCGCAATCATTAAAGTAACAATCATAGCTACCCAAATCCTAATTGCAGTAAAATTAAGCATGTGCAATTGAACATTCGCAAACATAATTAAATATGCGAATTAAACATGCAATATAATCAAAATACGAGCAAATAAATGCCTAAGCACACTACGAAGACAAGACAAGACAATTCCTAACCAAACCCCATCATTTTTTGGATTTTTCGAAAAAAAAATTTAATTTTTTTAAAATATTTAAATAAAAAATTTTAATTAATTTTTTATATTTTTTAAAAATATTATTTTAATATTATAATAATATAATATATTTAATACGAACCAGGTCGGATCTCCGGGTTGGGTCCAACCCGGTTCGGTGCAAAAGGCCCGAACTCGGACTAAATTGGGCCGGGCGGCCCAAGCTAGCGAACTCAGCGGCCGGGCGGTTTGGGCCGGTATGCAGCCCCGCCCGATCTAATTTTTTTTTTTTTAAAATAGAACCCATGTGCAAAAACAGCCCAAGCCCACAAGCAAAAAGCCTAAACTTAGCCCAAATCGTTCAAAAAAAAAAAAACCTTACCCGTTTCACTTTCGCCTGACCCGGCCAAGACCCGGTTCGCTTCCTCTCACCCCCGCTATTTTGCGGTGCTTTGGAGGAGGACGCTTGGGACACCGGCGACGGTGGTGCGACGGGCGACATACGATAGCAGTAGCAACAGGGGCGGCGATTGCATCGTGGGCGGAGGCACTGTAGGGGCTGCGTCGGGTTGCGGCTGAGGAGCGACGTCGGGCGAGCAAATCACGAGCGGAGCGAGGCAGCAACAGCTTTGACGAAGCGCGATGGTGGCTGGCGGAACGGTGACACGGTGTCCAGCAACGGAGGCAGCAGACCGTTGAGGGCTCGGCTACTGCAAGTCACAGGCAGAGCAAAGGCGGAGCGAGATCGGCAGAGGCAGTGTCGCAATTTCGAGGGTGCGAAATGACGGTGAGGCTCAGTGGCTCGACTGCCGGTGTTGGGTTGCATGCGATGGGTCGGATGACGTCACAGCTTCAGGCTGCAGGGGACGGCATTCAGAGGCAGGAGTGCGCGAGCGACGGCTCGAACAGCGTCGGGCAGGAGGGTGTTGGCTTGGCTGAGGGCTATGACGGCAACGGTGTCCGGAGCTCCGGCGACCGCGAAATAGCAGCTGCTGTGGTGGAGTCCCTGGTGTCGCTCGAAGGGTGGTGGCTCGGATGACGGCGGGGACGGAGGGTGGTGACGGCTCGGACGGCGTCTCCGGTCCTGCCGGACCTGAACTCCTCCACACGGCGCCTTCAGATCTGGAATCTAGGTTGAGCGGCAGCAGGGTCGGCGTCGGTTCTCCAGCTCCCCTTTTTCTCCAGCTCTCCTCTCTTTGGTCTGGATTGCTGTTCTTTCTGTTGCTCAAGCTGGTATCTTTTTCTTTGCTCCCCTGATTCTCTAGGGTTTCATGCGAAGGTGGAGGAGGGAGAAGGCGGCATGGGCTGGGCCAAGGCGAGATCCAACCCGGCCCCTTCCACATTTTCTTTTTCTTTTACTTTTTTTTGTTTTTTTGTTTTGATTTTTGTTTTGTTTTTTTTTACTAATTCCTAATTTTGTACACGATTAAGTCCTAAATAAAATTGTAAAATTTAGGTATCAACAACAGGGTGGGGGTTCAATTCTCTCCTGGGTCCTCCTCTTCTTCAACGATCTCTCCTTCCTCCTCGCTTCAACTGGAGCCTACGGCTGAGAACACCAGAGAGTTAGAATCACCCTTGAGCTTAGGATCTTTTGCGTCCACCACTAATCCACCCTTAGAATCTACTGTACCCTTCCTGAACGCTACCTCCAGAACATACAAAGGTACATCAGATTCCGATACAGAACCCACCCTTCGTCCATCATTATGATGGCGATACCACGACTGGTATTTATGGGGCACCTTTTGGGGTTTGCCCACATCAACCCAGACAGTAAATTTCACCAAAACATACTCCAATCCTTCAGGGTGATGGTGTATCGGAATGTGATAACCTATCTCATTGATTTCCTCTGGTATGCCAAAACGCTCGGGAGGAGCTGGAGGTGCTGCCATCTATGGGCCTGAAATGTTATCCCACAACGTGGTGAGATGACGTCTCAGCAAGTTCTACCCCCTAAGACTCGATTAGGAAGCCAATACACCATAAGGCTGCCTATGCACAATAACGAGTCAGAGGACTTACCTTGGCCTCAATTCCTCCCTACAATTCAACACAATTCAAAACTTCATCGAATTGCATCAACAAATCAAATCGTTCACTCAGATCGACTCATTGATCAATCGACCTAGTCGATCACATGTCACTTAGACCATTCCCCGGTCATCTCAGTCAATACTATTTATAAGTCCGATTAAAATCCAAGACTATTCACTCTAGGTGATATATAGATAGTAGCTTGCCCCAAAGGCTAATAATAGTATTCGTTCTTTCTCTAAGATGACCTATCGAGTCACCGAGCCGATATGAATACTGTTCCTTCTCCAAGATGACATGTCAAGTCACCCAGCATATTATAGTATAACGTTCTTTCTCCAAGACGACATATAGAGCCATCGAGCCATTATATTATACCGTTCTTTCTCCAAGATGACATATAGAGTCATCGAGCCAATATTGTATACCGTTCTTTCTCAAGACGACATATAGAGCCATCAAGCTGTATAGTATATCGTCCTTTCTCCAAGATGACATATAGAGTCACCGAGCCGATATTTCCACCATTTTATCATACCCGATAAAATACACATGTGTGGGTACACGATCGGCCTTAGCCAAAATACCATAATTTCTTTTCCATAAATCCCACCATTTTATATCGTCCATCAAAATATTTTTGGTGTTGTAAATCGATGCTCGGTTATATTCCAATTAATTATCAAAATTAATTAATTTAGGACTATAATCCTAAAATCATAATTAAATCCATTTAGCACAAATTAGCACTCAAATAAATAAACAGAGAATACCACTGCAATCAGCATAAAATTCAAGACACATGCTATCCCGATCTAATTTCCTGAAAATAAATAATTACGGAAAATATTAAATAAATGCCAATAATGCGACTTAGGCCCGGAAAAGCCTAATTGAACGTCGAGACGGACCCGGAAAATTTTCGAGTCACTCTAGATAATTACTAGAGCTCGTCTAGGCCCTAATTGCACTAACTATCCACCTAACATGCATCGGTAGCAATTAAATTAATTAATCTAATCTAATCTAATCTAATCTATCCACCTAAACCATGCTTAATTTAATCTAATCAACCCCTAAGCATGATTAACCTACTAAGAGGGGATTAGTGAGTTAAACTCACTTGTTTTTCGATCCGATCAACTCAAATCATCGAGGACGCAACGGGGCTCACTTTTCTCCAAAGCGGGCCTAACTTTCGAGGCCGGAAAAGTCCTCAAAACGGGCTTCGAAGGCTGCTGGAAACCCACAACTTTTGCTCTTTGCTTGGTGCTGGAAACGACAGAACTGGAGCTGCTTTGGCGAAGCAAGGGTAGGCGGTGGACCGACGGAGACCTCAGCAACTCAGGCGAGCGGTGGCAGCGGCTCACGGCAGTGGCAGGGGCTCCAATGGCGTCTTGCTGGTCGGCGGGACCTTGCTAGACGACGAACTGGACGCAGTGGGGGCGAAGGCACGCGCATAGGCGGACGGTGGCGTCACGGGACGAGGACAGCATTGCTCGGGCAGTCCGGCGGTCACGGCGGCATGCGGCGTGGACAGGGTGGCTCGGCTGCTTCTCTCCTAGTTTGCTAAGCTCACGAAAGGCACAAATGGAGGGGAGAGGAGGCTGGTCGACCGGTCTTGAGGGAGAAGGGAGAAGAAGAGGGGACAAGGGGTCCACTTTGGCCAAATTTTCTCTTCAATTGTCCCCCTTTGACCCTATCCCTTTGTTGGTTGTCTTCCACCAGCATTTTCCAGACCCAATCGCCCCCATCTAGAAGCTTGAATTGGTCCATAAGTCATGGTGGTGGGGGGCATACGAATTTGCTAAGATTTCCTTTCAATTGGACACTTGTTCTCACTTGATTCAACACAATTCAACCTAAATAAATTCAATCGACACCTCACCGATCCAATTGGTATTTCTCATCACCAATTGACCTCACTTGCTTCCCAATTGCGCGATAAAAAACGATCCCTACCTTTTTTTGAACAAAAACGACCCTAGAACGACTTTTTCCCAAAAAGTCTCGGTTTGTAGAAAATTCTTCTAAGACTGAGTCGACGTTCCTAGAATTAATTGTGACATGATAGAACTTTCAATTTCTGAAATCGAACTCAAATTCGCGGTTAATTTCAATTCGGCACAATTTTAGTGTGACCTAAGCTACCGGGTAACTTTCATAAATTTTTAGTGCAAATGACCCGTGGTTGATTTTTTTTCGAGCCACAATGAACCCACTCGACACATTGGCGACTCTCCGTTGTCATGAAAATCTCGAAAATTCAAATATGGACACAAGGTACCAAAACAACAGGAAAATCAGTCTAGTGCCGGCCGATAAGAATTTTCCAATTTAGTGGAATCACCCACAATTAGCCACACATCTCAATCGAACTGACCTATCTCTGATTTCAAATCAATTTTTAACTGTGCCGTAATGGCCTCTAAAGATGAGCATGATCGAGAAGCCAATTCCTGGTCGAATTTTTAAGTCTATTGCATTAAAATTCCTTAATTGCTTCCCTAGGTAGTCTAGTTATCTCGAGAGTGATCAACTCTGAGAACAGCCCTATAGGTGCGTCGATGAAATGCCCGATTACTTTAATTGAAAACAGGGTTGAAAATCTGGGATGTCACAAGCATGGGTGCAGGGGACGGCACGACGGCTCCGGCGACTCTGGTGGCTCGAGCAGGCGTGCTGCCGCGGCAGCGGCTTTGGCGGTCGACGGCAACTGCTGGCTCGGCTTCCTCTGGTCTTTGGGCTCCAAAACAGCAATAATGGAGGAATAGTGAGGCAAGGAAGAAGAAGGAGGGTTGCAGCTGGAAATGAGGGAACCAAGCCTTTAATGCACTCCAAAATGTCAAGAACACTTAAGTGGCTGCCCCCAAAGTCTTCAGCCTCATCCATAGCGCAATTTCCCTCACCAATCTTCCCCTAGAAGCCACCCAAGGGTGCTGAAATGTTGGAGCCCCTCATGGTTGCGAATTTGTGACATTTCCCTTCCAATTCCCATTTAATTCCTCTCCAATTAGACTCAATTCAATAGCCAAAATGTCATGGAGGATGCCCACCTCAAATTCCACATTTTTCCTTGCCAAATGATCTATCTTGAACGCCAAAAACGCACTAAAAAATGCCCCTCTTAATTTCCCGATCCAATTTCGTCCAATTTTGATTTTTCGCCGAAAATTCTTCGGAGGATGAGTCGACATTTTTAGAATAAATCGTGACATGACAGAAATTTCAATTTATAAAATCGGGTTCAATTTCGCGGTTAATTTCTTACGGATGTGATTTTAGCGTGACCTAACCTACCGGGTAGCTTTTAAGAATGTTTAGCACATTTGACCCATGGTCAATTATTTTCGAGCCACATTGTGTATCTTCGACTTATAGGTGATTCTCAGTTGTCGTGAAAATCTCGAGATTTCAAATATGGGCACAAGGTATAGAAACGACAAAAAAATCGGTTTAGTGCCGTTTGACGAGAATTTTGCAATCAAGTGGAATCACCCACACTTTAATTACATACCTCTGTCGAATTGACCTATCTCTAGTCTCTAGTTGATTATGACGGTGCCGTATTGACCCTTACAGATTAGCACGGTCGAGCAATCGATTTCTAGTTGAATTCTTAAGTCAGTCGCGTTAAAATCCCTTAACAGCTTCACCTGGTAGATTAGTTATCTCATGAGTGATCAGCTTAGAGAAAGAGACTATAGGCGTGTCCATGAAAAGCCTATTTCATTTTATCGAAAATAGGTTGAAAATCAGGATGTCACATTTTGGAACCACATTAAACTCAATCATGAGATACAACTTTAATGCTCATTCAACTAACAGCTACTTAAACATTTAATTTGTTCTTTTCAGGGGTCTATATCTTTACCCTAATGGAGACAAGCACGGTAAAAAGTCCGAATATATTTTCTTGTATTTGTCTATCCAGGAGACAAATAGTTTTCCTCCCAATTGGAAGGTTCGTGTTAATTACAAGATTTTTGTGCATGACAAGATACGAGACGAGTCCTTGACCATTCAAGGTTGATCATCACATAATTCATAATCAATGATGACAAAGTCACAACTCCAACTATATAATCATCACTTGTGGAATTGGGTGTAGATGCTGATGGGACAGTGAGGACCTTCAATGAAAAGAAAGACCCAATGGGGGTTTTCTCAGTTTCTTTCCTTAGAAACATTCCAAAAGGATTCAAATGGATAGCTTTTGCATGGCTTTTGTGCATTTGGGGCTGAGGTTTTTGTTCTCAATTCTACTGGGAAAGAGGAGTCTCTTACCATAATCAAAGACCCGCCAAACCAGACATTCACTTGGAAGATAAAAAAATTCTCCAAATTGGACAAGGACCCTAACTCGTATGCCTTCTCCTTCGGGCAGAGCAAATGGTACATTCCCGGACAAGAAGTTCACAAAAGCCTTTTATCGTTGTCAAAAATTATTTTTGTTGCTTACGTTTATAAATAGAATTGGCTAAAATCTTTCGTTTTTTAACCGTAATTATCGTGGGTAGGAAGTTAGTGGTGTATACCAAAGGCGATGCCCCCGCGGAACGAAAGCCATTGTCCATGAAATGACAACTGCAAGACCTCCCTCCGAAGGGGCAAGTGTATGCAGAATTCTATCTACGTGTTCGGGACCAAGTTAATGGTAGCCATAAAGAAAAAAATGTATGTTTTTCGTTTTTATTGCTAATGACATAAATGTAATTTCCATAATAATTATACATGCCATAAATTCTTGCGATATGTTATGACAATATCTTTTGTAGTTGTAATCTTGAAGTTAGTAATTTTGATACTGATACTAATAATGAAGGCCTAGTGTGAAACTGTGGTTTTTTCCCTTTTTGATTTTGAAAGGGTTTTCCACATAAAAAAATTTGTGTCTTCTTCTTTGTTTTTTCTCTTTAGTGATTCACCTTTCTAACAAGTGGGGCTAAAGCCCACAAGAAAGCTTAGACTCAATTTGGAAGCAAGGAAGTCCTGACAATGAAGTTAGCTAATGAGGATGATAAAGTTTAGATTCTTTCCTCTCTCATAGCATAATGGTTAAAGGATGAGTTTGTTCGCAAGAAGAAAGGAATGCTTTGATGAAGAAGTTTACTGAGGGAGGAATAGTAAAAGTGCAGAGAAAGGATGAAATTCTACTTGATATGCTATGAGAATAGGACTAAGGTCAAATAAAGAGCAAGCTATGTGGCATGTTGGGTGTAACTTGAAAAGACTATTAATGTAGGTTTTGGTGGTAAGTTGGAGAATGTCTTTTATAATGACTTGTTATTTGGTTTTTGATGATTCAAAATAAACTTTTATTCTTACAATAAATCAAAGACTTTGATTCAATCATTTTTCATGAATCATTTATGTAATTAATATAACGAAACACATCCTTCGTAATTCAACAATGTGATTATTGTATGTGGGGCCGAAATCTATTTTTGAATTTTCAAATTCCACAGAATTGGGATTGTTTGATGACGCAAGATACAAGTCTTCCGTTCTTACCGGTACTCTCCACTTGGATTCTCCGTATGCTGCACGCGATGCACGTGCGCTTCGGCCAGCGACTCGTATACCAAACGAAGAAGGCTCAAAAATTTTTAAGTACAGATAGCGGAGTGAGCCCGTTTCCAACCCATTTTCTGAAAGATCTAGATTACTTGGCTCTCTCTTCCACTTTGCACAACCAAAATACAAAATCTTTCTCGTCCACGAATATGAGGGACTTACAAAGACTTCAAGTGGGAGCGGGGAACAAAACCCTCTCTGAGGCCACTGCGGTCGTGAAGAGTCTGCGCACTCCGAAGGCAAGTCTGGCTAAGATCGAAGTTCTCGCGTGCGTCACAGCCTTTTTACTAATGTTGCTCACCATCTCCGGCTCGAATAGGCGTCGACGCAACAACCGGAAGCTCAGGTTCCTGTTACACCCTCACGAGCTACCTCATCGTATACACGCTCGGTCTCATGACCGAAGCGTCGTTCCGAAACGAGCTTTTACCAGTTTGGGCCACTTTCTTGATGATCTTCTTTGGGAGCTCGGACTCCTACTCCGTCCACAGCCTCGAGGACTGCGAGCGATGGAAGAACTATGTTTGGCAATATGCGCTCAAGATCGCCGGGGTATCGTTTCTGTTGGTCATGTCTGGGATCACGTTAACAATGATTTCGGTCTTAACTCTATGCTTAATTGTGCCACTCAAGGTCATCCTTAGAGCAGCATCTCTCAAGATCGCGAGCGGGTCTGGCCGACAGCTGACAGGCAAATCAATTGCTGACTCCATGAAATCTGAGCACCAGTCGTCGGAGGGCGATCTTGAACCCAGCCAGATGAGAGGATACAGGTATGTTGTGAGAAAGGGAAAGACAAATCCAATGTCATTAAAGAAGTTAAAAGAAAGAGAAGCTGCAGAACAATGGGAAGCGCCGAACTACCGCAAGCCATTGAAGATCACTGACAGAGTCGTCACCATCGAGAAGGTGTGGAAATGCCAAGGATGGCTTTTGAGATCGGGAGGCGGGGACAAAGACAGCAAGCTCAAGGATATTTGCCTCTCGTTTTCGCTCTATAAGCTTCTTCGCTTAAAATTCAGCGACTATTCATTGCCCAAACAAGCTCACGAAAAGGCGTGGAAGTTGATTCAGTACTTGTATGCCGAAGGAAATGACTACGAGCGAGCATTTAGGGTCGTTGAGCTAGAGCTTTCCTTTCTTTTCGATTCTTTCTACACCAAATACCCAACCATCTTTAAGCGGTTGGGTTGGAGAATAAAGGTTGTAGAGCTCTTGCTTTTGGTCATTGGTGTTCCAGTGACGATCGGACTTTGTTTCCCGAGGTACGACTCGAACAGACCTCAAGATGAAGTTCAACTAGCTACTACAGGCGGGTTGAGCATCGACTTTCTCGTGACAGTACTAATTCTATTAATATTTGTATGGGTGGAGCTTGCGCAGTGTTTCTTCATGGCCATCTCGGACTGGGCGAAGGTAACGTTGCTGTGCAAGTACGTACGAACAAACTCGTGGCACGAGAACAGACGGCTGGAGAAGCTGATAAGACTAATATGCCGGACGCAATTACCGAAGCCTTGGGAAAGGAAACTTCAACAGTACTCGCTTCTCCAGTCGTATGATTACAACCCTCCGAGGTGGCTGTATAATAGCATCACATATTTATTTATCGATCGTATAAGGGACGGCCAAGCACAAAGCTCGCCCGCCGAATTGTCCGCGGAAGTGAAAAAAGCCGTTTTCCGCTCTTTAATGTCGAATCCCGAGGCAGAGGCACTGAAGAATGGAGTAGCTTCTTTGATACGAAACGAAGTGGAGCATGAGCTCGCATGGGCGTGTAGGCTCCACACGCAAACTCAAGTGATAATCGTGTGGCATATTGCCACAAGTATGTTCGAGCACAGGGTGCCGATTTCAGATTCGAACTTTCTCGTGGCAACTAGTTTAGCCAAGTATCTTGCTTATTTGGTAACATTCTATCCGAAATTATTACCTGATCACTCTTATGATTCAGAGTATATTTTTAAAGTTATCGTTATGGAAGCAAGACGCTTGCTCAAAGGCTGCAAGACAATAGGAGAAAGAATAAAAAAATTGAACAGGATCCATAAGACAACAAATGTTACCGATAAAGTGATAATCCAGGGCGCACGGTTAGGGCAGCAATTGCTGGATGTAGAAAATGAACCAAACTTCATTTGGAAGGTATTGGCCGAATTTTGGGCGGAGCTTATGGTGTATGTGGCTCCATCAAACAACGCAATAGCACATGCGCAGCACTTGGCAAGGGGTGGAGAGTTTGTGACTCACTTGTGGGCTCTGGTCTCTCATGCTGGCATTGAACGAGAACCTCCTGATGAGTGACCTACTCTCAACAAAAGTTGAAGTTGGCCCAATTGATAGCGATATTGCATGTGGACGGGATCTACGTGTGTCTCCTTTGGAATTAGTCAAGACAAAAGTTCAGATACTATGTACAAGTCTATAAATAAGAGGTCCATGCTTTACGCAATTAAATTGGATGGGTTGCTACAGAAGTTCCATCCATCGAAACTTTTTATCTCTCTCTCCTGCTCGTTCGATGTTTTACTTCTTCAGCTTTATCTTTCTTAAGGTTCTGTCCGAATACTTGGTGGTGTTCAAAAGCTCTCTTTGGGAGGTTATTTCTCCAAGTAGATTGCAATCTATACGCACACTTTAACAGAACATGTCCACAACAACATAGCGGCAAACTTCTTCCAAAATTTTCAAATTTCCACTTGTTGAATTAACTCTGTTTAGACCAAATGATTGATGGGCTGGGGGAAGGATGAGCGAAACAAAATCGGTGCATGCGGTTGGCGATGTTTGGGTTCTCTCTCTAGTTTCTCTCTCAACAAAACATCAGATTCTCATATGAAAGGAAATTTTCACTCTTTACCAAGGGGGAGGACATTGAACGCATCACAGAGAACCATTTCCGAAAACATGGCACGGAGAGCATACTGAGAAAATTCGAGAGAAGAGAGACGCTCACAAAACCGATCTGCAGCTTTTTCCGGTGGCCCGGTCGTCACTGCCAGCCTCAGATACGAAAGAGCACTGAAGGCGCTTTGTTCTCTCCCCTGCTTCACGGCGGAGGATCGTCAACTGATTAAACCTCGCTCGAGAATCCTTCACTGGCCTTTATTTCTTTCGTCGACATCCTTAAGAAGCTTCATTCGTTGACTCAAGTGTACGTCACAGCTTTAGCGCGGCTGATAAGACAGGTAATCTTCTTGCTCTTTTATGCCCTATTTTGCTGAGAATAAGGAGCGAGGTGTCATGCTGGTTAGCATAGAATCTGCTCCATCCGAGTTTGTGTAAGTGATTGCGTCCATTATGCACTGTTTTCATGCGGATTTCGTCTCTAATCTGTGCTCATTAATGCCTAGTTTTATCCCTCCGCGCATATACAAATTGTTTCTTGAAATGCCTCTGACACATAGTTGTGAAATATTTCAAGGTTTTGTCCAATCTATTTTGTAAAAACGCTAGATTTTCATTCAAAAATTGGATCTCAACCTAAAATAGTCTATCTTCTTCTATGTATTCCACTATGTCATGCTTTACTACTTGTCATGAGAGGTGACCTATCAACTTTTTAGAGAACGGCTACAACTTTTAAGCTAAAAAATAAGCAATGCTTGCCAACAAATGCATCTTGCCCACACTTATAAGAAATTATTCATTCCAGCAGCTGTAAAAAACATAAATCAGAAACACATGTATACTCAAGACAACGGCAACAACTAATGGAGAGCCACCAATTTCAAAACAAACAATTCAAAGTAAAGTTCATGAAACAGAAATCTATGTCCCATTGTTACCTTAAACTTCTACTACAACACAAACCTGATAATTTTTCTTGGTATTCCTCCTGGTGATGCAGCAATATGATTTGTTACCAAGAATTTAGTTGCCACCATTATCAAAGAAAAATTCTATCATCCTACCCAATAAAAAGAAAACAATAACTCGAAGCCTAAAAAAATAAGAGAGTTCAGTCCAGGAGGAGAAGTCGGGAGAGCTTTAGCGATTGGACTACATCTACACTGCTTAACAACAGTAACCTTTGTGATCAATACAATCCATGTGATTCTAACCATTTCTTTACAGCCAAAACCAAAATCACCAATATGGTAATAAAACAAGAAGCAAAACATCTCCCAAGGAAACATGCATAAAGTTGTCCTATAAAAGGATACAGGAGGTGGGGCAGATGCCCACAAGAAAGCTTAGACTCAATTTGGAAGTAAGGAAGTCCCGACAATGAAGGCAGCTAAGGAGGATAGAAAGTTTAGATTCTTTCTTTTCAAAGCACAATGGCTAGAGGGTGAGTTTGTTTATGAAAAGAAAGGAATGCTTTAATGAAGAAAGTCTGCTAAGGAAGGAATAGTGTAAGTGTAGAGAAAGGATGAAATTCTACTTGATATGCTAAGAGAATAGGACTAAGACCAAATTGAGAGAGAGAGGTAGAGAGAGAGAGAGAGGGGAATAAATTAGGAGGCAAGGAAGGGCTAAGAGCAAGCTACGAGACATGTTAAGTACTTCACTTTATGCGCTCTATTTCATTTCGTCCTAACCTAAGTCTATGTTGTTATTTTAGTAATTCATGTCTTTTGCTTTACAACTTTTTAGATTTTATTTGGTAATAATTCTAAAGCAGGAATATAATACCTTTTTTACATCTATGATCATTCATGAGGGCTATCCGTGACCTCACCTCGCGTTGCACTTAGTCTTGTCTAGTTCAATGCAATTAGATGCCTCAAGAAATAGATTTCAATTCCCGTTATTTTCAAGCGTGGAGAAAAATCTGAATTCAGATTTGAATTCTTCTTGAAATAAATTTACTCATAAAATGTAAAAACAAATTATCTAAAAATAGTTAGGATTGGGATATCATTCCACCTTTTTATAAGCGTAACACTAAGGAAAAACTCAATTCCACCACTAATCACCACTGCGGAGCCCGCCGCCGCCATCGATTTCTAGCGTTCGCCACCGGTTGCCAACGAAGGCCGTTGGCAACTAGACTTTGCCATCGGTCCCCAGCAGTGGTCATAGGCTGCTAGACTCTACCACGGGCCACCAGAAGGTAGCCAGACTTTGCCATTAGTCATGAGTTGCTAATCCCTAGAATTTGCTGTCGGCTGCCAGATCCATTCGCGATCGTTAATGGCAAGTGTTCTTTTCTTTTGACTAGGATTTTTACAATTTGAACAATTGAAAAGGAAATAATGGTGGAATCCATTTGAGAATTCCTTGTTATAGAACCAAAGGAGACTTTTTTAGTGAATCTGGGATTTATGATATAAAATACGTGGCATTTTTCCTCTTTATCTCTTAGGTTAACCAAAGATCAAACTGTCAACTTTGAGTTGTTTGCCTTCCTTATATATGCTATTTAATATATGTAATGGAATTTATGTGCTTTTTATACTTATATGGTCTCTCTCACTTATTAGTTTAAGCATTTGGACTAAACTTTCTAACATGATAATAGAGTTATGTTTTATTCTAATATATTTGTTATGTCATCCCCTATTCTCAAATTACATGTGGAGTTTTTAATCTAATTTACACATGAGAGAGATTGTTAAGGTATTCCACATTACTTGTCTATGATATTTATATATTCTTTATATACACATGGCTTCTCTCCACCTATTAATGAAAGGTTTTGAGTTCTACTCTCTAATATGAATACTAAAATTGAGCCTAGGCCTGCTTTGTATTTGTAAGTCCCTATAAAGTACTCCTTGTAAAGCTAATATCAAGACTCATTATTAAAATAATCTATTGAAGTAACCTTTATCCCTATCATAGAATCAATTGTGCTAATTTTTTTTTTTTGGCAGCACTGGCACCGTGCAAAAGAAAACTTTGTCCAGCTCATTATTTATTGAAGAGAGAATCATTTTCCACAATATCAAAATTGCAAAAGTATGAATCCAAGGTTTTTGAAGCCGAGGACTACTGTCACGCCCCGATCCTCCGAGTGCGTGCCAATCCCTCTGCGGTCGATTAAATAGCGACGTCCCAGGATACAATCCCGACCCATTCATTTTAATGCACATGCGAAAGCATATACATAATTCCCAGACAACAACACAATGTGATAGAAAAGTAGGGCCGTAATTTTCAAATCATCACATTATCAAAAGCTGCAATCTGGTTTACAAACAAAGGCCAACTCTAGGGTCTAAGTACAGAAAGTCTATCTTCGAAAGAACTTCTGAGCCATCCATGCTCCTGACCCTTCCACCTCAAGCTCCAGGTTCTTCACTCAAAGGACCTGAAGACGTTATCCCACAACGGGGTGAGACGATATCTCAGCAAGTTTACTCCCTAAAACCTGACTAGGAAGAAAATACACCCCAAGGGCTGCCTAAGCACAAGCACAAGCACAAGCCAGAGGACTTACCTTTGCCTCGATTCCTTCCTGCAAGTCAATACAATTCACAAATTTATCGAATCACTTCAACAACTCAAATCATCAAACCAGATTGAATCATCGATCAATCGACCCAATCGATTTCATGTCAACAAGACCCTCTCATGGTCATTCCATTCAATACTATCTATCAAGTTCATTCCTATCAAGAACTGCTCGCTCTAAGCTGAAGATAGATAGTATAACTCGCTCTAAGCTAATAAATAATGTAGCTCACTCTAAACTGATAAGGTTAAGGTATACTGCTCGTGCTAAGCTGATATATCGAAACCCTCAGGTTGATATAGTATACCGGTGTACTGCTCGTGCTAAGCTGACATATCACCCGCAGCTTGATATAATATACCATTGATGCTCACTCTAAGCTAATAAAGTGTACTGCTCGCGCTAATCTCACATATCACTCGCAAGTTGATATAGTACACTGTTCTCACCAACTGACAATTCGTCATTTTTATCATACCCAATAAACTAATCGTGTGTGGGTACACGGTCGGCCTTAGCCAAAATACAATATTTTTCCTTTTGAAAATCCCACTAATTTCAATAGTCCTCAAATTCATTTTTGGCATTGTAAACCGACGCCCGGTGATTTTTCAATTAATTACTGAAATCAAATAAAATTTGGAACAAATACCCAAAATCACAAATCACACTTAATTTGCACAAAATAACAGTCAATTAAATAAACAGATCACACCATTGCAATTAGCACAGAATTCCAGTCATCGATTATCCGGATCTAATTTCCATAAAATAATTAATTAATTAAATAATTACGGAAAATAATTAATAAATGCCAAAAATGCTCACTTAGGCTCGTAAAGCCTAATTAAAATCCGAGACGAGCCTGGGAAAATTTTTGAACCACTCTAGATAAATACTAGAGCTTGTTTAGGCTCTAATTGCATTCAACTAACCACCTAACACGCAATATTGGCTAATTAATTCACTAATCCAATCTAACTAACCACATAATCCCTAATTAACTTAACTAATCAACCCTTAACATCATTAACTTACTACGCAGGGATTAGTGAGTTAAACTCACTTCATTAACGATTCGACTCGACCATGATGATGGCGATGCAACGACGGCTGATAAGTTCCAAAGCGGCGGCACCAACGGAGGCCAAACCGGGGCCAAAATCGGCCTGCAAAGCTTCACGGTTGTTGCCCGGTTCTGGTTCGAAGGGGGCTGAGCTGTTGGGCTCGGCTGAGTTGCGGCTTCAGAGGGAGCTCGGTGGCTGAAACTCGAAAGGACACGGGCTGTTGAGTTCGTGGATGCTGGGTGGCTGAGCTGGGCCAAACAAACAACCAGAGAGGCTGCTGGTTCGACTCCGAGGAAAGGACGACAGGCTGCAGATTCGGTGGAGGGTCTCTCGTGGATGGGTCAACGCCAGGGGCTGCTGGACGCTCGGGTTGACTGGCGAGGTGCACCATGACTGGAGAAAATGGGCAGCTTTTGTGGGTGTCACGCCCCGATCCTACGAACGCGTGCCTAACCCTCTGTGGTCAATTAATTAGCGACGTCATAGGACGCATCGCTGACCCATTCATTTTAATACGCATGCGGAAGCAGATAAATAATCCCCAAATAACAATTCAATGGGATAGGAAAGTAGGGCCATAAATTTTTGAACTAAAAACACAACCACATTTATATATACATAACATAACAAACCAAGTCATGTATATACCATACAAGCCACTCTATTCACAAAGTCTACAAAATAGGGGGTGGGGTTTCCAACAACTACAGGTCCTCGTCCTCCTCGTCATCTCCCTCCACACTCTAATTGGAGCCCACTGCTGAATACATAGGGGAATCTGGATCTTCAAGGCCAGGGTCCACCGAATCTACCACTGAGCCTCCTCTAGGTCTGCAATACCCTTCTCAAACGCAACCTCCAGCACATACAGAGGTATCTCCGATTCCGATATGGGGCACTTTCTTAGGTAGTCCTGCATCAACCTAGATTATGGACTTCACTAGCTTGTACTCTAACCCATTAGAGTGCCCATGGATCGGAATGTAGTTCCTCTGCTCAGTAATCTTCTTGGGTTGCCCAAAATGCTTGGGAGGAGCTGCCATCTATGGACTTGAAATGTTATCCCACAACGGGGTGAGACGACGTCTCAGCAAGTTCAACCCCCTAAGACCCGACTATGAAGAAAATATACCCTGAGGGCTACCTAAGCATAATCACGAGTTAGAGGACTTATCTTAGCCTCAATTTCCTTCCTACAAGTCAACATAATTCGAACAATTATTCAATCAATCAATCAATCAACTCATCACACCCGATCGGCTCATCAATCAATCAACCTAGTCAAATCCATAACATCAAGACCATCACACGGTCCTTCCAGTTACCCATTCCAACCAACGATTATGGCTCCACTCGATCACGGCCTACTAAATATTTGGCGGTGAATTACGGTCCAATGGGCGCAGTCGGTTCCAAATTCGGCGGCAGATTACAGCCCAACGGGCGCGACCGGTTCCAAGTTCAGCAGTTGATTACGGCCCAATAGGCACAGCCATACTCTAGCGGTTGATTACGGCCCAACAGGCATGGCCATACTTTGGCATTTTTCTTGACCCATCTCACAATCTCACGCACAACAAGCGTCATCTCAACCTTCAATAGTCATCTAACTACGACTATAAGCCATCACACATTTCCACCATTTTTATCATACTCAATGAAAATTATCGCGTGTGGGTACACGGTCGGCCTCGGTCAAAAATATAATATTTGCACTTTCAAAATTCTCACTATTTATATAGTCAATAAAAACATTTTTGGCATTGTAAACCGACGCCAGGTGATTTTCTAATAAAATACTGAAAATATAAAATTTTGGAACAAAATCTCAAAATTACAAATCACAATCAATTTGCACCAAATAACAGTCAATTAAATAAACAGATCACACCACTGCAATCAGCATAAAATTCCAGTCTAATTTTAGAAAAATAAATAAATAATTAAATAATTACGAAAAATAATTAATAAATGCAAATAAAGAACTTAGGCGCGTAAAGCCTAATTAAAAGCCGAGACGAGCCCAGAAAATTTCTGAACTACTCTAGATAAATACTACAGCTTGTTTAGGCCCTAATTGCACTAAACTATCCACCTAACATGCATCAATAATTAACTAATTCACTAATCAATTATAACTAATTACCTAATCCTAGCTTAGTCTAAACTAATCAACCCTGATATGTCATTAACTTACTAAGCGAGAATTAGTGAGTTAAACTCACTTGTTTTGCGATCCGCTTGGATCAAAACGTCGGTGAGGTAGAGAGGGACAAGAAACTCCAAAGCGGGACCGCCTTTCGAGGCTCGGAAAAAACCAAAAACGGGCCAAATAGTGGCTGAGATATCCACTGCTATGATGTTCTATTCTTGGCCGAAGAAGGATGCTCCAGGGTCGGTTGAGGCTGGAACGGGCGGCAGGGTTGGTCGCGGGTGGATCCGGGGCTTCAACGGTGGCAAGCTGAGCTCTAGCGGTCTCCACACGAGCTCAAGCAACCTGTTGGACGGTGAATGGACGAGGACGACACAGCTTGGATGGTGGAACGGGCGCAACTAGCGCAGGACATGCGGGCGAGTGTGGATGCGCTACGGCGGTGCTGTGGCAGTCCTACTGGCGGCGAACGGTGTCGACGGGAGGAGGAGGAGAAGCTGGTGGGTTTTCTAGGTTCTTAGGGAGCTTGAGCGGTTGGAAAGGAGAGAGGAGGTCGACGAAATGGAGGGAAGAAGGAGGGAGGGACTAGCTTTGCTTGAGGGGACCACCATTTGGTCTCCTCTCATCTTCGCGCGCATGGTAACATTTTTGTTTCTTAGAATTTCTGTTCTTTTGTTCCCCGGAACAAAAAAAAAAACAGAAACTCGTTGGGTAACGCCAAGTTGTTTTTCTATTCGGGGAATAGAAAGTTAGCCCAGGAATAGATTTGGAGCATAAATGAGAAACAAAAAAAAAATTGCTTCTTTTCCCGGGAACAATTTCTAGAAATAAGTCAATTATTTTTTCTCTTTTATTCTTCTCTCTTGCCGCAACCACCTTCAACCGCTCGGAGCCACCGTCAATCGCCGGCCGCCAACGCCGCTGGTCTCCTGCCGCCGCTGCCGGTTGCCGGCCGCCGGCCCCCACTGGTCGCCGCCACCACCCGCCGCCGCCGCTCGTCGCCATCGTCGCTTGCCGCCGCCGCCGCCGCCCGTCGGCGATCCGTGAGTAAGAATAAAAAACGAATAAATACAAAAAAGAAACTGTTGCGTTACCAAACGCATTTCTATTCTTTTTCTATTCCAAGAATAGAAATTTTGTGTAGTTACCAAACGGGTTCTTTTACTCAGAAATTGCTCCCCAGAATAGAAATAGAAAAGAACTATTTTTGAAAAAAAAACTCTTCCCCAGCCAAGAAGCATTACCATGCGCATCCTTCTTGTCCCCTTGGAGGGCTCCACCTTGTCCAGCTGGTGTCCACAGCCATTTCCTTATCCCTTTAGCTTCCTCTAGAAGCCTTGAAGAGGTCCAAAAGTTGGGTCCAATGGAGGCATACGAATTTGGCTTGATTTTGCTTCAAATGGATTCAATTCCTTCTTGACTTAAATCAATTTGGCCCTAGAAAATTGAACCATTATATCATCAATCGAATTAGCATTTTTCCTCGTCAATAGGACCCACTTGCATCCTAATTTCGCAATTAAAAATGGTTATCTGAATTTTCTGGACAAAAACGACCCTACCTTAACTTTTTGCCAAAAAGTCTCGGTTTGCAGAAAAATCTTCGGAGATTGAGTCGACGTTCCTAAAATGATTTGTGACATGATAGAACTTTCAATTTCTGAAATCAGATTCAAATTCGTGGTTAATTTCAATTCGGCGCAATTTTAACGTGACCTAAACTACCAGGTTGCTTTCAAAAAATTTTAGTGCAAATGACTCGTGGTCGATTTTCTTCGAGCCATAATGAACGATTCGACACATTGACAACTCTCGATTGTCATGAAAATCTCGAGGATTCAAATACGGACACAGGGTACTAAAACGATGAAAAAATCAGTCTAGTGCCGGTTTACGAGAATTTTTCAATTTAGTGGAATCACCCATGTTTAGCCACACATCTCAGTCAAACGAACCTATTCTTGACCCTGATCGATTTTTAACTGTGCTGTAATGACCTCTACAGATGAGCACGGTCGAGTAGCCAATTCCTGGTCGAATTCTCAAGTCTAATGCATTAAAATTCCTTAATGACTTATCCAAATAGTCTAGTTATCTCATGAGTTATCAACTCTAAGAATAGCATTATAGGCGCGTCGATGAAAGGCCCGATTAATTTAATTGAAAGTAGAAATGAAAATTTAGGATGTCACAACTCTTTTCCTCTTATAAAAATTTCATCTACGAAATTTAAACCATTACAATACTTTAAGCAAAAAGGTGGAAGTACAAACGTCTCATCGACTCTTCAGTCTCCTAGGTTGCTCCTTCAGTGCCGTGGTGTTGCCAGACCACTTTAACCAACGGGAATGGTCTTTGTACGCAGAACTTGCTCTTTTCGATCCACAATCTGAATCGAGCTTTCAACGTATGACACTTTGTCATTCACGTCCAATTCTTCAAAATTAAGCACGTGGGTCGAGTCAGGCTCGTACTTCCTCAACATCAACACGTGAAAGATGTTGTGCACTTGCGCTAGTCTCAACGGCAATGAAAGACGATACGCTAGGATCCCGATTCTCTCTAGAATTTCAAATGGACCTACGTACCTCAGACTCAGTTTCCCTTTCTTGCCAAAGCGCGAAATTCCCCTCATTGGTGACACTTTCAGAAAAAACGTGATCACCAACTTGGAATTCCAATGGTCTCCGACGCTTATCTGCGTAACTTTTTTATCTGCTCTGAGCGGTCTTTAGTCTACCTTTGATCACTACAACTGCATCCACTGATTACTGAACCAACTCTGGGCTTGTAATCTTTCTTTCCCCAACTTCATCCCAATACACGAGTGTTCTGCATGATCTGCCATACAACGCTTTGAAAGAAGCCATCTGGATGTTTTGTTGATAATTGTTGTTGTATGCAAATTCCACCAGATGAAACTGTTTTTCCCAACTTCCCTTGAAATCTAGCACACAAGCTCGCAGCATGTCATCGAGGGTTTGAATTGTTCTCTCATACTGACCATCTATCTGAGGATGATATGTCGTACTATATTGCAGCTTGGTTCCTAAGGCAACCTACAAGCTTTTTCCAAAATGCAACTGTAAACCTCGGGTTGCGATATGAATTTATCGTCACCGGCATTCCATGCAGACGAACTACCTGACGCACGTACAACTCCGCGTGGCTATCTAAACTGAGGTCCTTTTGTACTACAATGAAGTGAGCCGACTTTGTCAGTCCGTCGACCACTACCCAAATAGAATCATTACCTCTTTGACTCCTCGGTAGGCCGGTTACGAAATCCATTTGTGATGTGCTCCCATTTCCATTATGGGATCTCGAGAGGTAGTAGAAGTCCTCCCGGCTTGCAATACCGTGCCTTCACTTGTTGACACGTCATATACTTGGTGACACGTCAGATACTTGGTGACATGCTTGGCGATGTCTGCCTTTATACCAGACCACCAATAGTGTTGACGCAGATTCTAATACATTTTAGTACTGCCAGGATGAATGCTGTAACTGCTACAATGGGCTTCTAATAAGATATCCTCTCTAAGCTCTACATCGTCAAGTACAACCAATCGTCCTCGGAACTTCAATGTTCCGTCTTCAGAAATCTGAAAGTCAGCCTTCCTTTTATCAGTATCCTCTTGCAAAATTTTCTGAACATCTGGATTTGTGGGCTGAAATAACTTGATCCTGATCTGAATATCCGGTTCAATTCTGAGAGTGACCATAAGATTTGAAAGGTGGCCTACCTCAAACTTGAACACCGAAGCTCGAGCTCTTTCAATTAGATTCCACTCCTTAACCAACATGTGAGCGACTGAAGACTTTCGACTCAAAGTGTCGACGACTTTATTCGCCTTTCCTTGGTGATATAGAATATCACAATCATAGTCCTTCAGCAATTCTATCCAACAACGTTGTCTCATATTCAACTCCTTCTGAGAGAATAGATACTTGAGACTTTGATGATCGGTGAAGATTCGGAATCTTTCTCCACACAAATAATGCCTCCAAATCTTCAAGGTGGAAATAATTGCCACGAGTTCTAAGTCATGCGTCGAGTAATTTTGCTCATGAGGCATCAACTAATAGGAGGCGTATGCAACAACTCTGCCATGTTGCATTAACACGCAACCCAATCCTCTGAACGACGCATCACTATATATCTCAAATCCTCCAGGCCCAGATGGAATTGTCAGCATACGTGCGGTAGTCAGCTTCTGCTTAAGCTCTTGAAAACTACGCTCGCACTTATCTGTCCAGAAAAATTTCTCTTCTTTCTTCAGGAGTCTAGTCAAAGGTAATGCCAATGCTAAGAATCCCTCTACGAACCTTCGGTAATAACCTGTCAAATCTAGGAAACTTCTGATTTCTGTCACTGTAGTCGGTCTTGGCCAGTTGATCACTACTTCAATCTTGCTCGGGTCCACGAAGATTCTTTCGCCTGGGATCATGCGACCTAGGAATGCCACACGAGTCAACCAAAACTCGCACTTGCTAAACTCGGCGTACAACTGATGAACTCTCAAAGTCTGCAATGCTAATCTCATATGACTTTCATGTTCTTCCTCACTTCTCGAATACACCAGAATATCATCGATGAACACGATCACAAATTGATCTAGATATTCCTTGAACACTTAGTTTATCATTCCGTGAAGGCAGCTGGAGCATTCGTTAACCCGAATGGCATTACTGTAAACTCATAATGACCATATCGAGTACGAAATGCTGACTTTGGAATGTCTTCCTTCCTGATCCTCAACTGATAATATCTTGTTCTCAAGTCAATCTTCGAAAATATCGACACTCCTTGCAATTGATCAAACAAGTAAATGATCCTCGGGAGTGGATACTTGTTCTTGATCGTTACCTGATTGAGTTGACGATAGTCGATGCACAAGCGCAACGAACTGTTTTTCTTCTTTAGGAATAGAACTGGTGCTCCCCAAGGCGATGCACTGGGACGTATGAATCCCTTATCCAACAACTCCTGTATCTGTACCTTCAGTTCTTTCAACTCAGACAACGCCATTCGGTAAGGAGCCTTAGAGATTGGCTCTATCCCGGGTGCTAATTCAATCATGAACTCGATTTCTTTTTCTGGCGGTAACCCTGGCAATTCCTTTGGAAAAACATCTGGAAATTCTTGTACCACTGCAATATCTTCCATCTTCAGCTCCTCGACTGTTGTATCCACGACAGTTGCCAAGTAACCTTGGCAACCCTCATCTAACAAGCGGGTTGCTTCAAGCGACGAGATCAATGTAATCGAGGGTCCTCCTCGACTTTCAACGAACTCAAAACTCTCACCCTCTAATAGGTCAAACTGAATCGCTTTATGATAACAATCCATCTTAGCTCATTGCTTAGTGAGCCAGTCCATGCCAATTATCAAATCAAAGTCATACATGGCTAGGAGTAATAAGTCTATTTTCCCCTCTCGCTTACCATTCGCTAACTTGTAACCAGAACAACCCAAAGCAGCTAACACCTTATCATTCAATGGTGTCAATATGCTAACCACTGACTCCAATAATACATTACTTAATCCTATCAACTTAACATACTACTCGGTAATAAAAGAATGAGTTGCTCCTGGGTCGAATAAAGCGTAAGCAGGATGGTCGTTCAATGAAACCATACCTGTAATCACATCAGGCGCAACCTCTGCCTGACCTTGGGTGATGGCATACACCGTTCCTTGAACTGGGGGTCTGAGTTATCCACCTTGCGGTACATTCTGTGGCACATAACCTCTGATCTGACCCAATGGTGGCGGCGGTGGCAACTGCTGTGGTCTCCCCTGTCTTTTGGGACAGTTCCTGATTATGTGACCCGGCTGGCCGCACCTAAAACAAGTACTCGGCCTAGGCTGGCATGGGGCTGAACCGTGTCGCCTTCCACATAAGCGACAAATGCCATTCTGGCCAGGCCCTGACTTCCCAATTCCACCCTTCTTGTTGGGCGGGACTTGGAATCTTCCTCCGATCATGGGCCTCTTCCCATGTCGGATCCCTTCTCTGTGTGAACTAAACCTCGATTCAAACGAGGCAGCTTGCTCGTTCAAACTCCTCTATAACAGTTGGGCTCGACGATAAACTTCTCGATAGTCTTTCAAGTCAAACGGCACCAACGGTTGTTTCAGCTCTAGTCGAAGGCCATTCTTTAACATTTGAGTCTTATCTTAAGGGTCCTCGGAGCATATTGAGAAAGCTCCGCAAATTTGACCTCATATTGGTCAACAGTCATCGATCCTTGGTAGAGGCGTTGGAATTCCTCCATCTTCTGCTCTCTTGCGCTCCTCGAGAAGTACTGATCATTGAACGCCCTGAGGAAGGCATCGCACAGCGGAACCATTCCTCCCAGAAATACGGTCTCTCTAGCGACTCTCCACCAGGTATTGGTGTTACCCTGTAGTTGATATACTGCTAGGACAACCTTCTCCTCCTCATTGCACCTCCGAAGTGCAAATGCTTTGTCTAGATCTTGTATCTACAGTGAGGCGGTCTCGAGGTCTCCAGTACCCATGAAGCTCGGCGGGCTCAGCTTCAGGAATTCCTCCACCAACTTGTGGATTGGCCTCTCCCTTTCCACAATCACGTTCTCCACTAGGGCTTTGGCAGGTGCGACAATAGGTGCAGGAGTGGTTACTACAGCAACGGTAGCATTGGCAGCGGCAGTAGCGGCGGCTGCAACAGCGGCAACAGCTTGATTCTGGGCCTACTGCCCCATCATCTCTTTCATCACATCTAAGGCCTGTGTGATCCCGACGGTTCCCAGGTCACCTGGGGTTGCTATCCCAGCACTAACTGGAGGTGGTGCTTTGCCACTAGCGCTAACCTGCGCTAGCGCCTTAGCTCGGCCTCCTCGGGTACTGACCCTAGTCGGCATCCTACCCCGAGTCATGGGCCTTATCGCACACTTCCTAAGAGTCATCTGCTCCTGATCGCTCATGCTGAAGGTTCTTTAAAGAAACCTGCTTCCAATTTCACACCGAATTAGAAGCTGAGCGATTCACACAAACACACAATTCTATCAAGCAGCTAACACATACATGCACCAGCATGAAATTAAAGGCCATTCCTACTACTATCTCATAGACCATCGCACCCTAGCACTCCAATGTCTAAACCACGCTCTGCTACCACCAAACGGGGATGTCATGCCTCGACCCTCCGAGCGCGTGCTCATCCCTCTGCGGTCGTTTAATTAGCGACATTCTCGGATGCATCACCGACCCATTCATTTTAATACGCATGCGGAAGTAGATAAATAATCCCCAGACAACAATTCAACGGGATAGGAAAGTAGGGCCATAAATTTTCGAACTAAAAACACAACCACGCTTATATATACATAACATAACAAACAGAGTCATGTATATACCATACAAGCCACTCTATTCACAAAGTCTACAAAACAAGGGGTGGGGTTTCCAACAACTACGGGTCCTCGTCCTCCTCGTCATCTTCCTCTACACTCCAACTGGAGCCCAATGCTGAATACATAAGGAAATCTAGATCTTCAAGGCCAGGGTCCACTGTGATAGAACTAGTACAAGCACCTAGAGGGGGGTGAATAGGTGATCAAAGAGATTTTTGCTAATCGTAACAAGATAGATTAATTTTTATCGATTAATAGACTAAGAGATTGAAAGCAATAATAGACGTATGAAGATGCGATGTAAAGTAAAAGGATTAGGGATAGAGAATCAAGACTCCAAGTTTATAGTGGTTCGGCTTAAACCAAGCCTACGTCCACTCTCCCGCACTGACAGCCCACCGGCTGGATTTCACTAAGAATCAAAAAGAGAATTTACAGTCTCTAAGTCTCTCTTTTGATTACAAGTATAGCTCGACGAATAAGATCGCAAAAGAACAAGGAGATTCAGACTTTGAAATTTTTCTATCGGGCACTCTTGAACAACTTGAATGTCTCCCTTATATACTTCTTTATGCCTTCAATACCGTTGGCACCTTCCAAAAAAGTTCTTCCAATCAACCCGTTGGACAGAATCAATTAGAGAGATCTCGAGCTATTCAAGGAAAATGACGATAGCTCATCAATCCTGCTCGCCCATACAATTAGGATCTCGGTTTCCATAAGTAGAACCTTCCAAGTATAATTCGCGGATTAAGAGGATCTAGATTACTCGAACACGAATAACAGATCATGAAGTGCTAACTCCAGCCGAGAGATCTTCTTCAGTTGATAGAATCAAATCCTTAAAGAGATACTCAACTCAGCATAAGTCTTCTTCAACGGTCTAGAAACTGTCAATGAGGGTAGACTTTGAATCTTGAGTCTGGTGGTCTGGCGGTCTTCAGACTTTGATGACAGAGTCTGCATGTCTTCAGACCAGACCGATGGAAACGTTTTGTCAGCTTCAAAACACGTAAGGAAGTTTTCTCCAACAATCTCCCCATTTTTTATGGTGACAAAACTTTTCTGTAGATTTGGATACTTATGATCTGCAAAGCAATACTTTAAGCAGACATGGATATCTCATAAAAGATAAATGAGTTAGTATAAAGATAGTATCGAATCTGCATTCACAGGAAAAGAGTTAGTCCTATAAAAACAACTATCTTTGCCATGAATATCATATCAACACGCTTAAAATACTGAAAGCAAGCATTAAGCAATTCAAACCAGTCCAAATCAGTCACAGCCAAAGTCATAACCAAACAACCAAAACAAAAGTAAAGTCCAAACAAAAATCAAACCAAAGTCAAATAAGTCAAATCTGCACTTCACAACTTCTCCCCCTTTTTGTCAACATTAAAAAGAGAATAAAATTAAGATTGTCTTGGAATGCGAACAAGCTGGAAATCTCTCATCGACTGAACAATTCCTTCCAGCTTTTTCAAATCCTCCTTCAATTGAGCCACTTCTTCACCCTTGGCAGTTGTTTGAACTTGAAGAGAAAGGGCATGAATTTGATCATGTAGAGAAACTAAAGAGGATTGTCTTGCATTCTGCAAGTTCTGAACTTCGCATGCCAGGGCATAAATTTGGCCTCGCATCTCCATAAGAATTTCAACCACTTTTCGAAAGTCTGCCGGATTATCAATCGTGCTTGCTTCAAAGCATGATCGGTGTGAGGAGTATTTGCGAAGATGGCATTTCAGCATGATCACCCAGATTAGGAGATGAAACCTCATGATCTTCCTTAGGAAATTAAGTGGCATATATATCTTCTGGATCTGCAGGTGAACGGCTAACATCTTCACTAGGAAAAGCAATTGAAAAAGTACCTCTTTTCTCAGCAGCTCCCCTTGTTTCGGTGCCTTCGGGTGGAGAGAAGTACTCTTCATGCTCGACTCGCTTGTTCTCCTCTCGCCCTCTTTTTCTTGAATTCTTTCTTCCTCTCGCTTCTTTCCTCATCGATTCCCTTTCTTCATTTCGCTGCTTTCTGTTTCTTTCTCTCGTCTTGATCATGTCTCTCCTCTATCTCTGGAACAAAATGTTAAAGGTTCCGCAAGGCAAGAGCTGATATGGTGAGATCATCATCATCTTCTTCATCCTCCAAGATGAGTGCTCTTCTTTTCTTGGATGGAGCTGTTATGGGCTCATTCCCTTTCCTTTTTGCAGACATAGAGGCTTTATGAGTCTTGACAGGGGTTTTCTCCTTAAATCACTCCAAAGCCTTGTTCAGCTCCTTCAGACGCATTTTGGAAACCATCTTCAGTCACACCACCATTTGATCACAGGTTTGAACACACAGAATTTTGGGAGGCTGAATATTAAGATGTCTGAACAGCTTAGTAACAAGTTCGGAATAAGGAAGTTGACCCCTTGTCCTTCAGCATAGATCTGTACATGTGAAACAAGATAGTGTGCGGCAAAGAGAACTTTTTGCCAGCATTGATAGCATACATCGTTTTGCTTCCGAGTTGGAGACATCGTCTTCGAAGTTGATTTGGGTCTAAGACAATTGATCACGATCTTGTGAAGCAAAATATTTGAGGCATTCATCCTCAAGTACGAAATTCGTCCTTCTGCCATTCCATCTCGAACAAGCTCTACCATCGCATGACGAACAGACATACTAATTGATTGAAATGCCCCTCGCTCTACTCCAATCACATCCACCAATGTGTCCATATCAACGATATAATCCTGGTCTCGAACACTAAAAGAAAATCTATTCGCATCCAAGAAACTTATATTAGAATAGAAGTATGCAGTAAGTTCTGGATAAGCCACCGTTGATTCAGAGCAAAATTGTTCAAGTTGAAGAAGAGTGAATTTCTTTCTCAGCTTCACATTCAAAGTCCACACTTCTTGGGTTGATTACGCCTCACTTTAACAACTTAGAATAAAGTCGCTTGTGTTCCTTCGATCGAAATAACTCAGTCCCTTTGCTTCGAAAATTTGCTGCAACACCCATTCTAGGCTTAAAGTGAGTGTACATTTTATCATCATCATTTCCATCAGGCTGACTAAAACCTCCAACGCTTGGATCACTTGGAATATTCGTAAAAGCTCGATCTGCCGACCCCTCAGAGCAATTCCCAAACGTTCCATCGTTCACAAAAACCGAGTTTCATTTTGATATCCTTTCTCTTTCAAATATTCATAAATGAAATTCAATGCAGAACCTCCTTCCTTTAAAGCAGTGTACAGTTTGAAAACAAAAGCAGGCTTTAGAGTCCTTACAGGTTTGGCATCCTCAATGATTTCTTCTTCTTGTTGCTGAACATTCTGTGGTCTAGACTGTGGAGAAAGGCACGATTGAGAATGTCGTGGGCTCGCTGTTGCCTTGGAGATTCTTCTTCCTCGGTGAGGTCAAAATGCGTAGGACCCTCACGCATATGCTGTGGTCCCCTGCTTGCTATTCTTGAGGACTTTCTTTGGGAAGCCATTATCGCAGTCTTTGAGAGATTCCAAACTCGATTCGCGAGAAAGATTAAAGCTTTGAGGAATAAACTAGAAAGTAACAGTAAAAAGTAAAGTTCTGTGCTTCTAGGGTTTGCGAAGAGGAAAACGATCAGTATATAAAGCGATTGAAATGGGGTATACGAATCACCGTAAAAGGAAAAATAGAAAATGCCTTTTCAAAAAAAAATAACTGCCTTTTTGAAAAGATAAATAGATAACTGTTATTTCAAAAAGTAACTTCTTTTTCGAAAAGGAATGATTGTAATAATCACGAAAACTTGGGAAGATAATATCAATCAATTACTGATTAATCGATGAACGTACCTTTTCGAGATTTTATCCATGAAATAAACTTCTAAAAATAACTTACAATTGTGAATCTTGATCTTCTGAGTCTGAATGTCTTTAGACTTTTGTCTCTGAGTCTAAACTTCTTCAGTCTTTAAGAGATAAGGTATTGAGTCTTGAACGTATAGACTCAAATTAGCTTTTCTCAAGCGGCTTTGTGAATATGTCTGCTAGTGATTCTTTGAGTCGATAAATTGTATCAGGACTTCTCCACTTTGCACATGATCTCTAATAAAATGATGTTTAATCTCTATATGCTTTGCTCTTGAATGAAGAATTGGATTCTTTGTGAGATTAGTTGCACTAGTGTTGTCGCATTTCATCTCGATGCAAGAGTCTTCGATGCCAAAGTCTCGTAGTTGTTGTTTTATCCATAGTATTTGAGAACAACAGCTTCTAAGAGCTACATACTCGCTTCGCTGTTGAAAGTGCTACGGTACTTTGCTTCCTTGAAAACCAGGATACTACCCTGTTGCCAAGCAATTGACAAGTGCTGGATGTGCTCTTTCTATCAACTCTGCAACCAGCAAGATCTGCGTCTGAATAGCCGAGGAGAATAAAGTCTCCTTCCTTGGGATACCATAGACCAAGATCAGCAGTAGTTGCAACATATTTGATGATGCGTTTTTCTGCGCTTAGATGTGATTCTTTGGGATCTGATTGAAATCTAGCACAAATGCAAACACTAAACAAAATGTCAGGTCTAGACGCAGTAAGATAAAGAAGTGAACCAATAATACTCTTGTATAATTTTTGGTCGACTTTCTTCGCTCCTTCATCTTTGTCTAGCTTTAGCGAACTTGACATTGGTATATCAATCTTTTTGCAATTTTCCAGTCCGAACTTTTTAACAAGTTCTTTTTCATATTTCTCTTGATGAATGAAAATTCCTTCTCTCAGTTGTTTCACTTGTAAGCCAAGAAAGAATGATAGTTCACACATCATACTCATCTCGAATTCATCCTGCATAGACTTAGAAAATTTCTTGCACAAAGTCTCATTAGATGATCCAAATATAATGTCATCAACATAAATTTGAACGAGTAAAAAGCTTTTACCTTCTCTTTTGATAAACAAGGTAGTGTCTACTTTTCCTTTAACGAAATCATTTTGAATTAAAAAGTTACTTAACCTTTCGTACCAAGCTCGAGGAGTTTGTTTTAATCCATATAGTGCCTTTTTCAGTCGAACATAAAGTCTGGTTTCTTTGGATCTTCAAATCCATGAGGTTGTTCCACATAGACTTCTTCTTGAATAAATCCATTCGGGAATGCACTTTTGACGTCCATTTGGAATAACCTAAAATTATTATAGCAAGGAAAACAAGTAATAATCTAATTGCTTCTAACCTTGCTACAGGAGCGTAAGTCTCATCATAGTCTATCCCTTCTTCTTGTGTATATCATTTAGCCACGAGTCTTGCCTTGTTTCTTGTAACTTTTCCTTTTTCATCGACTTTGTTCCCCGAAAACCCATTTAGCTCCAATAATAGACTTACCTTTTGGTTTAGGAGTTAGTTCCCAAACATCGTTGATGCTGAATTGTCTGAGTTCTTCTTGTATTGCTTCAATCCAGCTTTCATCAACTAAGGCTTCTTCTATATTTTTAGGTTCTATTTCAGAAATAAGTGCCACAGCACTAGACTCTTCTCGCCTTTTGGATCTGGTACGAATCCCCTCATTGATATCACCAATAATGAGTTCTTTGGGATGACTAGACTTATGCTTCCAGTTACTAGACCTCGATCGACAGGTTGTTGATCTTTTTCTTGAGTTGATCCTTCAACATCAATTAGTTGTTCTTCTACTAGGATCTCGAACCGTTTTTAGGGAGGTAGACCTTGTAGAGTTTGGAGCGAGTTCGATTCTTTAGTCTCGAATCGGTTGAATTTGTGGAGAGTCTTGAAATTTAACGTTCATTGATTCTTCCACGATCCGAGTCTTCTTGTTGAATACTCTCGTAAGCTTTGCTTGAAGTTGAGTATCCAAGAAAGAATCCTTCGTCCGATTTTTCTTCAAACTTACCAACTCGATCGTTTGCATTTTTCAGAATAAAGCATTTACAACCAAATACTTGAAAATACGAAACAATTGGCTTCATTCCTTGGAAAAGCTCATAAGGAGTTTTCTCAAGAATTGGTCTTAAAAATACTCTGTTAATAATATAACAAGTTGTAGAAACAGCTTCAGCCCAAAAACGTGAAGAAATATTACTTTCAATTAAAAGAGTCATTGCCATTTCTTGTAAAGATTTATTCTTCCTTTCCACAACCCCATTTTGTTCTGGTATATATGGAGAGGAGAATTTATGCTGAAAACCAGATTCATCACAAAATTTAGTAAAGTCTTGATTTTCAAACTCACCTCCATGGTCTGTACGTATTCTCGAAATAGTATAACCTTTTTCATTCTGCACTTTCTTAGCAAATGTAGAAAAATGAGAGAAAGTCTCAGACTTACTTGCAAGAAAGTAGACCCAAGTAAATCGTGAAAAATCATCCTCTATTACTAGGAAAACCTTTTTCTACCAATGCTTTGAGTTCTTGTTGGTCCAAAGAGATCCATATGCAGGAGCTGCAGTACACGATTAGTGGAAAGTTGATTTATTGGTTTAAAGGAATTTCTAACCTATTTTCCCAATACACATGGTGTGCATAAGTCAGACTTTTGGTAATTTAGATTGGGTAGTCCTCGAACAAGCTTCTTGGAAGAGATTTTGGCAATTTGCTTCATGTTGATATGGCCAAGCCTTCGGTGTCATAGATTTACTTCATCTTGTACTGATATTAAGCACTGTGATCTTTCTTAATTCACATCCAGAAGATAGATATTTCCATGTCTACGCCTAGTAAAAGATTGAGAGAAGTCTTTACTGGTTCCTGAACATATTCCTTCCTGGAAGTTGATCTTGAATCCAGTAGCGCACAATTGGCTTATGCTGAGTAGATTGTAATTCAATCCTTCCAACAATGAGACATTATTGATTGTTAGACTTCCAATTTTTACTTGTTCCGCGACCAATAATCCTTCCTTTGTTGTTACCACCAAAAGAAACTTTCTCTCCATCTATTTGGACAAGTTTTATAAAGCAACTTGAATCTCCTGTCATATGTCTTGAGCAGCCACTATCCAAATACCATTTTATCTTCCTTTTGATAGTGACCTGCAATTAAGAGAAAATTCAAGCTTTCTTTGGTACCCACATCTTCTTGGGTCCGGTGGAGTTAGAGCAATAAACAATCTTTGCCCAATCTCTTTTAAGAGGTCTCCAAACCATAGGGCATTCTTTCTCAAAGTGTTCTGAGCTTTGACACTTTGAACATTTGAGAGTATTTCGGCCAACACGTTTTACAAAGATTTTCTGAAAATGATTTTTATAAACAGCTTTCGTAGGTCTTTGTTTGATTCTTTCCTTTACCTTTGGAAAATCAATTAGAGGAATGGTTTCAGCAGTCATTCCCAAGCCTGATTTGTTAAAGTAAGGTCTTTGTACTGAAAGAATCTTTTCTAATTTCTCGGATCCTATTGAAAACTTTTTTGAAATGCTTGAAATGTCATTTTTTAAATGGGTGTTTTCTTTTGTAAGAGAGTCTCGAGTTTTCTTTTAAAATGATAAAGTCTTTATCTAAATTTTCAAATTTTTCTTTCCAAGATTTTTCTGTTGCTTCAAAGTAGAATTCTCCCTTTTTAATTCGGAGATCCTCTTAAGAGAGGTTTTGAGGCTAAGACATAGTTCATCAATATATTTCGAGACTTTAACAAGAATTTTTAGATTACTTACCTCAATCTCACCGTCCGAGTCGATTCTAAGTCCGAGTCTCAGTATCTATCTCGAGGTCCGAGTCCGAATCCGATTTTGCCATTAAACGATGTTGGCATAATCATCATCAATTTCTTCACACTCGCATCACTCCATGTTTCTCGCTTTGAGAACCTTCGTGTTTCTCGTCTTTCCTTTCCTTTTCTTTAATAAAGGACAGTTGGGTTTGATGTGTCCCTTTTTCTTGCATTCGAAGAACATCACGTCTTTGTTGGAATCATCATCTTCAATTGATTTGTTCTAAGATCTTTGAGTACTTTGTCTCTTCCAATTGAATTTTCTTCCCTTTTTGTTCAGCTTTCTAAACCTCTTTATCATAAGTGCCAGTTCTTCATCATCTAAATCTTCTTCGGAGTCTGTAGCATCAGAATAATCGTTAGACTTTAAAGCAATAGACTTCTTACCTTTGGAGTCTTCTTCATCGTTGGTGTGCTCCACTTCGTAAGACTGAAGTGTTCCAATCAATTCGTCTATAGAAAGTGGTGCAATCCTTTGTGTTTCCCTTATTGAAGTCTTTATATAATTCCAGTCCTTAGAGAGTCCACGCAGCAGTTTGTTGACCTTCATTTGTCCTAAGATTGGATGTCCCTGATATTCTAGACCATTCACAATTTCAGTAAAATGGCTAAACATATCAGTGATTGATTCTCCTGATCTCATTTTGAAGACTTCATATTGTCCCAAGAGAATATTGATCCTTGTCTCTTTCACTCGATTAGTTCCTTCATAGGTAATGTGTAGTCTATCCCAGACTTATTTTGCTGTTTCACAAGAAGATATTCTGTTATACTCGGTAGGAGATAAAGCACAATATAAAGAGTAAATAGCTTTAGCATCAAGAGCCTCTCTTTTGGTTATTTCTTCTTGTGTCATCTTGATAGGAACAAGCAGCTTCTTTTTCCTCTCTCGATGCGATGCAGCAAGAGAAATGATTTCTTTTTCTACCACTTCCCATTCCAAGGGATCTTTCGATCTTAGGAATGCTTTCATCTTGTTTTTCCATATGTAGTAGTCTTTTCCATCAAAGTACGGAGGTCTGGTGTTGCTTTGACCTTCAACCAGCCCTGTAGGCAACATACTAGCCATAGATCTTTAACTCAGAAGTAAAAACACTTCAAATAAATGAGTACACAAGCTCTGATACCAATTGATAGAACTAGTACAAGCACCTAGAGGGGGGTGAATAGGTGATCAAAGAGATTTTTGCTAATCGTAACAAGATAGATTAATTTTTATCGATTAATAGACTAAGAGATTAAAAGCAATAATAGACGTATGAAGATGCGATGTAAAGTAAAAGGATTAGGGATAGAGAATTAAGACTCCAAGTTTATAGTGGTTCGGCTTAAACCAAGCCTACGTCCATTCTACTGACTCAAATTATATGTTTTTGCACCGACTTATGTATTGAAAAGAAGACAAAAGTTTCACCGGTTGAATTTCACTAAGAATCAAAAAGAGAAACAGTCTCTAAGTCTCTCTTTTGATTACAAGTATATTTCGACGTGAATTATAGTTAAGATGAAATTAAATTGTCCGAATTTAGAGTAGAGTTCCATCTTACCAGGTGCAATAGCTGTAGACTTCGTACTCCCGAATTCTAATGAACCACTTCAGATTTTGAATATATACTCGAGTCGAAAATCTGATGGACTCTCTGTTCTTCAGTTGTCTTCATATGTAATCAGAAAGATCTAGAATGGGGAGTCGTAGAGAACAGGGAAGAAAAGAACTTGAAGAGTTGCGTCCAAATGGTGACTAAAAATATTGCACAAAAGTCACAGTATTCATAAATTTCCAAAGATGTAAATGGCACCTCTTTTTCTTCTTTTTTTTGTCGGTAAAGGCACCTCTTTAAAGTGGCAATCTTTTGAACAGGTAATCTCTATCATATTACTTTAACATAAATGTACCTTTTTGTTAGATCGAAAGACACAACATCCCATGAATAAACGTATCTGTTCAAAAAGACTATGATTATACATGAAAACGCACTCTATTTCATTTACAAAATATAACTTTTGAATTAAAGTCACGACTCTTCTAACGAAGGTTGAATCACGGTGTCAATAAAACTACAATGGAGTGGGGTTCGTGTTTGTGGGGAAACTGCTTCATAAATGACAAACATGTACATAAATTCGATTGATCCATCTCTAATAATACAAGGGCACGCATCGCTCCATCAGATTAAAAAATCACAATGCTCGTTGGTGCATATAAGGTATTGTGGCGAGGCCATCGTAACGATGATCCCCATCCACCATAAGAGCCTTGCACCTGCTAAAAGCAAACTTGACGTTGTGATGTGCCTATTGTGGAATACTAATTTTGCTCTTCTGATTTTAGTCATTGTCCAATCCTATCCTAGGCCCAAAATGGCCAGTCTTGTCTCTTTATTTTTATTTTTTTCCTAGTTTCAGCCGGGCAGAATTTAAGGCTTCTTATCGTGAAATATGTTAGCGGAGAGAAAACTTGCCATCACAAAAGTGACGTTAGGGTCAAGCTAGAAAGAATGGCTCAAAACATGTCGAAAAAGCGGATTTTTCATGCTAAAAAAGACCTCGTACGCCTTCGGAAATCTTATACGACGAAGTTGGCCCTTCGATCAAATCTCTTGGACCAATGAAATAGAAGAATATCCAAACTTTTTGAATGAAATTATGCTCTGTAATACTAGTGAAAGGATTATTGCTAATCCGAAGATCAAGGATCGACTCTTATGTGTTTTCATAGATAAAAACATTTCTTATCAAGTGATAACCACGTGTCAAATTTCTAAGATGAATTCTAGTTAATTTTTTTTTTTTTGGGTAGATCGATTCTGATCATAATAGTTTTAGGAGCTCCTAACCTTAACTCTAACCTAGTGAGTAATTTGCTAGAGTCCACAAAAATCAACTATAGATCCCCAAATTACTCTCGGAAGTCATTATGTATAAGACATATAACCTAATTAAAAAAATTAACCATAATTACGCCAAAATCTAGAAGACAATTGCGATTTATTGCCATATCGAACTTTCAGCTATTTACATTACCAAAACATAAGCAATTTCTGTGATGTTCATCAAATAAAGACTTCAACAATCCATTCTAACAAGTTTATAATATATTGGCAAACGGAATTCTAGCTTGCGATTTACTCCAACAATTTATCTCCCGTGCTTCTGCGAATAATTATCCGATGACTCTTGTCTTCTTTTAAAAACCTCCCTGTCTCCTTCTCCTCCACTACACGTGTGACCAGTCTTCGATTCAGTGTGTGCTCCTACACAGATTTAAAAAATGACCATTAGGAATGAAATAATCCTTTTTTGGAAAAAACCACGAAACAAACACCAGTTTGAGTGAGGCTAATGATATTTCAACACCCTTAATAACTTCTTCCACAACTATTACACAAGCATGTTGCATATTAAGTTGTAACATGATCATGGAAGAAGTTATGATTGTCGTGAAAGAAAACTTTGAATCTTCGAATGTCGAAGAAATTATTATTAACTGTCATTATTATTATTATTATTACTATTATTATTATAAAAGTATCATTTCATCAAGTAATCGAATCCATTTTGTCTTAACAAACACAAAGTCCTTGTCAGCATCTTTTTAAACAATGTGAGCAAAGTCATCACCCATTTATGAACCACAGTATAATTTCCACAATTAATATTATTTCACAAAACACGAATAAGACCTTCCTTTTCGATTTCTGTCAAAATTCACAAATATCACAAGAGTGATTCGTCCTGCGATCATGCTGATACTAAACGTGAACATGCATGCATGCTATATACTGAATCATTCTAATAGGAATAGATAGACAATTGCCCAGGAAGAAAAGGAAAACTAAAAACAAAGGGGAAGAAGAAACCAGAGAAAAATTTACCGGCTGTAAGAGAACATGAGATGATTCTTCCTTTCTAGAGTTGGCTGTTGACATCGTCCCCACTATGACCGTAAGTATCCTTCCATTTTTTGTAAAAGCCAATAAAGTAAGGTGAATTCCCACATCCTGCAAATGTCAAAAAACACTGGTCTTGAAGTTGTAGATCAGGTAAATTTTGCAATGGACAATCTGAGAGACTCAATAGCCGCAGCTCCTTTAGATTTGATACATCAGGCAATCTTTCTAAGCAACTGCATTTGTAAATACTCAATGCCTCTAGCGATCCCAATTTCTCCACGCCTCGAATCTCCATTAGCTTCGGGCAATCAGTCACTCTCAACGATCGGAGCCCCTTCAATCTTGATACGGTTAGCCTTTCAAGATATTCACCATCGCTCACGGCCATACTATGGAGTTTCACCAGTTGTTGTCCAAGCACCTTATCAAAATTGACCTCCTTTAGCCGACATTTACAAAGGTCCAAGTCGGACAGATTTGTCAAGTTGGAAAAGAGGGACCTTTCCATCGGTGACCTAACATCGAACAGAGACAATCTTTCAAGACTGGACGGAAGCCCCATTAGAGATCGGGGGTTAACACAAGTAATCTCAAGAATACGGCCGAGAAAGAGTAGCCAAATTAATCGGAGGAAATGTGACATGTCTAATGACAAGCTTCAATCTCTCCAAACTAGATAACCCCTCGATCCACTCTATTTTTGGAGCTGGACAGAAATATTGCAATGTCCGAGGAGTGTCATCCCATGCATGAAGATTGACTAAGGTAGTTAGATATGAGAGGTTAGGGGCTGTCAACAACAAACGAGGTGGGAACTCCAAAACCTTCAAACTCACAGGGAGCTCTGGCAACTTTTCAAGTTCATCACACCTATCCAAATGAAGGTTTTGGAGATGAGAAAGCTGATTCATAGTCGTGGGCAATCTCCTAATCTTGCTCCATGCTAGATTTAGTGTCCTCAAAAAGCATAGGCCCCTGATTTCATTTGGAATTTCCCCCTTCAGATTTTCACAACATGAGGCTTCTAACCATTTAAGATTCTCTAGCTTCCCTATGGCCTTTGGTAGCTTTCTTATCGCACTCCCACGCAGACATAAAATCTCCAATCCTTTTAGGTTCCCAATACAAGGAGGTAATTCTGTGATATCTGTATACGCCAAATTTAGCTCTATCAAGGAAACCAACCCTCCTATTGAGTCCGGTAGCTTTTTTATTGGAGCCATAGAAAGACTCATCTTCCTCAACTTTTTAAGATTTCCAATAGAGCGAGGTAATCCTGTCATTTTTGTGCCTCCCAATTCCAATTGAAGCAGTGATGTCATTTTTCCAATGGATTCCGGAAGTTCAAAGAACGCCAGATTTTCCATCTTCAGGGTTTTCAAATTTTTTAGATTGCCCATTGAGTCCGGCCAGAATTGAGGTATCACACACGGACTGATCTCCGTTGAAGCTTCTTTCAGTAAACTCCCTAAACGATTGCTCCTACTTATTTCCAAGTATTGCAGGTGCTCCTGTTTACCAATGGATGGGTCAATCTGAACCAAGCTTTCACAATCTTTGAACACCAGTCTTTCTAGAGTGGAGCACATAGAGAAATCAGGCATCTTGATTAAGCTTTTGCAACTCACAAGACTGAGAGCTTTTAAGTTACTTGTCCCCTGCAAAATAAGCAATATAAGAAGGGACAACTATCAACATCCCCAAATGAGGAGAGAAATCTCGTTTAATGAACAATACGCATGTCAGCAGGTATAGTACCATAATTTGGCTCCAACCATCCCAATCATTCGTTATATCGCTTTCTGAAATTTTGAGGACAACTAAGTTGCTTGGACAAAAGTTGGTCGCTTGAAACTCTGAAGGACAATGACGCCACGAAAGCCATCTTAGTTCAGAGAAGAGACTCTCGAAGTCTCCAACAAAGTTCCCTCCGTCTAATTCAAGGAACCTTAGGCTTTCTAGATTAGAAAATTCATCATGAGTGAAATTGTGGGATTTAGAATGTCCATCAAGTTTGAGTGCTACTATATTTTCTGTTCCCTGTAACAGAAATTAAGGATCAGATAGCATGAACTCTGATTAGAAAATGAGATCGCACAATAAACCCTTACAATATGACATATGCATTCTGTTTTCAGTCCAACATAAAAGTTGTCAGCTAGATCGACACACCTTTTTTCGGCGTATGACCTCCATAGCTGACCTTGGACACCACAACCTGCTACGGCTTCCGGGACGGTTGGTGTTCTCTTTACGAACAATTTCTCTTCCAAGGTCTTTGAGTTGGTCATGCATCCATAATTTCTCATGATACACGACCCTTATCAAGGACTTGTTGATAAGGACATTAATTGCGAGATTTGGAAAAAGTCGTCGCAAGATTTCCACATGAGAATTGCATCGCCGATTTTTTCACCAGCCATGTGACAAGCGATATCGAGAAAAATTTGTTTCTCATCGTCCTTTAACATTTCGTAACTTATCATCAATTTATGTTGGACCTCTTCATCAGGCATTTTCTTTAACTTTTTCAGCATGTCATTCCACACATCCTCTCCTTGGTAGTAAAGAGAGGATCCGATGACCCTTAGAGCCAGAGGAAGTCCACCTGTGGTTCTAACTATCTGGGTTGCTGTGTTGGCATAATCAGTTGGAGGGCTGTCTCTTCTGAAAGCGTACTGGCTAAAAAGCTCAAGAGCATGATGAAAAGGCATTTCCTTCATTTTATAGATGTAAAACCCACTGTCTCTTGGTCTTTCCTTATTGATTGGCAAATATCCGATATCCCTGGTTGTGATGATAATTCTGCTGCCAGGACCAAACCAGTCGCACTTTCCGGCTAGTTTCATGAGCTGGTTTATATTGTCAACATCGTCCAAGACGATGAGAACTTTCTTGTGACAAAACCTTTTTCTTATCATGTTGATCCCGTCATTGGTGTCGTAAATCCTTTCGGGTTGGTGCTTGAGAATATCTGATAATAGTCTCCATTGCAATTCTCTGATTTTATCATCTTGGGAAGATTCACGAACATTTGAAAGAAAGCTACGACCAGAGAATTGGTGAGTGATCCGATTAAAAACAGCCTCAGCAAGGGTTGTCTTACCGATGCCACCCATACCATGAATTACGACGAAACGTACATCAAGGGAACCTTCTTGCAGTAGGCACGTCATTTCCTCCAAATGATCATGAATTCCAACTACAAAGTCGGGCAAATTTCTCAGCCTTTTGTTCAGTCTGGTCAGAACCTCATCAACAATATGTTTGATAACTGCACCTTGCCTGCAATATCCATATAAATGGAGCACTTGATTCATGATCTATTACCGAAGATCTTTTTTTTTTTTTGTGTATTGGTCTACAGCAATATGACCTATCTGCAATGAATATCTGCATTTGACCAACAATCCAGCCTAGATTTGGTGCACAACAGACCCTATACTAATAGTGACTTTGAGAATGCATCCTATTCCCGTAAACTCCATTCATATGGGATTGACATGTCGTGAGAGGACTGAATATACTCAGTATCTCTTACGCAAATGCAACAATCCGTCAAAGAACACCCAAATCATGCTAAATGAAGTCAATGTTTGAACTCGCAACAGCAAAGTAAATCCCACGTGCGTGTTGTCGTAACTCTCCTATTGATGAATCACTCATGATATGCGAAAGAATCGATCAGAACTGAAGCAAAAGACTGAAACATTGAGACTTCCTTTTCAAACTAAAAAGGAATTGCAGTATATAGAGGAAACCAGCTGCAGAGTACAGAGCCTTACCCTTTGTTCTTCAAATCCCATCCGTCGATATGAGCGACCTTTATCAGAGCATCCTTCCACCGCTGCACCACATCGCAGCCGAGCCTATCCTCATGCTTTTTCAAGGCCTCGTCGTACAGTCCAGTCCATAGCTTAACGTCTTTAGCACCCACGTCGTAGAAAATAGGGAAGATCACTTTGCCGCTCGGTCCTCTGGATCTCTCCACGATGCGCGCAAGCTCGCGGAGACACCACGCACTGGATGCGTAGTCTCTGGAGAAGACGGTCACGTAGACCTCGGAGTTGTCTATGGCGCGCGGGAGCTCGCGTCCGATCTCTTCGCCTTTGGGGATCTCCTCCTCATCCCTATAGACTCGGACTCCGGCTCCGTCCAAGGCGTGGTAGAGGCAGTCCGTGAAGCTGTCGCGAGTGTCCGGTCCTCTGAAGTTCAGGAACACCTCGAATTCAGCCCCCGGCGGCTCGCCATCGTCGCCGGCAGCCGGATCTGGGGACCAGGCCCCCTTCCTCTCCATCTTCAGGAGCTGCGTGCGCCGGCTTCAACTGGGAGACCGAGCGGCCTGATCCCTCGAGACAACTTCAGCTTAGGCCTTTCCAGATTCCCCCATAGGTGACGACGGCACTCCTTCGCCTGAGCTAAGGCCAACGCTATTTTGCTTCGAGTCAACAACGAAAATGACCAACCACTGGGATTTACCAAGTGGCCGGCCACCTTTCAATTTGGAAGTGAGTGGTTCAAGAGTTTGGGAGGGGACAAATTAAGTTTCAGAAATGAGTTTCGACCAGTGTTGAGAGTTTGAGCCGAATTACTTGCTGATTATTTAAGTGTAGTCGGCTTTGTATAATTGTATTATGATCAAATCGTTTGCGTGCTCTTTATAAATGATTTTTTCACAATCTTTCATGGATCGCTCAAGCAAAACGACTCGTACCAAGTTTGGGCAAAACGACGTCGCACGGGAAGGATGAAAATAGCGCTTGATCTTCATCGTTCAAGGAACTCCTCATTGCTCGCTCACTGCCGCGCTTTGTCGCTCACTCGATCGTCGCGTCGTTCACTCAGTCGTCGTCATCGCTCGCCATCACTCGGGTGTTATCTCTGTAACCCTAAGTCATCTTCTCTCCCTAGCTCAATTGATTGGAAAAATTAGAGCTCTGAGGGCAAATTAAGGTTGTCGATGCAGCTGTGGCTTATGGGAACTATGGCACCAGAGAAGGAATCGCTAAACAATGAAACTGTGATTGTGAGGACCTCAATTTGTTTAATCAATTGGGCGCGCTAGCTTAGTTATTTTGTTTTTATTAAATAACAACTGTTAAGTCATTATTTAATAATTAGTTACGATTGTGGGTTTCTCAGTGTGAAGTTGTTGTCCTTTTACATGATGATCTCAAAGGTAATTGATTTTTTTGTCCCTGGGTGCACCATCTGCTTGGGTATAATTTTATAGCCATCATTGTTTGTTATGGTGAGGAATTTGTTGTTGGCATCGCAGAGTGAGAATATACTAGTAGAAATGACAATACTATCTTCTTTGAAATAAAGAGGCTATAATATATTGAATTTGTGAGGAATATAATGCATTATATTTGAGGCAAAGTACAAAAATTGCATCATTGTGTTCTTGGGAAGACCTTAAAGGACTGTTTGAGATATTTCAGTGATACTATTAACCATTATCTTCATGGTGAGCTAGTTAAAGTGCATGTTGAGTATTATAGTGATAATAAAGATGACGAGATCACTTAAATAGAAAAGGAGGAGATGGTGTTGAAGCAAATACTTAAGTTGGGGATGAATCTATTTTGAATGAAGGACAACATAAAAAGCAAGAGAGGGAAGCAAGTCATATAGAAAACGTTCAATAAATAGGGATATGTCCCGAAGTCTCTAGAGAAGACATAATTAGTGAAGAATTGACTAGATTAAATTGGACAATCACTCTATCTAGTGAATATGATAATGAAGCTTTGACAAGTGAAAATTTCCAAAGTGATGATGATAATTAAGAATTTGCACAATTAGGTAAAAGTGAAGGGGATTTGTTGGAAATAAATTTATAGCATTTGGAGAGGCATGAATTTCAACCAGTAAATATGAATGATGGAACTCCAGCTGCTGGTAACCAAATTGAATATGAAGAAAATGGTGATGGTGATAACAATGCTAGTTTTGAGAATGAGCTTGAAGATGATGAAGTACTTATACATACAAGGAAAAATAAGTCTCCTTCATAAGATCCGACTTTTGCATGTCTTGTTTTGTCTATAGATATGAAATTTGATGATGCAAAATAAAAAGCTATTATCAAGAACTCCATTAGTGAACAAAGAAGTGTTGAATTTACTTCCTAGATGGAGCTGAAATAATAGATATAAACGTATATATAGATCACATATGTATAAGTTTGAGTTTTACCATAATATAAAAAAAAGTTTTAGGGTATTTGTATTATAGTAGGCAAATTTACTTTTTTTGTGAGACAAAAAAATGAGGTATTTGTATCACAACAAGCATAATTTGGGATTTTTGGTTTTTTTGGTATTTGCCCTTTGATTATTGCCCAATCATTTTTATGCTAGAGATTATTGTGGGTGAAATGTTGTGAAGGGTAAATTAGTCCAATCGAAATAAAAATTGCGGAAGAAGAGTTTTTTTGCCCGTTATACCCTGAATAAACCCTAGTTCGATTTTCCTTTGAGCCAATCTACTCCAGTTTCAAAATCCGAAAGCCTTTTCCTGTAATCCGAGAGCCGAATCGTTGACGGCCGCCGCCGCTCGACGGCCACAACCTCATCTCGGCCGCCGCCGCAGCCGCCGCCGCCGCCCAAGGTCGGCATCGACCGGACCTCGAGGTTGCTGTCAAGTAGCTCAGAACCACAGGCTCGCCGTCGTCCCATCGCCGATACCGTCGCTTCCGCCGTGCCGCCGCCGTCCGTCTCGTCCACCCAAGCGCTCGGGCCCCGGCAGCGCTCGCCTCAGTCCCCCGGCCCGTCCGCCCCGTCGGCGTCATCTTCCGGCGGCCCCTGATTTATGCTCGTGAAGAATGGAGCAGAGGCTGGCGAACACATGGCGGATGACGGTTAACGAGAAGAAGTTCATAGAGAGCGCTTTGCTCTCCGGCCTCAGGGTCGATGGCCGGAACGTCTACGACTATCGCAAGCTGAGCATCAACTTTGGCAAGTAAGTTGCAGCCTCTCTTCTCTGCAAAGCTTGCTCTTTTCGGTGTTTCGAAGCAACGTGAGCGGGATATTAGCAAAGTATTTCCCAATTGGCAGGCGACTTTTCTCCCCTAGTAGAGAAGTGTGCTGTGTCTATCGGTGTTGGCATGCTGTCTCGGTTTTTTGCAGTATTAATTCACACAAAGTTGACACTTTTACGAGACCATGTATTGATAAACGCGAAGTCGATACAAAAGGAGAGGAATTTAACATAAATCATGATTTTGGCACACGTACTCTATACAAAGAATGATGCTTTGCGATGAACAAGATTTCATAGACTCAAATTTGACAAGTGAACACGAATTGACAGGCCTTAATATGCTAAGATGGTTTATCCCCGTGACTCACTTCAGTGTTTATGGTCTAATGGGGGAACTTGATGCAGTGCCGCAGTTTTGTCTTTTTAGGCGGTACTGGTATGGTTGCCGTGTTTACATGCGGAGATGATTTTGTATGGATGTGATGCTGATTATGGATAAACAAGTACACTCTTCCTTTGGCTAGAAATCTTTCACATTTGTTTGTTTGGAGTCCATGTAGCATTGGTCTATAGTTGTGTTCACCTTCAAGTTTCTTTGTCTGGTAACTTTAAGGTTAAATAGCTTGACGTGCTTGTTTTACTTTGATTTTTCTTTTCCATCTTGCTATCTGTATCACTTAATAGAATTGGCTCTAATCTAACTTTTATTTTACCAAATCTGCAGAGAAGATGGCTCAGCAGAGGTGCATCTGGGTCAGACACGTGTAATGGGAATTGCGACTTCTCAACTAGTTCAACCATATAGAGATAGGCCTAATGAAGGGACACTTTCAATATTTACGGAGTTCTCTCCGATGGCTGATCCTTCGTTTGAACCTGGTCGTCCTGGGGAGTTCGCAGTTGAGTTAGGCAGGGTGATAGACCGAGGTTTAAGGTGATTAGTTGAACTTGCCTTAATCTCTTTTTACTGGGAGGACTTAAGTTTCCTTAGCTTTAATCTATGTTATCATGTCTTACCATATTTAAATTGTCTATCTATCTAGTTTATTATACAAAAGCATTGTAGTATAATATTCTAGAAAAGTGTTATGATGGATTTACTGATAGGAATATTAAGAATATTGATGGATGGATGTGCATTCTGAATTTGTAAAGCTTACACATTAGTAGATAATATATTTGTATTATATCCATATTCAATTATATTCATCCCAAATTATATGGTATAGGATTCTAAAAGTGCATTTACAGTCAACTTTAACATGTATGCACACTATGTGCTTTCCTTACTGAGGAACAATACGATTAACAATGGACAGATAATGCACACCTTTCAAAATCTTTTGCCATCAAAATTGAACAATTATTCATACATTTGACCCGGAGTCATCTGTGCTTTGAGTGGAAATTCTGTTACGAACTTCTTTAAGAAATTTCCTGTCGAGAATTCTGGATTGAGATGACTCACGTTGTTACAAAGTTGTTTCGCAGGGAAAGCAGGGCTGTGGATACAGAATCTCTTTGCGTTCTTGCAGGGAAGTTGGTGTGGGCCATCCGTATTGATATCCATATCTTAGATAATGGAGGGTAAGGAATTCTGGGTTTTCTTGTCCACAAAGCAGACATCAAATACTTATCTTTCTCATTAAAACAATCTGCCAATTTGAAAACAGTAATCTGGTCGATGCTGCTAATGTTGCTGCTTTGGCTGCTCTGTCAACATTCCGTCGGCCTGAATGCTCATTAGGTGGAGAAAATGGTCAAGAAGTAATAGTTCATCCACCAGAGGTCAGCATTACTGAAATTTTTGGTACAACTGTAGTGGAATACTCATTGCTAGTAGCACAATCTGGAGTTGGATATTGTTCAAGTATATCATGCGTTTTTGAAAACTTGTGATAATTGAGAGCATTTAATGCAACTTCTGGATCCACGATTATCTTGTTATAGTAAATTTGTCATTGGTTGTAATAATTTTGGGTGCACTAGAAAACTTTTCTTAAGTCAAATTTTTGCATGCAACTGACTATTTCTACTATGGATTGCTGTAGGAGATTCCTGCTTGGATTTTGAGGTTCTCTTTAAAATCTGGATTCTATTTCATTATTTTATGGCCAGTAGCTATAATTCATAGTTAAAAATGTGTAAAACAATGCTTAAGTTGCCATAAATTGGTCAATGGAGAATGTGTGGATCCATGCGACTCATTGTGATCAGGAGTTAATGCTTTCAAATAGACTATTTGCCCTTTTTTCTTTAATCTGCTTATGTTAAATTCTGCATGTTTTTGTCCCTTGAATAGAGAAATTGGTTTTTTCCATATGCATAGCTGTTAAAAAAACGTATCTTGATATTTCTAGGTTAATGAGATAGTTTATTTGAGTTTATCCTTGATCAAGTTTCTATACTGAATTTCTCACTCATATTGTGAATGTTTTTTTGTTTTAATTTCCTGGTGCAACCTCTTAGAGACGGAGTCTACGATTAGTCTTTACCATTTTTGTGCCCTGATGTAAAATGTGCAATTGATTGATTTTTCTGATCGTTAAGGGTGGGCTTGTGATATTCTGTTTTGCATAAACCACCATATAATTTTGCTTGGTCCATATATAAGAATTTAACCCGAAGTGAAATTTTGCCCTTCCCATTAAGTGATAGAACATTTTTCACTGTCACATAGTTTTTCTGCCAAAGAAGAAAAGCTGACACTTGAATTATTTATTATCCTACCAAAATAGTGTGGTGCGTCTTGGGCTTATAGCTGATTAATATTTACTGCGTTTTGACAGGCTAGGGAGCCACTACCCCTTATAATTCATCATTTACCTATAGCAGTCACCTTCGCATTTTTCAGCGATGAAAGCACTCTGGTAGGGAAGATATCTGTGTTGCTGTTTACCTGGAAATTGCAGAGCCAAAACTAAAAGTCATTATTGGGCTTTCTTTCTATCCAATATCTGGATGTACTCTAAATTCCAGGTGGTAGATCCTACCCACCAGGAGGAAGCGGTTATGGCTGGTAGAATGACAGCTACTCTGAATACAAATGGTGATATTTGTGCTATCCAGAAAGCAGGAGGAGAAGGTGTTCCTCAGAGTGTAATAATGCATTGCCTACGTATCGCTGCTACGAAAGCTGCTGATATAACAGTGAAGATCCGAGACACTGTGAGTTAATCCTTCTTCAGCGTTTATGAACTTTTAAGACTTGTCTGTGCATTTTTTTTTCAACTTTGTGCCTTTATTCTTCAAACCTAGAGTTCTTGAATACTTAATGTGGGGTTGGTTGCTTAGAGACTGCCCATTTATTAGTGCAAGTAGCTCAAATGCAAATTTCCATCCTGCTTGTGTTTCAGGGAGTAAATGCAGAACAGTTTCGTTTATGGTGATTTATAGATTCTTATTGCTTCTTTCAATGGATATATGTTCTCTGACTTGATCACCTCCATTCGATACTTTTTTTTCAGTGCTATTCATATATTTGTGAACGATCATCTGAGTTCTATGTTATAGGTAGAGGCGTACAATACTGAAAGAGCTCTGCGGAAGATAAAGCGCCACTCTGCTCCAGTTGCCTTGGATGTCAGTGGGACTGTTCCTAATGTAAGGAAAAATCAGGTCAAATCTGAGGATCAGAGGGCAGTCAGCAGATCAGTAGGAACTCAAGTGGAAAAGTTGAAGCCAATAAATGAGAGAAAGAATTCTGATCAGAGTAATGACATTGAAGGTAAAGTGGTCACAAAATCACTTGAACAAGGAGGAACTAACAGTAAAGATGGCAATCCTAGGAGTTTCATTGGAGGTCCATCAAGTTGGTATGGTGCCATCCTCCGCATATAGCAATAAAATTATACACCTCATTCTTAAAGTTTGTGTAATATAAAATTTCTTTTTCATGGAACTGATTTGATAAAAGATTTAAAATCCGATCAACTTGGATTTTATAAAAAAAGATACTGAAGGCATTTAACGAAGAACTCAATCTGATATTGGAGAATGTGTAATTTTAAAAACAAGAAGACTTCTTCTTTTTGTGTACTGCAGGACTGGTAATTGAAGTTAATATTTTTAGTGTGGCATTTTGATTCATCAATCAATATGAAATTGTGTGACAGATTGCTCTCCAATTCTTTGTGGGCAATTTAGGCCTTAGCCACCTAACAATCAGTAATCATGAAACAAGTGGTCATCTTTGTTTTTGTTGTTGTTGTATATGAGTGGATCATGGCATTCTTGATGCTGGTTAGTGTGTATTGAATTTTACTATGAGAGGCAACATGTTTCCTCGGTGAATCTCAAAAAAGTACTCCTTGAGTTCTCCTCCTGCCATAATTTTAACTCATTTGATTTTTCAAAATGACGAACAATAACAGGGATTATGCAATCCTTGTTCACCTCATAACATTCCTTCGTTTGATATTCCCCATTCTTAAATGCTTATTTGTCCCTTCTCAAGCACTTTTCTTCTTGCTTAACTCCATCCAATCTAATTTCCACTTAACTTTAAAATGTCCTCTTTTTATCAGGGATCCTTACTCAAGGGGTGTTGATTCGGATTTCCTGAAATTATCTCTTGCTTCGCGTGGTACTGTTCGTTTATTTGTTTATGAAGATAATTTTCACAGGAACCACATATTTTAAGTGCTAATAGCTACTCTCTGTTAAACCTTTATTGGTTGCTTTTGGTAATGTTGGGTTTTATATTGATCCACTGATGCAGTAGTTTTGGATCGTGGCATTTTGTGAAGTAGCTTATTGAAGTCATTATTGGTAATTTGAGAGAGTTGCCTAGGATTTCTTCGTCTGGTTGTCCTTTTCCTATATGATGGAAGTAGTTGTTTAAAGTCGGCCTATGACAGAATTCACCACATCCAGTTTTTTTCGGTTATGCCTGAGTTCACGGCTTCATTTCGGCATTGGCAAACAGGTATTGCCGTTTGCGGACTGCTGCATTGCAAAATTGGAGAGTAAATATTAGAGGAAGAAGTATGTTGTTGGGTACATAATTTGGGTGTTCATGATGGTCGTGTTTGTTTGTCCCTTTTCTCAACACGATAGCCAGTCTACCAAAAAAGGTAGCTTCTTTTTCCTGTCAGATTTTGACGGTATGATTTGATTCCAGATCTTGGACTTTGATAGTTGTGCAACCTAGCCTAGTGAATTGGAGTATTGCCTATTACCAAATTGCTAAGTCATGACAAAATGATTCTGTTCAGGAGAGGTATTACTTCATTTAGATGGGTAGTGGTGAAAGCTGTTAGAGCTGCTGTCCTGCTAAATTGGAAGGTCGATTCAATGTCAAGTGGAACAAAATTTTAAGATTCTTTTTTTGTACTTGCCTTAAATAATTATGATGCAAATGCAATCGCAAATGCGTTTTGGATGTTGCATGTGCTTTATATGGTTGATGCCAAGGCATGAAGGTTCCGTCTGAATTTTTTATCTACCGTCACTCTTGACATTGCTGCACGTAGTGACTGCTTTTCCTTTGTGCTCGAGATAAAATGAAGGAATGGCTGAATTATTGTTTTTTGCCTGTCAAATTTGCAGAAACTTCAAAATTCTCTAAAAAGCAAAAAGACTTGCAAAGTGAGAAATCAACCCAGCAGGCTAGTCCAAAGGGGTCAGCCGAAGATATGAAGGCAATATCTCCAGCAACTGAGCCTGCTAAGATTGCCTCTCAAACCCATGGGGAGAAAACACTGAAGGATGCTGTTAAGCCTAGACATAAGAGGAAAAAGAAAGCACCCTCAGCAGTGGATGGAAGTTAGACACACTAGCGGGTATTAACTGGCTTCGATTATGTGATCTCTTCTTGTTTGCTTCGTTATAGTTAGTCCTTTCTTCTTTTTTCCTTTTTCTTTTTTATTTAGTTTCACCTGAAAGAAACCATCTGTTAAATCTGTTAGATGAGAACATTTACTGAATAGCTTGTCTCTCATATTTGGAATTGAATCCTCCATCAGGTCTGTTAAATTATGTAGGACTTCCCTCTTTAGATTTTTTAGGACCAATCTGTGGATCAATTTCTTATATCTATTGTTGAGAGGGATTAGGCCCTATTACTTTTTATCTTTTCAGATTTTTGGAAACCCAGCTTTGCAGTGTGTCAGTGAAGGTGGAGCTAGAAAGCAGGAGCGTGCTATGAACAAGCAGGAGGACAAACTCTGAACAGGTTGTTGGTGAGCCTAATTGAGGACACAACACCGCTAGAATTTTAGCTCAGCTGATTTCTTTTTGTTTGATAATGTCTTAGTCTTGTTATGTTTCTCAATTCCCAGTTTAGTTGGACTTTCGGTGATTACGTCCATAGGCACCTTATAGCAGAAGCCCTTGGTGTAACATAAATGATTTTTTTTATTCCATACATCCATTAAAGTAATTTCAATCCTAGCTCTCCTAAGTCTCTTTGGGTCTATAGGTTTATTCATAAGCTGAAACAGCAACTATTTAAAAAGCGATGGTATGGCTGCATTTCCTCTCGGTTGTTAAGTGGTGATTCAAAATTTATCAATCAATCTCATAATATATATTCTCACTTGCGACGGCGGGATCGATCTCTTTGCCTTGGCAGTTTTTAATCTCAGTACCTTTTTGTGCTCTTCCTTTCTGGATACGACAACAGCTAGTTTTTTCTCAATTATTTCTTTTCAATGCTGCGAAGAAGCGGATATCTTGTGATTTAATATTAATACTATAGAATAGTAGTGATTATAACAAAATAGGACCTTGCAATTGCTCTCATGGAGTTGTTCTCTCCTGTCAAGAGAAAAAGGCAGAACCAAATGGTAAGTACCCAGAGAGGAAGCACAGGTCCAACTCTTCACATTCGTTTTTGGTGCCAGTCAGTTTGTCAAAGATTGCTCGACATTTAATCAAGTCAGAATCTATGGTGAATTCGTATCGTGATCCTTGCGCTCTCTTTTCACGGTCTTGGCCTAAAATTCTCTCCGAAACACATGTTTCTTCTGAACTTAATCCTGATCGCTGGATGGGACTGGAGTTGTATATGTTCGGTACACGGCAACAAGTCAAGAAGCATGCCGATGAAGCCGCGACAGCCATCGAATCCCCAAGACAAAAAGAAGGAACTGGGTTGAAACTGGCAATGATAATAAGGCTGTAGCCTGAAGGTGTCTCGAGCAAACTGCCCTCCCTTGTTCAATCGAAGATCGTGGAGTTTGAACTATTCCTTCGATCATGAAGTGCCACGAGTATCGTCCTTATCCCTAGCTTGTCTGATGAGAATATCAGGATGTGAATATCGAAATGTTGGTTTCCAGTTACGCATTGCCAGAGATTGATTTGAGGTTTGGCTATTTCATTGTGCTTATTATCTTGGCTTTTAAGGCCATGCCATTAATTTCTTCAACTAAAGTGAATTCTAATTTGGCCCATCACTAGATAGGGGCTTTCGAAGGTCTTGGCTCCTTTGCTTCCAACCTTTTCGTGATTGGTAAAAAGGTTGGAAAGGGATGACCGGCGTCGAAGAACCCCTTCGATGTCACCACAAAGAGATTAATATCCACACCTCTTGTCCCCCCGGGACGAAACTGAAAAATCACCCAAAAAACAGGGGTCACAAGTGCAAAATCAGGTAAAAAAGAAGGACCTGCTCTTCCCAAAACCAAAACCTCCGCAACCGACGATGTGATAGAACCCCGGGGATTGCAAATAGTACCGAATTCCGCAGAACCGGAGGAAGACGAGCCGACCCGGATCCGAATCCGAATCCGAATCGCGACGACCATGTTCGGCCGGAGCCGGTTCCTGTCGTTCCCGACGGTGATCGGAGCCGTCGTGTGAGTTGCCCCTCCATCCTCCGCTCTCTCGTTCGTCTGCGAATTCTGTTCTCTTCTTTGCAATCCCTTCATCTGCGTGCGCTCGAACGAGCTGGAATGAGCTTCGAAACGTGCTGTTGTTGCTTCTTTGGCAATTGCCGTTACGCGTTCTCCGGGATAGAAATCTTAGTGGGTGATCTCTCTCTCTCTCCCCCTGCGCTTGACGATTTGGCCGGCGCTATCTTGTGCTGGCGATCTTCAAATCTAGGAAATACGGGGGGGAATTTGTCGCTGGTTAGTTGATGCATTGAATTAGCAGGGCGTGTTCTGTATTGGGTACTAAAAGGAAGCGCGAATTTTTCGATTTTGGAGCTGCTTGGGTTTGTGTTAAGATTTGGTGGGAATAAGTGGTTTCGCATCGGGGGCAGGGGGATTGTTCTTTGATCAGGAACTGGTTGTGGGGATTTTTGGAGAAATAATTTGCATTAGGAAGGAGGAAAATTTGCCCCCGACTAAATTCACTAAGCTGCCGATGCGGTCATTAGTGAAAAGCAGCTGTGTGTATCTCGATCATGGACGTTTCAAGACAGGAGCTTTTTGTGCGGTGCTGTAATTTGTGTGGGGCAAAGTATAATGAACGAGCTGGTAGCACGAGACTCTTGCAGGTGCTTCCTTTGAGATATATGTAGCAGAATCGTGATGTTAGCGCACTTGCTGTTGTGTTTTTCTGCAGCTGATAGATACTATTCTAGAACACGGGCATTCTGCTTCTACAGTCTATTTGGTCAGTTCAATCCAGAATATTTTATGTGAGAGGTGGGGTATATATTAGGCATACAGACATTACGAATACTCTTAACAGCTTTGTGACAGAAGTCTTGATATATTGTCTTCTACAAACATCTTACATGAAGAAGGCAGATTATTCTGCATGTTCGGTGGAAGAGAATTGGCCGAGTCTGGGGAGAATCTGCTTATGAGTTGTGCCTACTTCATTTAGACATCTTCCCTCACTCTATGTGCATTCCCTTCAACTTGATTCCTGCCTATTTATATGGAAATTATTAGAAAATTTCCTTGCAAGTTCAAATTCCTATATTCATAGTTTCAAGTTTTCAACGCACCATCACTACTATGTCATATGCAAGGAGCATTCTTGTATAGAGTCTTTAGACACCCCAAAAAGATCTCGCGCCTTCATACATTACGTAGTCAGAGGTAATGGTATGAAACTAGACATCTATAGTCCTCTTGCTGCTTGGCATTTTTTTGTTTCTCATGAGGCAATTGTCCAGTAAGTCCTCACGGAGCATTGATTGTGCAACTTTTTCCTTTCTTTCACACCCTTCTACATGTGTAAGCCTAGTGCTGATTTGGCATTAAAGAACTGTTTCTCAACTCCTCTGGCTTTTGCTTGTTCTTGCCTCTTCTATACCCTTCTACTCTTTAGTTGTGATGGCATGAGGTCCTACTAGATTAAGCATTGTGGTACCATTGATCAAATGACCTTAGGAGCTTCTTTACCGTCTCAAAGATACATTTTTATCATAACTCTCGATCAAATAGCTTTTGGAATCAACAGTTCCCAATCTAGTTTCTTTATTCTTATGGCAGATCATGGCTTATAGATACTATTAGGATCTTGTATTGTAGTGTGCCATAAGTAGAATATCCTAACTTCAATGTCTTTTTCAGTTACTTCTTCATAAAATTTACTGAAGTGCCAGAGATGGACAGGGAGTTACTCTCTTAAGTGTGTCTACCAGACCAACCACATATCTGACTCTGGATTGTTCTGTCACTTATGCTATCTTTGCTCTTCGAAATCATTCAAATATCACATATTTCCTGGATCCTTTTTATTAATTAGTTAAACAACTACTCACTCGTAGTCTTACTGACTGATGATATAAACTTGTATAGCCTGGCTTTCTTTATTCACATCCATCTTCTCCTTTGCTTTTGTCTATTGCTTGCCAGATAGCTAATTGTTCTTTGCTTCGGTTTTCTTAATGGCATGCGCCTATAGTGCGCCATTAGTTTTTTTTTTTTTTTTCCTTTTTGCTTTGCTTTGACGAGCATCATCAAAAAGTTGCTTTGGATAAATGAGGGGTTAGTGAAGTGACTTGTAGATGGTTCAGTTGGATGATCTTCGTAGACCTAATTCTGATGTCCCAGTGATTACATGCTTATCTGCAAATCATCATGTGGCAACTAACTGGAGTCAATTTTGTCATACAGATTCTGCAAATCTTGTATAATTATAAATAGAAACAATTCCATAGGTGATAATCAGTTTTGTCTAATTTAGGTTGTTTGGGAGAATGCTTGGCTTTAGGCTATAATGTTGATTGGAAGGTTAAGAGTGCATTTCATTAGGATACTAGGTTCTGTTTTCTAACTTTCTTCTCTATTAACATATTGTCGATAAAGCTTTACCAAAAAAAAAAAAAAACATATTGTCGATAAAGTATTGATGATAGACTATTCTCACCCATTAACAAATATCAAAAGTGGAGAATAGTGTCCTTAACATCCACTGTCCAAATTGCTGAAAATTATCTCTTCCCGTCGTTAAAGTGATATTACCCAATGTCAAATATGAAATATCTCATTTTTTTCAAGGCTGATGGTTTGCAAATGCCATGACTCTACAGGATTGGAGTTGTCTCTGGCAAGGCAATATTTGGACCACCAATTGATGAGTACTGGAAAAAGAAGCTTGAGGAAGAGGCAGCTGTGAAGGGAACTGATAGCAGCTCATCTTAGCTTGCGCCATGTTATATTGTGTCCAGGGAAGCTGAACTACTAGAGGTTGAAGAGCTTCCAGGTGCTGGCCGCCCTTTTAGTTGGCTGGATTATTAAAAGATTCTTCAGCAAGTCACAGAAAATGACCTGGAGCAAAGAACGGGTAGAGGATACATAACTTCATTTAATCTTAACCCACTGCGAGTGTTCTGAAGATTGTTTCATTCTCAAGGACGGCAATTGTCCGTGCTATTTTGCGTTGATGCACTTCCTAAGCTGCATTGGGACGGACTTACCGAACTGGTGGTGTGGAAGTGTAGAGTTTCTTAGTGGGAATTGATCTTGAATGAAATTGACTCAAGCTGTGTGACGAAAAGTACCTTGCAACATGTACTATTTGAATATTGGAGGTTGCCTCCAGTGATTGTAGTTTCCATATTTTGGTGATAAAGCAAGCGGGTGCAGGTTCAGCCAAAACTATTATGGTATCGTCAGGTATAATATGACCTGCGGAGAGTCTATAGGTACTGAAGTCTCCATTCAATATATAACCCAACTATGTTCTTTGCTTTACTGCAGCACGACAATTACTGCAGACAGGATGAAGAATAGACCTTCTAAGCTGTTGTGATTCTAATTATAATTGTTCTCACACAACCGCGAGTTGGTTATCCACTACTTAACACGAACCTCACACAATCAAATAGGCAACCGCATAACTACGTCCACCGCCAGACAAGAAAAACCAACCAATTAACTTGGCTGAGAAAACGGCATCGTGATCAATTTACGTAAAATGTACATGTTGTGTAAATGTTCAACTTAGTTAACCATACACGTGTTTCGACCAAAAAAAACCATAAACGTACCGGTCAGTGAAACTGACAATTTAAGCAATGAAGATGCAAGAAAATCCTAGTACCAGTACAGTGGAAAGAATTGGTATTTCATGTTCAACAGAACCTTTTTACAGTAAGGAATTTGGTCCCAGCGATCAACCCCCGGGACAAATTCTCCAAGAGCTATGATACAACAACATGACGCATATGCTTCACTTGCCTCTTTCCCCTCCTTTTCTCACCTTCAATCAAACAATACAATCTGTTCCTAAAAAGTAATCATCGAAAAAAAAAAAAAAAAAAAAACATTCGAAAGCAAAGTGACCCGAGAAAGATGGAGTGGTCTGAGCATCTAGCTGCAATGGAGTGTCGATGAACTCGTGGCAAGCCTCTATTCACCCAAAGGGATTTCGAATGCAGAGAAGGCAGATCAACAAAAACTGAATGAACTTACCTCAGAGGATGCTTACAGGTCGCTTTTGCAAGGTTCAGATCTAAGAAGAAATGTGCTGGATGACCGAGCTGATCAAGAGAATTGATCCATCCAGTTAAAATGGTGCCAAAATTGAAGCACCATCCAGTATATGCAAGCACAAAGAGAGACAGAGGGTGGTGATGATGGACGACTTAGCAGTTGCGTATCTCACAACTTCGATACCCCTGTCAACAACTTCCTCATGAACGGCATTAACGCTCTGCCTCATACCATCATAAAGTTTCTCCATCAAGTACTCCAGGAGAGATCTCACAGTTTCGAATGTAACCCTCCCAGTCACATCGAGAACAAGCCTTCGATTGCTCGGGACGGCCAAAGTAGACAACACTTTATCGACCCACCCGCTGTTCTTAGCAAGACCGTATGAATCTCTCATACTCTTGTGACTCAACACCCCTTGCTTCCAATCCACTCCAGTAAATCTCAATCCTTTGCTTCCCTCTACAGCTAAACAAGGAGAACCTGAATACGAATTGGCATTCGATCTGGAAGTTTTCAGCACCTGGTGAGACGTTTTCACCAGAGTCTCGACCGCGCCGTTACAGACAGATACCAGCATCTCTCTCACTTTCTTCTCATGCTTTGGATTTGTCATCCCGGAGAATAGCTCATCGTAGGTGTTGATCTCCATCGTCCTTTCCAGATAAATAGTGACTGCAGTGCTCACAAACTGCTGAATGCAATCGCCGACTAAATCCTTGACCCTGTCGTCGCACAGTACGTTTAGCCATCCTGGAACAGAACTCCCCTCCGTGGCCAGATGATCGCCACTGTCTGGATTGCCAAATCCTGATTGCAGACTAGACGGCTTATCCGTAAAAATAGCCATGACTAAGTTCCTGGCTAGGCTGCCTACCACAACAGATACGAAACCAGACCCAGCAGGCGTGAAAAGCTTATCGAGAACGTGATCCGTGAATCCCAAAACCCCACCATTGCCATTGACATTGTCCTTGGACTCAGAATTATAACCGCGCAAAGCACCCACAGACAAAGCCCGGGATACCTCAGTTATCGACTCCGAGAACTCGGCTGACTTCGCGATCTTTGAAATTTGCTTCAAGCTATTGGGGACCTCATCGGAGTCGGACCTCAGAAACTCCTTCAAATCCTTCGAGACGAGTGCGATCGTCTCGGTGGATTCAGACACCGCCTCGGCCAACGAAACCAAAGCCCCCACGAGCTTCAAGAGCCTCTTCCTCTTCCGAGCAACCGAGGGCGAGTTATACACCCTGTACGCCCCATAACCAGAGAACGCCAGAGCGGCAGCGGCGAGAATCCACCTCTTCCTCCTCCCCGCGAAATCGATGCCCGACTTCACCAATCTCACGTCCATGAAACACGGGACCGAATGACCAGCCCGGGCCCGCTAATCAGAACCTCAATATTCCCCCCACGGAAAAAAACAGAGTCCCCTGATTAACACACCAGAGAGAACGAATCCGGACTACACCCGAGAGGGTATCTGCGTTGTCCAATGGGGAGTCCAAAACTGCAGGAATCACTTCAAAAAGAACCCTTGCAACAACTTTCCAGATAACAACTTTCCTGCTGGGGCCTTCTTGTTTATTCACAAAAACTTCCCAGCAAACAACTTTCTTCAGAGGACAAAAGGCGAACTGGGTTTTGCACAATATATATAGGGCATGATAAAACAATTCATACAAAAGAGGGTGAGTCCAAGAACAAGGCGAGAATGGATAAGGCCCGGATAAGAACGAATGAGAGACAACCTGTTCCCACAGAGAGAGAGAGAGAGAACAGGGCGTGACGTAGAGAAGAGGTGGTGCGCGCGCGCCCCCTGCTGGACTTGGAGGCGGCGGCGGTGGCGGCGGGCGGCGGGGAGGGAAGTCGGTGAGGCGTCGCCTGCGGAAAGCAAGAGCCAAAAAGCGTTCGGTTCGTGCGGGTTTTCTGCAGATCGGAGCTTCGGTTTATCGGTGAGTTACTTTGTTTCTTCTTTGGGAATGGAAGCGAGGGTGGGCCCCGGACTTCGAATGGGCGCTAACTACCTCGCGGGATGGGGAACAGGATAGGATATTAAAGTGAAGTGGGCCCCTCCCCCCTATAATGACGGGACCCGCGTATAATAACTTTGTTTTACGATTCGTTCCGATTCGTATCCACATTTCAATAATACGACACTCAGCGTGCGCGTCAAGTGACTCGCAACGAGAATGGATTGACTCGGGCTATGTCGCCAGCTAGGCCTGCCGGATCGGTTCACATCCGTCACATGTCGGGATCTGGTTTTTGAACTTGTCTCGCGCAACACCACATGCGTCGCTCAAAGAAAGGGTAACGCATTTGCTAATTTTGTCACTATAATCCTAAATCTTCGTGTAAAATTTTATTATGGTCCTCCCAGTCGCAATGAATTGCCCTCATGGCATCCATGCTGATGTGGACAACGTGTAGATCATTAGGTAGCAATAAGCCGGAATGAATATATATTGAAATTTCGAATAAAAATTTTAATACTATATTGATAAAATTGAAAAATTGAGAACTAAATTACCATCCATACAATAATTTTGGAACTAAGTGTGTTAATCATCTTGATGCTTGAGTTCTAAAATAGCTAAGAAGAACTGAAAGAAGAATCAAGTTGACTTTGCTCAAAGCTTTCCTCACTATTTCCCTTACCATCGTCACTATATTTATGAAACATAAATATTCGCACAATATCTCTCAAGTGGGATTGAAGGCGAACAAGTCGGTTGAGAGACATTGTACAAAGCATAGGTCGACTTTGCAGTAGGCTTTTCACCTACTCCTCCCACTTTCATTGGCGCAATCAACAGTTATATCAACTTCTCAGTTCCTCAAATATCCTTACGGGTGCAATGGATTCTATCCTTCCTTCCCACTAGAGAGATCCTTAATTCCTAGATAAATATTTTTTGCCCCCATCTAAGAGAAAATATCACCGAATTTTACATCTCAAGATTAAGATAAAATAATTTAAGAACATATTAAGGTCCGAACTATAACTCATCTTAGAAAGCAAGGATGATCATATGTTTTCCCCGTGCGTAAATGTAGTGCAATTTTCTTTCTCCCGCACGAAGAAACCCTAGCAAACCAATAATTGCCTTCCACCCATTCTGCGCCGCCCAACAAATCTCTCCAATGACTTATGAGCGGCCACGTAGGTCATCTTAATGATTATTTAATGTTTTTTGGGCCGACGTCTGGTAATAATTCATTGCCTAGTTGTCAGTCGACATTGCTACATTGTTCGTCGAGAATGTTTTGGAAATTTCATGAGCACGTTGCATCTCATGAACGAAAAGTATGATGCTTTACTCGAATTTCAAAGGCAAAAAGTAGTTCATTTGCAACTTTCAAGAGGCAGGACAATTGGTTTTGCAAATTAAATTTGAGGAATATAATGAGGAAAAAGGGGGAAGATACTTTAAATTTTAAGATCCATCAAAAGGAGATTTTGTGTAGGGAAATAGAGTTGGTAAAAATATTAATTTCCTTATTGTCATTCCAAACGCAAGTAACAGAGGGCGTATGGATTCGTGTGGATAGATGCACTTGGACTTCTGTAGTTTTGCATGAATTGCCTGAGGTTTAAGCCTCTTATGATGGTTCTTCTTCAAGTAGGTCTCTGTTTATTTTGTAGAAAACGAATAATTTAAAAAATATTTTCTAAAAATGACCAATTATATTACTTGAAATAATTAGTCAATTGAAAATTTTTCATTATTTGTAATAATTTATGTCTAAATATTTTCGTAAACGATTACAAATCTTTTGTTCACTCCTGGCATGTTCACACCTGAGACAGGTTTTTCTAAGGCGTCTGAAACTTATCCCCTTTAAGAACATGGGAAATCCAAAACCTCCCTGAAACTTAACTAGTTCACATTTTCTTGGTTATTTTTGAAGAAACTACATTAATAACATGATTAACTATATGATTTAGCATATTTTTGAAGAAAAAAGATTCTTGTTACTATATAATTGGCTGATTTCGAGTTTTTGGTACTTATTAACGAAAACAAACCTGTCTCAAGAAACCTCAAACTCATTCCACAACGCAAAACTGAAAAGTTTTTCTAACAATGACACAGAATTTAGCAATCAAATTCCCGAGAAAATACGACTTTTAAGCCATGGGTCACTTTTATCACGACTTTTAAGACGTTTAAAATATAATGGTTGGCCTTTTGGACAAAAATGACATGTATTAAGTTTTTCGTCAAAATTGTCATCCGAAACCCTACGTGACAATCAACACGGACGACTATCTACGACGTGAATCTGACGTCATTTCATCGCATATATCTACCCTTCAGGTAAACAATTAATGAAATAATGATACCGGGGGTCATAGGATTCATGGACGTTCGGCACTTTAGTTTTAAAATCTTTTTCTTGTGCGATTCAATCTTGAAACTTATGGGGAAAATTACCAAAAAAGTCTTAAACTTATTACAATTATGCCAATTTAGTCCTAAACTTATTTTTTTAACCAATTGAGTCTTGAACCTTTTACAATTATTCTTGATCAGTCCATCCGGCCAAAATTGGCCGGCTGGTGCTGACGTGATAGCTGGCCAATGCCGGCGAGCTTTTTTTAATAATATTTTATTTTTTATTAATTTTTTTCATTTTTCCTCTTTTTTTTTTTTTTTTTCCTCCTCTCTCTTCCTCCCTCCTCCCTCCTCCTTCCTTTGGCTCTGGCAACTAGCCAGCCTAGCTGGTCGCCAGATTAAGGCGATTCGGCGAGGTGAGCCCCCGTCGGACTGAGGCAATCCGGCGGGGCGAGCCCCTGCCGGATCTGGCGACGGCTCGCCTCACCCCACGACCGCAAGGGGAGCTCGCGCCCAACAACGGCGGGGGCTCCCATGGCCACCGCTCGATCCTTTGGTTACATTTCCCGAATTCGAAATCGCTCGGTTCCCGTTCGGGATCTCGTTCGTAGGCTTCGAATGAATTAAATCAGAGGTGCGCACCCCCTCGTTTGATTCGATTTGATCCGCCGAGGTCTTCCCCGGTCGGACAGTACCCAATGTCGTCATTTCTGTCGATGTCGAGGGTGGTGAGGTCATCCCTGTTGCGCAGTAACGACATCAAGCGCTTGGTCAGGTCTGGCTGGAGCGATTCTCGGCAGCCAGTGTTCGATCGCATTAGATGCCGCCCTGCCCTCACCAGATCCGGCGAGGGGGGCTCACCGTCACGTCTGGCGAGGCCTCCTCGCCAGATCCGGCGGGGGCTCGCCTCGCTAGAGCCAAAGGAAGGAGGAGGGAGGAGGGGGAAAAAAGAGGAAAAATGAAAAAAATTAATAAAAAATTTTAAAAAATAAAATATTATTAAAAAAAGCTCGCCGACGCCGACGGCCGCCACATCGCGCTGGCCGGCCAATTTTGGCCGGATGGACTGATCGGGAATAATTGTAAAAGGTTTATGACTCGATTAGTCAAAAAAATAAGTTTATGACTGAATTGGCACAATTGCAATAGGTTTAGGACTTTTTTGGTAATTTTCCCGAAACACATGTTATGTTTTGCCACTCTAATTTCTCATCTAAAGATGATCGGTTGTTCCAGAATTGTAACTTGAATTATGTAACCTAAAATCTAGATTATATTATGTTAGAGTCGGTTCCCAATTCTTAGGACTTGAAAACTACCATGTTTGCCTCGGAAACTATCTTGCTTTTTTTATTTGGTTTCTAGGTTTATCTGAGAACTCTTTTTCTTTTTTCTTTTCATGGTTTCATTTTTTATAGCAATAACATGAGTAACAAAATCGTTCCAAGAAAAAGATGAACGTGGGCGAGCAAGCAAATGTGAGTCAGGAACGAGCAGGGGTTGTGAGGCTCAAACAAGTGAGGGCAAGTCATAACCAAGTGAGGAAGAGGGTGAGTTGCAAGCGAGCAAGAGAGTTGTGAAGTGTTTGAGTGAACTTGGAGAGAATGGAGAAAAAGAAAGAGATGGACAAAAAAGTGCCAAGAGAAAAATTAGGATTTTTAAGTTTTAGGAAATATGTTCCAAATTTGATGTGTTCAATCCGATTCCTGAGTGGTTTTTCACTCGAAACCAGAAACTAGACCCGTTTCCACTAAAATTTGGAACCGAGAAATCGGAACAATTTTGAGGACACGCCTAATCAAGTTGCATACCCTTACTTCCACCGTTAGTTCCCATTGTTTTTGTTGGATGGAAAATTTATTGGACAGTTTTTCTATTAATTTAAGAAAAAAACCACGTCGAATTTAAAGAATAACAATAATAAAGAGGCACGTGAATTTTCTATCTAAAAAAAATGGACCTAGCAGAAGTTCAGAAATCCATAATGTGTGCAAGTTAAGGACTTAAATGCATGAAAAAAAATTTAGGATAATGCTGAGTTTTTTTATTTATTTATTTTTATAATAAAACAAATCGTTCACTTGTCATAATGAAACATAAAAGATTTCAAGTAAAGAAAATCCCAAAAGAGCTGGAAAAAAATAAAAATAAAAAATAAAACCAAGAAAAGAAAGGAGCGCAATTTACAGTTATAACCATGCTCTCATCAAAAAAATCAAAAAGTAATTAATAGCTAATCATTGGAACCGTGGGTGATGATGGGCACACACTGAGAGCTTCCCTTTAAAAAACCTATTTCTTTTAATATATGTCTAGGTTTGGCTTCCTCAACACCATCGTCATATGAAGATGACAACACTGACAACGACAACGACAACAACAATAACATGTTGAATTACCACAAACCAAACACTTCTAAGAAACTTCAAGATGTACATTTTAAATAAGAGAGAAAAGCTTCTAGATTTAAATTCATTTTTAAATTGAGAAAGGACCGCTTCCATCGAATCTTGAATGAGTCACAGAATCACGTTGTGGTCATCCTACTGGCTAAACTAGTGACGACATTCTTGACAAATTTTCAGTTGCGAATAGATTTATTCACCATAACAACAAGTGAAAGAAGATGCCAAACAAGGCCGAAAAAGATTCTATATTAGATTGAGAGAGGACAAAAAAAAAAAGAAATCAAGGCCTACAAAAGAAAGGTAAAGCAAAGTAGGCTCTCAGTTTCAAAAATTGAGAGCGTACAAGTAAAGCTTCCTGGTCCAGCCTAAGGACCTTAAACAAAGGCCGTCTATTCGGAATCAACCCCCAAACGTAAAACGGGGGTAATGATCAACCTCGGGGAGTCCAAACCTAGGACGGAAGACCCTCGGCTTGGATTTGGCTCTGCCGCGCCGGCCTCTCGACGATTGCCGGACCGGCATCCGGAGATGAAAAGCAGCAGGTGGTCCAGCCTAAGGACCTTAAACAAAGGCCGTCTATTCGGAATCAACCCCCAGACGTAAAACGGGGGTAATGATCAACCTCGGGGAGTCCAAACCTAGGACGGAAGACGAGCATTTTAGGTTTTATCTTCAAGTGAAAAAAGAAAAAGAGAACATAGAGAAGCTCTACCTTTGCCTTCCTCTATTTCTCTTTGTCATATTTCAAATTGGTCATGTTTGACCATAGTTGCGAGGAAAATGTACTAAAAAAGTTATAAGTTTATTGCATTTTAATCAATTCAATCATAAACCTTTCAATTGAACTAATTTAATTATAAACATTTTTTTTATTGGTATCAGTTGAGTCCATCTGTCTAATTTATATAAAAAAAATTATTGAATATGGACACCGACAATTCTAAGTGGCATAATCAATGCGGAAGTGATTATTAAAAAATATTTTTCCCTTTTCTTTTCCGTCTTTTCCTCTTTTTTTTCCCTACTATTAAGGGCAGGTAGGGGCCTGATGACCCCTCTGTAAGGGTTGTGAAGCAGTCGTTGGCAGCTAGATAGGGATTGTAGTCCCCCCTCCTAGCTGGGTGAGCACTCGTAGCCTTCATTGATCATGTGCGAGAGTAGCATCGCCTTACAAACCACTAGGCAAGGATTGTGGCCCTTGCCTAGCTGCTTACTAGGGACTCATGAACCTCACTCACAACAAGGCAAAGGCCGGCCACCTAGGGCTAGCGGCTAGTGGTTGGCCCTTTATAATAAAAAGAAAAAACAAAAGAAAAATTTATAAAAAAAAATTATCAATGACAACACCAGCCATGTAATGCAAGATGGTCAACATCTACATTAGTAATTTCTAGTTTAAATTGATCGAATAGATTCAATTGGTATCAATATAAAAGTATTTAGAACTAAATTAGTACCAATGTAATATATTTAGAATTTTTTTTTTGGGTATTTTTCTCTATCTGTGACATTGCAAGTACTTGCCGTTGTGACACACCCTGCCCTCGTCGTCCAAAGAGCCATCCACAACCGCCATGACCACCGCCATTACTCTCTCTCTCTCTCTCACACACATGGTCATTCAGATAATGGGCTTTCCGCGCCCGTGCTCATGAGTTACCAAAGAGAACAGCCGTACTTTTTTAAGCTATTCATTTCTCGCACCTCATGGTGTCACTTTGTCCTCACAAAGCAATCCATCTTTCAATATGGACCAACAAGTTCCAAGGATCCACATGATCTAATGGTATGTATAATTGGGCACCCAATTTTTTTTTTTTTTTTGAATTTTCATACATCTTTTTGGTTTTCTAACTCAAACAACATTGCCGCTAACTTTTAGGATGCATTTATTTTATGCAAAATTAATGATTTATAAAATACTTTCTTTAAAAAACAATCGTTTGTATCTCTTACGAAAATGATGAACGAAGAATCTTTTCATTTTTCATAAATTGTTCAGACATAAATAGTTACAATGGTGCAAACATTTTTCAATGACTAATTATTTTAAATAATTATTTTTTGGACAATATTTTTTAAATCATTTATTTTTCGGAAAACAAAGTGGACCATAATCAACTCATTGTCTTTCTGCCAACTCCGGACAAACATTCTGATCAATTTTGGACGGATTTCAGTGCACATGATATCCCCGATAGAGGCTAAAATCGTCCAACGAGAGAGCTAAATCCCCAAACTCAACTCCAAGTCCACCAAATTGAATGTTTAGGCTTTCTTTGTTTGTCTCTGTCTTTGTTATGCATGAGCCCCGCCAATATCGACGCAAATAGAGAGAGAGAAGGTCGCGTCTAGCTGTGTCGTATTGGGCCGACCGCAGAGGAGATGCATAGAGAATCGATTAGATCTTACTCATCAATACATAACTTGTATTAGAATTTGTATCAAGAGTAAAAAAATGACTCGCGAAATACATTAAAAAAAAACGAAATAATAACACACTTGGTCAGAAGATGAGGAAATATGACAAACAGCAAATCAAAATAAAAAATGTATAATGGATTTTTATTTCGCGAATTTCGAAATTAGTAATTTTTGTTCAATCTTAGAAATTTAAATTGAAATAAGCACGTCAACATTTTCAATTCACTTATATTAATCATCAAGCATGCGTCCTGCCGACCAAATCTTCTAGCCAATCAAGAGCATTTTCGTTCATAATTTTTTCTCTCTTTCTTTTCTTCCCTGTTCACCTTCTTCTTCGTCATTAGATATGTGATCGAGTAGTGTCATCTTTTCATCCCAAAAGTAGTGTCAAACGAAGCGCACGCTCCTCCACTCCCTCGAGTGGTATATCCCTCCCTTCGGACCACACCAGACAAAGACCTTGGCGACAGCGATGGCTACCTCAAATACTTTGGGCTCTTCTACGGTGCGCACACTTGAAGCAGGGACCCCCATGACTCAGCTAGCTTCGACGCAGCCGGTGAGTCGCCTTAATGGACCGGCATGGCGATGAGCTTTAGGCTGTTCTCGGCGTCGACGCTGAGGACCAAGCTCATCAAGGTGAAGATGGAGAGGGCCAAGGAGGCCTTGAGGCTGGAGGCGAAGCAGAGGCGCGCTGAGCTATAAGGCAAGATGACTCGGATGCTGTTGTAGACTTTGTTGCATATCTCTTTAACACACTCACTCAAAACTCAATCTGCCCAAGCTCCTTCAGAAATGACAACATTATCAAGCACTGAAATGTCCTCGAGGCTTCATCTCATCAAGCAACACCTCCTTCGCGAATTCTCCCCGATCAAAGGCACCTTCCCAGCTCATCTCGTCGCCGGCGCCGCCCCCATCCTCCTACTCCATCACTTTCGAACCTTCAATTGAACCCTCTCACTCTGAGTCTCTCTCTTTCGTCTCCTTCTTCGAGTTCGATTGCCTCGGAAATGAAGATCTCTTTGAGTTCAACGTAGCTCGATCGCCTTCAAGCAAAACTAGAGTGAGAGCTTTAGTTTGGAAGCGAAACCTCAGAATCTCGGCCTAATCCCTCCATCAATGAGCTCTGAAATGAAATTGTTCTTCGAGTTCGAAGAGAGACTGGTGATATTCATTGAAACCACCTCGAAAATCTCACATTAGAGCAAGAAGCTGTCACTAAAGACCATTCGAATCAAGCACATAGTAAATAAGAATTTCACTTATTTGAATTGTCATATCCACTTTAGCTTATATGTGAAATAAAATTAACTCCAACCGAATTATTCTCTGAGAAAATCAAGGCACTTAGAATTTTATTTGAAATTTTCTCAAATCATTTTAAAATTATTTATATTCTCAAATTAGGTTGATATGAATCGTCGGATCTTAATCAGCTTCATTGTGAGTTTCGTTCGTCAAGTCTGCCCACGTCTATCTCACTCCAAGGTCTTCCCCGCTGGATTGATCCTCCATGTCACGAATTTGACTAGGTAAGAAGTCTAAAACCGCGGCCCCCCAAAATCAGGGAAAAGAAGAAGAAAAAACACACTCGCGCCCACAAAAAAAAAAAAAAAAAAAAAAAAAAGAGCCCTCGAAGCCTCCTTAAAATCTCCTCGAAAAGGGGTTCCTTCACGACCACACAAGATCCCCTGTCCCGTATCCCACAAGTGTCCTGCGGAGCTCCAGCATGCGAGCCGCCACAGCACAACCAAAATTATTCATGTATAGTGGAGTTTTATTTCGTCGAGATTAATAATTTTTTTTAAATCCTAGAAATTAGAATTGAAAGAAGCACGCCAACATTTCTAATTCGCTTATATTAATCAATAAGCATGCATACACAATCGACTAAATTTGTATTCATGCTGCATCTTTCAAAATAGATGAGATTAAAAGTAACCTTAAATTACAAATGAGAATAAAATAATAAAGCGAAGTGTGGATTTTGAGAAAGGATTATGAGAAAAGCTTTACCGAATTAAGAAATTCTCGTGTACCCAGATCATCCATTTACTATTTGATCTTTTGTAGTTTCTATCCATTTGATCATTTAGAATATAGAAATCAATAGAAATGTTTGGACGAAAATTAGAATAGCAGTAGAAGTCCTCTTGAGAACTTCACGCGTCTTTACTATAATTTGGGTACTTCATTCGTCAAATATTGTGCACTTCTCTATTTTCTCTTTTCCCAAGAAAAAAAGAGAAAAAGAAAGCAAACAATTCCCTTAGAAAGTCAAAACATCCCTTTCCTGTTCAAACCCAATCATTTTAAAATACATAGAAGGACAATCTGAGTATACTTTCTTTGCTGTATTAATTATCGATGAACCATAGGTCAAATTTCAACGGCGCCCGAATCTTTGAAGCAGATGCATTGATTTGAAGTATCAACGACCCCTTATTTTTCTGGTAAAATCATGGGAAAAATTCAAATATAAGTTTGAAGTACCTTCATTTCTAAAAAAAAAAAAAAAAATCAAAATTGACTTTTTTTCAATTAAGAGCTTGAAATAATAATGTCAATCTTAAAGAAGGGTCTAATCTTGTAGCTGGCCAAATCTTCCGACTTATAAGGGCATTTTTGTCCAAAGATTTTTATTTTTCATTTTAATTTTCTTTTATTCGCCATTAACCTTCTTCTTTGTCGACAGATTTGGGATTGAGCAATGTCATCTTTTCATCGCAAAAGCAATGTTGAGTGGGGCGCCTGCACCTCCACCCTCCAATGGCAGATCCCTCCCCTCGGACCACTCGGCCAGAGACACTGGCGACGACGATGGCTGCCTCAAACATGCTAGGCTCTTCTACGGTGCGTACACTTCGAGCAAGGACCCTCACGACTCGGCTAGCTCTGACGCGGCTGGCGAGTCACTCGATGGGCCGGCATGGTGACGAGCTTCGGGCAATTCTCGGAGTCGATGCTGAGATTCAAGCTCGTCAAGGTGAAGATGACGAGGGCCTAGGAGGCGTTGAGCCGGAGGCGGAGCAAAGGTGCGCTGAGCTGTAGGGCAAGATGACTCAGATGCTATTGCAGACTTGGTTCCAAATCTCTCTAATCCACTCACTCACAGCTTAATCTACCCAAGCTCCTTAAAGAATGGCGACATCATTGAGCATTGAAGTGTCCACAAGGCTTCATCTCATCAAGCAACACCTCCTCGGCGAATTCTCCCTGATCCGAGCCACCTTACTAGCTCATATCACCATTGCGGCCGCCACCCCATCCTTCTACTCCATCACTGTCGAACCTGCAATCGAACCCTCTCACTCCAAGGGTCTCTCCTCCATCTCCTCCTCCGACTTCGATTGCCTCTCAAATGAAGATCTGTTCGAGTTCGACGTCAGCTCGATCGCCTTCGAGTAGAACCAGAGCGAGAGCTTCAGTTTTGAGACGAAACCTCAGAAGCTCGACCTAATCCTTATAATGGCAGCAAATTCAAGCTCATTGATGAGGTCTGAAATGGAATCTTTCTTCGAGTTCAAAAAAAAACTGATAATATTCATTGAAACGACCTCGAAAACCTCATAGTTGAGAAAGATATCGTCATTGAAGATCGTTCAAATCAAGCATGCATCAAATAAGAAGTTGAACAGAGGAGAAGAAGAAAAATTATTGTCTTTGGAAGAAAATGTTATTAACCGATTAAATTATTTAATCAGTTGGTAAGATTAAACTCTTATTCGAAATTGTTATATCTTTCTAGACTCATATTTAAAATAAAATCAATTTTGAACCCTCTTTTGATAAAATGAAAGCGCTTAAAATTTTTATTTAGAATTATTTTTAAAATCGTTTCAAGAACAAATACATTCCTAAATTAGAGTGATATAAACTGTTGCCAGATCTTGACCAGTCTTGTCGTGGCTTTCGCTTATCAAGTTTGCTCATGTCTATCCCCACTCCCAAGATCCCTCCCGTCGGATCTATCCTCCATGTCACGAATTTGACTTGGTAAAAAGGTCCAAACCGCGGCTCCCCAAAATCAAGGAAAGCAAAAAGGAGGAAAGGCACCACATTTTCCCCCCCCCCCGGAAAGAAAAGCCCCCGAAGCCTCCTTAAAATCTCCTCGAAACGGGGTGTTCCTTCACGACCACCCAAGAAGATCCCCCCTGTCCCGTATCCCACACGTGTCCTGCAGATCTCCAGCATGCGAGCCGCCGCGGCAGCACGGCCGACAGCGTGTACTAGCGCTGTCCCTCGCCACGTGTCACGCCGCCTTACGTGGCAACGGGATCGAGAAAACCCTAAAATCTCGTCCTCCCTTCCTCCCTCCCTCCCTCTGTGCGACCCACGTTGTAAACGCCCTTAAAAAAGCCAATCGAACAGAAAGATTACGCAGCAAAAGCGTCACGCCTCCCCTTTCCGTCGTCCTCCTCCTCGTATATAAATTATATATAAGCGGACGGCAGTATTTAAGATCTCTCGCCCGGGCTCGTTTCTTTTGGATTGAAGGGAAGAAGAGCGATGAGCGCGAGCTGGGTTCGGGTTGTCTCGGCGCTGCGCGAAGAGCTCGTGTCGCACCACCGCCGCCAGGCTCGCTCCTCCCGCTTCCCCTGCTGCTCTTGCCGCCGCCTTTCGTCGCGTGTCGGATCGGGGAATTGATGCTGCGGGGGCGGGGACGTGCCGAAAGCCGAGAGGAGCAACGCGAAAGAGACCGGCGGCCTGTGCCCGTCTCAGACCTTCTTCGAGCTTTCCGACTTCTTCTGTCAGGTGCGAAGTCGGTCCTACGATTTTAAGGGTTTTGCTTTTCTCGTGCCTCTGATGTGCGAATTATGATTTCGCACGGTGGATTTTGTGGGAAAGGTTGCTTTTCGTTTCTAGGATTTCGGAGGAAATAAGAGGGTGCTAAAAACTAGTTCTTTGAAGAACAATGGGCGGCGCTATCCTGCCTAAATAGTAAACACAGATTCGAGCCTGGAGAACATGATTGGTGTCGCGTTTCACTATTCATGTTTGGTTTTCGATTGCCAAGCAGTGCCTCTGGGGTCGATTTCCGGAGCTAGTTTTCCGGCGAACTCGTTGAAGCTTTAGGTTCTCTTGCGTAAATTTTCCGATGAATTTTTGGTTTTTCTCTTTTTTTCCTTATTTTTTTCAATGGTTTTTTTTTTCTCTATTTTTATTTGATCTCAGAAAGAGATCGAATTGGTCTTCCCAGATATTATTTATTTAGAACTGGGTCGGGCAATTTCCTTGAAAAACATGGCTCGTCTTCGTTAATCATAAGAAGCTGTGCACCCGTAATTTAATATGGATATCTTGGTTGTATGAGCTTGACACGGACTTTATTTTCCCCTTCTAGCGCAGATCTAATCTGGAACTTTAGACAAAAGCTACACATCGCTTGCACATTTGCACGTTTATGTTTTTATTTTATTTTATTAAGATAATGTTAATTATGCTAATTCAAGTTCCTGTTCAATGTACCTGCAGGCAGTGGCGCAACAATTTCCATGTAATTGAACAGAAAAAATGGAGGTCGCTGCTTATCAACCTTACATCGATCCCGACTACGATTCCTTCATCGAAAGGATTTATCCCGCTAAGTAATCCATGCTCTAATCTATCGTCTTATAATTTATTTAAATTCATCGTTTGTTTGCTGGATTTCATTATCGAAAAAATCGGTTTATTTGTTAACCTTGATTATCGAAAAGATTGGCTTGTCTGAAGGTGTGCTTATCTTCTTCTTTTTTCTTTCCCCGCAGGGTTTGCATCGACAACGAGACCTGCCGAGACTGCACGCTCGTGAAGGTGAGATTGATAAAAGATATTTCTGTTTCTTTCTACCTTTTTATTATTTTTCTATATAACTTTTTCTGCGAAAGAGTAGCGATTATAAAATTAAATCCAACTTGCTGGTGGATGACGAGATAGTGTCCTTTACATAAAATTATTTTTTAATTCAATCCTGCAAGATCCAAAGGGGGGGCTCTGCATTGATGTGAAAACGACTGAGGAAGATACCGCGACATTGCCCACCATTTAGGGATTAGTCCCGCGGATTAAACTAATTAATTTTTTAATCGAAAGATTCGTGGGTGCGGCCACGGTAATCTGCTTGTTGTTGTTCCTCCATTAACGTTGTTAATTAATTACTTAACAAGATTCCAATTGAACTCCTCGTCTATAGTCGATGAACCATAAGGTTCCCACTTGAGAATTAATAATTTTACCGTGATATTTTGTACTATATATACATTCATATGTCGTGTAAAAAGATGGACTTTTCAATTATTTTTTTTGTTGGTATTGTAATTAATTTTGGTTTTTTTTTCTTGGGGGGTACTTACAGGTCGATAGCGCGAACAAGCACGGGATCCTGCTGGAGATGGTCCAGGTCCTGACAGATCTCGACCTTGTCATCTCCAAGTCATACATCTCCTCGGACGGCGGGTGGTTCATGGACGGTCCGTAACACCCTATCACCATCTATTCATTACGTCATCAGCTCCAATAAATAGATCCATATATATTAGTAAATTTATTAGCTGTGCCCAACATTTAAAAAAAAAAAAGTACAATATTCATCGACTTAGATGTTCGATTGGAGAAGCTCACCTTTTATGATTTGCATGGCTTGCAGTGTTCCACGTGACGGACCAGCTCGGGAACAAGCTCGTCGACGAGAGCCTCATTCATTACATTGAACAGGTAATATAAACTTATATATATATATATATATATATATATATCATAATCTTTATTTGCTCTTTGCCACATATATAACATAAGTTCTTTAGAGAAATATATTTAGGGAATAATGTGTTCGTTATGTCGACCTTAGTAAAGTGTGACATATCATCTTCTCATCTATGGCAACGATTTAACTTATGGTAGAATTCATTTTTATTGAATTGGTTTTGCACAAGTTTGAGGTTAGAAATGTTTTGTACTTGCTTTTGATGTTTAGTGGAGTGGATATAGCGTGATCATATGCATCATTTGGCAGGCTTTGTGTGCGACAAGGCGAGCGGGTCTCACCAAAGAAATACAAGGATCATCGCAAAGGAAGCATTTTGGGCCTCGCCACATGTCGTCCGAGCACACAGTGCTGGAGATGACGGGGACGGACCGACCGGGCTTGCTGTCAGAAATGTCGGCCGTCCTGGCCGAGCTGGCATGCCACATCGCCTCAGCCGTGGCATGGACCCACCACGATCGGGCCGCATGCATATTCTATGTGGAGGACGGGGTGAGGAGCGGGCCCATTACGGACCCGAGGCGCCTGGCCCAGATAGAGGAGCAGCTGGAGAACGTGGTCGAGGCCCACCACGCAAAGGGGGAGAGGAGGAGCGTGAGGCTGACGGGGCCCATGGCCGGGCAGACGCATGCCGAGCGGCGGCTCCACCAGCTGATGTTTGCCGACATGGACTATGAGCAGTGCCGCTGCTGCGGGCACAGCTGCTGCGGGGGCGGCAGCGGCCGAGGGGGGTACGAGCATAGGAAGGGGTGCGAGGGGGCCCACGTGTCGATCGAGAGCTGGAAAGACAAAGGGTACTCGGTGGTGAACGTCCGGAGCAGGGACAGGCCGAAGCTGTTGTTCGACACCGTGTGCATCCTGACGGACATGCAGTATGTTGTGTTCCATGCTTCTGTTAGCTCGGAGGGCGCTTTGGCTAACCAGGTATTTTATGCTAAAAGTATATGTTGAGTATACTTCAATTTTTACCCAGTTTGATGCGAATCGTGAAATTCTTGAATGCTCAGTTTGCCATGTTCAAACGGGATAATGTCCGTAAGATTTATATGCACGTCGCAGAAGATTGGATGGTATTTGACGCTAGAAAATATTGTGGGCTTGCCGCTGTGTTAATGTTTAATGAGTTAGTGTCGAATGTTTAAGCTATTGGGCAGAGAAAAGTAACATGTACCATCAAAAGGATTGTATGAGTACGTGCCTTCGACAGTTTTGGCTAACAAAAGGATTTGTATGCTTTGCGGGTGTCGTCCAGGAGTATTTCATAAGGCATCGGGACGGCTGCACCCTGGATTCGGAGACTGAGCAGCGAAAACTCACTCAATGCCTTCTGGCCGCAGTCGAGCGCAGAGCGTCGCATGTATGTCCCCAAAGCAACTCTTCTTTCTCATATATGTCTCGTGTGGATTGAATCCTGATTTCTCGTTCCGTTTCTTTTGCAGGGATTGCGGTTAGAAGTGAGCACCCAAAACCGGCCGGGCCTGCTCTCGGATGTGACCAGGGTGTTCCGCGAGAACGGCCTATCAATAATGAGGGCCGACGTAGGGATCCGTGGAGAGCGGGCCATCGGTTCGTTCTACGTGACCGAAGCTTCCGGGAATGACGTGAGCCCGAGCACGGTGGAACTGGTGAGGAAAGAGATCGGGGGATCAGTCCTGATCGTGAACAAGTCCTCAGGAGCGAGTACTCCACAGGGCCCATTGTCGGCTCTGTCGGCAGGCCTCATTGGCAGAAGCGGGGACGAGAAGCCGAGGTTGTCGCTCGGAAGCCTTATCTGGTCTCAGCTCGAGCGTTTCTCCAGCAACTTCGGACCGATAAAGTTATGATGTAAGGTAACGTTCGCCATAGACGAGTGTGCTTAGACATGTGTATTGTAAATAAGGCTCGTAAGCACCTTGTGACTTAGTCAAAGTAGTGATGAGAGTAGCTCCCGTCTCCAGATCTGTAAAATGTTAATGAAATTAGTCTACTTCCAGTTCAAAGTTTTCCTGTGCAAGTTTCTGGTGGTCTTTGCAGTCCAACAACTTACTCGTAGCGTTGAAATATAAGAGTTTCGTGCCGACAATGTTTTGTGAAATGCGCGACGTAGGTAATGGTGTAGCGCCGGAGTTTCGCGGCTCGATAGCGAAAGGATTATATTGGGTGACTGCGATGATATGTTTCAAACTATCGATGGCGTGGCATGACTAATGAGAAAGTGACTGACGATTATCACTTGTTACGTAGAGTCGCATTGATAATGGGTTTTCTCCAAACTCTTTTTTCTTGGTACTTTTACTAGTGCAGTTGGATGAAACGGAGTTGATCGGATATTATTCTCAACACTCCATTGCGGAAACTTTGCGGAAATATTCATGACTTATTTCGCATTGTTGACATGTAGACATGAGATCTCAGGTGAATATTTTAAAGATTTGAAGAAAGTAGTAAGCTTGCTTCATCACAATACTCTTGGCAACCTCTGTTTTTTCTTCATCATAATTGTCTAGAACATTGAGTTCTTTAACTAACTTATTATATGTATTAAAAGACTTGTGCCGTGAGAACATTGATTCCCTGAGCATCGAGAGGCTTGATAGATAAAGCGAGAGTAACCTCCCTGCTTTTTTCTAATCTCGGTAAGAAATACCAATATCTTTGGAATCACTAGCGACTTATCTCTATATAAAATATCTGCATAAAGACATGGATGACAGCATTGACTTGGAAGATGAGACTGAGGATGTGCCTTCTCCATACTAAACTGTCCTCTAGAGAGAAGGCAGTGATGTGTCTAGACCGCCAAGGTGTAACAAGATATATGAAGCCCAAAATGCCGGAAGTGCTCCATTTATTTTGACCGCACAAGCGAATGAATTGCCTTAGTTATGAGAGGTGAGCTGAATCGCAAATATAGCTATCTAGTTAACCAACAAATAGGCCAACTAAGAGAAAAAAACTATGTGGTGGTTCATTTATTTTATTTTCAATGGGTGTAAATAAAATGAGAAAGACCTAAAGCAAGAAGCTCAGTATGACGAAATTTTGAATGTTTCATATATTTGACTGATCTCAAATGAAACTAAACACCATGTTTTTGCTTAAATTTTATCACTTCTCTCTAATATGGAATTAAACAACTTAATTGGATGTAATAGTCACTGGCCTAAAATCTACCCGTGTTCAAAACCCCTCCGTGCGATCGGAGAGGGCGTCCCTGTGCATGAATGAAAGCAAAACCCTTGCCTTTTGTTTCTTTTTTCCGACAAAGACTTCTTCAACTCCAGAAAATAAACACAAATATTTATAAAATATGTGTGCCCCTTACTTTGTCCTGTAGTGGCAAAGTACGGTGGAGCTTTTTCTCATATCTCTCTTTCTTGGTCAAACCTTGCAGAATTATCTCCAACGAAAACAACGCCCAAGAAAATCCATATTTGCTTTGGATTAATGGGCACATCTGGTTTGAACAAACCAAAAAAAAAAAAAAAATCCTCTAGGATTTTGTACGCGACTCAAAACCGAGACACAATTTAATATATGAGATAATTTCTAACTTTACAATAAAATGTAAAGAGTGGCGAGCTAATAAACATAAACGATATATCTTATATATGAATTATTGAAGAATAGTATTTCATAAATGGAGAATGTTTATTGCTTTCTACCAAGTCGAAGTTTTATCATCAAATCCGTCCTATTATCCATCCGCAACTACCTGAGTTTCGACCCAACTTTGACCTTAAAAATTTTGGACAGAATGTCATGAGTTCATGGAGCAACAAAAATAGCACCAAGGGGTTTGTTCATTGATTGATCCCAACGTGCATGACATCAAGAGGCAGAGAACTCCCAACCTCCTTCGAAGATTCCTTAAAAGAATGCCTTATCTTTCGTGGTTCCTCTTTCATTAAATCCTGCCAATGACAACCAATTTCCTAAGAGAGAGCTTCCTAAGTTCGCGATATCTAAGCTCATTTAAATTCAACCCATATCATCAGTTGAGTTAAAGATAGATCATTCACAAGGAGCACATTTAAATTCAGCAGGCCTTATTAGCAGAAGTGGGATGAAAAGCCGAGGTTGTCGCTCAGAAGCCTTATCTGGTATCGGCTTGAGCGTTTCTCCAGCAACTTAGGACCAATAAGGTTGTTATGTAAGGTAATGTATGCTGTGGACGAGTGTGCTTAGACATGTATTTTGTATATAAGGTTTGTAAGCACCTGGTCACTTGGTCTAGTAGCGATATGTTATTCTCCGACAGCGTGTAGGAATTAGCCTCTAAGAGTAGCTTTCGTCTTCAGATCTGTAAAATGCCAATGAAATTAGTCTTGCCAGTTCAAAGTTTTCTGTGCAAGTTTCGGGTGGCTTGTGCAGTTCCCCAACTTACCTGATAAGAGTTTCACACTAACCAGGTTTTGCAAAATTTGCCAATTGAAATGCGCGACATAAGTGACGGGGTTTTATGGGTGAACAACGAAACTATTATATCAGGTAATAGAGATGATATACTTCAGACAATCGATGACACGTCGATGACTAATGAAGGACCGAGGATTATCACTTTTGAAAAGGAAAGGCACATCAGATTCGGTCTCTTGTGCTGCATGTCTTCTCCATTTCACTTTTTATGTAGAGCCGTATTGATAATGGGTTTTCTCCAAGTGAGGACGCTTCGTCCTAGTTCATCAGTCTTGGTATTCTTGGTACTCTTAATATGGCGCTTGTTGCTTTCGGTCGGTTCTTAAAGAAGCTTTAGCAGATGTCCCTCGTCAGACATAAGCATAGTTGGGGCACCTACTACCCTATTGCCAAGGCTTTTTTGTGGAGGATGTCATACATGAAATGGAGTCAAATTGATATCATTCTCAACGCATCCCTGCGAAAACTTTGCGAAAATATGCGCATCTCATCTCACATTATTGACATGTGAACATGAGATCTCACTTTAACACTTTAAAGATTTGAAAAAAGTAGTCAACATGCTTCACCTCAATACTCTCAGCAAGCTCTTCTTTTTCTTCGTCAAAATCCCCCTAGAATGATGAGTACTTTAACTAACTTATTACATGCATTAAAAAAACTTGTGCCGTGGGAGCATCGATTCCTTGACCCTTGGGAAGCTCAATAGACGAAGCGAGAGTAACCTCTTTGTGTTTTTTATGACCCTAGCAAGAAATAACAAAATCGTTGAGATCATCAGTAACTTGTCACTCGGAATATCTATATAAAGGTATAAAGACATGGATGGTGGCACCGGCTTGAAAGATGAGACTAAGCATGTGCATTCTCCAAAGTGAACTATCCTCTAGAGAGAAAACTGTGATGGTATCTGGACCGCCAATTTGTAACAAAAGAAATGAAGTCCAAAATACTTGAAATGCTCCATCGACTTTGATTGCACAAGCAAACGAATTGCCTTAGTTAGGAGAGATGAGTTTGATTGCGAATGCAGCTATTCAGTCAACAATCACATAGTCCAGCTACAAGGAGAAAACTATGTGATGGTTCATTTGTTTTCTTTCCAAGGACTGAAAATAGAATGAAAAAGATCTAAAATAATAGGCTCAATATAATGAAATTTCAAATGTTACATATGTTCTACAAGTTCCAGAAGAAACAAAATATCATATTCTTGCTTAATTTATCGTCCTCTCTAATGTGAAACTAAACTAACTCAATTGGACGTAAAACTCACTGCACAAAATCTACCATGCTCAAAACTCCTCCGTGCGATCAAAGTGGGTGTCCCCGTTAATGAATATGAGAAGATATTGGGTGGTCCGGGACCGCCACGTCAGCGTGATCCTAGACCACTCACGCGGTGCCACGTGTGAGGGGAGAGGGACAAAAGAGAGAAAGAGGAGAGAGAGCGTCAGAGAGGTGGGCCCGGTTCCAGTCCTTTATCCCCTCCCCGCACACGTGGCACCGCGTGAGTGGTCCGGGACCACGCTGACGTGGCGGTCCCGGACCACCCATTCTCAATGAATATAAGCAAAACCCTTGCATTCTGTTTCTTTCTACGACAAAGACTTCTCTATCCCCATAAAATAAACATACATGTTTATAAAATATGTGTGCCTCTTGTTTTGTCCTGTAGTGGCAGAGTCCAGTGGAGCTTTTTCTCATATTTCTCTTTCTTGGTCAAACCTTGGAGAATTATCTCCAACAAAAACAACGCCCAAGAAAATCCATATTTGCTTTCGGTTAATGGGCACGCTTGATTTAAAAAAAAAAAAAAACTTAAGATTTCGTACGCAGCTCAAAATCGGGACAAAATATAATATTTAAGATAATTCCTTATCTTACAATAAAATGTCAAAAATAGCGAACGAATGAATACAAACGAAGTATCTCATGCATTAAATGACTGAAAAAAAGTATCTCATGAATAAATAATACTTATTACTTTGTATCAGGTTGAAGTTTCATCATCAACTACCTGAATTACCACCCAACTTTGGCCTCAAAAAATTTCGGACAGAATGTCATAGAGTTCATGCAGCAACAAAAATGGCACCAAGGGGCTTGTTCATTGATTGGCCCCAACATGCATGATTTCTTTCGTGGTTCCTCATTCATCAAATCCTGTCAAAGACAACCAATTTCTTAAGGGAGTGCTTCCTAAGTTTGCGATATGTAAGCTCGTTAAATTCAACTCATATCATCCATTCAGTTAAAGATAAAACATTCACAAGGAGACTGAGAAGTTTAGAAGTAAATTACATTCTTGTGTTCGCTTATTTCAAATCGTTCTGCTCTGCTTGTCATGAAGAGCTCTTAATATTGCATAATCATAGTGGTTTAATTAGCTGATTAGTATCATAATCATGACGGGTTAAGAGAAAATTACTCTCCGTAAGTGACTTCAACCACTGTTTATTAATATACTAACTTGAGAATGAATGGCTATTTAATGGATAATTCCTCTTTTATTCCTTCGTTATAAAGTAAAGATCGAATAAAGCTGGAAGCATAGTCAATAACGCAAGAAAAATAAGAAAAAGCAAAAGTGGCAGTTCCTTCCCATTTACCCATCGAATCTTCTTCTGTGAAGGTTGTCGCGCCTCCCTTATTTTTTGCTTATCCAAAGGGAAAGAATATGATTTGAGACGTTCAAGATGTTTTCGTTTGATGTTTATTGTCCAGAATAACTGATCGGATCCGTCTTGCAATAATCACTGCATTCTCACAGGCCATTCGTTATTTTATTAGCATAGAGGTTGCATGTAAACATAGATCCCAAGTATAAAACTGTATGTAGTATTAAATCTTGTGTCAATTATGATGTAACTATTGATAGTGCCGTACCGAATGGATAATACGCTAGTGGTGGCTTGTGATCTAGAAGATTGTGGATGTAGAAGACATTGATTCTGATGAAATATGCGATCCCGGTATTCATCAAAAAGCCCCGGTTAAGGCTGTAGATACAACTGAAATGAGCCATCAACAACCAAACAATGGCAAGAAACTCTCCACCTTTGCTCAGCACGCGCACATGTACCTCTCCCTCAATGTATATTGTTGCATATGACAGCATCTCAACCCACACTTCGCGCATCACCTTCCACCTCATTTCCCCAAGGCTCTCCATCTTTAGGGTCAAATTGATCACCTCGCTTAGGAGGGGTCTCGAAAGGAAGGTTCCCAAACGAACCTCAAACAATGTCTTGCATAGCCTCTTCACATCTTTGATCGAAGCTTCATGGATAAGGACCTCTAGCTCGAGCAACACCTCTACTGATTTCATTTGACAATGTCTGTCACGGCAGACACCACATTAGGCTGATTAAGTAATAGATATAATATGTAGTCGGAAAGGATCTTGCTAATATTCATTTCGTTATTTTCTGGCTGTAAGGCTCATAAATTGTTTCTCTGTCGTACCACATTTTAGTAGCAATATGTCACATTATAATATTATCATCATAATTAGCCTTGGTAACATACACAAAAAGATTGCCGCAAATTTCCTTTGGTCTACTCTTGAGAAACATATCACCTCTAGCCTCAAGTATCTCCCTCAACGATGTTGGATTCTCTGCACTACGTCTTACCTCCTTATAGATAGAGATCCTAACCTAAAGTTTGCTAATTGAGATGCACGACCTAAGGAATTGGGTTGAGTCGAGGTTTTGTGGACTGATGATCACAGGATTATATTAGGTGATAGTGATGATATGTTTTAGATTATCGATGGTGTGGTGATGATTGAAGAGACACTAAAGACAGTTAGTTAAAAAGTCCTAAATCTATTGTGCAACAACCGATTTAGTTCTAAATTATTCAATTTGGCCAATTTGGCACTAAACCGTTTGACGATTTTTTGATGTAATCCGTCCGGTCAATTCTGGGTGGAAATTGCTAACATAAGTGTTGAGCATTCTACGTGGCACATTCTATACTACACGAATGAGTTTTTCATTTCTTAAAATTTTATGTCTCTTTTTTATTTTTTCCCTTTATTTCTTTTTTCTTTTTTTCATACTTCCCTTTGCTAGTCACCGAGGCCTTAGAGATGGCCGATAGAGACCGGCCTAATGTGGGTGAGGCAAGGGTGTCACGGCCTCCCCTAGACGCCCTCAACTTTGGTCGTGACCTTTACGAGGCCTCAGCGACCAGCAAGGAAAAAGAAAAGGAAAGAAAATTTAAAAAATTTAAAAAAAAATTTGCAATAATCATCAAGTCGATGTAGATTGATGTCAACCCTACTATGAAGGTCAACCGGTACTAACTATATCATCATGTCAGCAATTTTCAATTAAAATTAGTTGAAATGATAATATTGAAAAATTATCAAAAGATTTAGGATTAAATTGACAAAATTAAAAATTTTAGGATTAAATTAGTTACCATATAATAAGTTTAGGACTTTGTGGATAATTTTCCCTGGACACTAACTCCGATGCTTATCACCTTGACAACAAAAGAGACATCAGATTCCTTCTCTGGTGCCTACTTGTCTGAAGGATTTCACTCGTTATGTAGAGTCGTATTGACAAAGGGTTTTCTCCTTGGGCGGACGCTTCTCATTAGTTCGGAAGTCTAGGTACTCTTGATACATTGAGTTAGAAGAAATGGCACATTAATATGGCGATCGTAGCTCTCTAATCGGTTCTTTTGCTGTTGCACAATCCTCTCCTAAAGAAGCTTCAACACGTGCCACCTCTAACGTGAATATTCTAGGAGCAAGTTACTCAGATCGAGACCTGTTTTGAAATAAGTAGAAATCCTATTTTAGAACATATGGTGGACACAATACCTCCTAGCGACTCTATGATCGGACCTACTTAGAATTTTATTACATATATACACTCAAAGAAGAAAGATTCAACATTGGATATGGATATGCTAAGGTCGGCAGTTGCAAGGAATGACTGAGACTAACCTCCAGCAAGAGCGAAGTCTGCTGCCGTTCGATTTGGTCTGGAACCTAGCTGATTTGACTCAAGGACATCCATAGCGAGCAAAAAATATCGGAGTGCTTAAAAAAGGCATTTTTGGGCGTCCTAAATCACGGGGCGGATGTCTGGAGTGAAACACCGAAGTCTGGAGGCTATTATGGGTCTGAAACAAGAATGGATGTCTGTAGGCAAGATCAGGTTTTCGAGACTAAGAGACCAGAGATCGGGATACCCTTGTGGGTGAGTGTGAATGAGCAATTTTAGCTTTCTCTTCGCCGATTGTGGTCTCTTGTTGATCTCTATCCCTTGTAGAATTCTCCTCTAGCTAAGCAACCAGTTTCCAAACGTAGAGATTTCTGAGTTTGTGATTTGCAAATTCATTTAGATTCCACTCATCTCCTCCGCTCGATAAAAGATAGATCGTCCACAAAGAGACTAAGAAGTTCAGAAGTAAAGTCATTTTCCTGGTTGGTGGCTTTTCATAAATCGCTTTGCTATGTTCCGCTCTGCTTATCAAGGCGAGTCGTTAATGTCATATGTGGATGATGGAAAAGAAAGGGAGAGAAGGTCCGATGCAATGCTTTCCTCTCTCCCCTGTCAGTCTCCATTTTCTTCTCTTTTATTACTTCATTATCAAATAAAAGGCAAATAAAGCTGAAAGCATAATAATAAATAAGGAAAGAAAATTAAAAAAACAAAAGTGGCAGTTCCTTGGCATCAACCCATCGAATCTTTCTCCTCTACACCATCCCTCCCTGGCGAAAGCTGTTACACCTAGCGTTCGTATTCCATATTCGCAATCATCCACTCTCGATTCGTCGGACTAACATAGAGTACGGCGATCTCGTAAATTTTCGTGAGATAATATTCTAAGCCATATGGAATGGAAAACAACAGATATTAGAAAAGGGATGATGCCCCAGTGCCTATCACATTTATACATCCTTTTCGAGCTCTCGAAAGCACTCAAATAAAATGTTGCAAGCCGAGATGGATTCTGACTACCTTTGAAATATTAATGGAGTATGTGGAAATGAATTGTAGCACTTGATTCTAGCAATAGTCCAATAGGAGAAAACGAGCATGGATAGAGGTATTACATTAAGAGCAATCCTTCCGAAAATAAGGAAATAGGTAATTTCCAGAGTACCATGCTTGTTCAATCCATCACTCAATCAGTAAATGCTGCAAAGTAAAAAACGCAATTCCACTTGAAAAGTATTGCCATGCTTTTGGGTGGAGCACCTTACACATGAAATGAAGATTGAATGATATTACCCTCAACGCATCCACTCAAAAATTTTGCTGAAATATCCACGGCTCATTTTGCATTGTTGACATGTTAACATGAGATCTCTGATGAACACTTTAAAGGTTTGAAAAATGTAGTAATCACGCTTCACTACAACGCTATTGGCATGCTCTGCTTCTTCTCCATTGGAATGTCTATTCCTAAAATGTTAAGTTCTTTAATCCATTGGTTATATGCATCAAAAGACTAATGCCTAAATCCGCAGTATTTAAAAATAAAGAACTCAATTAGATGTAAAATCCGCATCACAAAATCTACGGCGTTCAAAGCTCCTTCGTTCGATCGCAGAGGGCGTCATCTTGCGTGCCCTTTCTGTCCTCCCCGTTGGTCCTGTTTCTTGGAGTCCACCGTGCGACTTCAGCAAGAGAGAGGAATAAAAGCAAAAACTTTTTATTTTTTTTTTGCCCTTTCTCTTACTGACGAAGACTTCTCTACCGCTCATAAAATAAATATAGATATTTATAAAACATGTGTGCCCCTTATTTTGTCCTGTAGTGACAGAGTAGTGGTGAAGCTTTTTCTCAGATTTCTCTTTCTTGGTGAAACCTTGAATGACTATCTCCAACAAAAATCAGACCCGTATTTTGCTTTGGATTACAGGGGCACCCCTGATTTTGAGCAAACCAGAAAATACTTTAGGATTTCGTACGTGACTCAAACTCGTGAACAATTTAACACTTGAGATGATTCTTTGCTTTACAATAAAATATAAAGAGGGAAAATTAATGGACACAATTAAGATATCTCATGTATTAAATAACGGAAGAAAAGTATCTCGTGCTTAGAATATGTTTATTTTTTTTTAGTTATGTTGATATTTTATCATTTAGAATTTCAAAGAGAGTGTCATGAGTTCGTAGAGCAACAAAAATGGTACCAAGAGGTTTGTCCATTTATTGACCCTAATGGGCCTGACATCAAGAAAAGGCAGAGAACTCCCAAACCAAACTTCGAGGATTCCTTAAAAGAATGCTTTTATCTTTCACGGTTCTTTGTTCATCAAATCCAGCCAATGACAGCCAATTTTCTAACGTACAGCTTCCTCAGTTCGCGATACGTAAGTTAACTGAAATTCAACTCATATCATCAGTTGAGCTAAATCTATCACAAGGAAACTATTAAGTTTAGAAGTAATTACATTCTGCTTATCATTGCTTATCCAAAAGGAAATAGTACAATTTGAGATATTCAAGATGTCTATTTGGTAGAAAAAAATCCATGTTTTCGTCTGATATATATTGTCCAGAACAACTAGAACAACTGATCAGATCCTTCGGGCAATATTCACAATTCAGTTTCCACAATATTTGCTCGCCAAACCTACTGCTGCTGCAACACTATTGCCGCATCTCACGCCAAGCCTTCGTCACTGCTCAGACTTCCTCAACCTTCCACCGGCACTGGTCCAGCCACGATCGTAGCTCTTCCAGGTGTACTAGGAGAACTCCAGAGGTTTCCGACAGCTTTCCGACATATCCTCAGTCTCCCAACGAGCGATGAAGGCCACACCAATGAGATCTCTAGTCCCAGACGTTCGTTGAGTGAAACTGCCGCCTTGCCAGTCCTATTGAATCAACGCCACTGCCTTGCCGCCCGAGCATCTCCAGCACTCCCTGCAGACCCTCCGTCGCGCTTGGCCAACACCCATTGTGTCACCGCTGTGTGTAAATCTCTCTTTGCAGGTTTCTCGCTGTCTCTGCGAACAATTAGCAGCGTCTTCAGTGAATTCTGGACATGTTCAGTGCGCTCCCTTGGTGGTTTTTTGTGATCTAATATCCTTACTACGTTGTCCGACCCGCCTAAATAGCTCCGTGGCACTCCCACAGTATCTGTTGCGTCCAATGCTTGCGTTATTGTTCGTCCCTTATCGGAGTGCAACCCCGCTTTTTTGCTCGATTCGAACACGATGGCATTAGGCTTTGCTTCACATGTGGTGAATCAAGTCTTCCTCAAGTCATCTTTGGAAATGAATTGTAGCACTTGATTTCAACAATAGTCTAATCAGAGAAAATGAGCATGAATAGAATTATCACATCAAGAGCAATTCTTCTAAAAGGAAGGAAATAAGTAATTCCCACGTTGAGTTTGAGGAACCGATGCTTGTTCAAACAATAGAAAATGACAAAAGCTATGGCTCAATCAGTGAAGGCTATGAAACAGAAAATGCAGGTCCACTTGGTACGTATTGCCCACGCTTTTGTGTGAAGCACCTCATACATGAAATGGAGTTCGATTAATGTCACTCTCAACGCATCCATTGCAGAAACTATGCAGATATATTCATGGCTCATTTGCATTGTTGACATGAGAACATGCGATCTCCAATAAACACTCTAAAGATTTGAAAAAAAAAAAAAAGTAGTAAGTATGCTTCACCACAATGCTCTTAGCAAGCTCTCATTTTTCTTGACCAGAACGACCATCCCTGAGAAAGTTGAGCTCTTTAACCAATTTATTATATGCATCAAAAGACTTGTGTCATGAGAGCGTTGATTCCTTCAGCCTCAGGAAGCTAGATAGATGAAGTGCGAGTGACATCTCTGCATTCTTTATGACCCTAGAAAGAAACACCAGCATCGTTGGGATCATCAATAACTTGTCGTTGGAAAATATCTTCACAAAAATATAGATGGTGGAACCGGCTTGGAAGATGAAACTAAGCAGATGGATACTCCAAAGCAAATTGGTCCTCCAAAGACAAGTGTTCCGTCTACTTCTATTGCATAAGAGAATGAATTGTCGTGGTTATAAGAGATGAGTCCAATTGCGAATGCAACTAGCCACTCAGCCATCAAATAGGCCAACTATAAGAGGAAAACTATGTAGTGGCTCGTTGTTTTCTTTCTAAGGAGTGCAAATAAAGTGAGAAAGACCTAAACAAAATGCTTAATATGACGAAATCTTGAATATTCCATTTGCTCGATAGCTTTCACATGAAACTAAATGCCATGTTTTTGCTTCATTTTATCGACCTTCTCTAATATAATATTGGGTACAAAAAATCCATCAGAGGAATAGTGGGGAATATATATGTACATGTTGAGAAGATTCCTTGTTTTTACATGTATTTATACATGTTGGGATGGTTTCTTGCTTGTACATGTATATGTAGATGTTGATGTTGTAAAATTAAAGCGAAAATCGACAAAATTTTGTAATAAAATGAATAAGAAATCACCAAAGAAATAAATAACAAAAAATAATGACATGAGAGATTTACGTATTTTGTTCTGATTGTTAGTACTTATTCCATACGGAGAGTCAATAACCAACAATCCACTCTAACTGGAGAATCAAAATCACAATGCTCACAAGTTCAAGTGTTTCTTGCACTCAATTGGATGTAAAATTCACAACACAAATTCTACCGCGTTCAAAACTCCTCCATGCGATCGAAGAGGGGCGCCACCGTGCGTGCCCTTTCTGTCTTCGCTGTTCGTCCTTTTACTCGGAGTTCCTTGTGCGCTTCATCAGGAGAGAGAAATAAAAGCAAAACCCTTGCCTTTTTGTTTCTTTCTCCTAAAGAGACTTCTCTAAACCCATAAAATAAACATAAATATTTATAAAATATGTGTGCCCCTTATCTTGTCCTGTAGTGGCAGCGTCCAGTGGAGCTTTTAATCAGATTTCTCTTTTTGGGTCAAACCTATGGTTCTCTAACCACGCCCAAGCAAATCCACGTTTGCTTTGGATTAATGGGCACGCCTGATTTTGAACAAACCGAAAAATCCTTGACATATCATGCGTGGCTCAAACTCGTAATAAAATTTAATACTTGAGATGATTCTCTGCTTTACAATAAATTATAAAGAAGGAAAACCAATAAACACAATTAAGATACCTCATGCATCGAATGACAAAAGAAAAGTATTTCATGCATGGAGAATACTTATCACGTTTTGCTGATTGATGTTTTTATTGTCAAATCGGTCCTATCTCAAGTTTATTTGCATATCCATATGTAATTACTTGAGTTTCAGCCTGATTGTTGCCTTTAAAATTTCAAACGGACTATCAGAGTTCATGGAGCAACAAAAATGGCACCAAGGGGTTTGTTCAGTGATTGACCCTAACGTGCATGGCCTCAAGAAGAGGCAGAGAACTCCTAGCCTAACTTCGAAGATTCCTGAAAGAACGATTTATCTTTCATAGTTCCTCATTCATCAAACCCTAACAATAACAGCCTATTTTCTAACGGATAACTTCCTAAGTTTGCAATACGTAAGCTCATTTAAATTCAACTCATATCATCAATTGAGTTAAAAATTAATTATTCAGAAGAGACTAAACAATTTAGAAGTAATTACATTCTCGCTTATCATTGCTTACCCAAAAGGAAATTATACGATTTGTGATGTTCAAGATGTCTATTGGTTAGCGAAAAGTCCTTTCGTTGGACTCAAAATTAAGCATGTTTTCGTCTGATGTTTATTGTCCAGAACAATTGATCAGATCCTTCGGGCAATATTCACGATTCGGTCTCCACGATATTTGCTTGCCAGACATTACTACTGCTGCAACACTACTGTCGCATCTCGTGCCAAGCCTTCATCACTGCCCCGACATCATCAACCTTCCACCTGCATTGGAAGAGCCACGATCGCAGCTCTTCTAGGTGGCCTGGGTGAACTCCCGCAGAGGTTTCCGGAAGCTTTCCAATGTATCCTCAGTCTCCCCGCGAGCTATGGAGGCCATACCAACGAGATCTCTAGTCCGAAATGTTTGTTGAGCGAAACTGCAGCCTTGCCATTCCTGTTCAATCAAGGCCGCGCCACTGCCTTGCTGCCCGATCATCTCGAGGCCTCCTAGTAGTGCATCCATCGCGCTTCGTCAACACCCATCGTATCACCGCTGTCTAAATCTCTATTGCAGTATCTATTGCGTCCAGTGCTTGCCGGACATGTTCAGTATGCTTCCGTGGTTGTTTTTTGTGTTCTAAAATCGTCGCTACATCGTCCAACCAGCCCAAATAGTTCCATGGTGCTCCCACAGTATCTATTGCATCTAATGCTTGCCTTACCGTTCGCCCCTTACCGGAATACATCCCTGCTCCTTCGCGGGTCAAGCTCGAAGCGTTTGATCGAAGTCTGAACTGGGTAATTACCTACACTAAGCACATTTCGAATACAAGATCGTCTAAGTTGAGATTATTTGATTCCAACACAATGGCATTAAGCTTTGCTTCACAAGTGGTGAATAGGGTCTTCCTCAAGTTATCCGTGGAAATGAATTGTAGCACTTGATTTCGGCAATAGTCAAATTGGAGAAAACAAGCATGAATAAAGCTATCACATCAAGAACAATCTTTCTGAAAAGAAAGAAATAAGTAATTTTCATATTGAGTTTGAGGAACCGATAATTGTTCAAACAATAGAGAATGAGGAAAGCCATGATGCAATCAGTAAAGGCTATGGAGTAGAAAATGTAGCTCCACTTAGAATGTATTGCCCACGCTTTCATGTGAGGCACCTCGTATGTGAAATGGAGTTCGCTAAAATCACTCTTAAAGCATCCATTGTCGAAACTTTGCAGAATTGTTCACGGCTCATTTCGCATTGTTGACATGTGAACATGAGATCTCTAATGAACGCTTTAAAGATTTGAAAAAAAAAAAAAAAGCAATAAGCATGCTTCACCACAATGCTCTCGGTAAGGTCTCATTTTTCTTCATCAGAATGACCATCCCCTAGAAAATTGAGTTATTATACTAGCTTATTATATGCATCAAAAGACTTGTGTCGTGAGAACGTTGATTCCTTGAATCTTGGGAAGCTTGATAGATGAAGTGCAAGTAACCTCTCTTTATTTCTTATGACCCTAGCAAATAACACCAACATCATTAGAATCATCGACAACTTGTCATTGAGAAATATCTACACAAAGACATAGATGGTGGCACCGACTTGGAAGAAGAAACTAAGCACATGGCTTCTCCAAAGTGAGTCCAATGAGAAGGCAGTGATGGTGTCTGGACTGCCAAGGTATAACAAGAGAAATAAGACCCCAAATGCTTGAAGTGTTCCATATACTTCAACTGCACAAGCGAATGAATTGCCTTGGTTATAAGAGATGAGTCCTATTGCAATTGCATCTACCCAATCAGCCATCAAATAGGCCAACCATTAGAGGAAAACTATGTGGTGGTTCGTTGTTTTCTTTCTAAGGGATGCGAATAAAATGAGAGACCTGAAGTAAAATGCTCAATATGACAAAGTCTTGAATGTTCCATTTGTTCTATAGCTTCCACATGAAACTAAATTCCATGTTTTTGTTTAATTTTATCAACCCTCTCTAATATAATTTTGGGTACAAAAAATCTATGGGAGGAATAGTGGGGAATGTATATGTACAAGTTAAGAAGATTCCTTGGTTTTACATGTATTTATATATGTTGAGATTGTTCCTTGCTTGTACATGTATATGTAGATATTGATGTTGTAAAATTAAAGCGAAAATTGACAAAATTTCGCAATCCAATCAATACGAAATTACCAAAGAAATAAATGATAAACAATAATGATACAAGAGATTTACATGTTCTATTTCGAGTGTTCATACCTATTCCATAAAGAGAGTTAATAACAAATAATCCATTTCAACTAGAAAATCGGATTTACAATGCTCAAAAGTTTAAGTGTTTCCACACTCAATCGGATTAAAACTCACAATTTCTACCTCGTTCAAAGCTCCTCCATCCGATCAAAGAGGGCTTGACCGTGCGTGCCCTTTCTGTCTTTGCTGTTCGTCCTTTTTCACGGAGTTCACCATGCGCTTCAGCACGTGTTTGGAATGAAAGCAAAACCCTCGCTTTTTTGTTTCTCTCTCTTATGAAGACTTCTCTAACCCCATAAAAAAAAAAAAATTTATATATATATATATATATATATAGTTATAAAATATGTGTGCCCCTCATTTTGTCCTGTAGTGGCAGAGTCCAGTGGAGCTTTTTTCTCAGATTTCTCCTTCTTGGTCAAACTCTGGAGAACAACGTCCAACAAAAACCAGGCCCAAGAAAATCCAGATTTGCTTTGGATTAATGGGCACACATGATTTTGAACAAACCAAAAAATCCTTTAGGATGTCGAACCGACTCAAATTCGTGATACAATGTAATAGTTGAGATGATTATTTGCTTTACAATAAAATATTAAAAGGGACGATCAATGATTTCCTACATCAAATGATAGAAGAAAAGTATCTCATGAATGAAAAATGCTCATCACTTTTGGTCAAATTGCTGTTTATCATCAAATTAGTCCTATATCAGTTGTACTTGCATATCCATATATAATTATCTGGGTGACCTAACTGTTGCCTTTAAAAATTCGAACAAACTGTTATGAGTTAATGGACAACAAAAATGGCACCAGGGGGTTTGATCATTGATTGGCCTTAACGTGCATGGCATCAAGAAGAGGCAGGGAACACCTATCCTAAACTTCGAAGACGCCTTGAAAAAATGCTTATCTTTCATGGTTTCTCGCTTATCAAAACCTGCCAATGACAACCAATTTTCTAACAGAGAGCTTCCTAAGTTCATGATATGTATGCTCATTTAAATTCAATCATCAGTTGAGTTAAAGATAAATCATTCACAAGGAGACTAAAAAGTTTAGAAGTAGTTACATTCTCGCTTATCATTGCTTATCCAAAAGGAAAGAATATGATTTGAGATGTTCAAGATATCTATTTGGTAGAGAAAAGTCCTTTCATTGGACTCAAAATTTAAGTACGTTTTTGTCTGATGTTTATTGTCCAGATCAGTTGATCAGATCCTTCGGGCATAATTCGCTACATTCTCTCGGGCATTCATTATTTTATTAGCATAGGGATTACATTTAAACATAAGTCGCCAACCTAAAAATAGAATGTACTACTAAATCTTGTATAGATTATTATTTAGCCATCAAAATACAGCTTCCATCCCAAAATACGACAAAGATTCACATTTTATTCGTAAGCATACCAAAATAAAAATAAAAATGAATGGATTGAGTCGTCAATGCCATACCAAATCATATGTACGCTAGTGACGACTTGTGATTTAGAAGATTATACAAATAGAATACTTTGATAGTGACGAAATATGTCATCTTGGTATTTATAATCCAAGCCCCATTCAGGTTGTAGGTACCAGCCGAAAAGAGCCATCAATAGCCAAACAAAGGCAAGAAGTTCTCCACCATTACAAAGCACCTACACTTGTACCTCTATTTTAATGTGAATTGATGCATATGACAACACCTCAATCCACACTCCGCTCATCACCTTCCACTTCATTCTCTCGAGGCTTTCCACCCTATGTGCATATTGATCACCTCGTTATGCGGCGATCTCGAACTGGAGGTTCCAGAACGAGCCTCAAATAATTTATTGCATAGCCCCTCCACATTTTAAACGCATCCTTATCGATGAGGATATAGAGTTCTTGTAACTTTTCTGCACACGTCATTTGGGCAATGCCTCCCAACAGCGGAAACCACATTCAGTTGATTATTTAAAAGATACATGTAATTGAAAAGAATCTTGCTAAATTCCATTACTCATTTCAAGTTGTGAGACCCGTAAATTGTTTCTCTTTGTAATACCACATTTCAGTAACAACATGCCACATTATAATACTGTTGTCGCAATTAGTCTCGATGACTTACACTTATTGATACCTAAATTTTGACAATCAATTTAGTCATTTATCACGTAAGACAATAGGGACATCGCAAAACTTTGCATTTGGACAGTAGAGACATCAAGGGCATATGGTGACTTTTCATGTTGTGATTGTTTCAATTTACGGCCAAGTGAGCACATGCTAAATGAAAGAACAAGGCAAGGACACCAAGGAGGATTAGCCGGCCAGTTCTTTGTGATATTAAAGATGCACATCAAGCTTGAAGTGGTAAGTAATTCTCGGCCAGAAGAAAAGTAGTGACAAAAGAATGCCTAATTCACACATGCGGAATAAGGATATTGGAAAGATATCAAGAGGGGGAATGGTCCACGCTAAAGATATATAGAGACAAACATAGAGAAGATGGGAAGGAGGAGGTTCCTGAAAAAAGGGAAGCTAACATCCCAAAAATTCACGATTCGGTCTCACGATTTTTAAACCGGCTGCTGCTGCAACACTACCGTCGCATCTCGCGCCAAGCCTTCCTCACTGCCCCGACATCCTCAACCTTTCCATCTGCACTTGTCCAGCCACGATCGCAGCTCTTCCAGGGGTACTCAGTGAACTCCCGCAGAGGTTTTCGGCAGCTTTCCAACGTATCCTCAGTCTCCCAGCGAGCTATTAAGGCCATACCAACGAGATCTCTAGTCGCAGACGTTCATTGAGCGAAACTGCAGCCTTGCCAGTCCTGTTCAATCAACGCTGTGCCACTGTCTTGCTGCCCGAGCATCATCCATTTACTGTTCCTCTATCGACCACAAAGCGTATCGATCTCATTTTGATGGAAACAAAAGATAATCTTCTCAACCATATGAAATGGAAAACGACAGATGGTAGAAAAAGCAAGGACGCCCCAGTATCGATCATGCTTATACATCTATCCTGAATTTTCTCATAAAGCACTCGGATAAAATGTTGCAAGTAGAGATGGATTCTAACCCCCTTCAAAATATTAATGGTGTATCTAAAGCAACATGAGTAACGTCACATGTGGTGAATCTGGGCTTCCTTAGGTCTGCGGCGGATACCTTCTTAAGAAGAAATGAATTGTGGCACTTGATTCTGGCAATAGTCCAATTGGAGAAAAGGGGCATGCACGAAGCTATCCCTCCGAAAAGAAGGGAATAAGCAAATTTCACCACGAATTTGGGGGCCGATGCTTCTTCAAGCGATTGAACAGGTCCCGCATGAAATGGAGCTAGACAAATATCACCCTCACCGCATCCACGGCCAAAACTTTACAGAAACATTCGTAGCTCATTTCGCACTGATGACGTGTAAACATTAAATCTCCAATGAAGACCTTAAAGATCTCAAAGAAGTAGTAATCATACTTCACCGAAATGCTCTCGGGATGCTCTGCTTCTTCTTTGTGAGGATATCCATCCTCTAGAAGAATGAGTCCTTTAACCAACTTGTTATATGCATCAGGAGCCTTGTGCTGCGAGACCATCGACTCCCTAAGACTTGGGAGGCTTGGAAGATAAAGTGCTACCAGCCTATCCACACATTTTATGATTCCAACAAGAAATGCCAATATCGTGAAGATCATAAGATCACTAGCGACTTGTCAATAGGAAAGATCTACACAAGGAAATAGATGGCCTCACTGACTTGAGAGATGAGACTGAGCAAGTGTCATTGCTAATGAACTATCCTCTAAAGAGAAGGTAGTGATGGTGTCCAAATCGCCAACATGTAATAAGAAAAATGAGGCCTAAAATGCCAGAAGTGCTTCGTCTGCTTCAGCTGCACGAGTGAATGACTTTCCTAGGCTAGGAGAAAGAAGTCCGATTGCGAATGTAGCTACCCCGATAGCCATCATATAGACCAACCATAATAGCAAAATGATGGGGGCAGTCCGTTGTTTTCTTGCTAACGGGTGCGAATAAATTAGAATGAGAAGCACCTAAAGCGAGAGACTCAATATGACAAAGTCTTGGATATCCATTGGTGCCACAGATTAACAATGGAGCTGAATGCCATGTTTTTGCTAAATTTTATCCCTCCTCTCTAACATAATGTCAGGTACAACAAAATGTATAGGAGGGAGGGGATGGTGAGGTACAACGAGTTTGGTCGTTATTCTCTTGGGAGTATCATGCTTCTAATGAGGCAGAAGTGAGAGCCAATCTTGCGACAAACAAAGAAGAATTAGAGAAGCCAAGTTTGCTGCTAGTCACTAAAGAAAATGAGCATAGAGAGGAATATTTATGGAGCCTCATAGGAAGATCGCTAATAATGTCACTTTTGCCAATTCCTCTAAGATCCTAATCGGAGGCAAATGTATCATTTTGATTCGCTTTAAAGATGATGGACATAGACTTATGTTCAATAGGGCACTTTGTATCCAAACTAAAAGGAAAAATCTTGAGTTTGGAGAAACTCTTTATGTAGAATCCGGCTAAAAGATCAGAATCCTGACTTGATTGAAAAGTGTTTGTGTCACCGTGTAAGACATTGTCCTTGAATCTTTGAATCCATTTGCCAAAATGTTTGAAGACAGGTCTAGGGATTTGGTTGAAAATGGCATATCATATTTCGCTATCTTAATTTCGGAAGAGTCAGAGTAATAGGGGGCAAGAGACGGCCAGTGGAAACTGGTTGGCTCGACCAATTACGTGAAGGACGTCTCTTGGCAAGCATGCAAGAAAAGGCTTCTCAAAAATGACTCAAAAGTATCCGAGCAGCTCGAGTTCTTTCATTCAAACATGTTCAGACATATCAAACCTCGGTCATATGTAACAACAGCTGCTTCTTGCGTTTAAATCGATGCTTTTGGTAGGCCGTGACCTAAGTAGCACTAACACGCGACACGACACGACACGTCATTTTTCAAAAATAGAGAATTCCGACACATTGGGACAAGTTATATATTAAATAAATATATTTATTTTTAATTAATTTGATTCAAATTCACAAATAAATAAATAATAAAAAAGAACTTACAATAAATTTATGCTAATAATATTTATAAATCTATTCATAGAAAATTTGAAAAACATATTCATAATTAATGCGTACCCATATTTGGGAACATGTTTTTAATTTTAACAAAAATTATGGATGAAATTAATGACTAACAAAAGAATAGAATCAACTTTATTTAAATAATTCTATGATTTTCTATAATAATTAAAATTTATCATTATTTAACATTCAATATTTTTATTTTTCGAAATCAATTTTTAACTCATTTATTTTTTTTTAACAAAAATAACTTTACCGCCCAAAAATTATTCCCCTCAATAACCCTCCCTCCTCATTTCTCTCTTCCCCTGTTTCCCACGCCACCCCAAAATCCCCCCTCAATTTCTTCCCCTACTCTCTCTCTCCCCCTCCCCTTCCCCCCATGCCACCACCTGCTTCCCACCCCCCATCAATCACCCCCATACCTGTGCCCCCGCCCCCTCAGTTTCTTCCCCTTCTCTCCTCTCTCTCTCTCCCCCTCCCCTTCCCCCCACACCACAACCTACTCCCCTGGCCCCCCATCAATCACCTCCATCCCTGCTCTTCCCCTGCTCTCTCTCTCCCCCTCCCCTTCCCCCATGCCACCACCTACTCCTCGCCCCCATCAATCACCCCCAACCTTGCTCCCCCGCCCCCTCAGTTTCTTCCCCACCCTCCAAGAGCACCTGCCATTTACCTGATTTCTCTCTCCCCCCACCCCACGCCACCCCATCCACCCCTCTCTCCGCCCTTGATTTCTTTCCGTCGTCCCCCACCACCCTCCTTCTCTTCTTGCTAAAATCCTAACGACGGCCTCTTCTTCCTCCTCGTCGCACGATCCTCTTAGCTCTCTCGGTCGCCTCATCGTAGTCACTCGCGCCTCACCTCCGATCCTTCCTCCTCTGCAACTGCAGCCTCACAGCTAGCCCTCCATCGCAGCGTTGCCTTAGTTTATGCTCTTCCTCTGGCCCTCCCTCGTTGTTGTGGTCTCACCTCCACTCCCTCGGCCTCACCTCCACCCTCCATCGTTTTCTTCAACAATCTCTCTCGGACACGCGTGTCGAAACGTGTCGAAAAAAGTTGACCACGTGTCGGAAAATCCGACACGTGTTGACCGCGTGTTCGAATGTGTCCGAGCATGTCCAAGTGTGTCGAACACGTCGACACTTGTTGGACACAACACAAAAGCTCCGACAACGTGTCCGTACTTCATAAGCCGTAACAATAGCTGCTTCAGCTGTCCCACTAGTCCCTTGACATGCGTTGTATGAACTGCTGATTGATACAAGTGAATAGAACATTACTTCACCACTCATTTTCATTCTTGCTTTCTTGCATACGATTGCGCAAACTGTGCATGCGCCATAGCATCGAGGCATTGTGCATTTAAATAGGCGGATGTACTGTTTGTGACTAAGGACAGCTCAGTGAAGATTTTGAATTCTTACTAGGAGCACCCTTTGCTCAAAGATATAGGTGGACTTCCAATATTATCTTCTTATAATGAATAGCCAAGTGGTACGCCGGACAATCCTTTGAATTGGCTGCCTACCTGGACTGCCACAATACGCAAGCAGTGAGGGGAAAAGGTAAAGAAAACTTATAGCTTGACAGGACAAAAAAAAAGGGAGATGCATTGGCCTTTTTCGGAGAGCTCATTCATTAGTATACGCAAGTACCTTAATATTGGAAGCAACTCAGCTCCTCCACACACATCCAATGAAAAAAGGACAGTGGTTTTACAACCAGAAATCATCAAGGATCTTCAATATCGACAAGACAGACAAAATTAAGAATAAATCATGAACTAGCTGTTTTTTCATGTTTCAAGTACCAAAAAAAAAAAAAAAAAAAACCTCATACGAAAATAGAATGAGAAAGAGATAAGTAATTGTCGGAAACAAATTCTTGAAAAAAAAAAAAAACAAACCAATACTCGAATGACCAAATACTAAAAACGAACACGAAAATGTGTCTGGGAAACATGTAACACCAATTGAAGGCATATCATGAATATGAATATACCTTATCTGTCACAGATAAAATACTCGTTGCAGTTTCAGATGAATTGTTTGAAACCCCAGAGTTCTATTTTTCAAGAGGAAGTAAATTGTTTCCAATGGAAGGAAAAGAACGTACTTTTTCAAAAATGATACTTTCAAGTTCTTCCTTTTTAATTTATATATTGCAGTTATTTTCACTTAGAAAATAAGACCCTATTTGTTTAAAATTGTTTCTGTTCCCCGGAACAAAAGTTTCTATTATTTTGTTTCGGGGAACAAAAAAGAACATAAACGTGTTTACTAAAACTTTAATTCTCGGGAATAGATTTGGAACAGAAACAAAAAATAGAAAAAAGTTGCTTCTTGTTCCCTAGAACAATTCCGAGAAACACTTCTTTTTTCTTCTTCTTTTTTTCTTTTCTTCTTCCTTTTGGCCAGTCACAGGCCTTGGCCATGTCCGGCGACCGGCCGATGAGGGCCGACGACCTCAGCGGTGGCCTCGATGGCCAGGTGAGCCTCACCAGGCCACCGGCGAGGCTCGGCCTCACCTGGCCACTGAGGCCACCGACGAGGCTCGCCTCACCCAGATCTAGCAAGGCTCTGGCGAGCTCACCGAACCTCGCCCAGCCGGTCGCCGGCCGCCGCCATGGCGCGGCGGCGGCCATAAAAGAAGAAAGAAGGAAAAAAATGAAAGATATAATAAAAATATTAAAAAATTAAAAGAAAAAACAAAATTATACAAGTTTACCAAACACATTTCTATTCCTAGAGTAGAAATTTTATATAGTTACCAAGCACGTTCTTATACTCAGAAATTATTCCCGGGAATAGAAAAAAAAAAAAACTATTTCTGTTCAAAAATTGCTCCCCGGAACAGAAGCGTTACCAAACGCGACCTAACTGTCACATTACTCTTATGGGCCCTTCTTTTATGGGCTAGGTTTGGCCCAATATGGGCGGATAGGCTTGACTTGGACCATCAAATAAAAAACGCATCATTACCCACTCGTACATGATGGGTTGAACAAAACTCGTTCTTCACATCTCTACAACATTTATACCAACTTCTTCTCACATTCATTGGACCATATATGTTAGAATGGATTAATTATAAAGGCAATTCAGCTCTTTTACATTATCCAAATGGTTTCCTTGTTATTTTCCCTAGGCAATACTCATATATGGGCAAATCGACTTTGTTAATGTTACCCAACAAGCCCTCTTTGGCTAGTCTATTCATACATTGTTGGTCAATATGACCAAATCTAGCATGTCACACATTCACATCATTATCATATGAATAAGAAGATGTAAAGAAGAAATAACAAATATTGACATTACCATAGTCAACATTTAATACAATAAAACTATCCAGAAAGTACCCACTACCATAATAGTTTCTATCCAAATACAAATCCACACAGTTATTATGGAAGTTTAAACTGAAATCAAGTTTAACCAATACTAATATAGACACTAAATTCCGATGAATCTCCGGAGCATATAAAACATTATGTATGAACAAAATGCATCAACTACGCATATTTAATTGACATGTGTCAATCTCTTTTAGTTCAACTCTAAAGTTGTTTCCTACATAGATCCATTTAGTTCCAGTTGGTACTCGTCGGAAATCCATAAAGGATTCTCTATTCTTCGCTATGTGGTATGTTGCTCCCGAATCTACAGTCCATAAATGATCAGATTCAGTTAAGAATACAAAACTTGATACATAAGCAAAATTCTCAAGAATATAAGGAGTGTTTACCTTATTTGCAACAGTCACGAGCGTAGTGACCCTGCTGGCCACAATTGCAACATTTCACCCCTGAAATTTTATTCACTCGAGAACGTTTTCCTCTCTTATGTTGGTCAACTCTTAATTTCTTGCTTGAGTGACTTGATCCCTTGTATTCTACCTTTCGAATGAATCAATGCGCTTGCGCTTGGAGTTCAAAACCCCTTCCGAGCTAGAACCAGCACAACAAATATATGTTTCCCACTCAAACGCCATAAGACAGTCCTCTGCTAGCTCAAGGTGGCGTATAACATCCTCAAGTTTTTTCATAACTTGGTTAAGAGTTTTTAGTGATCCTTACTTTTCTAGCACATTTTAAATTTTCATATTCAATATCTTATAATTCTCACAATTCAATTTATCTTCTTTATTCATTTTAGCGACTATGCTCTTAGTTGCTGAAGCCATTAGATCTGAACATATTAGACACATATACACGAATTATTAATGTCTATCATTTATGCATCTATTTTGCATAAATTTATCATATTAATGAATAATTTCAAAGAATGTTTCAGAATCAAAAGGTCACTTTTTGTTTCCAATCATCATCCGAAAATCCTAACTCAAAATTGTCATTAATATAATCATTTATAAAAAAAATAAGTTCACCAAAGTCATTAAAACTTTTTTGAACTTTCCACAAATAATTGTAAATTAACATACTAATCTACAATAGTAGATAACATTAAACTTTCATTGACTAAACATGCCATTTACATGAAGTAACACATTCAGAGGAAATTTATCAATATAGAAAGAAATATTTACACCTAAAACATCTCAAACCAAATTAAGAAAAATAATAAATAAACTCAAAGATACTTATCCATATCATAAACTGGAAAGTCTCTTCTAATCTCTTAGTAAATTCTTCTGAGAATTCTAAAGGCACATTGGTTAACCACAAAAAGACCTTCGAAGAGCCCTTATGGCTCCTCCAAGGCGCGTTCATTCGGCGCCATATGACACTCAACTCGAGGGTTAAAATATTGGTTGACTCAATTCTATAGTATTCTCTTACAAAAGCTACTGCAGATCTTTTATAATCCGAGACCACGTTGACCTCTCATAGTCAATTTAACACTGCTTGCCATTCTGATGAAAGAGTGTTTATGAGGGCCAGCACCTTTTGAAAATCTAGCAAAAGATAACCATTTCAGATGATTTCTTACATCATCTGATTGAGCCTAACCATGTGTGACACTACATCACCATCATTCCACCGATAATTAGCTAATTCTGTTTATAACCTTTTAAGTCTCACATTTTGTTCGTTCGTTCTCGGGAATATAGGCGTGTGTATAAAACACATCATTGTTCCTGCAACAAATGCAGAACAAAAGGGATCACATATAATTCACAACAAAATAAAATTGAAACACACATTTTTTTTTTTTTTTTTTTGGGGCCAATCAACTCCGGTCAACATCGGTCAACGGTGGTCAACTCCGATCAATGGTGAACGATGATCAACGGATGACCGGTCGGGGCAACGGGTCAACAAGTCGGGTCAACGAGTCGGCTAGGTGCAAAGTAGTAACAACATCGAACAATAAGGGCATAATCGTAAAAACAAACATATAGGGGCAAAAACGTAATATTATAAAGAAAATAGGGGCAAAACCGTAAAATCAGCCAGCGGTTGCTGCACGCGTGCGGTTATGGCAGGCATGCAATCCACGCGCATGTGATTTATGACGTTGTTCCTTCCGGCTGCATGTGGGGGCATGTTCGACGGCCCCTGATGGTTTGCCACCTGTCATTTTTCTTGTCTCAACTAGAACTACGACGCTGCGCCTTCAAAAATAAATTTTGATTCATGGAAAATAAAAAAGGAGCAGCGAACAATAGGTGGGTGTTGGGATTTCCGTCCCCGAGCGTTCGAATGCGACATTTCTCAAAATTTCAGCCAAAAACGAATTACAAACATCAATAATAATCAGGAAACATGAACAACATTGCTACGATACCAATGTCAGAAACAAATTCCTGAAAAAAAAAAAATGAACCAATACTTGAACAATCGAATACCGAATACGAACGCGGAAATGTGTCTAGGAAACATGTAACACCGATCGAAGAGATATCACGAAGACGGACATACCTTATTTGCCACAAAATAAGTATTCATTGCAGTTTCAAATGAATCATTTAAAGCCCTAAAGTTTCGTTCTTTAAGAGAGAGTAAACTGTTTCCAAGGGAAAGAAAAAACGTATTTTCTCTAAAACGCTACTTTCAACGTTCTTCATTTTTTACTTATATATTACAAGTATTTTCACTTAGAAAATAATTGCCCCCTTCCTCATATGAGCCCTTCTCTTATGGGTCAGATTTGAGATAACATGAGCGAATAGACTTGACTTAGCCCATCAAATAAAAAACTTATCAATAATAACTACTGATGAAATAGTTGTTTCTTCATACGTTTGAAAACAACCTAAGAATTTTATGAAGTCAAAAAAGGAGGAAAAGAAAAAAGCGCCGTATAAGTTAGAACACATTTCGGATCCCTGGCCTTTCCTTGACGGCTCAATCTTTTACTGAACATTGGCAGCGGATTCACGAAAGATTGGACTTTCGCTGTTTGAAGTCTAGAATCCAGACAATGTCCCCGGACTCAACATGGGAATCGTGCTCCATCCACGAAAGCTCGGCGACAAGTTCAGCTCGAAGCTATCTACGAACTTGTGGGGAGACTTCTTCTCAAGGCCTTTAGACATCAGCTCCTGGTACATAGAAGATAAAGGAGCAGTGGCCTTCCCCGCCGCATTATTATCATTGATATCGCTATGGACTGGGCTCTGCATCACGAGCTCGAGTGGGGGAGGGCCGCCTCCTTGAGCTGGCAGGCTAGGAGAGGCAGCCGAGGCGAAGCCCCAGTGAATTTCCGAATGAGCTCTTGGACGTTGATGGGCTCGAGAAAGAAATAAACGAGAAAAGATAAAAAATACATAAAATTTATGTAATTCGATACGAGTATTAATACTTACTCTACGGAAAGAGTCAGTCATTAATAATCCGTTATAATCGAAGAATCGAAATTACAATTAGACTCAAATATTTTCTACACCTAAATTAAGCCTAAATCAGCAATCTTTAAAAATAAATAACTCAATTAGATGTAAGACTCGCCACGCAAAATCTACCCCTCCGTTCAATCGAAGAAGGCGTCACCGTGCGTGCCCTTTCTGTCCTCGCTGTCGGTCCTGTTTTTTGGAGTCCACCGTGCGGCTTCAGCAGAAGCGAGGAATAAAAGCAAAACCCTCTTTTTTTTTCTTTATCTGACAAAGACTTCTCTACCCTCAAAAAATAAAAATAAATTTTTATAAAGTATGTGTGCCCCTTATTTTGTCCTGTAGTGGCTGAGTCCACTGGGGCTCTCTCTCAGATTTCTATTTCTTGGTCAAACCCTGGAGAACCATCTCCAAGAAAAACCAGGCCCAAGAAAATCCATATTTGCTTTGAATGTATGGGCACACCTGATTTCGAACAAATCAAAATATCCTTTAGGATTTCGTACGCGGCTCAAATTCATCATACAAATTAACAATTGAGATCATTCTTTACTTTATAATAAAATACAAAGAGAGAAAATCAATAAATACAATCAAAGTATCTCAGGTATCAAATAACATAAAAACGTATCTCACGAAAAGAGAATATTTATTACTTTTTGTTAGATTGATGTTTTATCATCAAATCAATCATATCTCGATTCTACTTGCATATCCATCTATAATTGTCTGGGTTCTGACCTAACCCTTGCCTCAAAATTTCAAACAAGTCGTCATGAGTTTCATAGAGCAACAAAAATGGCACCAAAAGGTTTGTTCATTGATTGACCCTAACGTGCATGGCATCAAGAAGAGGCAGAGAACTCCTAAGCTAAACTTCGAAGATTCCTTAAAAGAATGCCTTATCTTTCATGGTTCCTCGTTCATCAAATCCTGTCAATGACAACCAATTTTCGAATGGAGAGCTTCAAAAGTTGGCAATATGTTTGCTCACTTCAACTCATATCATCGAGTTAAAGATAAATCAAAATTTAGAAGTAATCGCATTCTCGCTTATCATTGCTTATCCAAAAGGAAATAATACAATTGAGATGTTCAAGATGCCTATCTGTTAGAAAAAAGTCCTTTCGTTGGACTCAAATTTTAAGCATGTTTTCATCTGATGTTCATTGTCCAGAACAATTGATCAGATCCTTCGGGCAATATTCACGATTCGGTCTCCACAATATTTGCTCGCCAAACCTACTGCTGCTGCAACACTACCGCCGCATCTCGCGCCAAGTCTTCGTCACTGTCCCGACATCCTCAACCTTCCAACTGCACTAGTCCAGCCACGATCACAGCTCTTCCAGGTGTACTCGGTGAACTCTTGCAGAGGTTTCGTGCAGCTTTCCAACGTATCCTCAGTCTCCCAGGCAGCTATAAAGGCCAAACCAACGAGATCTCTAGTCCCAGACGTTCGTTGAGCGAAACTGCAGCCTTGCCAGCCCTGTTCAATCAACGCCGTGCCACTGCCTGGCTGCCCGATCATCTCCAGGCCTCCCCGCAGTGCATCCATCGCGTTTCGTCAACACCCATCATGTCAACGCTGTCTAAATCTCTATTGCAGTATCTATAGCGCCCAATGCTCGCCGGACATGTTCAGTATGCTCCCGTGGTGGTTTTTTGTGATCTGAAATTGTCGCTACATCGTCCGACCAGCCCAAATAGCTCCATGGCGCTCCCACAGTATTTAATGCATCCAATGCTTGCCTTATTGTTCGCCCCTTACCGGAATACATCCCCACTTCTTCGCGGGTCAAGCTCGAAGTGTTTGATCAAAGTCCGAACTGGGTAATTACCTAAACTAAGACCAATTTGATTACTAGATCGTCTAAGTTGAGATTATTTACTTCCAACACAATGGCATCAGGCTTTGCTTCACATGTGGCGAATCGGGTCTTCCACAAGTCATCCTTGGAAATGAATTGGAGCACTTGATTCCAGCAATAGTTTAAAAGGAGAAAACGAACATGAATAGAGCTATCACATCAAGAGCAATCCTTCTGAAAAGAAGGCAATAAGTAATTTTCACAAAACCAATGTTTGTTCAAGCAATAGAAAATGACGAAAGCCATGACACGGTAAGTATAGGCTATGAAGCAGAAAATGCAGCTCTACTTAGAATGTATTGCCCACACTTTTCATGTGACGTACCTCATACAAGAAATGGAGGTCTACTAATATCACTCTCAAAGCATCCATTGTAAAAACTTTGTAGAAATATTCACAGCTCATTTTGTGTTGTTGACATATGAACATGAGACCTCCGATGAATGCTTTAAAGATTTGAAAAAAAATAGTAAGCATACTTCACCACAATGCTCTCAACATGCTCTAATTTTTCTTCATCAGAATGACCATCTCCTAGAAAGTTGAGATATTTTATTAACTTATCATATGCATCAAAAGACTTGTGTCATGAGAGCATTGATTATTTGAGTATTGGGAAGCTTGATAGATGAAGTGCAAGTTATCTTCTCTGCCTATTTTATGACCCTAGTAGAAATACTAATATCGTTGGGATCATCAGCAATTTGTCACTGAGAAATATCTGCACAAAGACATAGATGGTGGCATCGACTTAGAAGATGAAACTAAGTACGTGGCTTTTCCAAAGCGAATTCTCCTCCAAAGAGAAGGCAGTGATGATGTCTGGACCGCCAAGGTATAACAAGAGAAATAAGGCCCAAAATGCTTGAAGTGTTCCATCCACTTCAACTGAACAAGTGAATGAATTGCCTTGGCTATAAGAGATGAGTCCAATTGCAAATGCAGCTCCCCAGTCAACCATCAAATCATAAGAAGAAAACTATGTGGTGGTTTGTTGTTTTCTTTCTAAGGGATGCAAATGAAATGAGAAGGACCTGAAGCAAAATGCTATGTATGATGAAGTCTTGAATGTTCCATTTGTTCCACAGGTTTCACATGAAACTAAATTCCATGTTTTCGCTTAATTTTATCAACGCCCTCTAACATAATTTTGGGTACAAAAAATCTATGGGAGGAGTAGTGGGGAATGTATATGTAATTGTTAAGAAGGTTCTTTGTTTTTATATGTATTTATACATGTTGAGATTGTTCCTTTTGTACATGCATATGTAGATGTTGATGTTGTAATATTAAGGCGAAAATTGACAAAATCTCGCAATCAAATCAATATGAAATCACTAAAGAAATCAATGATAAAAAATAATGATACAAGAGATTTACGTATTTTATTCTTAGTGTCAATATCTATTTCATGAAGATAGATAATGACAAATAATTCACTAAACCTAGGAGAATCGGATTTACAATACTCAAAATTTTAAGTGTTTTCCCCACTCAATTGGATTAAAACTCACAACACAACTTCTACCGCGTCCAAAACTCCTCCCTGCGATCAAATAGGTCATCACCGTGCGTGCCCTTCCTGTCTTCGCTGTTCATCCTTCTCCTCGGAGTTCACTGTGCGCTTCAGCAGGAGAGAAAGGAATAAAAGCAAAACCCTCGCTTTTTTGTTTCTTTCTCTGCCAAGACTTCTCTAACCCCATAAAATAAACATAAATATTTATAAAATATGTGTGCCCATTATTTTGTCTTGCAGTGGCAGCGTCCAGTGGAGCCTTTTTCTCAGATTTCTCCTTCTTGTTCAAACCTCGGAGAGCTATCTCCAACCAAAACCAGGTCCCAGAAAATCCATATTTGCTTTGGATTAATGGGCACACCTGAATTCCACAAACCAAAAAATCCTCTAGGATTTCATAAGTGGCTCAAACTCGTGATACCATTAAATAGTTGAGATGATTCTTTGTTTTATAATAAAATATAAAAAAGGAGAACCAATGAACACAATCAAGGTATCTCATATATTAGATCGTAGAAGAAAAGTATCTCATAAATGAATAATGCATATCACTTTTTATCAGGTTGATGTTTTATCATCAAATCAGTCCTATCTCTATTCTACTGGCATATCCATCTATAATTACCTAAGTTTCAACCCGATTGTTGCCTTCAAAATTTTAAACAGACTGCCATGAGTTCATGAAGCAATAGAATTGGTAGCAGGGGGTTTGTTCATTGATTGGCCTTAACGTGCATGGCTTTTGAGAAGAGGCAGAGAACTACTAACCTAAGCTTCGAAGATTCCATAAAAGAATGCTTATCTTTCATGGTTCCTCGTTCATCAAAACCTACCAATGACAATCAATTTTCTAAGGGAGTGCTTCCTAAGTTTGCATTATGTAAGCTCATTTAAATTTAACACATATCATCAGTTGAGTTAAAGATAAATCATTCACAAAGAGACTAAAAAGTTTAGAAGTAGTTGCATTCTCGCTTATCATTATCATATCTTATCCAAAAGGAAATAATACAATTGAGATGTTCAAGATGTCTATTTGGTAGAGAAAAGTCCTTTCGTTAGACTTAAAATTTAAGCTTATTTTCGTCTGATGTTTATTGTACAAAACAATTTATCAGATCTTTCGAGCAATATTCACTGCATTCTCACAGGGCATTCATTATTTCATCAGCATAGGGATGACATGTAAACATAAGTCACAAACATAAAAATTGAATGTACTACTAAATCTTGTATAAATTATTATGTAGCTATCGAAATACAGCTTCCATCCCAAAATACAACAAAGATTCCCATCATTTTATTCGTAAACATGCAAAATGGATTGAATTGTTAGTGCTGTACCAAATTTTATGCCCGTTAGGTAAAGGCTTGTGATTTAGAAGATTATGGAAATAGAATACTTTGATAGTAATGAAATATGCCATCCCAGTATTTATAATCCAAGCTCCATTCAGGTTGTGGGTATCAACTGAAAAGAGCCATCAATAGCGAGACAAATGCAAGAAGTTCTCCACCATTACAATGCACCTGCACATGTACCTCTCTCTTAATCTGAATTGATGCATATGACAACATCTCAACCCACACTCCGCTGATCACCTTCCACTTCATTTTCCCAAGGCTTTCCATCTTATGCGCATATGATCACCTCATTGAGCGGGGATCTCAAACTGCAGGTTCCAGAACGAGCCTCAAGTAATTTCTTGCATAGCCCTTCCACATTTATCAACGCATCCTTATCGATAAGGATATAGAGTTGTTCTAACTTCTCTGCACATGTCATTTGGGCAATGCCTAACAGCGGAAACTAGATTAAGTTGGTTATTTAAAAAATACAACATGTAATCGAAAAGGATCTTGCTAAATTCCATTACTCATTTGAAGTTGTGGTACCCATAAATTGTTTCTCTTTATTTTACAACATTTCAGTAGTAACATGCCATATTATAATACTGTTGTTATAATTAGTCTCGATGACTTACACTTATTAACACCTAGATTTTGACAATCCATTTAGTCATTTATCACATAAGACAATAGGGACATCGCATAACTTTATATTTAGATAGTAGAGACATCAAAGGCATACGGGGACTTTCCATGTTGTGATTCCTTCAATTTATGACCAAGTGAGCACATGCTAAATTATAGAACAAGGCAAGGACACCAAGGAGGATTAGCCGGCCAGTTCTTTCTGATATTAAAGATGCACTTCAAGCTTGAAGTGGCAAGTAATTCTTGGCCAGAAGAAAAGTAGTGAGAAAAGAATGCCTATTTCACACATGTGGAATAAGGAAATTGGAAAGAAATCAAGAGGGGGAATCGTCCACACTCAAAAAGATAAATAGAGACAAGCATAGAGAAGATAGGAAGGAGGAGATTTCTAAAAGAAAGGAAGAGAACATCCCAACAATTCACGATTCGGTCTCCACGATATTTGCTCGCCAAACCTACTGCTGCTTCAACACTACCCGCCGCATCTCGCGCCAAGCCCTCGTCACTTCCGTGACATCCTCAACCTTCCACCTGCACTGGTCCAGCCATGATTGCAGCTCTTCCAGGTGTACTTGGTGAACTCCCACGGAGGTTTCTGGCAGCTTTCCGATGTATCCTCAGTCTCCCAGCGAGCTATTAAGGCCATACCAACGAGATCTCTAGTCACAGACGTTCGTTGAGCAAAACTGCAGCCTTGCCAGTCCTGTTCAATCAACGTTGCGTCATTGAATTGCTACCCAAGCACCATCCATGTACTGTTCCTTTATGCACCGCAAAGAGTATCGATCTCATTATGATCTTCACAGCCATATGAAATGGAAAAAAACAGATAGTAGAAAAAGCAATGATGCCCCAATGCCGATCATGCTTATACAACTTTCTCGAATTCTCTCGTAAAGCACTCAAATAAAAGGTCGCGAGCAGAGATGGATTCTGGCCACCTTCAAAATATTAATGGTGTATATAAGTAGAAAAAGCAATGATGCCCCAATGCCGATCGTGCTTATACAACTTTCTCGAATTCTCTCATGAAGCACTCAAATAAAAGGTTGCGGGCAGAGATGGATTCTGGTCACATTCAAAATATTAATGGTGTATATAAGGTTGTAAGTAACATTGGGGTTAGGCTCTGCTTCACGTGTAGTTAATTGAGACTTTCCTAGGTGATCCATGGCCAATACCATCTTGTGAAGAAATGAATTGTGGCACTTGATTATGGCAATGGTCCAATTGGAGAAAACAAGCATGAAGGGAATAAGTAATTTAAACATTGAGTTTGGGAAGCCAATGCTTCTTCAAGTGATTTGAACAGGATAAAAGCCATCACAACCATAGTGAAAGGGGAAAAGTGCTTAAAAAGTCCTAAACATTTTGTATCTGTGCCAATCCAGTCCTAAATCTTTTTTTTTGTGCCAATTTAGTTCTAAACATTTTTACTTAGTGCCGATTCAGTCTTTTTTGGCCAATTTTGGCCAGATTTTGCTAACTGGATACCGGCCGGTTGACGTGGACAAATTTTAATGTTTTTGAATTTTTATTTTTATTTTTATTTTTATTTTGTCCCTCCCCTCCTCCAGCCGGTCACCGAGGTCCCGCGACCAGCTAGAGGAGGGGAGGGAAAAAAATAAAAAATAAAAATAAAAATAAAAATAAAAAATTCAAAAATATTAAAATATTATTAAAATTTATCAACGTCAGTACCGATTAGGCCACGTCAACCGACCGATGTCCAGTCAGCAAAATCGGGCCAAAATTGGTCGGAAATGACTTACTCGGCACTAAGTAAAAATGTTTAAAACTAAATTAGCACCAAAAAAATGTTTATAACTAAATTGGCACAAATACAAAAGGTTTATGACTTTTTTAGCACTTTTCCCTAGTGAAAGTTATGAAGTGGAAAATGTAGTTCCATTTGGAAGGTATTGCTTATGCTTTTATGTGAAGCAAATTGTACATGAAATGAAGCTCAACTGAGATCACCCTCAACGCATCCAACACCGAAACTTTGCAGATATAATTCACGGTTCTTTCCACATTATTGACATGTAAACATGAGGTCTCCAATGAAGACCTTGAAGATAAAAAAGAAGTAGTCATCATTCTCACCACAATGCTCTTCGGACACACTGCTTCTTCTTTATTAAAATATACATCCCCTAGAACAATGAGTTCTTTAGCCAACTTGTTATATGCATAAGGAGACTTGTGCCATGAGAGCATCAATTTTCTAAGCCTGTGGAGGCTCGAGAGATAAAGTGCTACAGCCTCTCCCCATATTTTATAACCTCGGCAAGAAATACCGACATCATTAGGCTCACTAACGATTTGTCACTAGGAAATATCTACTCAAAAGATATGTATGACTGTGTTGACTTGGAAGATGAGATTGAGCAGGTGTTATCATCAAAGCAAATTGTCCTCTAGAGAGAAGGTAGTGATAGTGTCCAGACTGCAAAAATGTAAGAAGAGAAATGAGGCCCAAAGCGTGCGTTTGGTTCAGCATTCCTAAGGGACTTTTAGCCTCTAAAACCCTTTGAAGAAATACTGGACCGTTTGACAACCATTTTGAAGTAGCTTTTAAGTGAAAGTTAGTATTCGGAAGGTTGAAAGCCCAATGCTAGTAGGGACTAGTTTTGAGCTTTCGACATTTGGCTAAATGCTAAAATTTTTTTTTTTTTTCTTTCAAAACTATCCTCACTCGTTCTTCAAATTTTTGATTTTGCCCTCGTCATTTTTTTTAAATGAAAAAATAATGTTAAAAAATCCAAATATATATAAATGCTAAAAAAATTAAATATATTTTGGTCTTTCTAAAAAAATATTTATATATTTTATTTTTTAGCATATATATATTTGATTTTTTTAGTATTATTGTGAAAATTTATATTTAAAAAGACGCATACATTATTTTTTCAATTTTAACAAATAAAAATTAAAAAATTCCGACAAAGGGTTTGTTCTTTTTTTTTAATTATATATATATGTGTGTGTGTGTGTGTGTGTGTGTGTGTGTGTTTGATTTTTTAGCATTATTTTCAAATTTATACTTAAAAAGTTGTATACATTATTTTTTCCATTTAAAAAAATAAAATTAAAAAATCTCGACTAAGGATTTGTTTTTTAATTATATATAATAATTTTTTTAGCATTATTGTCAAAATTTATATTTAAAAAGTTGCATACATTATTCTCTTCAATTTTAAACAAATAAAAATTAAAAAATTCCAATGAAGGGTTTGGCCTTTTTTTAAAGAAAAAATTATTAGCATTATTTTCAAATTTATATTTAAAAATTTGCATACATTATTTTTTCGATTCTAACAAATACAAATTAAAAAATTTCGACGATAGATTTGGTCTTTTTTTTTAATTATATATATGTATTTGATTTTTTTAGCATTATTGTCAAAATTTATATTTAAAAAGTTGCATACATCATTTTTTTCAATTTTAAGCAAATAAATATTAAAAAATTCCGATGAAGGGTTTGGTCTTTTTAAAAAAATTTATATATGTATTTGATTTTTTTAGTATTATTGTCAAAATTTATATTTAAAAAGTCGCATACATTATTTTTTTCAATTTTAAACAAATAAAATTTAAAAAAAAAAACTAATATTAATCACTCAAAGGGCTTTTCAAATGTGTTTTCTACCAAACGACATTTCCCTCAAAGTTGCTTCTCAAAGCATGGTTTACCAAACGGCATTTGCATTTGCCTAAAGTCTTTTAGGCTAAACTGTTTTGCATTTTCCCAATGGACTTGCAAAATGTTGAACCAAGCACACCCAAAGTGCCCAAAGTGCTCCATCTACTTCAATTGCACAAGCACCTTGGCTGGGAGAGATGAGCTTGATTGCTAATGTGACTACCCAGTCAACCATCAAATAGGCCAACCACAAGAGGAAAATGATGGGATGATTCTCCGTTCTCTTTCTGATGGGTGCAAATAGAATGAGAGAAACTTGAAGCGAGAGGCTCAGTATGAGGAAGCTAGATATTCCATTTGTGCCACAGATCCTAAATGGAGCTAAATGCCATGTTTTGCTTAATTTGTCCCTCCTCTCTAATACAATTTTAGGCATAAGAAAATGTATAGGAGATAGTGAGGTGCGACAAGATTGGTCATTATTCTCTTGGGAGCATCATGCTTCTAATGAGGTTGACGTGAGAGCCAATCTTATGACAAACAAAGAAGAATTAGAGAAGCCAAGCTTGTTGCTAGTCACTAAAGAAAATGAGCATAGAGAGGAATATTCATGGAGCCGGATAGGAAGATCACTAATAAGGCTACTAATAATGTCAATTTTACCAATTCCTCGAAGATCCTAATTGGAGGCAAATGTATCATTTTGATTTGCTTTGAAGATGATGGGCATAGACTTATGTTTAATAGGCTACTTGGTACCCAAAATAAAAGGCAATATTTTGAGTTTGGAGAAACTCTTTATGTAGAATCTGGCTAAAAGATCAAAATCCTGACTTGATCGAAAGGTGTTCATGCCACCGAATAAGATATTGTCCTTGAATCTTTGAATCAATCTGCCAAAATGTTTGAAGAAAGGTCTAAGGATTCGGTCGAAAATGGCATATCTTAATTTCGGAAGAGTAAGACTAATAGGGGGCAAGAGATGGCGAATGGAAACTGGTTGACTCGACCAATTACGTGAAGGATGTCTCTTGGCAAGCATGCAAGAAAAGGCTTCTCGAAAAGAGCTCGAGCATCCGAGCAGCTTGGGTTCTTTCATTCCGATATGTCCGAACATAACAAACCCGCGTCATTTCGTAACAACAGCTGCTTATTGCGTTTAATCGATCCTTTTGCTAGAAAAGATATGGGTTCAATTATTACCTGAAAAACTCAAAAGCCCTCTACCGTAGTTGTCTACAGAGAGTCGTCTTCTCAAGCATTTGTAATAGCTATTCCTCCTGCTAAATTACATAATGCCTGTACTGCGAAACTCTTTTAAGGTGTTCAATTACAGAAGCTCTGCTGTCCCACTAGTCCCTTGACGGAGACTGTATGTACTGTTGACTGATACTGGTGAATAGAACATTATCTCACCACTCGTTACCATTCTTGCTTTCTTGCAAATGATCGTGCGAACTGGCATGCGCCATAGCATCGGGGCATTGTGCATCTAAATGGGCTGATGTACGGCTTATGACTGAGGACAGCCCGGTGAAGATTTCGAATTCTTACTGGGAGCGCCCTTTGCTCGAAGTTAGGCGGACTTCCGATATTATCTTCTTATAATGAATAGCCAACTGGTATGCCAGACGGTCCTTGAAACTGACTACCTGCCCGGACAGTGGCAATATGCAAGCAATGAGGGGGAAAGGTACAGAACACTTATAGGTCGACCGAAAAAAAAGAAAAAGGGCGATGCATTGACCTTTTTCGGAGACTTTATTCATTAGCATACGCAACGTAACCTGAATTTATTGGAAGCAGCTCAGTTCTTCCACATCTACAATGGAAAAAGGACAGTGGTTTTACAACCAGAAATCATCAAGGATCTTCGATATTGAAAAGACATACAAAGTCAAGAATAAATTATGAACTAGCTGTTTTTTCTTGTTTCGAGATACAAAAAACGACATACGAAAATCGTATGATCAGGAGAAAAGTAACAACTACCGATGAACTCGCTGTTTCTTCATACATCTGAAAACAGCCTAAGAAATTTACAAAGTCAAAAAGGAAAAGAAAAACAGCACTGTATGAGTTAGAACACATTTCGGATCCACGGCCTTCTCTTGAGGGCTCAATCTTTTCGACAACAGTACGAGAGATTAAACTTAGGTTGTTTGAAGTCTAGAATCCAGACAACGTCCCCGGACTCAACATGGGAATCGTGCTCCATCCAAGAAAGCTCGGCGACAGGCTCAGCTCGAAGCCGTCTCCAAACTTGTGGGGAGACTTCTTCTCAAGGCCTTCAGACACCAGCTCCCTGTACACAGCAGATAAAGGAGTAGCAGCCCTCCCCGCCGCCGCCGCGTTATTATTGTTGATATCACTGCGGACCGGGTTATGCATCAAGAGCTCGAGCGGCGGAGGGGCCGCCTCCTGGAGCCGGCGGACCGGGGGATGAGGCGGCAGCTGCTGCTGCCGGGACGGAGCCCCCGTGAGCTTCTGGACGAGCTCTCGGAAGTTGATGGGCTCGACCTTGTAGACCCGGGTGGGGTTCGGGGGGAGCGGGGCGTTCGGCTTCTTCCACGGCTTCGCGGGGGCCTTGCGGACCGAGTGGAGCGACTTGTGGAACGGGTAGGCCTGGGAAGGGACGGTCACGGCCTCGTCGCGCGGAACCAAGGCTGCTGCTGATGAATACCTCTCCATATTCTCTTCTCTTCTTGTTTTGACCTAAAGCTCCTTGCTTCAGAACAGAAATGTGCTTTGAGAATGAGAACGCAAGACTATAAATATGTTCTGCGGAGAGAGAGGGAAGCAGCGGCGGAAGGTTCATGCCGTCCAGGAGAGGGAGGGGCAATGAGGAAAATAGCGAGCTTTCGAGGGGTTACGTCCGTCCTCGGCCGCCGGCCATTGGCGGGGGTTGCGTATGTGGTGCGGTCAAAATTCCAAGGGTTGACCGGCTGGCTTTGAAACGCTGTCCTGTAATGATTATGAAATTCTCTCACGTTGTCGCCTCTTGACCAAGCTGGTCGATCTGGAATCTGATCCATCTGCCAAAACTGGTTTTACCAAAATGGGGCTGACAATTCCGCGATATTACATGGCCTGGCAGCCATATTACATGCCCTGGGGACCACATTTCTGGAAACTTCAGGTCTCGAGAATTGTTTATTACGTTAGAATATGTGAGAAGCAATGCCTAGGGGACTTTTACCGCGCGTTGAATATATCCTACTAGTTAAAAAATTGTAAATTACAAGCATCATCGGTAGAGAAATATCATAAACTAGTCTTAGACCTATACCTAACATTACTATTTTCTAGGGTGCTACATCGAATCATATCAATTGACCAAAAGCATGCTCTAATGTTAAGTTTCTAAGTCCGTATTGAATCAATTTCGCGGCAATAACTTGAACATGTTCGAGGAAATTGAAGAAAAATCAAGTAAGTGGATGCTGTCGAGCGACTTTATGTTTCAGTTATTACAAACACAACTATATGTTCAAAGCGATTGCATGATATAAATTCAACTCTCAACCCATCAACCCTGGCTAATCTCATATTTGAGTTTGAGCAACCCACTTAAATTTTGACTCGTGCGTGATGATATTTTACGCGGTATTATTGCAATATTTTGCAAGTTAAAAGTTTACTTTTCCTAAGCAAGTTTTCCATCATAATTTTATCAAGGCAACGATGACATGCATGTATTTGGCTCCCGTAATTGATCAGATATGCTGTACTGAAATTTCATGCAAAAACTTAGGTTGTAATAGAAAATATTATGATTTAGTTGATATTCGCACGATAAAGCTCATATTGATGAGATAATTTGTCTAGGTAATCTAACCATACTAAAGCAGTACGGTTTGGCAAAAAAAAAAAAAAAAGTAAAACATTCCTGACGAAGCCGCACTCCTATTTTGCTTTCCCTGTACCTAACAATGGAGGCGGCATGCGGCAGAGGAGGGTGGCGCCGCCACCACCCGGCCATCCCCGAGTGGCCCACGCACTCAGGCGTCGTATCCCCCACGTGATATTCTCTTCTGTGGGACCAGCCGGCAAAGCTCTGACTCGATCAAAACTTCAGATGTCACAATCACCCCCCTCGTCCAATCGTCAACAGCCCCACAGCACTCGGAACGAGAAAAAATGGCGAGGCGCACGATCTAACTCAAATATGATTTTACGCTCCTGCCCTCGCGAGATCCCGCGATTTTCCACTCCTCCGCGATCGCATGCCATCGGTGCTGCAAAAGGTCAAAAACATGATGAGACGATGGTGACGTTGTTTGGCATGGCGTTGCGGACTTTTACGGTATTAAATATCATGAGGACGAAAAGGGAACCCGGTTCGCGGTTTTGGGTTGAACTTTGGGAATGGAATGAAGGAGTCTTTTCAAAATATGCACTCGTTTTGGTTTGACCGCGATGCGGACTTGAGGCAAGCAATGACAAGGATGGGAAGGAGGAATTTAGAGAAAACATGGAAAGATGGACGGGTTGGCACGGCCGGTCTATCGAGAGCGACGATAGGTCGAACTGTGAGTGACTCCGCGACTGAACACTGGCCATGCTTGAGAAGGAATAACGACTCAGGTGTATCATTCTAGAGATCGATTCTCTTTAGGTTAAGTGCTTTTAGAAAAGAGAAGGACGAATTTGGGTTTGTTTTACAAACGGATAGATTATGTTATTATTGTCCCGCAACAAAGCTGCTTCTTAATTATCTGTAATTACGGGTAATCAGATCCCGATTCAGTCTGATTTCAAGATGAAATTGGAAATAAGGGACCGATCCGATCCAATCCAATGGAGTTGGTCACTTCTTTTTTTTTTTCCACTACTTGATACCTTCTATTATGAAGAAATTTAAAAGGAAAAAAAAAAAACAAGTCACTTTTTTTTAAGAATTTGTTTAAAAAAAAAAAAGAGTATACGTATTCGGTCGGGTCCGATTTCCCATTGGAACTGAACCACCTGAACATCAATTCCACTTTTAGGAATCGAAAATCGAACCAACACTTCTGAGAACCAGACCCAATAGGTCAGTTCGATCTAGTTCGGGCGATTCCTAATTCGAGCAGTTTGTTTTACACACCCCTATATGTTATTGTTAGGATGCATGCATGAATTGTAATAGAAAAGTCCCGCATCAGAACCAGTTAATATATCTTAATTGATCTATAACTTATTAACTTAAATTTTTTAGTGAATGTGAATTTAACTAAATATGTTGATGGGCTCAAACTTAGGTTTCATCTTGAGGATCTTCTTAGGTAAAGCATCAAACTTCTATTGCGAACACCTACACTTGCGTACACCTACACTTGGTGCAGTGACGTCGATTAGTATGATGGCTATGGAGATGGATGGAGCGATGCTAGTAGTTTTTTTCTTTTTTTTTTTTTTTTTTTTTTTGCGGAGAGAGAGAGAGAGAGAGAGAGAGAGAGAGAGAGGTTTGCAACACAAATCTGAGCTTAAATGCCAAATGCCAAAAACACTACTCTTTGGTTACAATCCAAACTATCTTAGTTTGAAAGTATCCTAGCAAGTGGTTGCAAAATGTTAAATAGCCCCATGAGGTAGTTTTCGTCTCAAAATGGCAGATAGAGTGTGAACATGGCGAACATTGTCCTTAAAGTCATAAATCTAGACATTTTCACGTCTTAACAACTAAGTTCATCATGTTAATTTTAGTCAAAAGTTACTAATGTGAACGCCAGTAAGGCCATATAAGATGGTGTGACGTGAACAATTTTTTAGAATTTTTTTATTTTCTTTTGTTTTCTCTTCTCTTTTTTTCTTTTTTCTTTCTTTATTTTCCTTTTTTTCCTACCAAGTCCGGCAAGGGTTAGCCAGCCAACCCTTGCTAACCATGGGCCATGGTTGGTGAGGGTTTCGTGGCGACGAGGGCTAGCTGAGCCTCACTGGGCTTGGAAGAAAAACAAGAAAAAAAAAAAAGAAAAGAAAAAGAAGCAAAAATTCAAACAATTATAAAAACTACAAAAATTATCCATGTCAGCACTGGTCGTTCGTATAGGACGGCCGGTGTCCATATCAATAATTTCTAATTAAAATTGACCGGATAAACTCATTTGGCAAAAATGTAAGAAAGTTTATGACTCAATTGATAAAATTGAAAAGTTTATAACTAAGTTGGTCAAAATATAATAGGTTTAGAATTTTTTGGATAATTTTCTTTCATAAATATGTCTCTAAAGGTCCGCTTGAGAGGCGACGCCAAAAATCTCAAAATGCCCCTTGACTTGTCCAATCTGTGTCTTCATATGGTTCTATGTGTTTACGTCAATTCAAACCACAAAACCGCGTCCAAGATTTCAGAGGGACACGATAAGGATGGAACTCGAGCGCACAGAACCTGATACGAACGTTTATCATGAATGTACTTATCTCAGTCCACACATGAGATCTTGAACAAAGCAAACTATAATTACTTGCCTAAGTTGACACATGTTTAACAAGTCTAGGGCCACTTTGAGGTTTTGCGAAGGGCATTGTAAAGATCAAGCATCGTTAATTGTGACATATTTGTCGGAGACTCAGTTATTGCTACTTAGTTGCTTACTGCCTAAATATTCTTCCTCAGTGGATTCGATATGAACCCAATATTTCTCTAACAAATCGAGTTGAGGTTCCTCGTCTATAATTGCGAGATAATTTAGAAAGGCATGCTGAACTTCTCTTGCGTTCCTAGTCTGAGAAAATTTCTTCAATTATGCATCCGATTAATATGTTACAAGTTACAGACATCACTTATATACAAGTCCAAATGAGCGATACCCACATTTGTAACTCATCAATCAAATGGCAAGATACTTCTCCATGTTTAGTTGGAGGAAGATTTCATCCGATTGTACTTCCGTTTAGTAGGTTACAAAGTATGGGCATCACCAACAAGTGAATTTAATTTCAATTATAAGTAATCGACGTTCATTTTTGTAGCTCATCAATTAGAGATGAAATGGAGCTGCGGCCTCCGATCAAATGCACGTCATCCAATCGCGAATGGAGAAAAACGTGACGGTGAGACCCCGGCTCTGTCGTTTATGTACTTCTTTCTTATGAGGGAAAACGTTGACGAGGTCTTGCTTTAGAACGCGGTCTCCTCCGTTGTCTTAGTAGCCTAATTTCCATGCCCTGATTGACGGGGCCCGCAACGAGAAAAGTAGAAAGGCGAATAGTCCCTTGGCTTTCTGGTTCCCACTTACTCATCTCGTGTTTATACCCAATGATACTTCAGACCTTATTTTATATCAAAGAAAATGACTATGGATCCGTTCCACGACATCTCAATCCAACAAAAGCTTCTTTTTTTTTTTTTTGGAATTAATACTACAAAAAATTATTAACTTTCGATAAAATATACTATTAAATTTACTAACGTATATGACACAAGATAACATATTCACATGAAAATTTATAGAGTTAATGCCACGAAAAATTTTAAATTGATCACAGCAGTACCATTAAATTTGTCGTAAATGCATCGGTTTAGAAATTTTTTTTTTTGGTGATATTTATTTCATGGATTTCCACGTGGACTTGTTACGTCATCTGTCATCTAGATCGGCAAATTTAATGATAAAATTTGACGGAAGTTAACGAATGGTAAATTTATTGTAAATGTACTGGTTTTGAGTTTGTGATTGTTAAAAAATTAGTTTAAGATAAATTTATTGCAGGTGTATCAATTAGAAATTTTCATAATATTATTATTTTTTTTTTTTTTTGGTTGCTGGGCATTCTAGAAACGGTCTTGGAATGCTCCTCTTGGCGGCAAACTGACGCAAGCGGGTGGTCACTTTCTCGTCCTCTGTCGTCCCCATCTCTCCAATTTAATGTTAATTATTCAAGTCTGATGACGAAGGAACGAGGAAACTGGAGGACCTGGCCATTTTCCCATAAAGCGCCTCAATATTAGGCCAGTTGCCCCACTTGCATATCCCTTCGTGGAGTCGAAAGGGTGATGTAGGAACTAGAAACGTGGTTCTCATGCAAAAAGCACACGAACCTTCGTAGTCTCTTGCCTTCCGTATGAACGTCAAAGGCTCGATTGTAGCTTTCTTTGCCTTCGTCAGCCGCTTTTTCGTTGAGTCAATGGTAGCGTTTAATGCATCCTTTTCTAAACTACATAACCTCGACTGTAGCTTAATATGGGTTCGATCCTATTCGATTACTAGCTAAGTCCTCCCTAATCTCGCCTCTCGATCGCAAGCTCGATCCTTCTTCTTTCGACGGGAGTTTATTGTTTGAAGCGGTTCCGAGTCTCGTTTAGGCATAATTTGCACGGCCCGAGTCCTCGTTGCTCGTCGAGTCTTGGTCCATCCCTGTGGTGCCGAACCCATCGAGACCCCACGATTTGGAACGTCTCATTTTGCTGATTCTCTAGACGCTTTGGGTGTGTGCTCGCGCGTGTGCTGGACCAAGTGTGTCGATTAGCTTCTTTTTGTTCTCTTTTTCTTTTTTCTTTTTTAACATAGACACATTAAGATTGCTGTACGATATGGGCACAACGATAATGTTGCAAGCTACAAATGTGTACTTAAACAAGCTTATGAGCCTATGCAAAAAACTATCTATCGCATCACTTAAGCAAATCAAATTTTGTAAACGGTCTAAGTATACTTAGGATGTCTCCCAACTCATATCTCTATAGCTTAAAAATGAGCTTCATCCTCAAATTGGTGCACGACCCACGTAATGTCTAAAACTCGTGAAAACGGGATTGACCAATATTTATTAGGGGCCTGCAAAAGGAACTACCCGAACCTGTAACCGTCCAGACCAGATCAAATTGGCCGATTGGGCCTGGTTCCAAAGAGTATCGGTCCAATTTCCGTTCCTAAAAGTGGATCCGGTATTCAAGCGGTCCAGTTTGGTTCTCAGTTTCAAGGAGAACCAAACTAAACTAACTACATAAACTTTTTTTTAATTACTTCTTCAAAAAAAAAAAAGTAATCATTTTTTTTAATCTTTTTATAACATACATCATCAAGTAGTGAAAAAAGAAAAATGATCGGTTCCATTGGACCGGACTGGAACCGAACTAGTCCCGGTCCTAGGAGCAATCGGTCCAGTTCCCAACCGGGAACCGAACCGGATTGGAAATCAATCACCCTTAATATCCATTCCCTATTTTGGTAGGTTAGTAACTTTTATTAGCAAAGCTGCCTGAGGCCCGCTAGAAGATTTATTCCCTCCGTGGGCCGACCTCGTCATTGCTATACAGAAAAATACAAGGGTCCCCGTCTGCAGCCCAATTATAATAGACTAGTGGGCTGGTGGTCTGGTCCGGCTTTGACCCCCTCAAAATCGAAAAACAGACAAAAATGAAAATGCATACCAAGAACATATTGATTGTCTTGACTGCTTTGTCTCCATCCATTGACCATGATACACCATCTTGATCTCAGCACAAGTCACCGCCTGAATAAGAAGCTGCTTCAAATCATAACGCAAAGAAAGAGATCTATAGATATACCAGAACGAATCTGAGTCGCGGAGACCCTGAAGAGATTCTTAGCAACAAAATAACATGTGGTCCAACATGTTCACACATTAATTTAAGGTGTGACGGGGACCTGGCGTCGGGGGTCCCTTTTCAAGGCTTTGACCCCCTTGAATCTCGCATCTTCTACTTGCGAGATTCAGGGGGCGACGGGGTCCAGCGTCGCGCCTTTTCCTTCTCCCGCATGTTTCGTTCATGCCAGTCCAGATGAAAGCAGACCAAATCTTCCGGAAGATTCCCAGACCCTAACAGCTCGATAGTTTCTAGAACAAGCATTGCATACTCCAAGACGAGCATCGGGTCAGTTCCACAGAGTAGCTGCACGAGACAAACCACTCGATGGTCAAACTCAAAAGATTTTAACCCCCCTCTGTTATGGTAGAAAACATGGCCTGTGGTGATCATATAGCTAACTCGCCAAAGAGCTCAAGTTTACTGAATGCCGGCAACCCTATCACGAGCACCGAATTACGACCTTGAGATATTCAATTATCATCTCCGGCTTGAACTTTTTGAGCCTGACCGGCTTCTGATTCATTCGGTTTCGACTCCTCCACTAAGCGATGGAGAAGCTTTAGAGCTTCACGATGCATTGAGTTGCTCTTTCCAGCAAAGCTGCACGATGGCTGCTGTTCTGAAGAATCTCCTCACATACTTTCACATCACAATAGTTAAGGCCTCTCAGTAATTCAATAGCGGCTGAAGACTGTCCAGTGAGAAGTAAAGCTTGGAGCAGTGCCGTGTCCAATGGTACCTATCAGCTATACTAATGGCAACAGTGGTGTGTTTCTGAGGAATGAAAACAAAACTGGACATTAAACTATAATGATATGAAATCCTTTGACACACAAGAAGACAGCCTCAGTTCAATTAGTTTGTCATGTCCCCATGGAAAATCATCCGTGCCATCGCCTGTATATTGCAATGTGTCTGGTCAAGTACATTGATGTCGACACATGAACAAGAATGTCTGTAACTGTAAACTCTTTGTAATTGCATTTTCACATGCATCGCATTACACTGCATGACAGTATGTACCCTGTGCACCTTGAATAATTAAACCGATGGATCCAGCAGGACGAATTATGGACCCAACAAACAGCATTAAATCCATAATCAATTGCCCACCTTTAGCACAGAAAAAGTTCAGAAGCAACGCGTGCAGTAACATTAGTGCACTCAACTTCCAGCATCTATGCATTAGGTTGGATTACACTCAATTAACTACAGAATAACGCAAAAGAGTAGGATGACGGAATTTATGAAAAGAAATCGTCACTAGTAGCACAACATGGTCAATCATGTCGCATATCAGATCTTTTATCCAGTATGTTTCTACAGGTACCCGATCTGAAGAAAATTACACACTGGACAGTGGAGATTACTGATAACCAGAACCTCAATTTCAGAAACATAATTTCTTTTAATTTGTTATATCTGGCAAGTTAAAATTGAACAACGTGCTTAGGCACCAAGTTAACATTGAAATTAAATTCGTTTGCCCATAGTCATGGCTGACTTCAAATTTAGCTAATCCATGTATCATCAGATATTAGCCAATATATGAGGACTTTCAGGTGATGCCAGTGCCTTTTTAGTCCTTTTAAATCGATTGATATCATCAGATGAGGGGATACCATCACCAACAGCATCTGAAACAACCTCTTCTGTGCCCTCAGCTGTGCCCTTTTCTACTATACTTTGTCTCTTCTTCTGCAAAAAATTGATAAGAGCCATGAGAGCATTATGGCTCCTTGTTTTGGACTCAAGTGCTGAAAGTTCATTGAAGCACTCCAGCTCGGGAACCAAAGCCGTTTTCGGAGGAATTATTGACAGATATAGAGAAAGCACACGAGGTGATTCCTTATCAGAAGCCAAGAAATGGTCCATTGCCTCTTCATAGCTTTCATTTTCAAAAAGGTTATCTGCATATCTGTAACAGGTTCAGGTAGATCAGTAGTGTGACGAGCGATGTATTGTAAGGAGATGGTTGATGCAGGAAAGGAAATCGAATCCGCTATAGGCTCACTCTTTCGGACAAAGTTCTGAAGCAATAATGTCCACGAGATACATGGACGCACGTTGAGGTAATTTACTTAATCCAGCAACATAAAACCTCATGTACAGAGCTTAATTACCAATCTGTCTCTCCTTTCATGGAAATTTGATAGTAAGGGCAATAGTTTACTTCATGATTATCATCATGGGTACAGGTTGTCCCGGAAATCTACCTTCTATGAATGTACAGCTCTCTTGCAGATCGAAGTTTTAAATCTTCTGGTGGAAGCATCTTGCAGAACGCCAAGGCGTCCTAAAAAATTGCCAGATGAAGTTAACTGCAGAAGCTGCATTAAGCACGTAAATTAAGGAAAAAGCATATCAAAAGGAAAATGCATAATAAATTAACATGCCCTCTGAGTAACTGTATACGAATAGGAATAGGAAAGAACCCATGGACGGAATTATCTTTGGCAACGTCTATCGCACTGCTACTTTGGGCAAGATGACAAACATTTCGAAGAGCGACAATCTGGGGATCAAAGGATATGGAACTCAAAGTGCGCGAATCTGAAGTAAGCCAACATGAAGAATGTTACAGTAAGAAGATTAGCATGCAAAAAGAATGAACAGAGGAATAAACTGGTAATACAATTATCAGCTTATCTCATTATAACTCGGTAATAGACCTATTGCATACATCTTCTGAATGACAACTTCTTGAGGAGCCTCCGACCAACATATCCTACCTTCTGGTAATAGCTTCCCAGTTTGGTTTACGAGAACTCGAATATCATCCTAAATACGGCAGAAACTCATTGAAGCATATCAAAGTACCACCATATAATCCAGAGAAGGATTAGTCTTGATTACTGAAACCAACATGGCCACAAAGTTTATTGGGATATCTCAAGTTAGATGCATCACACGGAAAATTGGTGAAATGGTCTAGCTCTTGATTCATGATTTCTGACAATAGTGACACAGTAGAAATGGACAAACACGACCAAATTGAAAGAATTAGCCCAATCCAGGTTATAATAAAGCTCGTAAAATTTGGACAGACGAGAATGACAGAGAATACACAGATAAAAACCGATTTTTACATAATGCACAGCTTATGCATATACAAAAAATTCAAGGAAGAGCTTCAAAATGTTAGAAGTGTTAATTGGATTCACTTCCACGTGGAAGAAGCCCACCTCATATGAAGGAAGCTCAATGAATGGCAAGCCCAAAAGGGTTTTAACCCATATGATAAGTCATATGGAAAAAGAAAATTTCTCACTATCTTTTAAGTGGTAGGTGCAAAGAAGTTAGTGTAAATGCAATAACAAGAGAAAAAGAAAAAGCAGAAAATCTGGGTTTTAGGATCAATCTAATTTACATCAAACTGGCATTGGAAGTTGATTCACGATCTAATTGAGCTAATATTTTGTCAATGCGTTTGTGACAAACTCTTTTTGAATCTAAACGGTTTGATTTTCGTTTCAAGCTCCCTACACTACGTTACCGAACTCCATTTCAATCGAACTTATAGTCAAGGTAAAGTCCTTTCAAAGTACTAGAAAATCTTAAGCTTCACAAACTCAAAAGATGGCCGAAGATGGAGGAAAATCATCACTGAAATCCAAAATTCGTAACTAATCCTACAAGACACGCAGAACTGATAAAGATTAGCGAGCCCCCGCACACAAAATTGGGCACACTAAAGCTTAACATCACATATGGCAATAAAAGTTGCAATCTCCTTACAAGAGATCCAATTTTTAAGAGTTAGCTACCGGATCGACATGATCTGAAATGATCACATGTGCTCGCGTTAAGGTTTGCAAGAATTCCCGCAAGTACTTGAGCATTTCATCTTCCATACTGATGTTAAGTCAAATTGTCATTATCCTTAGGGTCAGCAAAAAAACGAGCCGGAACCTCATAAATTCCAACTCTGCGTTAGCGCCAGAAACACTGTCCATCAATGCGATACATACTCTATTCAGGCAACAGGGGTGATCTTCTTTCTAAAAGTTGGCCACTTCCTCTTCAGTGTCTCCATACTTGATTGTGAAGAGTTTAGATACTTTCTTCTTCTCGGGATGAACCTGTGTTTTTAACAATCGAAGAGCAATTTATGATATGTTATAGAATCCAAGTTACCAAGTAAAATCCACTCAGAAACAACTTCAAGAAAATACTAAATTACTCCACTAAGATCAAACTCACCCGAAACTTTAATTTTTTTCAAGTTAGGAGAACTTCGCATCAGGTTCATAAGAGCCGAAATCTCATTCCTACTACTGAAGCATACGGATGCGAAGAGGCACTCCAAGTGAAAGAGTGGATGAGGCTGCGAATACTTTTTAAAAGTGAAATATTATACCTAAAGAAGCCGATCATGTGTCAATATATATTGCCACAATTTAGAAATAGAAAGTTCTAAAATGTACCTTCAATGAGAAATTATGGAGCTTCAGAGTTCGAATATTTAGGGCATCCCGAAGGATATAGTGCAAATTGGACGACGCATAATTCCTGGTTATGACACCATCATCGAGATCATCGGTAAGGGACTTCAAATCGTTCATATTACTAAGGACCCTTATATGCTTATGAAGCCCTCCGAGCTCAACAGACTCCAATATGCTAAAGGATAAATGAACTTTGAAGGAATTGGTGAGGAGAGAATGCAAACACACAAAAAAGGGAATATAGTACTAAAAATGCCTCGCAAAGACTTAATATGGAGTACACCGCACTCTTACAAACAATACAAGTTTTGCTAAACTTAAAACTCTCTCTATCTCTCTATATGCTTCTAAAGTTTTTCTCACTCTCCTTCTAAAAACTAAACTAACGTAAGTACATATATTTACACTCATCTCCACCGCCTGCACTTCACTGCCTTTGACTTCAACTTACAAGAAGTAAAGTTGAGCTTTTCCTCTTGTTTGCCGCCTTCTATGTGAACAAGAGCTGCCGAAATTTTATCTCAAACCAAGTCCACCTTCAGCATGCTAATAGACTTCAATTTGTCAAAAAAGACAACTCATTTCTTAAATGTTGGGCTCACCACTTATCTTCATGCAAGTTATTCTCTCCTTTTCATCAGAGTTGAAGTTGGTTGAGAGTGTGGGAACTTCAACACAGTCCAAATCTTGCACTAAACCACCTCTGCGATGTTCGAGGACAAGTTCAAGTAAAATTTAATTTAATCTACATCAATTTAACTACTTCCAATAGCCTCCCTTAAAATTGATTTTGAAAATCAATGACACCAAGCATTATCTTCAATTTCTCGAACAAATCAGCCTTCAATGGTTTCATCAAAATATCTCAATATGATCTTCGGATCTACAGAGAAACCATATCTATCACATTTACAGGCAGCAAAAAGAATTCTACGATATGTCAATGGAACTCGTGATCATGGAATTTTATATTTTTACACTGACAATTTCAGTTTAGTGGGATATATAGATAATGATTGGGCAGGTGATACTGAAACACGAAAGAGTACTTCTGGATATGCGTTCTTTCTTAGATCAGGAGTAATTTCTGAGTCGTCAAAGAAACAAAAAGTTATTGCACTCTTAGGGTGCGCATGGTAATGCTTCTTGGCTGGGGAAGAGTTTTTTTTTTTTTTCAGAAATAGTTCTTTTCTATTTCTATTCCGTGGAACAATTTCTGAGTAAAAGAACCCGTTTAGTAAATACACAAAATTTCTACTCTTGGAATAGAAAGGGAATAGAAATGTGTTTGGTAACGCAACAGTTTCTTTTTTGTATTTATTCGTTTTTTATTCTTGCTCACAGATTGGCGGTCGCCAACCGTCGGCGGCCGATGGGCTGTGCGGCGGCGGTCGGCGGCCGGCGGTCGCGCATTGGCGGCCGGCGGTCGTGCATTGGCGGCGGGCGGCTGGTGATGGGCGGGCGGTGGCGCGCAGCGATCGGCGGCGGCGACCGGCGGCAATTGGCGGCCGGCGACCGGCGACCGGCGAGCGGCCGGCAACCGACGACCTGCTGCGGCGGCGGCGACCGGCGACCGGCGGCGGCCGATCGGCTGTGGCTCCGGGTGGTTGAAGGTGGCCGCGGCAAGAGAGAAGAATAAAAGAAAAATAAAAAAAAATTGACTTATTTCTAGAAATTGTTCCCGGGAATGAAGTAATTTTTTTTGGTTTCTCGTTTTCGCTCCAAATCTATTTCTAAGCTAACTTTCTATTCCCAGGAATAGAAAAACAACTTAGCGTTACCAAACGGGTTTCTGTTCTTTTTTTGTTCCGAGGAACAAAAGAACAGAAATTTGGAGAAACAGAAACGTTACCATGCAAACCCTTAACAGCTGAAGCAGAATACGTAGCAGTAGCTTCTGCAATGTGTCAAGCGATATGGCTTCGTAGGATGTTTTTTGAACTAATGCATGCACAGAAAGGTCCTACTAAATTGATGTGTGAAAACAAGTCGGCGATCGTATTAGCCAAGAATCCTGTATTTCATGGCAGGAGCAAACATATTGACATTAAGTATCATTATATTTGTAAGCTGATTAAAGAATGTGAGATTGAACTTGATTTCTGTAGATCCAAAGATCAGATTGCAGATATCTTGACGAAACCATTGAAGGCTAATTTGTTCGAGAAATTGAAGATAATGCTTGGCGTCGTTGATTTTCAAAATCAATTTTAAGGGAGGCTATTGGAAGTAGTAAAATTGATTTAGATTAAATTAAATTTTACTTGGGCTTGTCCTCGTACATAGCAGAGGTGTGTTGAGTGCAAGATTTGGACTGTGCTAGAGTTCCCACACTCTTAACCGACTTCAACTCTCATGAAAAGGAGAGGGTAGTTTGCATGAAGATAAGTGGTGGGCCCAACATTTAAGAAATGAGCTGTCTTTGTTGACAAATGGAAGTCTATTAATATGCTAAAGCTGGACTTGGTCAGAGATAAAATTTTGGCAGCTCTTGTTCACACAGAAGGTGGTAAACAAGGGGAAAATTTCCACTTTACCTCTTGTATGTTGAAGTCAAAGGCAGTGAAGTGCAGGCGGTGGAGATGATTATAAATATATGTACTTACATTAGTTTATTTTTTAGAAGGAGAGTGAGAAAAGCTTTAGAAGCATATAGAGAGAGAGAGTTTTAAACTTGGCAAAGCTTGTATTGTTTGTAACAGTGTGGTGTGTACTCCATATTAAGCCTTGCATTTTCAGTACTATATTCTCTCTTTTGTGTGTTTGCATTCTCTCTTCACCAATTCCTTCAAACCTCCTTTATCTTTTTGGTTCCAACAGAGGGAAGTGAATCAAGAGAACAAAGCAGAGAGGAGGAGGAGAAGGAAAGCAGGTCCGAGAGCGGAGATGAGAGACCTATACACATTTAGAGCTAGTTTCTTTTCTGATTCACAGGCGACAATTGTTCCATTAAAGCTTTGCACATCTCTCGTGCGTGCATGGCGGCCCCTCCCGCAATTATTCACTACTCAACCCTCTTGCAGCCACTGGCTAGCTTGACAAGCTCCAACAATCTTAGCCATCGCTGTTGGACTATTAGTCGCCGCTCGCTTCCACTCCCTTGACGACGATCCAACACGGCTGAGCTCCCTTGTTCCATAACGAGAAACTGCTACACCGTGAAATCATCACCTCGCTGTTTTGGCAACAAGCGAGTTTGACCGACTGCACTACTGTTCGCTGGCTTCACACACCCGAGCTTCACCTTTCTGCCATGCCACCCCTACTGCCGCGGCAAGAGCGCTATGTCCCGAAGCCATCATGCCTCATTGCACTGCCACCAGTTCCCCTGTTGCTCGGCCACGCCTAATTGCTCGTAGCTGCTCGTTCTTTCCAGCTATGTCGCAAGATTTCTCAAGTTGCCCACCATGCTCGGCTTACTCGGCAAGCTCGACGTGTTTCCTCAATTTGCTACCCAGTATTCTCGTTCTCACTGATGTCACCACATATCATACAATGATTTGCACAAAGAGGGAGAGGCTGTTGCGAAAAGGCGAACGATCGAACAATAATATAGACAGAAGAAGAAAATATATCGGATATCGGATTTACGTGGTTCAGTCGTAAAGACCTACGTCCACGGGGAGAGCGGTAGCGAATTTTATTATAGATCAAGCGATACAAGGAGATTACACACTCGAATCACTCAAACACTCTCTCGGTGTTTCCCCAAACCTCAATTACACCAAATACACCAATCTTTCTTGGATGTAAATCACGAATAAGCTTTGCCGCACGAGAAACACGAAGACCCGCTATCAAGCACCCAGGGCATACGGGACGTCTCTCACAAACAGAGAAAAACCACGGCACCAAAAGTGAAAACAGCCCTTCGATCAACGACGATGCTTCCGTAAAAGAGAGTCCCACGAGCAAGCCTTTAGAGGAATTCTTTAATCCACCGCCACAGAATGCATGCATGAAGAAAGCGAATCATCCAAGATTCGGTCAACAAAAGTAAAAGATTTGACTTTCCCTTTTTATTTCCTTCATCCAACTCCATCAAGAAGCAAACGTGCCTCGGTCAACTGCTTCCAAAATTTGTTGACAAGCTTTAAGAATATGACGTCTAGAAGACTAATTTATGTACCCATCTCTCTTTATTTCAATTTATTTTCAAAATTCAACTTTTCGCTTTGGGCTTAAACTCGAGACATATTTTAACAATCTCCACCTTGGCTCGACGTTTGAACCAACTTGCAATCGCTTCGCAAAATAAAAAATCAAACTCTGCTACTACTTTCCCATAGCCCCCGATAGGCTCAACCACCACAGATATTATCCAAGTCCAAGCATCGCTTGAACTTCGCCATAACCAAGGACTTAATCAGAATACTAACTCCACATGCACCTTTAACTGCTCTGTAAGGATTTTTCGATGCGACCTCCTTAACCGCAGATAAAGCAGAACCATTGTCGCATCCATATCTATCATGAGATCGAATACGTACCTTGTTAATTTCAGCAATCACGGCAACCATTGGCTCTATAGGCTCCACCTTGCTACAAGCACCATCTGTGTCAATTACTTTGCTAGTACCCGTGTACGCTACCTCAGGAGTTTCTGGTCGCAACTCCACCTCAAGCTGAACACCATCCAGATTCATATTAACACTGCCACAAACACTCCTTGCCAGAAGTATCGGAGACTCATCAAGGGTAACTTCTCTGTTGTCAATAAGTGAATTTATATCCGGGCACCACAACTGATCGCCCCGCTCACCTTGTGCATAGCCATGGAATATGCACTTTGCCCTCCAATCGAGCTTACCATCACTCACTCAAAATAACACGGGCAACCAAACATTCTAATAATAGAATAACCAGCAACATTACCTAACCACACTTTTTCAGGAGTCCACCATTCAATAGCAGTTGATGGGGATCTATTCACCATGCAGCTTACCGTACAAAGCACATCAGCTAGGATTCTCCTAGCAATACCAGCACTAGAGATCATTTTTCGGGCCGTCTCTAGTAATATTCTGCTAATCAATTCTGCAAATTGTTGTGATTTACCGGCACTAGTGCGGTGTTTCACTATGCCCTCTTTCATGCAGAATTTATTTGCCAGCTCCGAGCAGAACTCCATGCTATTGTTAGTCTGCACATGCTTGATTGACTTACCAATTTCCGTCTCGATCAAAGCTCTCAACCGCGTGATCCTGACACTAGCATCAAACTTGTGCATTGGCACAAACACTCAGGTCTTCCTTGAGCAGTCAATAGACTCTTGAACAGATGCATCCGACATCTCCGCAGCGAAATTTGTCACCGTCTCACCTTGAAGTTTATACAGGCCTCCATGCTTGATTCCTTTCATTATTACCAAGGCACCTCGAACAACCTTCAGAACTTCACCTTTTGAAGAATACCTGCAACCAGCTGAATCTAGGGCACCCAAGGAAATTAAGTTCTTTTTCAACTCCGGAACATGCCTTACTCCAGTCAATGTCCTCACAATACCATCATGTATTCTGATTTTAACATCACCAACACCCACAACATCGCACTCAGCGTTGTTCCCTAATTGGACTTTACCACTACCGGTGCACTAATAAGTGATAAACCAGTTTCTATTTGGTGTGACATGAAAAGAACAACCATAATCCATAATCCATCCATCAAACGATGAATGATCAGTGACAGACAAGACATAATCGGCATTATCTGCTATAGCTGCAATATTATCTGCAGAATCAACTATAATTCCCTTACCCTTCTCATTCTTCAGCTTAAGGCAATCCCTTCTAAGATGTCCTCTCTTGCCACAGCTCCAATAGACAACATCAGTAGTCCTAGATTGACTACGTCTGTTCATATAAGTACTACTCTTACCCACACGTGTTCTAGATCTTCCTCTATTTTCACCTACTAAAGCGACAGATATAGGTTCACCAAATTCTCTTCTATGAATATCCTCGCTCAGAATCAAATCTTGAACCCCATCAAACGTCAAACTTGTTGACCCAGAGGAATTACTAACAGCAGTAATAGTAGTATTCCAACTATCAGGTAATGAGGATAACAAAATCAAAGCACGTGCCTTATCTTCAAAATCAATCTCAACTGAACTCAATTGACAAACAATCACATTGAATTCATTGATATGATCTGCAACTGACGCACCTTCGTTCATCTTCAAATTAAACAGACGTCGCATCAAATAGACCTTGTTGATCACAAAGGGCTTCTCGTACATATCCGATAGGGCTTGCATCAAATCAATAGTAGTCTTCTCCTTCAAGATGTTAAACACGACGTTACGAGCCAACGTCAGCAGAAAACACCCATAGCTCGTCTATCCAGCAAATCCCAATCAACTTGCTTCATCGTCTCTGGTTTCTCCCTAGATAAAGGCAAGTGCAGTTTCATCTGGTAAAGATAATCTTCAATCTAGATCTTCCAGAAACTAAAATCATTCCCATCAAATCTGTCAATTCTCGCTTTTATTTCTTCTGTCGCCATCGATTCGCTTCAACTTAGCCAAACCTGGCTCTAATACCACTTGTTGTGAAAAGGTGAATGATCGAACAATAATATAGATTAAAGAAGAAAATATATTGGACACCGAATTTACGTGGTTCAGTCGTAAAGACCTACGTTCACGGGGAGAGCAGCAACGAATTTTATTATAGATCAAGTGATACAAGGAGATTACACACTCGAATCACTCAAACACTCTCTCGGTGTTTCCCAAACCCCAATTACACCCAATACACCAATCTTTCTTGGATGTAAATCACGAATAAGCTTTGCCACACGAGAAACACGAAGACCCGCTATCAAGCACCCAGGGCCTACGGGACGTCTCTCACAAACAGAGAAAAATCACGGCACCAAAAGTGAAAACAGTCCTTCGATCAACGACAATGCTTCCGTAAAAGAGAGTCCCACGAGCAAGCCTTTAGAGGAATTCTTTAATCCACCGCCACTGAATGAATGCATGAAGAAAGCGAATCATCCAAGATTTGGTCAACAAAAGTAAAAGATTTGACTTTTCCTTTTTATTTCCTTCGTCCAACTCCATCAAGAAGCAAACGTGCCTCGGTCAACTGCTTCCAAGATTTGTTGACGAGTTTTAAGAATATGACATCCAGAAGACTAATTTATGTACCCATCTCTCTTTATTTCAATTTATTTTCAAAATTCAGCTTTTCTCTTCATGCTTAAACTCGAGACATATTTTAACATAGGTGGATTTCTAGTCAAAGGCAGAAGAAGCAAATGGTGGGTGGAGATCAAAGTGGAGCAGGTGAAAAGCAAAACGAAAAAAAAAAGAAAAAAAAGGTGTTTCTACTTTGCAGGTCACCTGAGAGTCGTTGGTGCACTTTTCAACGTAGAACCACCCAATCCCAATGTCTGTGGATCTTGATTCGAACATCATCGTTCAGATTAGGTAAAAATCTTTGTCCAACTTGATTTCATGGACTATTTTCATCATTGATGTGCAACGAATATATGAAGTCTATGGTTGCGTCTGGTGTTTTAAAGTTGATATTCTGGTGAAGTATGAAAATGGACCACGATGACGGCGGATATTTTTAGTATGTTGTCTGCAAGTTCTTGCTCATTGAAGTTTTATTTATTCTCCAAATTCTTTAGTTCATAGATACACCAAGGTTATATTTTCCATAAGAATGAAAGTTGAAGTTCTTGGGGATGGGAAGCCAAGTGGGGAAGATGATGAGGAACGGGAGATAAATAGGGGAGGAGTGAGTATATGAGATGGGCTTATTTTTAGTCAAAATGGAAAAAGTGATTTTGACTTGAGTTTGGTGTGAGCCAATGGGGGTTATGGTATACAGTGGGTGGGCTTAATTTGGTTTAGAAAGTTTGCGTTTTGGTTAGTATGGTTAGACTTGGACCGGACTTATTTGTTAATGGGTTAGTCTTATTTCTAACTAGAAGTGGGCTTGATGTGGGAACCTGTTGGTGTCTAAAGCCCGGATCTAAGGCCCGTGAGACCAGCTTACTGTCTGCATTCGGACTGGGCTGAGCTGTCCAATCCAGTCCAAGTACTATTTTCGGTAATAAAAAGTTTGAAAATAAAAAATTCTAAAATTCAGAGTGTAAGTTAGAGATGGGTCTTGACCTAGTTGTATGGCTTTAGTAAATGATTTAGCCTTGTTAACTTTCCATGACCTTTAGTTAGGGTTTTTAGTTGATTGGTCCTTTAGAAGAGAAATTGAATTGAATTTGAATTCAGTTGATGGGGATGTCTCAGGACTTGTAACATGGCCATGTATATTCTTTGCCAAACTCGCATCGGATTTTCATTTCCCATATGTGGATGGATACTTTCAACTTCTTTGGTGTTTACTTTTTACATCTAATTGATGGTTAATTGCTTTTCTAGATTAGGTTAGGACTAGTCTAGATAACATTTGCATGATCACTAAGCACTGGTGACACCTCCAGGATCACTTGGTAGTCAACATTTGCATGATCACTTAGCTAATCAACCAACTAGTTTAGTGGTACCGAAAGGGTGTTATTAGATATTAACGTAATCAAGCTCTCGTTGCGTAGTTCCATACCTCACTTAGTTTCTAACCAACCTCAATTAGCTAGTAGCGACTTTTATAAAATATTTACGATGTTAAAGAACTAAAAATGAAACCCAACATCATGCGACATATGTATTTGGAAAAGTCCGTGCCTAATCGAGAGCCATTAGCCTATCTTTGGGCAATACCCTCAAACTTATATCTTTTCTCGCATTGAACAAAAGAGATAGGTCATGACATATGTTTGTTGCCAAGTAATAAAAAAAAAAGGTAGTTAAAATCACATCAATAATTAAATAAGATTTATGATAATAGTTTTAAAATGAAAATACTGATTTAGTCCGCTAAACACTAATTTCAGTGATCATACTCACTTAAATCTCTACTTTTTTTCAATTAGACATACAAAAGTCAAAATCTCCTCCTTACTATTGAACCCTATGCATGTAAAGGAATACTTCAAATTGGCAAATACATGAGGCAGGGGAACATTTTAAGAGCCAAGTACTGTACAAATAAGTCAAAATCGAGTGTGGACAGATTCCCACAATTTAGAATAGAAGGACATATTTTCATCCCAAAAATAATAGTCAACAAAGTTTTAACAAATTTTAGAATCTATGAGCATAAAATGTACACTTTCGACCTTGAGAATCTCAATTATTGAGAAATTTTGGAAAAAAGAATTGTGCAAATTGGTCGAGTTCTTCCATCTGTTTACAATATTATTACTAAAAGCTTCCGTGATCGACTTCAAACAATTCATAACACCGAGAGTGACACCAAAAAGAGTACCCCCAATGTCAAGTGACTTGAGGTTGCAAGCTTGGACGTTAACGTGCATAATCCCCTCAAATGTTTTAGTAGGGGACAACAAGGTTTCATAGCCTTGTCTCCAAGAAAACGGCTTAACATGCTCGATATACTGTGTGCGTTTGGTTCAGCATTTTCAAAAGACTTTCAGCCTCCATAGCCCCTTGGGGAAATGCCAGGCCGTTTAACAATCATTTTAAAGTGGCTTTCAAGTGAAAGCCGGCATTAGGAAGGCTACAAGCCTAATGCTAGTAGAGATTAGCATTGGGCTTTCAGCATTTGGCCAGATGTTAAAACTCATTTTTTTATTCCAAAACTATCCTTACCTAGTCTTCAAATTTTCGATTTTGCCCTCATTATTTTTTTAAAATGCTAAAAAAAATGCTAAAAAATCAAATATATATAAATACTAAAAAAATAAAAAATATATAATTTTTTCTTTAAAAAAAAAAAAAGACCAACCCTTTGCTAGTCCAACGAAGGGCTACAGCCACCGATGAGCCTAATCTAGCACCGACGGCTGTCGATCGAGATCACCGACCTCTTAGCGAGGGCTGTCGAAGGTTGCACGATCTCGAACAACTCAGGTGGCTCGCAACCCAGGTGACCACCCCTAAGGGCCATCGCACAACCCTTGCGAGACCAAGCAAGGGCTGCCTGAGGTTGTGAGACCTAGGCGACTGTCACTTGGGTCGTGCGCTAGCTGGTTCGCGCAATGCTCGCCAAGGGTCACCCGACCTTAGGGGACCTCAACCGACAGCCACCGATGAAGGGTTTGATCTTCTTCTTCTTCTTCTTCTTCTTTAATTATATATATTGTTGTAAAATATTGTGTTGCAAATATGTAATAGAGAGAATAAAGAAATTGAGAAGAGAAAGTAGGTAAACACTAAAGATAGTAGAGAAAGTCAAAGGAGAAGATTTTATTTCCAGTATATCACATTCTCTCTATGATAAAAACTAAGCTCCTATTTATAAGAAAACAATGATGTACTTATCATTAATATCAATGTATTGAATAATACATATATTAGATAGGGAGATGAACATTAATTGTATAGGGAGATGTACTTATAATGTATGATACAAATGTATCATAATAAATACATTAGATAAGATGAATATAATGAATATTCATTCATGTATTTCATAACACTCCCCCTTAAATATTCATTGTATTCATTACAAATGTGCATCGAATGATACTGCCTCATTAAAAACCTTAAGTCGGAAAAACTTGGTGGGACAAAAACCGGATAAAGGGGAAAAAGAGTGCAGAGCACAAATTTTATGATCTTTGCATTTTATTGATGCATTAATTGCCTCGTTAAAAACTTTAAGCCGGAAAAACCATATGGGAAAAAACCGGCAAGAAAGGAAAAAGAGTGCAATGCATAATTCATAATATCTCCCCCTCAATGTTGTGACCTACCCTCAGGGAGAGGGAGTAGGTTTAGGGGTATTGCCTAAAGGACGGGACCTAAGGCCCATGATTAGGCGTGGGCTCTCCCAAGCCCATACCTCGCTTGACATCGGGGTATTTTCAAGAATTTTGCAATAAGGAGTCGTCACTAGCCTATTAGAGTTGGCTAGAAACCAAGCGGAGCATGAGAGTATGCCTCGCTTCCTACGCAACCAGAGAATGTAGAGTTGGGGACTTGATTATACTAATTGACCAATTAGTGTCCTTTCAGTACCTAATCTTGTTCATTTAAAAAAAAAAGTTTTGTTAGGCAACTTGAATTGATTTTAGGCATATCCGCTAACACGTGAGGTGATCATGCAGGTACACAGTCATCAACACAATAATCGACAATCAAAGAAAGCATTAAATGCACATCATGGGATAGCAAAAATTTAACATTAAGAAAGAGGTAAATATTAATCTTAACTAGACTAAAGAAAAGCCGAAATCAACATATCAATATTGTGCATTCAAAGGCATTTGTCCCGAAGGACAATTGAAACCCTAAGGTAAAGCCCTAAAGGCTTAATCAAACTTAAACATAATTCCAAATTGAAAGGTTTCCTATTTTTAGGAGAAAATTACTCCAAAGATTAATTTTAACCTTTTCGAGGAAATTTAATTTTTTTTTCTTTTTAGATTCTTTTTAATTTTTCTATTCTTTTTTTTAAAAAAGAATTTTCAAATTTTCAAAAAAAAACTGGATTTTTGCAATTTTTAAATTTTTTAGATTTTTAAATTTTTTTAATAATTTAAAAAAAGGTCGGATTTTTTTAATGTTTTCTAAGTTTTTGAATTTTCACAAAATCTTTTGATTTTTTTAAATTTTTTTTTTTTTTAAAATTCTTTTAATATATATTTAATATTTAATATTATAATATTCAAGGAAGCGGATTCGGACTGGATAAACCCAATCTAATTCCCTGACCTGACCCAAACCCGGATCTAACCCAGTCGGATAGAAAATTAAATTTTTCATTTTTTTTAATTCTATATCTTCTTTCTTTTTTCTCTTTTTGTCTTTTCCCTATTATGTCCCATTCCCCTGCACTCCTTCTTAATGCCTTCATCAAACGTCTCCATCCACCGTCCTGTCTTTCCTTTTGTCTTTTCCCCTTTCTTTTCATTATTCCTTTTTTTTTTTTAATTTCTTTTTCTTTTACTTTCCTCCCTTTCTTTTATGGTCTTCTTCCCCACGTACCTTGTACACGCCCGAAGCTCCTTCTTCCCCAAAACATGGCCTCTCTGAAACTGACCCAAACAACGATATGGCCCGGCACGAACAATGACCCTTCCACCACCAAGCCACCGCCGTCCGCCGGTCATCCATCCCGACCGGCATTGACCGCCAATGGCCACGAACGATGGCGGCCATTAATTCACTTGCCGGAACGAAGAAAAAAATACACTCACTCGACAATACACGATTCTTAGGCGAAAGCCATATAAAAACACCACAAACATGATCAAACCAAGCACGATTCACTAGTAGAGAAGCAAGGATACATCAATCTCAAGTTTAAGCAAGAATTGACTCTCGACTTTCTTTGAAGCATTTCGTCAAGGCATACATTATTTGAGGAACAAACAAGATCACGACGGAATTTCGGACAAGGACCAAGACACATGACAATGAGCATATAATGATCCAACAACGGCAAGATACGTCATAAATGAGAGTGGAGACTCACACGAAATGGGCATAGTGGTATGGTTCGGCAAACCTGAAACTAGGGGCGGAAATGGGGCATGGTGAGGGCCGTCGATGGTGTTCCCTATCCCGCTTGAGGGCGACGAATGAAGGGCGAGCTCTATAGATCGGACTAGGTCCGGTCGCCTCGCGTTCCTCCGAGCCGAGGTCCTCGAGGACTTGACATGCCCAAGAGAAGACAAACAAGACTCAAGCTTACGACTTACCTCGGATGTAGCTTGGGGAAAACAGGGACAGCAGGCTCGAGGGGTGCGTCCGGGAGCCGTCGAGCGAGCTTTGGGCGTGGCCGAATGGCCAGAGGACTTCTTTCTCTCCGGCTCTCCCTCTCTTGGTTCCTTTTCCCCTCCCGATTCTCTTTGTCTCTCTCTCGCTCCCTCTTCTCTGTGTTCAACCCCCCTTCTTTTGCAGGTCCTTCAAGCTCTTCAAGGCCAACGGCAGGCGTGCTTAGCTCCTACCTTGCCAGCCTGTTGACCAGCTTGCTCCTCGACCCGCGGATCACGCCGGAGCTGCTCCCTTGATCCTCCTGCTCTCTCTGTCGCTGTGCTGCTGCTCCTCCTCTGCAGGTCTGCGCGCGAAGACCACCAAGAAGAGGAAGACAGCTGGGTGAGGGCCGGGCTTAAGGGAGGAAGGGCTTGGGCCACGTGAGGGATAAGAAAAGGAAGAGATGGGCCGCGCGTGGGGAAAAAGAGAAGGAAAGAGATAGGTCGCACCCAGGCCCACACGGGGGAAGAAGAAAGAGAGGTGGGCCGGGCTAAGGTCGAATCCGGCCCGACCTAGCCTCTCTCGGTTTTTTTTTAATAATAATATTTTTTTAAAAAAATTTTAATTAATTTATTTTTTTAGCAACTAATTCCTAACTTTTAATGCTACTAAGTCTTAAATAAAATAGCGAAATTTATGTGTCAACACTCAATTGAGCCATATAGCCACTGCTAGGACGAACTTGTGAACTTGCCTGCATATCAATGCCATATACTAATTTCTCAAAAGTTGATGTTGGCAATAATTTGATAAAAAGATCTATAAGATTATTTATTGATCGAATATGTTTAACATCAATTTGTCGACTTTCTTGGAGTTTATGAGTATAGAAAAATTTTGACGAACCTTTGATATATCCTCCCCTAACTTGTGCAACACAAGCAGCGTTATCTTCATAAATTCTAGTGGGAGCATTTGTAACCGGTATTAAACAATAAGAATTATGAATATGCGTTATAACGGATCTTAACCAAACACACTCTCTTCCAGCTTCATATAAAGCAATAATCTTAGAGTGGTTAGAGGATGTAGCTACTAGCGATTGCTTCATAGAACGCCAGGAAATAACGGTGCCATTATAACAAAATAAATAACCGGTTTGAGAGCGAGTCTTATGTGGATAAGATCTATATCCAACATCAGCATATCCAATTAAACCAGAGTTAGTGGAATCCTTGGAATAATATAATCCAAAATCTATGATTCCTCGGAGATAACGGAAAATATGTTTAACTCAATTCCAGTGTTTTCGAGTTGGCTCAAAACTAAAACATGCCAATAAATTTACCGCAAAAATGATATCTAGTCTCGTACATTGTGCCAAGTACATCAAAACCCCAATTGCATTGAGATATGGTACTTCAGACCAAGTATCTCTTCATCAGATTCTTTATGACGAAATAGGTCTTTTTGAGGATCTAGAGACCTTACAACCATAGGGGTGCTCAATGGGTGAGCTTTGTCCATGTTGAAGCGTTTAAGCAATCTTTCAACGCATGTTGATTGATGGACAATTATTCCATTTGCTTTATGCTCAAGCTCTAGACCAAGACAAAGTTTGGTTTTACCCAAATCTTTAACTTCAAACTCCCTTTCAAATACTCAGCAGTTTTAGCTAACTCTTCTGGAGTTCCAATTAAATTTATATTGTTGACATAAACTGCTATAATAGCAAATTCGGTTTCTGATTTCTTAATAAACACGCATGGGCAAATGGTTACATTCTTGTACCTTTCCTTAATTAGGTACTCACTTAGGCGTTGATACCACATGCGACCGGATTGCTTTAACCCGTACAAGGATCTTTGCAATTTTATTGAGAATAAATTGCGGAGAGTGCATGCTTCAGGCATTTTGAATCCCTCATGAATTTTCATATAAATATCAGAGTCTAATGAGCCATGTAAATATACCGTCACAATGTCCATAAGACGCATTTCCAATCTTTCAAAGATTACTAGGCTAATGAGAAAGCGAAATGTAATCATATCCATCACGGGTGAATATGTCTCATTATAATCAATCACAGGTCTCTGGGAGAATCCTTGGGCAACGAGTTGGCCTTTATACGTAACAATCTCGTTTTTCTTATTTCGTTTCCGGACAAATACCCATTTATATCCAACGGGCTTTACATTATCAGGGATACGAGTTACGAGTCCAAAAACCTCTCGTTTAGCTAGGGAAGCTAATTCAACCTTAATTGCTTCCTCCCACTTAGGCCAATCTTGTCTTTGACGGCATTCAATAATAGATCGTGGCTCACAATCATCATCCATAATATTATGAGCAACTGAGAATGTAAAAGTATCATCAATGATGATTTCATTTCGATCCCAAATTTCATTGCAATATGTAATGGAATTCTCAGTATTCCCGGGTTTGGTGTTCCTTTCATGGGTTTGCGCCTCTTCAGGGGCAATAAGCTCTTTGGGAGCAAGCACAATGATAGGCTCTTCTGGAGCGGATTCTTGATTATTTCTCCTTTGTTTTCGAGAAACGGTATATTTTAATCCTATCGGTCTACCACGCTTCAAGTGCAGGGGATTTTAATTCATTTTAGCCTGTTTTTCGGGAACATCTATCCTAGCTGGAGCATTTGCAGCTGGAATATGAGACTTTGTTACCTTAGTAGCATCATTAAATTCGTCAGGAAGTCTATTGGCCATAGCATGTAAATGGATTATCCGATGCGCCTCATTTTCATATTCAGGAGTTCTTTGGTCTAATTGAGATAAATTTTTCTTATTCCCGGAGAAAACCTTAACTGGTTTTTATTTTGCAATCATGAAAGTTGTAGATATTCCAATTGATGGAAACCTAGTTTCATCGAAATAACAATCTGCAAGTCTGACAGTAAAAAGATCACTGGTAGTTGGTTCCAAGAACCTAATGATAGACGGTGAATTAAACCCAACATAAATGCCCAAACGGCGTTGAGGACCCATTTTCGATCTTTTTGGCGGTGCTACAGGCACCTGTACTGCACAACCAAAGGTGCGTAAATGTGAAATATCTGGTTCATAACCAAGAACCATTTAAAGGGGAGATTGTAAAAGACTAGCAATGGAGCGTAATCTTATTAGAGCTTCTGCATGCAAAACTGCATGACCCCATGATGTATCGTTAAGATTCGTTCTCAATAATAGAGTGCGGGCAATGATTTGGATATGTTTAATTAAGGATTTTGCCAATCCATATTGAGTATGAACATATGCGATCGGGTGCTCAACCTCGATTCCAAGTAAAGCACAATAGGTATCAAAGCTCTTTAATGTAAATTCACCAGCATTATCCATCCTTATGCTCTTAATTGGATAATCAGGGAATTGTGCCCGGAGCTTTATAATCAGCGCAAGTAAACGTGCAAATGTCACATTGGGCATAGATAATAAGCAAACATGGGACCATCTACAGGATACGTTCACTAGTACCATAAAATATCGAAATAGTTCACTTGGTGGTTGTATTGGTCCACAAATATCACCCTGAATTCTTTGCAAGAATAAAGGGGATTCAAGATTAACCTTTGTTATAGAAGGTTTGATAATGAGCTTTCTTTGTGAGCGAGCCTCATAATTATAATTTTTGGACAATAATATCTTTGCATCCTTTAAAAGGTGTCCTTTTGTATTTTGAATTATTCTACGCATCATTGAAGTGCTAGGGTGACTAAGGCGATCATACCACAGTCCAAACTGATCAGGGTTTATTAATCTCCAGGATGTGGTGGCGTAGGTTTCAACAGCCTTAATCATGACACAATACAAACCCATAGAAGAAACTTCTAACTTCTCATGGATGGTCTTCAGGCCCATCTTATAATAGGAAATGCCAATATGTTCCTTATTTTGCTCATAAATAGTCTCAATATGGTACTCATTACGGCGTACATCTTTGAAAATGAGCAGATTCCTTTTTGATCTAATGCTTAGAAACGCATCCTCAATATGCAGGATGGTGCCATTTGGCAAAACAATTGTGACATTACCAAAACCATCAATAATCGGAACAAGACCTGATATTGTATGGATTTGTGCCTTACGCAATGTCATACTCGAGAAAAAATGTCTACTATGAAATATAGTATGTGTTGTTGCACTATTAAATAAACAAACATCTTCCTTTTTCTCGGTATTTTCCATTTGCATTTATGTTGACAACTTCAAGTGTCAAGTATCATAAAATTTGCATATTAGTTATAGAGTCAAATAAAATTTCAAAATAAATATTATATAAGGTTCATAAGCATTTCATAACCATATTAGAGAATAATAAAAAGTAATACATTTAAAGCAAAACAACTAGAAAAGAAATTATTGGAATCATAGAATTTGAAGTTCAAAATATCATCTACCAGTCTGATGCCTCATCAAAGTAATCAAGGTCCTTAAAGAAATCAGAGACGTCCAGATATGCATTTGCTACTTCAGGAGCAAGAGGAGTCCCACCAACGGGTATATTGTTGGCCTCAACAGTGGTTATGGCAGTAGGATTGATTTCAATGGCATGAGATTCACCACGCTTGCCCGTATTTTTTTAAGATGCTTGGTATAGGTCAATAAAGTGCTTTGGCGTACGACAAGTACGTGACCAATGCCCAGTCATGCCGCAGCGATGACAAATACTTTCATTAATCACATTCTTTAGCTTCTTTTCTTTGCCATGATTTGGGCCAAAGTTAAATTTCCTAGGACAGTTAAATTTCTTGTCATTCCTTTTAGGATTATGTTCTTGCCTACGCTTATAACCCTTAAAATGGACAGTATTTTTCTCAAAGTTAGCATGTGCTTCAGGCAATGCTTTTGAGCCAGCAGGTCTAAGATCATGATTTTTGAGCAGCAATTCATTAGTTTGCTCATCAGTGAGAAGCACAGAAATTAATTCAGAGTATGTGGCAAACTGATGTTGCCGGTATTGCTGTTGCAACACAATATTCGAAGCATGGAAGGTGGAGAAATTTTTCTCTAACAATTCCACATCAGCGAGTTTGATATCGCATAACTCAAGCCAAGAAACAATATCAAATAAAGCGGAGTTATAATCAGACACTAATTTAAAATCTTGCAGTATGAGATTTTGCCAGTCATATTGTGCTTGAGGGAAGATAACAGTCTTGGTATGATCATACCTATCCTTCAACCTCCTCCACAAGATATAACGGTCTCGAACGGATAAATATTGAGTATGCAGCCTCTCATGCAAATGACGGTGAATAAAAATCAGTGCATTTGCTTTATCTTTTGCATTTGAGGTTCCATCCTCTGTAATTGCATTAGCGAGACCTTACCATTGGAGGTGCATTTCTATGTCAAGGCACCAGGATAGGTAATTCTTTCCACTCGCTTCCAGGATGTGGAATTTGGGCTTTTCAATATTTGCCATAATCCTTACAAAAATAAATCCTTAAATAAATTAAAAGGATTTTCAAATATCCACTGCCACTTCAGGAGCAGAAGGATGCTTTTAGATTTGAAATTTGGCTTCGGGCCAAGAAAAATAAAAATGAATAATTGATAGAAGAAGATGGAATATAAGTTGATTAATAAAAAGAACACATACCTTGCAAAAATTACTTACTCAGTCGGTAGATCTTTGTGCTGATAACGTGTTGTAAAATATTGCGTTGCAAATATCTAATAAAGAGAATAAAGAGATTGAGAAGAGAAAGTAGGTAAACACCAAAGATAGTAGAGAAAGTCAGAGGAGAAGATTTTATTTCCAGTATATCACCATCTCTCTATGACAAAAACTAAGCTCCTCTTTATAAGAAAACAATGATATACTTATTATTAATATCAATGTATCAAATAATACATGTATTGGATAGGGAGATAAACATTCATTGTATAGGGAGATGTACTTATAATGTATGATACAAATGTATCATAATAGGTACATTAAATAAGATGAATATAATGAATATTCATTCATATATTTCATTCATTCATGTATTTAATAACATATATTATTTTTTCAATTTTAAACAAATAAAAATTAAAAAACTAATATTACTCACCCAAAGGGCTTTTCAAATGTGTTTTCTACCAAATGGCATTTCTCTCAAAGTTATTTCTCAAATCATAGTTTACCAAACGGTCTTTATATTTAGCCAAAGTCCTTTAGGCTAAATTGCGTTGTATTTTCTCAATACATTTTCAAAATGCTGAACCAAACGCACTCAAAATAGTTAAAGTTCTTAAACCTAAGATGAAAATGGGTTTTTCACCAAACATATGGAGGAGGGAATCACAAATTGCCAAGATTTGATTCATTTCAAAGTCGGACATTTGGCAAGAGCATCATTTTTGTTTGAAGGACTCAATAACTTAACTACTTCGTATCTTTAACATGTTAAGGTGTCTCCCCATAGACTTGGGACTCCGATATCTCATTATCCCATATTGAAACATTTGACTTTGAAGAATCTAGAGGATGTTTTGCGTGTTAATATCAAAGCTCACAACCTCGAGTATCTTGACATTGGAGGAATTCTCCTCAGTATTATGAACAGTTTGAAGTCAATTGTTAAAGGTTTCAACGATAATATTATAAACAGACGGGAGAACTCGACCGATTTACACAAATTCTTCCAGAAAATTCGTAATATTCAGATTCTCAAGGGCGAAAGTTAGTCATTCAATGCACATTTTAAGTCCATATATTCTAAACTTAGTTAGGACTTTGTTGACTTTAATTTTTGGGATCAAAATATTTTTATTCTAAATTGTGGAAATTTATTTACACTGATTTCAGCTTATTTGTACAGTACTTGGTTCATAAATATGTTCCACTACCTCATACATTTGCTCATTTGAAGGCATACGCATAGACTTCAATAGCAATGAAGATATTTTGAATGCTACGTGCCTAATCAGAAGATCTTCTTAATTGAAAGGAAAAAAAAGTAAAGTCTCAATGAGTATGATTATTGAGATTAGTATTTAGCGGATTAATTTAGTATTTCTTTGAAATTATTATCACAAATCTTATTTAACCATTGGTGTGATTTTCACCATTCTTTTATTACTTGGCAACAAGCATAGTGAACCAAACTACAAGTACAATGATGTATCATTGTAGTTTAATAATTTCTGGCAAAACATTCTCCAAATATTTTCTTAACTAGGAAAACATTTTATTACCAAAACTTTAATTTAGGAAGATGAGTTCATCTTTAAAAGAACCGTAAAATGTTCTCAAAATTATAATTAGATATCGTTGCTTTGACTCGAAATTCTACGCTTGAGTGTGGAATCTTAACGTTGGTTCCCAAGCGCTGGCGATGGCCAAGCCTGAGTAGAGGTGTGCAACGGGAACCGCCCAAACCAGGAACCGGCTGGACCGGACCGGACCGGACCAGTTGGTTCCGAGCAATTCTAGAGGGTCTTGGTTCGATCTCGGGTTCCTATTTTTGGAACCAGTGACTGGTCGGTCCGGTTCCCAATTTCGGGGTCGGAACCAGACCAACCATATATATATTAGTTTCTAAACTAATCTACAGTATTTATCACCATCAGGTTCCTTTTCCCAAATCTTGCAATCCAATTCTCACTTTCCCTTTCCCTCTCGTAACTCTAACCCCTCCTTTTTTTTTTTTTTTTAGTTTCGAACTAATCTATAGTACCCATCACATCAAGTTCCCTTTCCCAAATTTTGCAATCCAATTCTCACTTTTCATTTCCCTCTCGTAACCCTAACCCCTCCCCTCTTGCTCGCTCGACGCCTTGCCCCGATGCCTCACCTCACACGTTGCTCGCTCCGACGTTAGGCTCTCTTCCTCCTCCGAGCGCCTCGCCGCAACGTCTCGCCTCACGCCCTCGGACGCTCGGCTCTCTTCCTCCTCCGACGCCTCGCCTCACGCCTCACTTGCTCTGAGGCTCGGCTCTCTTCCTCCTCCAAGCGCCTATTTACGAGTTCTTGCCTCACGCCGCGCTTGCCCGAACGCTTAGCTCTGTTCCTCCTCCGAGCTCCTCGCCCCGATGCCTCACTCGCTCTAACGTTCAGCGAGCGCCTTGCCTTGACACCTCGCTTGCTCTGAAGCTCGGCTCTCTTCCTCCTCCGCTTTGCATGAGATCTGCGCATTTAGGCTTGGCTCTCTTCCTCTTATGCTTTGCCCGAGATCTGTGCATTCCTACTCTTTGGAGTGACGTTTGTTTCTTGACTGACACGGGTTCGTTTGTCAGCTTCACTTTCGTCGGTTTTAGATCTTTGTCTCTTTGTAGCGTTTGTTTCAGTATGATCTCGCTTGCTATAAGTGTTGCGGTCTCATTGGAGTTTGCTTGGTTGTTCAGTCTCTAGATGTGTTTGTTGATGGGTTGTGTGAAGCAGGTAGTAGTATGTCGCAACCTCCCGTAGTCACAGCCTCGCCTCATGCCTAGCTCCAATCGAGTTGCCTAAGCCTCGACATTGACGCCTTCCCCTTTCACAACCTTGCCTTCGGCCTTGCTCGATGCTCAAACACCTTTCCATCATCAAAATTGGTACCTTTTCTCTTTCTCCACAAGTTGTGAAAAATTAAATTGTCAATTGATTAATTGATTCAGGGGCAATCCTATGATGGTTAGGAATGAGTTTGGCTTAGGGACACTAAGGTTTTGACCAATCCTATGATGGTCAGGAATAAGTTTGGTTCAGGGGCACTGAGGTTCATGTTGTTATGTTTGATCTCTCTGGTCTGTTAATGCGAATTACGGATGGTATTTTGATTTGAGGATTTTGATTGGAATTGCTTGTATGCTTTGACTGGTTATGAATTGGTGAAAGTTTTCAATTTTCCTTTTTTGAGCGAATTTGTGTTGGAGGAGTTGTAGTTAGACTATTCATTCAGCCCTTTTTCATTAGCATTCTCTATTTGATCGGTTTAAGTATATGAAATTCTATTTTTGGTTTGTCTATGGTCCATTTTGGAGGAAAAAATATCATTTTAGCTGTTGGAAATCTGCTCTTGCTCGAGTTGCAACTTAATATCTACTTAAGATTTTAGTATCTATTTTAGTAGGTATAGTTATATGGCAAATATTAACATGACATTAAGAAGTAAGGCTGCAATCATATATTTAGTATCCCTATTGCTGTAAATGAATATGATGGTTTGATGGCTCATTATAATGTTTTGCTTGATTCAGACGATCTATTTATATGTTAATGGAAGTAGATCAATCAAATGATGATATGAATCCTATGATGGACTCACTAGAACATGAAGGTGAAGAAATTGAAAACCTCGAAGTGGCATCCAACACAAACAAGGTATCTAATACTTGTCTTCCTAGTTTTGGTAAACGAACATCAGTAGTCTGGCTTCATTTTTGTAAGGGAAAAACTAAGAAGGAGAAAACTATGGTGATTTGCAATTATTGTTAGGCCAAGTATACGTAATCTATTGATAATTGTACTTTTGCTATGTTAAAGCACTTGAAAAGGTGCAATAAGCATCCTTGCAACATAGATAAGAAGCAAAAAGTTTCACTCCACGTAGAGCACAGGGGATAACAATGGGGCATCCTAGTACTTATGGTAGTGCAAATGTCTTATCAACATGCAAATTTGATCAAAATCGTTGTAAACAAATGCTTGTTTGAATGATCATGATGGATGAACTACCTTTTTCGATGGTTGAGCGTGTTCGATTCCGTGATTTTATTGATCAGTTACAACCTCTCTTTTATCACATCTCATGATTTACAATAGCTAGAGATTGCATGAAATTATATCTTTGTGAGAAAACAAGTTTGAAGACTTACTTTTGCAAGCTTAAGTCTAGGGTTGCACTCACGACTGATACATGGAGTTCCATCCATAATTTGAATTATTTATATTTCTCCGCACATTTTATTGATGATGACTGGAAATTGCACAAAAGAATAATCAATTTTATAGTGATGCCTAGTCATAAAGGCAAGGATATCAGGAAAATGATTGAGAAATGCATCTATGAGTGGGGATTAGAGAAAAAAGTGTCCACAATCACTGTAGATAATGCTAATTCTAATGATGTTGCCATTGATTTTTTGAAAGAAAAATTATCAAGAGATAGGTTATTGATCTTAGAATGTGATATTTTACACATGAGGTGCATGATTCATATTTTAAACTTGATTGTGAGGGATGTATTGACCGAGGTACGTGATTCTATTACACGTATTCGAAACGTAGTTAAGTATGTGAGAAGTTCTCCCATAAGAGCTAAAACATTTCAAGATTGCATTGAAAGTACGAGGATCACTTATAAGGGTTTGGTTTATCTTGATGTCACAATTAGGTGGAACTCTACTTACCTTATGTTGGATACTGCCTTAAAATTCAGAAAAACTTTTGAAATGATAGAAGAAGATGATCCTTCTTTCTTAACCGAGCTTGACTATGATACTCCTAAACATGAAGATTAAGAATATGCCAGAATTCTTTCAGTATTTTTGAAGAAGTTTTATGATGCTACCAACAAGATGTTTGGGACTCTATATATCACTGCGAATGATTATTTTAATGAGATATCAACTTTATATAAAACTTTGAAACAAGTGGAGAAGGTTTTGGATCTTAGTTTGAAAATTATAGGTGCAAAGATAAAGGAGAAGTTATACAAATACTATGAGAGTTTTAAAAAAGTGAATATGATGGTGTTGATCAAGGTAATATTGGATCCAAGAAGAAAGATGAGTTATGTGCGGTATTATTATAGACTAATCTATGATGATAGTGCCAAAGTTGATGAAATGTATGATAATGTGAGAATTGTCCTGGAAAGATTGTTTCATTTTTATGAAAAATCTTATCTTAGTTCTTGTGATAAAAATTTGGGTGGTCAACTTTTGATTAATATTGATAGTAGTTGGGATCCTGATAACCATGAGGAGGGTAAGAAGGATGATCTTGATTTGGTTGAGGAGTTCAATTTAGACAAGGCATTTGATATCTTTCTTCACGAGGAGAAAAAAGTATCCGCAGGTAAGCTATCTAAGCTCGATAAATATCTTAAAGCTGAACGTGAAGAAATTCGTGATCTTGACCTATTGATGTGGTGGAAAATTACTGGCCAAAAATTTGAAATCATTTCTTTGATGGCTCGAGATATTTTATTTATTTATGTAACAACTGTTGCTTCGAAGTCAACTTTCAGTACATCAGATCGTGTGCTTGATGGCTTTTGAAGTTCTTTAACTCCTACAGTGGTGGAAGCTTTGATTTGCATTCAAAATTGGTTAAGAGAAGTTACCATACTGATTAATATTGAAAAGTGCATTGAGAATGCTAAAAGATTTGAATAGGGTAAGTCATCGATACATCTTTTTATCTTGTCATTCTTTTGTATATCTAATAAGTGAATGCTCTATTTAATATTTTGTTTTTGTTAGATATGAATGATGTTCATTCGGAGCTTACTAGTAAATAGAGTTTGAAAGTTCAAGTAAAAGAAATATATGTGGTGAGATTTTTCATTAACTATTTGAGTTCAATTAAAAGTAATTCTACTTTAAAACTAATGTTGAGTTATCATATATACTTATTGCATGACTATTAGCAAGTTTTGGGCTCTCAGCTTTGATCAAATCAAAGAATTTATTCCCCTCGGGCCATGCAACATTGAGTGATTCAGCAAGATGTATGGAGTTTGGTAGTTTAATGTTGAATGTCTTTCTCTTGTGCTAATTTTGGAATTTGATTTTGTTTTTTACTCCATGGAGAGTTTGTTCTAGATTAGTTATGATCGCTAATGGATGGTATTGACCAATGACCAAACTGTGTGTTGAATTTTTGTTGAGTTCAGATTCTATTTTTTCTTCTTCTTTTTTTTTTTTTTTTTTTTTGCATCTCTAATAACATTTATGTTCATGAGAATGTTCATGAGAATGAAGGTGAGTGTGTGAAGTATGTTTGGAAAGAAAAATTTCTCTGATATTTCAAATTCCTGTGGATCTTTGGCTTGTTTTTTTGTTTCATTACAGTGCGAGGACATAGGGTATGATACAAGATTTTAATTTTTGTCTCCACAAAGTGGACGTGTATAATTTAACAGGGCGTCACTTTGCTGGTCACAAAGTGAATAAGAAAAGTTTACTGGACTAGAATCTCGTGCGTTACTTTACTGGTCGTTACTATATATATTTTTTTGTTAAATGAAATGAAAATAAGTGATGGTCATTGGACCCGAACTGGACCAGTTGGTACGGTCCGATTCTCGATTCCAAGACCAGCCGATTCGATCCACAATCCCGAAAAGTGGGAACGGGTCCTCCCGGTCCTGTTCCCGATTCTTGGGTGGAACCGGATTGAACCGGGAACCGATCACCCCTAAGCCCGAGTCCATCGAGACTAGGCCTGGGACATCAGTGCTCAACTTGAGCCCTCAACACTCATGCTCCAATAGGATCTAGCCTGAACCCCTAGTGCCCATACTTGATGCTTTAGCATTGGAGCTCGAATCCATAAAGGCTATACTTAGGTCCCTAACGCTTGAGCTTTGGTCTTGATCCTCAAGCCTAGGTCCATAAAGGCCATGCATGGGATCTTGGGGCTCGGGTTCAGGACCTTAGTTAATGAGATGTTCGTTTTTATAAAAATATTTTAAAAATTCAAATTTTTAATTATTTTTTTTTAAATCTCGATTTTCTTATTATTTTTAAATTTTGCGTTTCTTTTCTTTCATTTTCTTTTTCTTCTTCCTCAGTCAATCTCACCATGCCGGCGACTAGCCCCAAGAACTAGCCTAAACCAATTTGAATTCAAAGACTAAACAGAATTTCATCATCGAAACAATCCTAAACATCCCTAATCCTCTACTCCTATTTGTATTATATCCTTTTTACCTTTGTTTTCTATATTTATTATTTTCTTTTTAGTGAACTGACAACACACAAACCATAACTAAAATTCCACCAAACGCTCACAATCAAATTTTCTTCTCATCAAAGCGTCAATACATTGAACATATACACCCCCATCATCGATCACCAGGAAAAGTACCAAAAATGTTATAAACCTATTGCATTGATACCAATTCAGTTATAAACTTTTTAATTGAACTAATTTAGTCATAAATCTTTTCTCATTTGTACCAATTCAGTCCATCCGGCCAATTTTGACCAGCCGGCACTTATGTAGACACCAGTTGGTGCTAGCCGTTCGACCAACACTAACGTGGCAATTTTTAAATATATTTTTTATTTTTCAATTTTTTATTAATCTTTTTCTTTTACCTTTTCCTTTTGTTTTTTCTCTTCTTTTCCCTTGGGCTTTTTCTCCTACAATGGCCAGCGAAAAAGAAAAAGAAAAAGAAAAAAATTAATAAAAAATCGAAAAAATAAAAAAATTATTTGAAAATTGTCACATCAGCGTCCGGCCAATAGCCGATGTCCACATCAGTGCCGGCTAGCCAAAATTGGTCGGATAGACTAAATTAATACCAATGTGAAAATGTTAAGATTTATAAGTAAATTGGTACCGATACAATAAGTTTATGACTTTTTTGGTATTTTTCCCACCTATTACCTATAGCCTACTGCAAGACTTCCAGTACCATGCACTGCATTCACTTATCATCATCAGCTAACGACAGGTTTTAAGTCTCCTCCATCAGTCTCTACTAAATCCCATTGTCATTCACTTTCACTAAACAGCTCCAGTTATTGAATGATTTCTCAATTTTCATTAGTGGCCACCCACCGAATACAGCTGCAAATCAGGGAAATAGATGAACGACACACCTTGATGTATGGACGTTCTAAAAATGGGCTTGACTCCGCACCATTTCTCACAGGAAATCACCAAAGAAACCCCCAACACAGCAGGCATAGCAACAGCCGAGAAGCATAAGGAAAAATAGATGAAATGTTTAGATTTTGATCTTACCCATAACAAAACAAGAACGGAATCGAATCTGTGACGAAATGATTATTCTACACTGAAATGTCCTTAGCTCATGTAAAAATGTGAGCTATTTCACAGCTGCGTTTGAGGAACATTTCAACAACAATCAGGTGCAAAGGTACAGTATTTGGATTATGCATTTTCTGTTTCTAAGGTGTTTTTTTCTATTTCATTTTGGTAAATTCTGCTTTATCCTAATATGGAGAAACAAAACCGGGTTATCAATTGGGTTCTCTTTAAGTGGCAGCTAAGTTTTTTTTAGGGTTTACCCCTAAGGTCTCGTTTGAGAAATCCTCACGTGGAAACTCTAGTTTAATATTATTCCTTGGAATAAGACTTCTTTGGGAAAATTATCAAAACCTATTGCAATTTTTCCTTCGGTCCTAAACAATTTTTTTTATCAATTCAGTCATAAACCTTTTGTAATTATATAAATTTAATCTATCCAATCAAATTTGACCGGCTAATGTTGACGTGTCAATTTTTAATTTTCTTTTTACTCTCTCTCTCTCTCTCTCTCTCTCTCTCTCTCCCTCTTCCCCCAACCGATTGCTGGACGGCGAGACTCGACTCACTGGCCACTAGTGACGATGAGGCCTTGTCGTCGATGGGCGAGGCTTTACCTCGTCCAACTATGGCCAGACCGAGCATCGCCGTTGATCTGGAGAGACCGAGCATCACCATCACTAGGCGAGGCCTCGCCAATGGCCGACAGTGGCGAGCTTCACTAGCCAATGCCTCTTGCCAATCACTAAGGTCCAACGATTGACTGGGGCAAGAAGGAGAGAGAGAGATAAAAAATAAAAAATAGTAAAAAATTGACACATCAGTGTTGATTAGACGGCCGGCACTGGCCGGCCAAATTCAATTATAGAAATTGGAATCCGATTCCTCAAGGGATCTAATTCCGTATTGAATCAAGTGAGGCCTAAGGGGTTTCCTTGGACGTTTCGGTGAGCGTCATGACCCATCTCGAGGAGACCACTTCGCCGTGAACGATGTGACGTCGGACTCGACAGGCCCGCAAACCAAACATTCCGAGTCATGGAGTGAATCCCATAGAATAATCTCCGTGGAGGTAACTAAGTCGATCGTCTGTCTCGTCATTTCCTTCTAGCGGAAAAGAATAATCCACAAGAAACAGTCAAGAGTTCAACCACCATTGGGTAGTTGACCATGCACTGGCCTTCAATCTTCATCAAATTTCATCATCAGAGAAGAGATAATTAATCAAACAGACAACAAAAGAAGAAGTATTCTCAGGAGAAACTGAGATTACCTAATCGCTTGTTACCTAAGAACAGAGAATCATTCTACATAATCTAACGGGGCCTATTCAACTGAAACTCCTCCCATGGAAGATGACGTTATCCTAGATAGGTTAAATGATTGCGTGTTCGGTTTAGAAGCGGCAGATCCTAATTTGAATTTTCGCCTTTTCTAGTATCACCAACCACCGTGTGGATGAGGTCTTGCTCGACGCCCTCGAACAAAATGACAAAGTGGCTTGCATTTATCAATGGGAATTCGTGGAGCCGAAAGTCCGAATGCCCATAGCTATATTATTCTTTTTTACAGGTTGCATCTTCTCTTATATTGTTTTTAGGAAAGAGAGTCTCTTTAACAAGGAATCAAAGACTCATTATATATTGGTGAAGATTAAACTATGAATAGGTCAAAACGCTTGATTGCGTTATATCATCTAAATCTTTTGCCTTGCTATTTTGATTTGCTTTGACAAAGTCCACACGTAAATCCAGAGCCCCAGTCTCCTAAAATGATCACCAGGATCATATATAAACTTCTGATGACTCATGAGCCAAGCCCAACCTCACTCCACGTTATTCAACTCTCTCTCTCTCTCTCTCTCTCTCTCTCTCTCTCTCTCTCTCTCTCTCTGCACCTTTTCATCCACAGCTGAAGCATTTTCATCACTTCATTTGATTGCTGAAGAAGGAAGAAAGTAGAACTTGAAGCAGAACTCGAAGCAGTGTGAATCAGCATGAGCAAAATGGCCAGCAACACCAAGAAGGTAGGCAACAAGAAGAACAAGCTCATCATCTGCGTTAAAGCCCCCCTAAGAATCCTTAAGATGGCCATGAACATGTACGTAAGCAGCATAATGCAGTGCTCTGGGCGCATGGGTAATGGAGGCTTGGCGACCGGCCCACACAGGCCGATCAACGATGGGCTGCCGAAAAGCTTGAGCATCAGCTCGTCGAGAACATGCTTCATCACCGAGGAGGACCTAAGAGAACTCATAAGGGCTGCTTCCACCGGGAGCCAGCAGAACAGTATAATTCAGATGGATCTTGTCCTTCAGAGTCATCCTAAGACTAATAGGGGCTCAACGGTGGCAGCACCAGGTTTCATGCCTCGGAGCTTCACAACGGGCATGGGGAGGATCGACGAGGACAAGCCGTGCGAATTCGAAGACGATGACATTTGTGTCAACACCAATGTGTGTCCAAGAAGCAGAAGCCATGCAATTTCGAGGAGAAGAGCTTGATTTTGAGCCACAGAAAATTACAGAGATCTATTGCTGCCTTTCCTTCTTCTATTTCTGGGTTTGATTTGTTCAGCAGAATCATTCTTTCATTTAATTTTTCCTTATGCTTTTTCCTTATTGTAATACGACAACCAACAATTATAAAAATATACTAGGACTTATCTACCAACAAATTGATGTATTAAGTGATGTGGCAGACTCTTATTGAAAAATCAAGATAAATCACTACAATCAGCTGTAACTTTCAGTACATCAATTTCATATTCAATCTAGAGATTCCAAAGATTACTTTTGCCTTGGGTAATTAATTTGCTACCTTTGTGGCTATTGACTAAGTGATCATAGTGCTGTGAAATATATTATGAGATTATAATTATAATCTTGTTATATAAAGGGGTTAGGTTGTGACGAAAAAAATGCAAAGCTAGACATGGCTGTGCATATCTTATTTTTCATTTATCCTTTTCCTGCTGTATTTTAGGGGAGTTCTTGTGCTGGTGCCAGCTACTTGAACTGAGACAAGATCTTATATTGAAAGAATTATTGGCTTTCGAATATGACACAGTCAAAGGAAGTTTATGGGCAGCAAGTTCTTATTTGGATGTGATCAGATCAATAGGTTTTCGATTTGTAATTTAATATTGTGTATCTTATTATTTTATAAAAGTCAATCATGTGCCCAACTCGTCTAGGTTTTATTTATATATTTAAATGAAATTGGTGATTTGATTATTTTGCGTCCTTGCTTACGTATTCCTCTCCAATATCTCATTTTCTTTGGACAACTCTTTGTTTAAAATTGTTTTGGACGTTCGTTCGTTTGAGCTCGAGTTGGGCATGGTTTCAATCCATCCATGAACGCCCCCGAGGGCCTCCTGCTTCCCTAGGTTGAGAATTTAGAGGTTGAGCTTGGTCAATTTCTTCACATACTTTCGGACCGTGCCTCATTGCTCAAGACAATGGAGCTTGCTACAGGTCTTTTGTTGAGCGAACTTAGGAAAGAAATAATCCCAAAATTCCTCAACAAAATTATCCCCATATTGACGGGATCGGTAACTCACTTGGTCTCATCACACCTACTGTGCCGCCAAAGCAATGTATTAGCAGGTAGGACATCTTGGATGCCAACAACGCCAAAGTATTGGTCTATACTCCATAGGAAGATGTCCACCTCTTTGGTGGACCAGTTGCCCTTGAACTCCCTGGGCTTCTGCAATCTAGCGCACAACTCGATCTTGAGCTCTTGAACCTCCAGCTTCAAGGCTTGTCACCGTTCGTGAAACTAGCCTTGCACAAGACTAGCTCGGTCTTGAGCTCTTGGACCTCCAATTTCAAGGCTTCGAACTTGGCAACAACTTAGATATATGTACAGCCAATAATATTTGCCGATTTGTAATTGGTGCTGTGGAATTTCCGTTTCGTATGCATTAATATCGGTCTTTCGGATAGATTATCGCTTTCAAATCGGACAAAAAAGAAGGAAAGTTATTTTGGTCATCCTATTGGGGATATTGACGTAATAATTATGGAGGTCGCAGGAGAATGGCGTAAGAAGGGGCAAAATGGTACAACTTCATTATTAATCTTGTTGGACCAGCAACTTCTCGTTTATTTTTTATTTTAAAGCAACTAAGATGCAAATTTAGTACTGTCAACCGGATCATCATCATAATCATTCGAGTCATATCATTCAAAAGACTTATTTCCTTGAAAGAGTTATCCACGGTCGAATCGAGTCATGATTTCGTGCCCTTGCACGCTCGTACAAGTTTTATTTAACATGTGGATGTACCAATCTATTTGATTTTTGAGTTCATCAGTATTTATTCTTAGAAATGGAGGAAATTACCACAAAAAAAAAAAACATTATACCTATTGTATTTGTGTCATTTCAATCATAAACCTTTCAATTTAACAAATTTAGTTATAAACCTTTTGATAATTTAACAATTCGGTCTTCGATATTTCAATGGTTCCAATTTAATTCAAGACCTTATGACAATTTACCAATTTAGTTTTAAACACTTTGAAAATTTATCAATCTAGTATTCTCAACCAATATTAACCTTGAATCGCCAACATGGTGTTCTAGTCTGTGCCAATCATCCTACATGGCATAGTCAATGTTGATGTGAATAATTTTTGTAAATTTTATTTTTTTATCTTTGTATAACTTTTTGATTATTTTTTTTTCTACTTGTTTTATTTTCTTCCTTTTTTTTCCGACCTTAAGCTGACAATGGTGTCTCTCATCCAAGTGAGGCCTGCCCTTGCCTAAGGTTAGCAAGGGCACGAAGGCCTTTGCCTGTGGTCGACGAGGGTCACAATGCCCTTGCCTAGACGAGGTGAGAGTGTCTAGCCATTGCGTGTTGCTAGTTTAAGGTTTAATGAACATTAAACATTTTTTATATATTTTAAAAATTAAATTAAAAATATATCAAAAGTCCAAAGACTACATTGAATAAATTAAAAATTTAGATGCCACATTTAACAAATTAAAAGTTCATGAATTATATTGCACAATACCAAAGTTCAAAAATCATTTTGTGTCATTTTCGCTTTATTTAATGATGTTCTAAATGAAGTCTATTTGCATGTGAGAGTTGTAATACATACTCAAATGCATACGAGGATTATCAACCACAATCCTATACAACAGAGGGATCGAAATCTCAACTCGCGCACAATGTAAGGATACCGCAGCTCTAAAGTTCATGCTAAACACCTCATTAAAGTTGCCACATCGATTTTTACAATTGTAATGGCTATGGAAAAGCTGCACAAATAGGCCCGTGGTCTAATCCGAGTGGTTCATTAGCATTGGGTTCTCTTAAACTTTGTTTATTTTATAGAAAACGAGTGATTTGAAAGACATATTCTTAAAAATAATTATTTGTGCCGCCAGAAATAATTAGTCAATGAAAAAAAAATTATTATAGACAATAATTTATGTATAAATATTTTCAGGAACGTGAACATAATTTTCATTGTTCATTTTTATGAGCGATAGAAATCATCGTTTTTAAGAAATCGTTATTCAAACCATTGAATCTTTGTGAAATAAAGGGAGCCTTAGATGGGGAGAAGTGCTAAAAAGGTCCTAAACCTTTTTTTTGTGCCGATTTAGTCCTAAACATTTTTATGTTGTGCCAATTTAGTCATTTTCGGCCAAAATTGGCCGGATTTTGCTGATTGGACACCGGCCGGCTGACGTGGCCTGATCGGCGCTGACGTGGACAACTTTTAATAATATTTTATTATTTTTAAATTTTTTATTTTTATATTTTTCTTCTCATCTTCTACCTCCGGCCCGGCCGCCGGAGCTCGGCGACCGGCCGTAGGTGACGGCCGGGCGAGGTCGAGATCGACCTCGCCGGCCACCTCGCCGTGGCCGCGGCCGCGAGGGCGACCTCACGCCGGGAGGCGAGGGCGAGCCTCGCCCGCCCGACGCGAGGCCGCCCTCGAGGCCCGGGAGGCGAGGCTCGCCCATGGCCGGCGAGGGCGAGCCCCGCGCCGGCTCGGCCTCGCGCCGGCGGGCGAGGCTCGCCCTCGCCGACTCGGGGCGAGGGCGAGGGTCGCCCTCGCCGCCCAGCGCGAGGCCGCCCTCGCGGCCATTGGCTCGACCTCGCCGGCCGTCGCCTCTGGCCGGTCCCGAGCTCCGGCGACCAGCTGGAGGAAGAAGATGAGAAGAAAAAAAGAAAAAGAAAAAAAGAAAAAAAAGAAAAGAAAAAATTAATAAAAAATAAAAAAATTATTAAAAAAATATTAAAAGTTGTCCACGTCGCACCGATCATGCCACGTCGGCCGGCCGACGTCCAGTCAGTAAAATCCGGCCAATTTTGGCCGGAAAGGACTAAATTGGCACAACATAAAAATGTTTAGGACTAAATCGGCACAAAGCCAAAAGGTTTAGGACTTTTTTGGCACTTCTCCCGCCTTAGATGTCATTTGGGTAAAAACCATACTAAACATTGGTTCCTAAGATTCTTAATTTGAATGCAGGAACAATTTTTGGAGTTGCGATCCTAGCTAAGGCTCCATTTGTTTTACGAAGAATGAACGATTTTGAAAAAAAATTCTTAAAATGATTGTTTTTATAACTTGAAATAATTAGTTGATGAATAATACATTCATTATCAATAACAATGTATATTTAAATATTTTTATGGATGATTAATAAGTTTTCGATCATTCTTTTGTATAAGTAAACAAACGATCATATTTAGAAAAATATTTTTCAAATTATTCATTTTCTGTTAAATAAATGCATCCTAAAGTAAGCAATTTGTGGTATCTCGAGCCAATCTGGATTTTGAAGATTGACTTGTCGCCCTTTATGAAGCTTGAGTTATAGCTCAGAGTTATTTCAGACCTAAGCCTTTTGGTTTTACGCACATACTCTTCTCTTTTTTTTTTGGGTCGAAACGCACGTTTACTCTTGATGAGTCAAATTTTGACTTTGTTTTGTGGTTGTGGGCTGTATGTCATGTATATCATCTACATCTTAATAATAAATGGAAAATCCATTTATGTTTTGTTTTACCGACGGATTTTGTTTGTAACTCCATCTAGATCACGAAAAATAAATAATTTAAAAAATATTTTCTTAAAAATAATAGCACGATTGCTTGAAATAATTAGTTGATAAAAATATTCATTATCGACATTTATTTCTAAATATTTTCCATTTATTTATTTTTTGTAAATGATATAAGCGATTATTTCAGGAAAATATTTTCCAAATAATTCATTTTCTAGCAAAATTTACCTGTGGCATATTTCTTTTTTCTAATGACAAAGAAAAATCGATAGATACATAATTGATGAATTAAATGTTTGGGTGGTGTCGGATGACCCACTAAAATAATGAGTGTGCCATCTTTATGCACCTTGCTAACTTCACGATCAAATAAGATGGTAGTAATAACTTAAATAGGAGTTGGAGTTATACAATTCCATCGTGTTACACATAGATTTGATTTTTCGAACGTTACTAACCGTGTACAACCACACCAAAGTAGCTATTCAAGCATGCCTGGATGCCTTCAAAATCTCGTCCTCCACGTCTATCATAATCGATACAATCGATTCAAATCAGCAAGGCAAAAGGTATCTTCGGTGATCCATTATAAATCATGACATACCACTAGTGCTATGACCCCCATCTTCCTCAGAATAAAGTTATTAACCAATTGAAATGTAATAAATGCATAAAATTTATCGGTGTGCTCTTTTTGTGAACATCCCTACCCTCTTGGATAGCTGATGAGAGTGAGCCTAATCAGATTGTCATGTTCGAATTCAACGTAGACGAGGCGCTTTACGTGCATTCGTATAGAACCTAATGTTTGGATATGTCATCCCGAAAATATATATATTAAGCAAAAAAAAAAAAGGGCAGTGAAACTTGTAAACAACCCAAGTTTAATCTATCTGGTTGTGTTAAAAATCAAAATATACCCTTATCTCTTTCGAAGATTTCAAAATATAAGATTTGATTAAATTAGAGATAATGACACAAATAATTCTTGACGTTTAGCCTAATGTGTAATGTGATATATTCAATTTAGTCCTTGAACTTTTAATTTATTCAATATGGTAGTTTAGGGACTAAATTAAATATGTACCAAAAGTCTAGGAACTACATCAAATAAATTAAAAGTTCAAGGACCACATTGGACATTGAGTTAAAGTTCATGAATTGCATTAAATAAATTGAAAATTCATTATCCACATTATACATTGAGTTAAAGTATAAGGATCATTTGTATTATTTTTTCATTAATTTATTTTTTTTCCCACCAGAGCATATTTTGGTGAGTATGGATAGCAAAACGAGCATCACACAAATGGAGGCCTAACTAAAGACATATAATTGGACAAGGTGTTAAATTAAAGGGAAAATCAAATCATAAATCCAAAATTACATGGATGAAACATAATTATGTCTTCAACTTAAATTGATACAATCAAGTCCAAAACCTGTAATACAAAAATAAAATGGAGTTATTAAACTTTTGTTTGGTGCGATCAAGTTTTAAACATTTAAGGAAGTCCAAAAAAACTAAATTTCAATTGTCTCTTAAGCAAATTTTGGATACTATTCACCGAAAAGACTTGGTAATTTTAATCCAAAGATTCGGGATTTGTTGCACGAATCAAAAGTTAGGAATCAATTCTCACCTTTTACATGAACTATAGAATTCAATGCATTGTTTTTCCTCCCTTAAATCAATCACTTAGGTACGAATTTGACATTCTTGAAAGTTCAAATAGATTACTCGCCAGACTTGGAAAACGAAATTTTCCAAAGTGGACGCGATGTTTCTTTATCCGATGCTAACTTCTGCCGGTGGGAAAACCATTATCACAGCACCATGTAAAGTCCTTATGCTAATACATGATACTTAATATTTTCAGGCAATAATGGCTTCGGTTAAAACCTACTTAATCACTAGGATAACGGCATACCAGCCGATTGCCTGTCCTACATCGATTGTAGTTTAAGCACTGATACTACTTATAAAGCAATGTGATCCACTGTTGCACATGATGTTTTCATCTGCTGCCTTGATTACAAGAGAAATGTGTCCATTATTCTATAATTCTTACTATGGGTTAGCATAATGAGTTTCAAAATGTTTAATCAAAACCAAACCGAACACTTTTACCGGTTTGGTTCTGTTTACGAGAGGCAATTTTCAAAAATAAAATGATTCTTGATTTGCACCGCTTTGTAATTTGGTTTGGTCTCAAAAAAGTTTAGAATCAAACTCAAAACTGCATTTTACATATATGACGTGTATGTTGGGATTATTGATTTTACAATCATTTTTTATTAATGTTTAAGGTTACATCACGAAGAACATCATACTTTATTGTTCAATTTTGACTTTTGTTGGTCAATTTGGATCAAGAAGCTAAGATTGACATGTGTTTCTCTTATGGGGATATTGGAAATTTTTTTAGTAAAATGCAATCTCTTGGATCATGATTTGATTCGGTTTGAAACCAGTTTTTAGTTTGGTTCAGTTCCAATAAGCAAAATAAGAGTTCTTGTCCAACTATACTTGTACTGTTTGATTTAGTTTGGGCTTCAAATCGCGTTGAACAATACCGTGCTCACCCCTAATTCTCACTGCACTCAATTAAATCGTCACTAAATCAGTTGATCCTTCCGCCTTTCTCTTCTTGTACTCTTAAGCCATTTTGTTCAACAATTGTTGTGTCATCCACCATCGCCGCCGCCAACAAAGTCAATGCCATCACCTCCACGTCGAGTTGCTACCACTCTCTCTCTCTCTCTCTCTCTCTCTCTCTCTCTCTCTCTCATAGGAAATAAAGATCATCCGCATCCATAAATAGTTCAGCATTGTGCATTTTCCTCAAGTAATTGCATGAGATGCATAAAAAAATTAATGATATGTCACAACTTCTGCAAATAAATAGGTAGAAGCAACAGCGTTGCAACATCCTACTTCTTGAATGGGGTTAAGCAATTTGAGATATAAATATTCAATATTAGGAAATAATTAAAACCTCCAAAGATGGCACCATTATCGTCATCCCCTCCTATGTGCAAGTGCTATGGCCTTTCCCGCAAGAAGAGATTTTTAAGGATCGACTTGGTAGAAAATCGATACTTTCCTTCAAAATGATCAGAGGGAATCCAAACCCTGACATATTAACATATCTAGCTACAATCATCTTCACTAGAAATCTTAGAATTGATGAGTTACAGACCAATCCAAAGAAGGAGAACTGTTAAAAAAGTCCTAAACCTTTTGTATTCGTGCTAATTTAGTTCTAAATCCTTTTTTTATGCTAATTTAGTCCTAAGTCTTTTTACTTTGTGCAAATTCAGTCATTTTCGACCAATTTTAGTCGGATTTTGCTAACTAGGCACCGGCCGGCTGACGTAACCCGATCGGCGTTGACGTAACTCGATCGGCGTTGACGTAAACAACTTTTAATAATATTTTAATATTTTTGAATTTTTTTATTCTTTTTTTTTTCTTCTCCTCCTCTTTCCTCTAGGTCGACCTCGCTGGCCATTGGCGAACCTCGCCGACCACCTCGCCAACCCGGCGCGAGGCCGCCCTCGCAGCCACTAGCGAAAGCGAGGTCGAGGTCGACCTCGACCTCGCTGATCGTCGCCTCTAGCCAGTCACCAAGGTTCGCCGACCGGTGGGAGGAAAGAGGAGGAGAAAAAAAAAGAAAAAAAAAAGAATAAAATAAAATAAAATAATATGAAAAATATTATTAAAAATTACTTACGTCAGCTTCGATCGAGTCACATCAGTCGACTGCTGCCCAGTCAGCAAAATCCGACTAAAATTGGTCGGAAATGACTGAATCAGCACAAAATAAAAATGTTTAGGATTAAATTGGCACAAAAAAAAAGTTTATAACTAAATTAACACAAATGCAAAAAGTTTAAGACTTTTTAACATTTCTCTCAATCTGAAGATATTAAATCACTCCCCGTCACATCGTATCCTCGATGTAGACATGAATCGCCTTAACATCCTCACATGCTCACACCTTAATGGGATTGGCGATATAGCCAAACTATTATTGTAGACGAATCTAAGGCAGACTAATCCTTGGGCCAGGTGTTGGAAATCCTGACTACTTAGCCACCACGATCGGCGGCATGGATTGATACTGGCGGGAATAAACTTTAGACTAAAAGACCTGATGAAAACGCCATTAGTTTTGACATTCGCCGTCTCGTTTTCGGTCACGTTCCACAACAGTCCTCCACGGCCAGAATCCAAGAACCGCCCTACTCCCTCATAGTGATCATACACCCGATTCTCGCTGACCAATACGGATCCACACCAGCCGCACTACTTCTGTCGAAACTGGGACCATCCCATCCCGTCATCTCTCGTCGTCTGATTGCTGATCACGGATCGATGTTTCGGTTTTGCGTATGAATGACAACTTCCACTTTTTCGGTCAGATAAAGACCATCTCTCACTCTCGAAATCGCTGGTGGGTTTTGCAGATCTAACACGTCTCCAACACCCGCACGAACGAAAAGGAGCTCTCTCTCTCTCTCTCTCTTCATTTCATGCTTCTTTCTACCAGAAGCAGAAGCTGATATAAGAACAAGACACCAAACGCTCCCCATCCCACCGCTCCCACCTTCTCACCATCTATCGTCGTGCTCTTTCTTCTTTTTCTTCCCTTGAGGAGATAATTTCCTCGTATACCCATCACCATCTCTCGCTCCCTCTCCTTCTCATTCGTTCCAGTTTCGCTTTCCCTACTTCCACTATTCCTCGTCCAACGTCTCCTCTTTCCCTTTTGAAAAACCTCTCTTTCTTCCGTTTTCTCCGTCGTCATCGGATTAAAAAAGAACCCCCCCGATCAGCTTCAGAGCTAATAAAATCCACAAACTCTTCTCAACCCGTTATCACTAGGAAACTCCCCCTAAAGAAATTCTCTTGAATTTCGCAAGATATCGTTTCAAGATATATTGTTTTTCTCTCTTTTGTGAGAAAGAAGGAAAGAAAAGAAACGGTTCGGTTCGAATGGGGAACTGCCAAGCAGCAGAGGCGGCGGCGGTGGCCATCCACCACCCGTCGGGGACCAAGGTGGAAAGGATATACTGGTCCGTGAGCGCCCACGATATCATGTCGGCGAACCCGGGGCACTACGTCGCGCACGTGATCGCCGCCCCGTCTCAGACTGTGGCGGCGAAGGACGAGAGCGGCGGCACGCCGGCGAGGCAGCTCAGGCTCCTGCGGCCTGACGACACTCTGCACATCGGGCAGGTCTATCGGCTCGTTAGCTTCGAAGGTAATATTGCCGAGCTTCATCGCGCCGTCCCGGATTCTCTTGGCCTTAATGTTTTTCCTTCCTGGTTTTTGAGGAGTTAAGTTTTCTCTTTTTTGCTTGGTGGAAGATGTGATGAAGGAGTTTGCGGCAAAGAAGTGCGTGAAGCTGGGGAAGCTGCTGGAAAGATCAGGAGGGGACGGAGTCGAGTCGAAGAAGAAAGAGTCAAGGACGAGTCGGGGGCCGAGTTCGAAGCATGACTCGGTGTCTGCTGACGACTGCATGTCCACCAAGGTATTTTTCTCAAGCTCACCTCCAGTGCGTACGTATAACATGCATTTGGTAAATTTCTATGGGGACACTTTTCTTTTGTCAATCTTGTTTGCGAAAGTGACTCGCTTAAACTCACTTTACAAAAAAAAAAAAAAAATTAAAATCTCGTTGTATAAAAGCACCGATATAAATCATTGAATATTCGTCCATTAACTACTTAATAAGTGAATCGAGATGAATCTTAAGGCACTAAGCTAAGAAAACAAGCATTTTTTTTTTTTGGTCGGTAAGAAAACAAGAATTAAGTAGGTGTGTTTGTTTGATTAAAAAATGAATGATTTGGAAAATATTTTCTTAAAAATACTCATGTCTATTACTTAAAATAATTACTCGAAGAAAAATATTTTTATCATCAATTAAAATTTATGTCTGAACATTTTTGTGAACGAATAATCGTTCGTTTATTTTTATAAGCAATACAAGTTATTATTTTTTGTTTAAAATATTTTTCAAATTACTTATTTTACATATAACAAATGAAGCTGTAGTGGCACGCAAATTGCCAACCACACTTATGATGGATCTTAATTTTCAAAACTTAATAGCGATTAGAACTCGTGATAACATAAACTCTAGTTATTGGGTTACGCATAAATGATGACGTCGAAATGTGATCATTTCGAAAAATATTTGTTTGATGTTTGTAACGTAAACAGAAAGTAGAAATAATGAATCTCTGTCCACATTGGATACCCGAAAATCAGGGAATACAAGCTTTGGTTCCTTTTTATTCCTCATCTTCGGAACCCGCCTAAAAAAATCCTATCTTTCCTTTGACATTCGTAATTTCTTTCTTTAATAATAATTCATCCATTACATATCATTTCGTACTTTGTCTTTATATGGCACGGTTCCCTATTATCATCGTGAATTTTGTGGATCCTATGATTCATAATATTCTTCAAAATGACAGTAATCTCTATCTAAATCAATAGCAAATTTTTTTTCATGCCGCCACTAAATTACCTAATCGTGACCTTTCTTTAGAGGACGTAATATTCCGTTATTGGTGGTAAGTTCTGTGGATCTTATACTCTTAATATCTACGAGAAAAGCAATAGTTAATAGCACATCTTTGTTAATGCCATTGTTACTAAAATACTAAGCCATCGTCACTTTCCTCGACACTTGCTACGGTTTTGCAGCTTATGTGTTGGTAATTATACCTATTTCTTAATCAAATATAAGTTTGACCACCTCACGTCTGTGACTTTCTTTTAACGTTCATAATCTATATCAAAAACCGATTTTCCAAAGCAGATCTAACAGACCACACTTTTCCCATTGCATCCCACGATCCAAATTGTATGCGCAATCCAAATAGACTAACGTAAACAACACCATACAATATTGTTTTTTTCTCTTAACTAAAATATCTAATCTTCACGTGCGTCCTCAATAATCCTTTAATTAATTAGTAATTCATTTAGCAATTTTTATTTTTATTTTTTGTGGGTCCGGTTAGTCTTCCTTGACTTTTTTCTTTTTTTCATCTGATGGTCCATAAAGTAAACCTAACTCCACTTTCTTTCGGCCATATTGACCCTTATTTCATTTCCTTACGCATGAACCCACATGATTGGAATAATTAATCTTAGGGTTCGATTCATCTTCCACCATATCCGTGACATGCTCCATAATGGATGGGAACCAACTTTGTTAAGAAACAAAATATATTTCGAGCTGCACTTTCACACAATAGTTAGAAGAAACGTGTTCATGAATAAATTTATAATTGTGTCAGAGATAAATGTCTCCATTTCAATTTCTCACGCTTTTCAAAGTTGCAATATCTCTTTTGCCCACATACATCCAATTGGCAAGTTTAGAGTGTTCGTCACCAAATTAGTTTTTGAGTGAAGGCGAATGATAAGATGTGAAATATATTTTGCACTACTCTTTGACACTTTGAGCCATTAGAATGAACGATTTTGCATATTACTTTAAATCAACTATAATTTACAATTTATGTTCGAGGCCAATTTCATGGAGAATATCAGAAATATAAAATTAACTTGACATGATCACGGTTCTTCTGTTTGCATGATCTTGTCCTTACATGAGATCTTTCAAGCTGTGACCCTATCTCTACTTTTAAACAAGTTGTACAAACGCCCTTTGTACGTTGGCATTTTTATCTAGTGACATGTCCTTTTTTATATGATAGAATTAACCCTCGTACTTTTACAAATATTCACTTAGAACTGATCAAAGTGGGTCCTTGAGGAAATTGCATATGCACGTGGCTGTTTTTACCAAAGTAAAAAGTACATAACTCACTGGATTAGAAAGACACCAAAATACAAGGATGTTTAAGCAATTTATCCTAATTTTATCCCGTGTGACATAGCTTAATCAAGCCTTCAATTTGTCTATTTCCTCTTTTTTTGGTTGAAATTTTTAATTTGCAGGAGGAGGAGGAGGAGGTTGATGAAATGGGAAGCAGTGGTAGCGGCGGCGGCGGCCTGAGAGGACTAACAGGTGGTAGGCAGTGGAAGCCAGCCTTACAAAGCATTTCAGAGATTGGATCTTGAACGATACTCTCTCTCTCTCTCTCTCTCTCTCTCTCTCTCTCTCTGTGTCCAATAAATATAAAGTGCCACCAAAAGTTGTCCATACTTTTGTTCACTTCTTCACCATCTCCGATGTCGTACCTAGCACTCTCTTTGTTAATCGAACTAGTGACTGTTCTTTTCCCCACACCTTTGTGTCCTAGTGCGTTTTAGGAGTGATGCTTGATTGTCAACGTTTGGTGTTATTTAGATACATTAGATTAGGATGTGTCGCTTACTTTTTCTCTTTTGAAACGTGGGGATGATAATGATGGTTGATGACTACTTCAGTTACGATTCCTAATTAATCTCTGGTTGTTGACCTCAATAACAACAATCTCTATAAATTTCTACGTCTCATTAATCAATCAATCAGTTGATTTCGTGTTACCATGATCTCCATTTAAAGAAAGACACCAAAACTACTTTTGATGACACAATTCAAATGCATGATCAGTGAGGAAAGCCTTTCATATACATGTGAAGTTGCCATCTCACTCGTTAATTCATTCTAATTGGAGGTAAGTTTGGGAAGTTAAGGCTAAATAACAGGGAGATTCTTGTCGAGGTCTATTAATTTGCAGCAGATAAAAAGTTAGCATAGCATGTGTCTAGTGGTAATCTTATCGTTCATTATGGGCTCCCTAAAGCGCTTCCCAATTAGTGTAATTCTTAAACATACTAAAATCAGTGTACATGGCAGACCATATTCAACATGTAATGTTAACTTGTCCTATAATTTAATATATCAATATCGCGAATTAGTCTTTGTGTTGGAAGTTTAGTACAGTGATATTGCAAGTACTAGCGATACTGGGGTCTACTTAGTACAATTTTCTTTAGCAATTGCGTTATGAAAAAATGGGTGAGTTGCAGTTTTGATAAAGTGTTTGACAGGCTCCCCACAGTTCTAACACTATCGAAGTTACAGCAGCTTATAAGTTATAACGACTTTTAAGAAGTCATCTCACCAATTTTGAGGTTTCGCAGCTTTCAATCATGTACTGCCAAATACATAAATTACAACATTTCAATATACAATTACCTTGTGGCACTGCCACAGCCATACCAAATAAATACTAGAAAGAGTATGCAATAATTGAGGCAAATAATTTGGTCATCTTGGGTTCACCCTACTTTTTATATATAGAGGATTATAAAAATTGGACAAATGGACATTTGCTTGCGCTCAACATATAAGATCAAACCCTCACGCAGATCCCGAACCTTTCTCCTATTCCTCCTCTTTTCCTCTCCTCTCTCTCTGTCTCTTCATCTTTAATCTAGGGCCTGTAGATCGTTGCATTGTTGCCTGCGCCACTATTCTTGCCGTTGCTTTGTTGAATCAAATACTCGGTCACCGTTCCGTCTTTATTGAGCTCAACATCACCACACAGAGGCGTGTGTGTGAGAGACTCGACAGCTACGTGTCTTTTCCATTGACGAGGATAGGAGATTACATATCTTACCTTTGTGATAGGTAATCCTATCAAACCGGGGGTTGGATTTGGCTCAATCCAAATTGACCCATTTAATTTATTGTGACCTGTTAAAATGGAGAAAATTACCAAAACAGTTCTAAACTTATTGTAATTTTTCCAATTCAGTCATAAACTATTTTTTGACCAATTCAATCCTAAACATTTTGCAATTATACCAATTCAGTCCATTCAGCTATTTTTCACCAGTCGGCATTGACATGGATAGCGGTCATTTGGCCAATGCTAACATGGATAATTTTTTAATTATTTTATTTAAAAAAATTATTAAATTTTTTTCTTTTATTTTCTTCAGTTCCTTCTCCTTCCTCCAACGGGTTGCCAACCAAGGGCAGGGCTCACCAACCTCGGGGAAGTTTGGCCGCGACTGGGCAACCTCACCCAGGTAGCCAGTTAGGCTAGCTAGGCTCGCCTTCACTAGATTTGACGAGGGTCAAGCCTCACCGACCATGGGCGAGATCCAACCTCGCCGAAGGCCACGACCTCATGTGGCCTTTGGTGAGGGCTACTAGAGGTTAGGCAAGGCTTGCCCTCGCTAGATCTAACAAAGGTCGAGCCTCGCCAGCCATGAGGGAGGCCATGACCTGCCTATGACCGGCGAGGCTCACCTAAAGGCAGGTGGAGCCTCGCCCAGCCATGACCACTAGCGAGGGCAAGCCTCACCTAGCGACGACAAAGTCAACCTCGGTAGAAGGAGACGAAAAAGAAAAAAGAAAAGGAAAACGAAAAATTAAAAAAAAATTGAAATATTATTAACAGCATTGTTCGGGTTAGCATCCGCGGATAGTTGGCGCTGACCGATGTCCACATCAGCGCTAGTCGGAAAAAATTAGTTGAATGGACTGAATTAGTACATTGCAAAAAGTTTAAAACTGAATTGGCCAGAAAAAAAGATTTATGATTGTATTGAAAAAATCGTAATAGGTTTAGGCCTATTTTGGTAATTATCCCCGTTTTCATGTAATACAAATCTATTGATCTATACGCAGCTCATTCACGACCCGATCCATATTGCTAAAATATTTTCCTGTAAAAACCCATATTTAAACTAAAGTGAGAGCACGGAGTGAATGAGTGTGAGATTGAGTGAGGGTGAGAGAAAGTGAAGAAACAGTCATAGAGATGAATTGGATCTAAACAAGTCGTGAACCTATTTAAAAGTCATATTATTTTATACCTTATCATTATAAATCCATATATGATCCATTTACTAGATATAAGTAATCATATAACAACTCAACTGATCAAATTTGGGTTAACAAATTGGTTTATGACCTATTTTAATAAATCTAGTAATGGGGAAGAAATCATCGCTATCAAGGTTAGATAGCTACATGAAAAGAGAGAGAATGAGAGAAAGAGACCCATTGGTTGAGCTTTGTCCATGGACCAGTGCATTTGTGGTGGTGATGAGTGAAGCGAAGGTGATCGATGGTGGCAAGCGGTCTAAGGTGTGGTGGCAACATCGGTGTCATGGCTCCTGCAATAGGGTTTAACTGGTTAAGAGACATCGGGCAGGGTCTTTAAAATGTGATCAATTATAAGTTGATATGAAAAATGGGACTATGTTGAGTTAGGTAGTTCTACGACCATACACTCTTTGTCAAGTAGAGGTGAGCAAAAATGCCCGATAACTCGAAAGCCTAGACTGACTCTACCAAATCAACCATAATCTTTTGAGTTCGCTGCGTTTGGCAATCGGGATAAAATTCGGGATATGATATGATTTATCATATCCTATGTTTGGTGTTTGCTCAGGATAGGATAAAGTCGGATATAATGGGGATATAGGTCGGATATAATTATCCCATAGGGGAGGTGGGATAAATGTTGATAGGATTTCTAATGTCCACAATAGGAAAGTTATTTTTCTCGAATAACAAACTTATTAAATTAACAAAATTAAAATTGTATTTCAATATAAATAATATTTGAACTATAATTTAAAAAATTAAAAATTAAAAATTAATTTTTAATTTAATATTATTTTAATTTATATATTCAAATTTAATTCTATCTTATAATAAACATTCAATCTATAAATTATATATTTATATTTATTATATATTTTAGGTATTTTTGTATTTTAAGTATGTTGGTACAGTTTACTATTTGATAAAATTTTATTAAAGAATGATGAAAGGCGAAAAAAAGAAATAATAAAGAAAATAATTTAAAAAAGAGGAAAATAAAAATAAAATAAAATAAAAATAAATTAAGGAATAGTGTCACGAGAGATTTTCACTATCTCCATTTATAAATTTTTAGGTTTATTTACAATGATATGCCTTTTATATTAAAAAAAATGTACATGATATGATATGAATATATCCGATTTTAATGCTACGATTCACCAAACAGTAGATAAGATATAGAAAAATCCTAGGATTTTATATCATATTCTATCCAGTCTTATCCTTATTAGAAATCCGGACGACCAAACGTATAGTTTAGGCCACCCCACCGAGCCGAAAATCAATTTTTATTTTGGGGCTGGGCCCATCTTTTGGGGTTCAAGTACTTGAAACTTGAATGGCCCAGACCGGCCCAAAGTATTAGTTTTCCATCTCCAGAAAAGGAAAAACAAGCCTACCCAAGACGCATCCTCTTCTCTCGTCACCTGGCCCCTCTCATTTCTCTGGTCTGCGACTACTCCAGTGAGTCTATCCGCCAAGGCTATGTATGGAGCAACATATAAAGGTTGACAGTCACTATGTTCAAAAAGAAAATTTGACAATCTCGAGAAATCAGTAAGATTAATGATCCGTTAGCTAATGCATTCACTAAGACTCTCAATGGTTCTCAGCATCAAGTCGGGAACACTTGTTATATACATTTCAACTTGAGAGAGTGTTAGAAATAAGGAAAAAAAAGTGTCATTGTAAATGTGCATACTAATTGTGCAACATTTTTAATTTTGGGTGGTTACTTATTTGATGTGGACACTCAGAGTCATTCTCTCCTATCCTTTCCTCTCATTATCGCATTAATTGTATTATTTTATAGGATCTGTAACAAAAAGAATAAATCATCAAAGCGCCTAAAATATTTATGAAGTCAAGTTACACGGCATAAGATTGAATATTAATTCAATAACCAACATTAGTATAATATACAACGCCACTATAAAAATCTGCATGAATATTGATTACTATGACGTCTGTATAAATTTTTTTATTCAAATATGGAAAAGAATATTTTTCTCTGATAACTTTGGTTATACCATCTAAATGGTATGTGCATCACATATATCGATTTATACTTCCATCAATATGTCCTTACTAATACTAACCATTTCATATACGCTTGTATAATCTTATTTTACAATGAGATAATATTGTTATTTGTAATATAGATTCATTATCATTAAGATACCATAGTTGATTTTATATATAAAATAATCAAGATAACGTGAGTAACGTTATATTTAAATACGAAAATTTAGATAACCACATATTACATGCAATTAAATAATAAGAAACATGCTTATTATTAAAGTACAGATATTATTATGAGTATCGTACTTAAAAAGGTATATTATCAAGTTATTAAAGCATGTACCGGCACTATATTGATTGTCTATTTATTAACTACGACTGTGATTATATGTAAATCTTAGTCATGTTTGGAGCAATTAATTTCAATAAAATAGTTATTATATTGCCAAAAAATTATTTTAATAATTATCGTTAAGAGAGATAAAAAAGACGGGAGCAATTACAGCATAATAACTATTACTACAAGCAAATATTCGGCTATCCTAACTTTGACTATGATAGAAACTATGGCATACCAACTATTACCAGAAGCAAACATTAAAAACGGAAAGTGAACTCGTGCTAGATATGTAGTACAATAATCACTATAGCAAAACTTGGTTGTATACCGATTTCAAGAGAATCGTGTGTTTTACCATGGAAACGGTGATGGGGGCACGGGCTTCTGCCCCCCCGCCGACCCGGCCGGGGGCCGAGGAAGGACCGCCGCCGGGACCGGGACCGGGACCGGGGATGGGGGCCGAGAAGCGGGCCAGGCCGCCGCCCCTTCTGGTGGGCTTTCTTAGTGGGCCACTACTTGGTCCAGTTCAGTCCTTATCTTCTTTGAGAAGACAAGATGGCGATTTTGAATTCTTACGGTCGAAGCTTGGGGAAAACCGGTCAGAAAAAGTACACCCTTCCCTCCGTCTAACCCCCCGGCGGGGCGAACCCGAAGGCCACACACCATGGACTCTTCCGCGCGGATTCGCAGCTTCATCTGCTCCTTCGGGCTTCTCTTCGTCCTCATCCATGGCGCCTCTGTCTCCGCCGCGGAACCCACCTTCGGTACGGGCCTCTTCCTCGCTTCCGTTCCGTCTTCCTCTGTACTCGTAGGCTACTGGGTTTCGTTCAGCTTGCCTTAGGATTCGAGGTATGGATACTGGTTGGTCGCGCGCTTCGGCTGCTCGAGATGCATTTTGGGCACTCTCGTTTTGCCCTGTTTTGATTTGGGTTCGTGCTAAATTTTTCGGTTTTTGGGGGGGTCCCCAGCGAGACCCACCATGCTCAAGTCGTTTCTCCTTTTCCCCTCCTCCTGGACTTCTCACAGCTTCTTCTCGACCCTTTTCCCCTGCGAGAGAAAAGAGAGAAGATTTATGTAGTTTGTTTGTTTGCTGGTACTGATATGGGGCCACCGAGTGTCGGTTGCCTGTGTTTGATTGTATCCCGGCTTCGCGATGGCAATTGGTGATCCCAATCGCCTAACGAGCCCCATGCCTTACCGAAGGTGCCGTTTTTCGAGAAATCCCCTACCAATTTCATAGTCTGTAGCTGCAGTCAGTTGATTCAGCTGTGCCTTGTGGGTAGTGGCATTATAATTGATGATGCTTTCTGATGCTTAGTGTTTTCCCACTTCTATTATATTTTGCAAACCACTTAGTAAAATGATTTTTTTTTCTTTTTCTTGTTGTTGTTTATATCTTTTTTCCTTTTTCGTATTTCATCATATCCATAGATCTCGTATCTATTGAAGATTACTCTTCAAAGCACAAATTAAGGTGCCATCTTGACAGGTCCTCTTCTATCGATGACTAATTTATGCTATGAATTTGCAGTAGTTTTTGTTACTAAAAGTTTGTTGAATCATAGTGCATCCAAAATCCCCAAGAAATGCTCAACTGGTTATTGTACCGTGCAGAGAGTTTTCCTGTTTCTTTACCCGACTGAACAAGAATCTGAAAGAAGATATTGAAGAAAATAAGAAATGGGCATGTGCTGGGCTTTCTTGACTTATGGGTAGCTTCATTTTCGATACCTGGAAAATGAATAAAGCAACCTTGAAAAATCAATTGAGTTGACCAAAAAATAAAAAGATAATTTTTGCAGCATGGCAAGAAAAGGAGGGTTTCTTGATTCCTCTCTTTGTTTTTTGGTTTATTTGGAAAGAGCTGAACAAGACAACCAGTGAAGAAAATGAGTGTTCTAAAAATCGTTTGTAATTATGGCAAACTGGTTCAACTTACATTTTTGGGATCGTGGAAAATTACAATTGATTTAAATGCATTAACTGACTTTGTATGTGTCTTTTTCCTTTTATCTGGGCTCCCTTTTGGTTCTTGAGCTTTTTCTATATCTGGTTTTGCATCCCTTGGTGCCTTATGGTGGATTCGCCCTTACCTACAAAAGAGAAAGTAACTGATTAAAATCCTCGTAATTCCTGAATTTTGCATTGCTATTAATATGAAAGAAATGATTCATGCATTGCCTTCATTAAGCTGTTTCATCTTCTCATGCTTGTGGCATATGATAGAATTAATTTCTTATTGCCTCTCAGTTTTTGAAGTGCATCCCGGTCAAGTACGTTTGGGGAAGACCTGCATACTTCTATCTTCTTCTTTACTTATGGGACCAGTTGTTCTACCTAAACCATCATTGCCTTCATGGAAGTCTTGCGAGGCTATGAAGTATCAATTGTTTGCACAAGCTACCATATTTTGAACACTTAGTTCTTTGATAGTTTGCATCAGAGATACTAATTGCCAGAGAGAGGCACCTGATTTTTCTCTTTAATTTAATAAAAGAGTTTTGTGTTGTACAATAAAATTAGATTCAGGCAGCATTTGATTCAAATTGCTGAACTTCTATGCCTATATATCTCAGAAATAGAGGGCTGAAAGTTGTACAAACAGATTATGGTCATAAATCAACACATCATAATGCAGCATAACTATTTCTTTCATTTGCTTGGATATGCTCCAAACTTACTACTGTAGTATTAATTTTGCAGTCATTGGTCAGTCTACTTCGGTGCAGCTATCTCCTGTATCGCCAGTGGAAAACCCTCCTGGTTCTAGGCCCAGCACTTCTATGTTCTGTGAAAGAGTTCATATCCATGGTTTATCAAGGACGAAATATTTGAGTAAAATAGCTCATTCAGTTAAAGTGAAAGTTTTCTCTAACAGTACCAGTCTTTATCCAACCAAATTTGAGGTTTGTTTCCACAGGTGAGTATTTGTGATTCTTAGCTGATTGTGCCTCTGGAGTGTGTATCTAACTTTTTACTCTTTCATTGTATAGCAGTGTAAAGTGACATGTTGATCTACTGATGTTAGACATTGATAATTGAACCCTTGGAGTCATTGTACACCTGTTTTTCAGTGGAAGGAGGCCCAATATTTTGGGTTTTCTTTCGAGGAGAGTTGTACCAATCTCAGTGGAGGATCCCTCTTGGCAGTGAAACTAACTCCAAGTATCACATAGAAGCTATACTTAACTTGAGAAAATAATTGAGTTCTGCTATGAAGTAATTGTTTTTTGGGGAGATTGATGCTGCAATCCATGTTTCAGAAGGCACGATGGAATGTCCTTTATTGAGTGTGCACAGTTTAGTTTGCCTGATTTTAGTTGTGATCTACTTTAAAGTTCTTAAGACAGGAGAAAGTTCTTATTCTGTTCCATATTATTTATAGGCTTAGGATATTGAAGAATGTTACCCTGATGTTTACTTTATTTTGCAGAAATTTATCTCTTGGTATGTGCATGTGCCCTCAAAACCAATGGGAAAAAGTTAGCAAGGGTTCATGGTTTCGGCCAATGTCACCATTTGACCATAAGCTCTTAGATATACGAGTAGCTGGTTCATCCTCGGAAACTTTTGAGATGTCAATTGAAGAAGGTGTCTATTATTTTATTTTTGAAGTATTCTGAATTAATGAATGACTTGTTAGCCTGCATATTTTATCCCTTTAACTTTTGACACTTTGCAGTAATATTGTTTGTATATGTTTCACAGAATTTTTCCTGTATCGGGTAGTTCTCTTGATTGTGGGCTTGGTTTTAATGACCTTTGCATCTACTTTGAGCAATTCTTTGGCTTTCTACTACAGCAGTGCAATGGCAGTTGGCATCATCCTTGTAGTATTGATGGTTCTTTTTCAGGTAGAATGAATACTCTCTAGTTGATTTTTCATAGTATCATTCTTGGTTGCTTCTTTGAATGGACAATGATCACATCTCTATGGCTTGGATATCTGGTTTTCTCAGTTCTAAATTTAGTATTCTAGAGATTTGATCGATGTATATTAACTGCTTATGTAGAATTTTATATTAACTGCTTATGTAGAATTTTACTCTACTCTACTCTTTCTATTGTCATGCGTTTAATTTCAGTTCGAGCCAGTTCTCTTATAGATAGATGCAATGTGGTTGTGTCAGGAGACTTTCTTCTGTTATGTGGCCTTAGTTTGAGTTTGAAGAGTGGATATTCTCACACGTTTCTGCACATCCTGTAGCCATGCACTTTTCTTGCTGTACATGCAACCATTTTATAATTCGTGAGTACAGGGAAGTCTTTTTCTGTAATTATGCCCTATTTCCATGCTTCCTCTGGTTCATAATATGCATGGTTATGTATGTTTTCATGCATTTGTGCACATACACATTTATGTTCTTTCCACCTAGCTACCCAACATCTGTGTGAATGTTATGCTTTGTTTAACCTCAAAAGACAATGGTTGTTCTTTTTCCATGTGTTTTTTAATAAGGCCCTTTCTTGGGACTATAAAGAGGTTCTTTAGTTCTTATTTCTTTGTTAATGGTTATTGACAGGGAATGAGGCTGCTGCCAACCGGGCGAAAAAATTCACTTGCAATATTCATATATTCATCTCTTGTGGGTATTTGAATGTTCAACATAATTGATAATCTTTCATTGAGAGAGAATCTGCCACATTAATTATCATGGTCCTTTGTTCAGATCGGTTTGGGCTCTTTCCTTCTCCGCTACTTGCCTGGGCTTTTTCGTTCAATCCTCTCAGAGATGGGAATTAGTGAAGACATGTACAATCCTGTATGTAAGTTTTCAACAAAAATTTTATTGCTATCAGTCTGTTTCAAGCGCGTACTCATTTTTTTTTCTTCCGCCTACTGAATTATGACCTGTTGACTTGTTAAACTACTAGTATCATACCCATAAGTTGCATGGAATTTTTGTCTGCATAATTTATATTAATTCCGTGGTATACATAAGGTTGGTAAAAGATTTTTTTTTTTTTAATTCTAATTTGTTTTGAAAAAACTTTGTTTTTTATCATGCAATGTTATCATGGTAAGAAGAATATCCTTATAATTCTTGGTCAATGTGATAATTTTTCATGATGTTTATTATTTTAATTAATGTTATCTCCACACTTTGATGTGATAATCATGGTACACCATTTAAAGGAAAAAATCAATTAACTGGAATGTATCTTTTCAATCAATTAGTACAAAGCATTAATGAACTGCAATTTAATATGGGATACAAGTTTACATTATCACATATATACTCGCAGCTGAGAAACATAAACTGTTTTGCATTGGATTCAATTGAGTGCTTGGAATGATTGATACAATTCTGAAGCATGCTTGTTAATAACCCAATATAGTCAGCCATGTATTCTGTAATGCTGTCAACAAGGTCAGCCCTTTTTAATGGTCATCTTTTCACCTTTCAGGCTGATATTTTCCCTTAAGAAAGTAATGGTTTCCCTTGTGCAAATTGTCATGGTCTTATCTGCTGAAGGACAATTTAACTTGAAAATTTTGTATCCACTTTGAATTGATCTTCATTTATCATGCTTTATGCCTAGGTCTTGTATGTACTGTTTATAGTTCAAATAGCAGGATGTGTTGGATCCTAATAGTTTTGCAACCATATTGTAGATTGCTATTCTTTTTCTGTCTAGGACTATATTCTAAGTTAATATATTTGGGTTAATTAAACTATCAATCTGTTTATAATTAATCCATCTATCAGGAAGCAATGCCCACTGTTGGGTTCAGTCTTGAAAAAAAAGGTTCCATAGACTGTTCAGCTGCATTCTACAAGGAGTTTGTCATGTGTTATGTTAGTTTAATAGATTGCAATAGACACAAACATCTTGTTTCGTAGACCCATCACTGAAGTTTGCTCGCTTTTCTGGATACTGCAGTTGGCAATATTTCTCCTAGCCTTTCTAGTTCTTACTGGAGCTTGGTTGGGATTTTGGGTTGTCCGGAAACTTGTCCTCACAGAAGATGGTTCAGTTGATGTAAGCACTTCTCATTTTGTTGCATGGTCCATTCGAGTTTTGGCTGCTGTTATGATCCTTCAGGTTTGTTTCCTTTACCTTCAGAATCTTCTGTTAGCGTGTTATATCTGTTAATTACAATCAAGCTTGACCACTAAGGCCTGACTCACTTTTTGTTGCTGGTTGACTACATTTCAGTGTTCCCTTGATCCCATACTTGCTCTAGAAGCATTGATATCAGGAATTGCTACCTCATATATGACCAGGAGAATTTGGAGATTGAAATTTTTTCGCCGTCTGTGCAGGTACACCAGGGATCATTTTCTTCAATAATCATTGCAGGGTTGTTGCACTGAATGTATGATGAGGTTAAGCCTCAAGTGCAGGAGAACAGATTAATATATTTGCTTTGTCTATACTTCCATCTCTTGTTTTGTTGCCAGCGGTCAAATTTAATTGCTTCATTAAAATCATGACCAACTCTTTCGTTTATATTCATAGAGCTTCTCAGTTGGTGCATTTAGAAGAACGTCTAAATTTTGTATCTACCAATTCAGCCCAATGCTGGTGCCTGAGACAATGAGTTTCATTTTGCTAGTACTTGTCCTGAGCTTCTTGAGCTTTTCCAGGAAACTGCTTTCATCCCCTAAGGAGTACCACAGAACACCACAAAACATCGGATCACATGCCTCGCAAAATTCGTACGATGAGAGAGGCAGGTCCAAAATGTCCTCACCAGCGTTGTATAATTCTCCCTTGCAAGGTTTGCTTCAGTTATTTGATATAATCTCTATATTGCTAAGTTGGTCCTCCTTATGTCATCTTCTGCACGAACTGCAATTCCTCAGGGACCAGGACGCCACCTTCTCAGCCGTCGGGTCCAGAGACTTACTACTCTACCTTCCACACCACGCCTGATAGGAAAAGATACTCAGATGATGAGTGGAAAAAGATAACCAGAGAGTACACTAAAAAATCCCTGGAAGAACTCGTATCTTCTCCTGACTTCAACAAATGGGCGGTCACTAATGCCGAAAGAATCACTTTGGCTCCAATCAACAATAATGCAAGCACTAGCTGGGCCACTAGACTTCGCAACCTGCTACCATGGACTTAAGCCACATCTAAGGTCATCTTGAGATGCAAGGCGTGAATTTGCGGCAGATGGGAGGGCAAAATTAATTCCCATTTACTTATTCAAATAGCTTTTTCAAGGTAGAGTCAAGCAAGCGGGTCGCTAACGCAAGTCAGCTAATTATCTCATGCTGCCCTTTTTCACATGAGGCAGTGAATCAGTATCTGAGTTCTCATAGCAAATCAGGCCTCTCTTTCTGGGAACGGTATGTAACTGTAACATTGTAGTTTAGGAGATCGTGCGTTAAAATTCTTGCCAGTAGGGAAAGCACGCGGATTGACTTATTTAGATTAGCGGAGCTCTGTCATAGGTTTTGCAGCTTCTTGCTTAATTTAACTTAGATGTCATAACTTTGGAGGGGCATATACAGATGCAGTCCACCCATTTGAAAGTTTCTTTGTGGAAGGAGAGAAGAAAACTCTATGCAGTTTCAGCTCTCTCCTGTTGAGTGATATGATGCGTCTAATGTTCAGGTATGAGAATGTGCAGAATTGATAAGTCTCTGGATGCAAATCTCTGTCCCCTTTGTTCCTTTCCCATCCATATTTGGTCAGCTCATCAATGCCTGACCCTGCAAACAGGTGAGATTGCTACGTACTTAAACAGGGAGTAAAATTGCATTCTGCCCCCTTATAATTCGACCGGTTTCAGTCAATCCCCCATGACTTGAGTTTTGTCTCAGATTGGCCCAGAATTTCATATTTGATGACACTCACGCCATCCATCGATCAAAATTCAAGCACTCCGTAGCGGCTAAAATAGAAATTCCGCGCCTTCAGTCGAGGGCGTTCGGAAGTCACACGCAATGTTCGTCATGTCAAGCCGGGAACAGGTCTAATCGAGGGGCGTGATTGAAACTATAGGTTTTGACACGATGAATTGAACTGCAGGGTTGATCGAGAAAATCTCGAAAGTGTAGAGGTTAAGTTGCAATTTCCCCTACTTCAAAGCATGTACTCTCCCTGGTAAATAATGGAGTCACGTCCGCGGTGAGACCGAGCGCCGCAAATCTAGCTCTACTCGATTGTTAGAGCTCGAGCTCGTTTGGCTCGCAAACTTACCTGACCATGCATTATTGTATGAAAGTATTAGTTAAAGTCCGAAAGGTTACGTGGTACAAAGATATCTGAGAAAGAATTAAAGAATGTTAAGCTCGAACTCAATATATGGAGCCCCATGTTGTTATATTCATTTCAATAATAGATTAATTGTTTCCGATGACTTTAACATTAAAAAATCCAGACTGCCATTAACAGGAAAATTACCAAAAAAGTTATAAACCTATTACATTTGTACCAATTTAGATAGGGTTAATACCCTGAAAAACCCAAAACTGGTATACCTGTGACAAATCTACCCAAAACTATTTTTTTAACCACCAAAAACCCCAAACCGGTATACCTTTGACAAATTTACCTTAAACTGGTACACTTGTGACAAATTTACCTTATGTTAGTTTTCGTTAAATTTTCTTGTCAAATTATTAAATTAAATGACACGTGACAATTGACCGGTATATCAATTTGGGATTTCACACTCTGTTTGTCACAATTTACAATTTTTGTGATTTTTTTGTGGTATTAACCTAATTTAGCGGAGGGTATATTAGTCACAAATTTATCAGTTTTGGGTTTTTATGGTCGAATAAATTAATTTGGGATAAATTTGTCATAAATGTACCAGTTTATGATTTTTTATAGTCAATTGGGGTAAATTTGTCACGAGTGTACCAGTTTGGGGTTTTTCATAGTCAAAAAAATAGTTTGGGGTAAATTTGTCACAAGTGTACCAGTTTGGGGTTTTTCAAGGTATTAACCCATTTAGAAATGAATATGTCAATACAGCTAATTTAGTCATAAATTTTTTAATAATTTGCCAATTGAGTCATTTTGGCTAGAAATTGCTAACATGAATATTGATTGTCCTATGTGATATGACCGGCACTAACATTAACTATTTTCACAATTTTTCAAAATATTTTTTTAATTTTTAATTTTTGCTTTTTTTTCTTTGTGGTCAGTGATGTTGGCTACAAAGGCCTCTCCAGTTATGGGTAAGGCCATCTAGCCACAGGCATGGCAACCGACGAGGGTCGTCGGTGACTCTTGTACAACACAATAGAAAAACAAAAGCAAAAAAGAAAAAAAAAGAAAAATTCAAAATTCATCTTTTTCTTAAATTATAAAAAGTATCCACATCAATGCTGGTTGTATAACGTAGGATGATCAGTGTCCATATTAATGATTTCTGGCCAAAATTAGTCGGAAAGACTTAATTAGCAAATTATTGAAAGGTTTATAATCAAATTAACCAAATTAAAAGATTTATGACTAAATTAATAAATCTTGTACTTTTGTGGTAATTCCCCCCCCCCTATAAGTTACCACGATTAGCATTTTTGTCATTGGCACATTTTGTTTTATTGTATAGTATATTGAAATAAAAAGGACCCACATATTCAATGCAAGTAATCATGTTTTTTTCAAGTAATATAATATTTCATACTAATATTTGGTGTTTTGAAAAATATTGTAAGATTTTTATTTAAGCTGGCAACTTAGCGCCACTACAATATATCTTAACCACATTATTCTATTACTATTATTATTATTATTATTATTATTATTATTATTATTATTATTGTTGTTGTTGTTGTTGTTGTTGTTGTTATTATTATTGTTATTGTTATTGTTATTATAGTAACTCGAAATCATATCTCTTTCCCAATTATATGTCCAAAGAAAAGCATCAGATTTTTTATTTTTTTTTTTAATCAGTGATGTTGTCGCGTCCATGTTTGTGTTTTACCTGCAGAACGATCTATATGTCCCTATCGAGATTCCATTTTCTTGTATCACCAAACTTGGAAAATATATTAATGCAAAAAAATCACCATCGGTTAGTTTGTCATTGTGGTCCTACCTCTATTCGCTATTGAACCTTTTCCCCACAAGGTCTTCATATAATATAAAAATTCCATGTATGCTATAAAAAGGAAAAAAAAATTATAGAAAACCAATATCAACAAAATAACAACCGAAGGTTAAAATGATGACTAAATACATAAAAATCGAGGGCTTGTTCGTTTTGAACACGTTGAGTAAATTTTACTTTGTCGTTAAACTTCTTAAAATAAACACATTTGTAACTAAGCACAATCAAGATGACCCGATGCTCCAAAAGAATTTATGCACTTTGAAATATTCGAGATATTTGGTATCAAATAAAATCAAACCACAGGAAAAAAAAGAAAGAGATATTTACTTAAAATTCTACAATTTGTCATGAAAGTACAATTAAGTCCTGAAACTTTCAAAAATTATAATTAAATTCTAAAAACTTATCACCAAAATGCAATCAAGTCCTAAAAATTTCGAAAAATGGAATCAAGTCGTAAAATTTGTCATAAAAATGTAATTAAGTCATAAAACTTTCAAAAAAAATACTATTAATGGAATGATTTGATTTAATCAAATTGACAAGTTTTAAGATCTCATTACATTTTTTGAAATTTTAAGACTCGATTACACTTTCGTGGCAAATTTTAAAACTTGATTGCATAATTTGAAAGTTTTAAGATTAAATTGCACTTTATTGATAAATTTTAGGACTTCCAATGTGTTTAATGCAAAAAGATTAAAAAAAAAAAGGTCCAATCAATAATGAAGGCGTATGAAACTATTGAGAATAAAACCAATATATATATCATGTACCGGTGCTCTATGAATTTCTCACAGTTAAATTCAAGTCAGTTTATTTATTTCAATACAGTTGTACTATTTTATTTTTGCACGGAATCTCTATTTCTAAGGACGATCGATTCTCGATTCGATCTTGCTCTATTTAGGAATTGGGAACCGAATCAAAAGGACTGATTCCAATTTTTTGGAATCGGGGACTGGACCGGATAATCTTAGGACTAAGAACTTGCCACTTAGCCAAAAAAAAAAATAGAAAATTTTAAAAAATACTAGAATTATTACAATTTTAAATTTATTACTATTTTTAAACAATTTAAAAATACATATTTTTTAAAAATTGTGATCCAATTTGGTCTAGTTTTCCTCGAAATTGGGAATTGGATCGAAAATTACCGGTTCCATTTTTATGGAACTAAGAACCGGACGGATCTCGGAGTTTGGTCAGCCAGTTCGGTCCGGTTCGAACGGTTCGATATGCTCACTCATAGTGTTTCCATTTAGGCGCACGATTTTTTTTTTCTTTTTCTTCTTTAATTTTTTTTTGGGCAGACTATAAAAAAATGAAAAGAAGAAAAACATTTGTCCGTAAATGCAACGCCTATTTCGTTTTCACTCTCCTCCTCCACCCTCCTCCTCTTCCTCCTTCCTCCTCCGTCGCGGACCTCGCTGATCGCCGGAGCCGGAGGTAATCATCGGCCGCCTCCTTTCCTCCTTCTCCTCCATCTCCTCCGCCGGGCGCGGCGATGCGGCGGCTCGAATCGCCTCCATTCCGACGCGGCGCCGGCGAGCCGCTCGCATTGACGTCGTCGCGGCCTCCGATTCGCTCAATTCCCCGGCTTCTTCTTTTTTTTTTTTCCTCCTGTTTAATCCGGTTCGGCCCGTCGGGGAGTCCTGCGGGGCGACGGTCGTCGGCGACGCCGGCGGCGTCTTTCTCGCTCGCTCCTTGCGTTCGTTTTTCTTCACCTCCCGATTTCCGTTTCGCCGTTTCTCTCGTCGCTGCTTCGCTCGCGGATTGGTGGAATTTCGTCTCGTCCGGGAGCGGGAGCTCCGGGATTTGAGCTGATTCCGGACGAATTCGCGTGCGATCGTCCCGGAATCGCGTCGAGTGGGAGTTTCGCTTTCGTGCGATTTCGGTTTTGTCGGATATTTCGGCAATTCGGTTGCGTCCTGGCCATCGGTTGCCGGCTGCTTAAACAGAGAATGCTGTTCTTCTGTTCGATTGCGGAGTTTCTCTCTGATTTTATTTTCTGATTTTCTTTGTTGAATGCTTGCTTAATGCTTAAGACCTCTTATATGTGTTGATATCTGACTTAGTGCTGGCGGTGGAATTAACTAAGAATTGATCTTTTAATGTTGACGTCTGGATTTTCGTTAAAAAATTTGTTCTTGGCTTCAGTTCATGGGTGCTCCCAAACAAAAGTGGACAGCAGAGGAAGAAGCAGCCCTTAAAGCCGGAGTAATCAAGCATGGTGCCGGAAAATGGCGTACTATACTCACGGACACGGAGTTCAAAGAGATCTTGAAGATGCGATCAAATGTGGACCTTAAGGTATCTACTTGAACTCGCTGCAGTTATTAGTATTAATCAGTGTCGGGATGATTTCGGTTCAGATGACCGGGAATTTTATGATGCCCCCAGAGCACTTAGCTATATGAATGTGGAAAATTTTCTTAGTTCAGTATAACCAAGCACTTTTCTCTAATGATTTATAAATGTTTGAGCAGGATAAATGGAGAAATATCAACGTGACTGCAATATGGGGATCGAGGCAGAAGGCCAGGCTTGCCCTTAAAAAAAATCTTTTGATGCCTAAGCATGATGGCAACGCCTTGGCTTTGGCCGCTGCCAGGAATGATGAAGAGATTCTTGATGCCACCCCTCTTGCAGTTTCCAGCGAAACAATTAACAATGCAAATCCAAAAGAGCGAATGAAAAGGTTGCAGGCATTCTGACAATTATTGCCGTCTCTGGTCAATATCTTTGAAGCTAGTGGCAATTAGTAGTACTTGAATTTTTCCATTTTCCAGAGTAGACATGGACATGAAGAACAATGCATCTTAAATAACATAAAAACTTGATATATAGATTAAATAATGTGCATAAGTACTTTGTATGAATCAATGTATAGAGGTTGGAGCTGTTTCAAGATTACATTGTTTCCTGAATTACGGTCAACCGCGCGGTGCTGATTCCTTGAGAGTTATTGGACATTTTTTATTCACGTGTGGTTTCAGTATGATTGTAACGGAAATGTTAATATCATATCAGTATTAGAGTGAGTCTCTTTTTGATCAGTCAGATATAAAATTGTTTTTTTACCTGTCATAAATGTATATACTTACGAATTAAAAGTAGAATATCTATACTAGTCTTTCATATTGGTTACCATGTGGTATACTTGTCTGTCCAGCATCAAACATTACCTGATTTTCATGTGGGAGCTGGAAGCCTTGATTAGCTTCTTTATCCTTCATTCCCCACCGTCAACTCATTAAAGGTTTTGTTCTTTTTGGCCTGCTTTCCTTTGCAGTCGGTTGGATAATCTAATAATAGAAGCCCTTACAAACTTGAAGGATCCAAGTGGTTCTGATAGAGCTGCAATTGCCGCTTACATAGAGGTACATTTATTTGTCATGATGGGCTTGGGGCAAAAAAGTTAACATGCATGTCTATGTTTATGTAGATAAGATTATCATTTTCCTAATTATGAATTTGTCGCTTGCTTATCTAAAGAGAGGAGCAAAGAGAGCATTTGCTTGTATGCTTACGTTTTGATTGTCTCCACTCTCTCTTTGAACATGCTTTATCAAACTATTCCTCACTTTAGTTCTCCTAATGAAGTTGCCTTTTGCTATCTATATATTTTGCGTACTTCATCTTGTCAACATGCATATTAATGTATGACTTGCACGTAGTATACCATACATTTTCTTTGTACGTGGGTGAGTTGGTCAGGGTGGCAGTGGCCTCCAATTTCTTTTTGCACTTGAGCCCCTCATTCATCTGATAACAATTTAAACCTCCTTATATTGTGTAGATCCACTACATTAATGCAGATGTAGATGAGAAAAATTAGTGCTTCATTACCTAAGACTTGGTAAATTGCTAATGCTTATTATTATCGAAACAATATCACTTCAAATAACGTTTACCTCCAATATGTCTTTACTAATGTTAATAATTATATGTTATTGAAGAAGTGGGTAAAATTTATATGAGGCTTTTTCTAAGACGCTTTAAGTGTCATCAGTTGTCCTTGAATCTTCTCTAATACAAAGAACATTTGTTAACTGCAGATTTTTCATAATTGTGTGTTCTGAAACGCTGTAAATGTCATCAGTTGTCCTGGAATCTTCTCTAATACAAAGAGCATTTGTCAGCTGTAGATTTTTCATAATTGTATGTTCTCTGGAAAAGCATCCATATAAATCATTATCGAAATACATACAATTGCTGATTCTTTTCAGATGCAAAATTAGTTCAAAGGCTCACAATTGCCATTTAGGTTCTCTACAACATCATAGACATATTTATTGATAGGTAGAAAAGTAAAACCCATAGCTTTTAAATGTCGAATTAATATGCTTTGGAACGTTCCCAATTCTATTTGGCACATGAAAAAAAATAAATTAAATGCAGTATAAGTCTCTTTCGCATCCACGATGATAGGAGGACCACACTCGTCAACATGGTAAAGGCTTAAATAAATATACTTCCATTTGCAAAGCTAGATAATAGTAATCTAGGGTATATCTCAATTCTTAACCTATGCCTAAACATACAAATGATGTTCTAGCCCATATTGCAGTTCCATGATGGTCTGGTGTTGAAGAGTGTGTAGGACTTAGCCACTAGGAGGCTGGGACTCCAGAAGCCTTTGAAAACTCCCCAAAGAGCACCTATGCAGTCATTTACAATGTTTCTTGTTAGCAAGGTCAATTATATGGTATTGAAAACAATCTAAGAGCGGGCAAACACATATGCAATGTTTTTCTTTTCGAATGATAAACCCATATGCATTGTAGAGGCACTTGGAGGGAGACATTCTGTTTGTGTCCTCTTGGGATGTTGCTCATAATTCCAATTTTGGTGCATTTAATCTAGATTCATGTCAAAATGGCGAATTAAGTATCTATCTTTCCATGAAATACTATATGTACACCTGTTACTAAGGTTTGAGGGTTATCGTATGTAGTCGTCATACTTCTAAAGTAGTTTCATGGTCAAAAAGAAAATGAAACCGTAGTTAGAAAAGTAGTCAATTTTGAACCAAAAGCAAGTACTGGGTACTCTTGGAGAGATTTTTAAGTACTGCGGTAGTAATCACAATCATCAAATTCAAAATAAGAAGATATTAGGACACACAAAAGATTGAAATTAATACAAAAAGTTTGCTCCAAGAAGCACCAAAAAGTTTTCCATTACGACAACTTACCGACTAACATATATGTAGGAGATATAGTCAAAACCATATCTTGAGAATCTTTTAAAAGTCCTATGTGGCATGATCGCAACTGAGTGAAGCTTAGCTTATATATGTTGTAATATCTTAGGAATATCGTGTTGAAGTGGTTTGCATATGATTTATTTTTTATTTCCGCCTCCAGTCTTGAACCTTGGCTACTTCTAAATCCAGCGTACTAGTAGCTAATTTAGGTGCGTCTTGGCAAAAGGTTCTTAGTATTAGCTGGTACCAGCAGGATGACTTAACTAATATGCATGAGCAAATGATTTGTGACTTTCCAGTTTTCAACAACAAAATTTTTGAAATTGTTTAATGAACCATGGTGTCTCTTTAAGATGCGTGTATCCTTGTATTGGAGTTTTTCAGTAGAAGCTCGTCATGATTGTTTGGATGTTGAAGGATTTTCACATGCAGGACCAATACTTGGCACCACCAAACCTCAAAAAGTTATTGTCAGCAAAGTTGAAGCTTATGATTGCAAATGGTAAATTGATTAAGGTATGTTGTCCTTGAATTTTGTTGCATTAGAAGGGTGTGGAAGTTCTTGATGGCATGTGCAAATACAAACTAAAAGAGGAGAGAGCTGATATCTCGCAATAAAACATCTTTATTAAGTTCCTTACTTGATATAATGGGTTTCACATTTTACTTCTTTAATTGATAGTACCCAGATTATCATACACATAATAGTCTTTTGTGGCCCTGAGCTTCATTAATTAGTATGAATTTTCTGGTTCAAAGGCTGTTGCATGGCGATATATTGTTCAAAGTGGATGAAGGGGTAACTGCATGGGGAGATTGATAACTTGGTGATGCCTCCTTTAAATGACAGGTAAAACACCGGTATAGAATTGCACAAAATCCGAAAACCATGGAAGCACGAAGAGGCTCTTCTAGGTCAATTGTAGAGGGAAGGCCGAAGGATTCTTTTAAAGGAGATAAGAGAGAGGTCAAGATTTATACTAAATCGCAGATTGACGCAGAGCTATTGAAGATGAAGAGTATGACTGCTCAAGAGGCTGCTGCGGCTGCTGCAAAAGCAGTCGCTGAAGCAGAAGCTGCCATGGCAGAAGCTGAAGAGGCAGCAAGGGAAGCAGAGGCTGCAGAGGCTGAAGCTGAAGCAGCGCAAATTTTTGCCGAAGCAGCAATAAATGCTTTGAAATGTGGAACTCTTCATGCATGGTAAAAGTTCTTTCTCTACTCTAGAAGTACATAGCATGCACTATCTGGTTCAGATTGTCTATATGATCTCCACTCATTCTAGAGTAGGCGATACAGGAGAATTGTGGCAACATTTTGTTTGAGTATGGGTATATTTTCTTATAGATGTGAATGGCCCTTTGTGGCACTTTTTACCCCCATCTTAGCTAATTATTGCAAAGGAGCTAATATCTGAAAATGAGATGCCTTTGTATTGGTACATATATTTCGGTTATTATGTTGTTTGCCTAGCACATTGTTGATTGATGGAAAATGTTCTGTAGATCACTCAGAAAATGTTCAGAGATACTTATTTTCATAGCTGCTTGTACTCAGTTATATATCTTCAATGTTACTCCAACTCATTTATGGAGATCGTATTCCTTTTCAATAGAGAGACCTGTGTGTGTGTGTTGGCATGGATGGGTATCTACTGCTAATGTGAACTGCGCCACCAACACCTCCTAGCTAATATATAAAATAATTATCTTAAAGGAGAATCATCAAAAAATTGTGTACCGTAATAGTTTGGGGCATGTCTCACTTTCTATTATATATTATTTTATAATTTACAAGTTTAAGTGTCATAAGGGTGGCATTTTTATATCATGACTTAATGGGAGAGATGTGTTAAAAATATAAAACCTTATGTACAAAGTGAAATTAACTCACTAAATCTTTTGATTGATGTAATTAAGTCTTGAACCTTTTCAAAAAGTGTAATCAAGTCTCCTACCAGGAATTGCTAACATGGCTAACAGAAATTGCCTACATGACAGACTTAAAGCACGCCATGTAGGAGAAATCAGGTTGCACTTTCACTAGGACTTAAATGAACCTTCTTGAAAAAAGTTTAGAAGTTAATTGCACCAATTGAAATGCTTAGAACTGGATATTATCTCATCCACAATGTTAAGGACTTCTAGTGCAATTTTCCCCATGACTTCATCCATCTTTCCTGGGTAGCAGTCCTAGCGAGCTTTATGTCTGCTATGGAAATGCTCCAGTCAGATTCTCTCTCTTTTTAATATTTACCGGTTATGTCTTCCTCTCGTTGCTTCCCCAATTTCTGTTAGTAGTTGAAAATTTTCAGCATTAGCCCCAGCTGACCTTGTACATGCCCGGCTGCTACTCTGCTTGGGTCTGAGTGGGATCACAATGTTTGTGTTTGTTTTTCTAAATGAAGTATGAGATATTTTTCATTGGACTAGCGGCTCATGCTTTTCCTGTTTCTTATCATGTTACTTATGTTATGTGTTTATGCAGACAACTGCTCTGACCTGCAGGTGATCTCAAATGCTGGACATAAACCGTCGCTCGGGATGGATGGGAACCGACCCAGCTACTTTTTGTAACTCTTTTTTCACTGTAAATATGTTTTGGGCTGTAAATCTTGGGAATATTTGGGTAATTTTGCGTCTCCGGGGAAAAGGAAAAAAAAAAAAACTGTGTAGAGCTTGTTAGGTCTTTTGATCTGAAAGACCAGAATCAAATAGAGGCAAAAGTAGGGGAGAATATGGGGAATTGAGGTGCCAATGATATGCTAAGATAACGTTGTCTTTGTTTCTGAACAATGGAGAGAATGAAAGTATAGATTTTGTATAAAGCATGTAGATCACTGTTGCTGAACGCAATGGCAAGGACTTTTGTGGCTAAATATGCAACAGTTTCCAGCCACACATTTTCTACATGGAAGGCTCTCCCTGGATCTTGTTAGGAAGTGTTTCGAGGGCACATCACGAGATGCTTCAGAACAGATAGAACTCTTTTCCATATACATGGAGATACTTTGTGAGTGTGTGTGTGTGTATAAGAAAAGAACACAACGAAAGGTTATTACTACTTCTTACAGGGTACCTTAAAGACATTTTTCATAAAAACGTCTTTTGGCAATGGGGATAATATTTGGCAATGCGTATCAAAAGAAGGAAGACGCGAAAGGGTGCCTTTTGGACATTTGTTAAGTCTTATCAAATGTGCTCTGAATGTTTAAATTTTACTATTTGAAGTGAATGACTTTTTTAAAGTTTGTATAATTCCTTCATTTTAAAGGTTATTTTCACTTTTAGTACACTTAATTAGTGTCTTGAGGGTACTTATTAATGAGAGCTTCAGAGGAACTATTGGAGTTGTGAAGATGGTCAGGAAAAAGTTTAGGATTTTAAGTACAGAGTAACTGTTTGATCTAAATTAATTTTTTTTCGTATAGATGAATTTAATCTCAAGGTAGGTTAGGAATTTCTCCGAATTCTGTAACTCTAGTATCTATACCTTAAATCCTCTTGTGCTATTGATGATATACTTTTCAAGTAGTATTTGGTAGTTTAGATTTCAAATCGGAATGTGACTAGATACAATATAAAATTTAGGAATCTCGCTATGTCATATCTATTGCTTGGCAAATTTTAGTTAGAGCCAAATATTTTTTTGTTGTTTAATAAGAACTGTATATTAGTGTAAATGAACTCGATAATGTACAAAGGATGATGGTAAGGATGTTTCACGGTTCACCGTTAAAGAAACTATAAATGCACAAATAGAGATGACCTTTTGCCTTCATGCATGATTATTATATGATGTAAACATTAAAGAACAAAGGAAATAGTGGCATTTCATAGCGATAGATTTGACTATAACAAAAAGCATAACCGAGCCGCAACAGCATTAACGAGATAAATTTGCCAATGAATGCCAAATCTAGTAGGGGAGAGAAAGCATGACTTCTCAACTTTGTGATTCCAAAAAGTATAGTGTTTTGATTCTCTCATTGGGTTTGTGAAGTTTTAATGTAAACTAGAGAGTTAAGGAGGAGAAGCTCCGATTCTCTAGCTGCTTTCACCAACCTCTGACATAAACAAGAGAGTTACGGAAGGGAAAGGGATTCAACTCTGTTTTCATAGAGTGTCGACATTAACCAAAGAGTTACGGACGAGGAAGAAAGCGTAGGGTTTCTTTAGAAATCTCCTTGCCTCTCACTTTTGAGAATTAGAAAGATCTTTTCCAAATTGAATATATTCGTTTGAAATATGGGTTGCCTACTTCATTTTTATTTACTCATTCATTTTTATTTACTTATTTATTTATTATTTTTCCTCTCTTTTTTAATTCCTTTTTCATTTATATTTTTATTCCCTTCCACCGTTCCTTAATAAAAATTATATAGGACTAAATAATTTTGTTGTTTATTTAATATTATTTTTTATTATTATGTTAATCTTATTAATTTTTTTGTTCTGATTAATCTTATTAATTTAAGAAGTTTGCAATAGGCGGAACAACTGCTCGCTATTACGACGTGACTATTGGATCGCCTTTCCTTAGCCCTCTTATGTCCGTCCCATCCCAACTTGTAGTGAGGACTTTGATCCATTATCCTAACGACATCAATTTATATTTAAATATTTTCGTGGACGATAAAAATATTTTTCGTTCATTCATTTTTTTAAGTGATCAAGCAACCATTTAAAAAAAAAATTCTTCAAATCATTTACTTTTTGCGAAACAAACAGAACTTTATATTGTTTTAATTTCTTTCTTAAGCCGCGAAGATCGAACCACAATTTCAGGCTTATTGATTTCTTTTGCTACGGTTCGGGAACTACAGGGGCACTAAGAACGTTGCAACTATCCATCGACATAATTGAACCGTCCACCAAGATGGTGAAGATCTCCGGTAAGAAAAGAGTCTCTCTCATCGGAACCACGACGATCCCTATGCCGGGCAGCTTGTGGAATGGTTGAGCAATGAGGACTTATAATGTATGACTCCAGGTTCTCTACATCTGGCTTCTAAAGATTCTAGCTTCACCAAGCAGAAGCAAAACCAATATCATTTGGGCAGCCGTGAACTTGATCAAGCACCAGAGTATCCATCAGCAAATTCACAGCTTGAAAGCCAGCTTGTATCGGCTTTTCATTTGAAACTTTACAAGCAGGAAGCAATTGAGCATGTCGCGTCTCGCGTATATATATGCGTATCGAATACAATAGATAAACAGTCATGTTCAATCCAGTCATTCTCTAAGGCAAAGACCAACCTCAGAATTCAAACTTGATACTGTTCATGAGAGTGATCGCAAACCTTCCTGGCAATACTCCATGTTCAGTCCTGAGCATTCAGCGAGATATTTTTTACAACGCATAGCTAAGATTGAATAAGAAGCTTCTCACCAGCAGCAGTTATGCATATCGATAGGTGAACTCAGATATGACTGACTCCCGAGGACCAAATAATGAATCCTTCAAATGCATCATTATAAGATCTAAAATAATAGTCGACAAAGCAAAAGCAGGCATGAAGTACCATAAAACAGTTAAAAGCAGACACTGAGTTTCTTATTACAATCTTTGAATTGCAGTCATGTGAACTGATCTGCAAAGATATAGCTCGTTATTGCTGGACCACCTTAGGATTTCGAGTTTTTAGTAATATGTAAGGATTGCCATTCGGAAGCACTATTTATTAGTTCAACCCCAATGGAATGATGTTGGCCAGAAAAAGAGCAAGAAACTAAGGAGGATCCATCAATCCCAGAAGATGTCATCCAAACAGCCTTAAAATATTCAAGTGAAGAGGAAAAATAGAAAGTAGGAAGTACCTATTATGTTCCAGAAGCTCCACCGTCCAGAATTGCGACTTCAATCAGCAGGAAAACCTGCTATCACAAGGATCTGTCCTGCTTGTTTGATTAGTTCGACCTGATAATCCTTCAGTAGAAGTCTGAACCAAAGGTCTATTTCCATATCGAGCAATCAATCCAGCATACAAATTTCGAATAAATCCTGACAAGAAACTCGGCAAAGGCGATGCTTGATGAAGCAATGTTCATTTGCCAGCAATGACTCCGCCGGGAAATCGAAAGCGGACTGTCAGATTGCCTCTTTGATGAAGCAACGTTCAGCTTCACCAAACACTTTCTCAAAACATTTTCCCAGCACAAAACCCACAAGGAACAACACTCGATACGATTCCCGGAATGGAAAAAATTCGAATTCGATTCATTTGCCATTGCTCAACTCAATGTCATTCCAAATTACAACATCACCTCGACCAGAAAAAACAAAAGTTGAAATGTGAAGAAGGGGGACCAAATTTCATTCCAACACCACGGTAGCGCCCAATTCCTTGAGCTTCTCCACGATCGGCGCCGCCTCCTCCTTCGTGACCCCCTTCTTCAAAACCGCCGGCGCCTTCTCCACCAAGTCCTTGGCCTCCTTCAGCCCCAAATCCGTGAACCCCCTCACCTCCTTGATGATCTTTATCTTCGCCGCCGCCTCGAACTTCTCCAACTTGATGTCGAACACCGTCTTCTCCGCCGCCGCCGTCGCCGCGCCCGCGCCCGCCCCCTTCCCGTCGGCCCCGGGCCCCGCCGACCCGACGCCGGAGACGGCGGGGCCGTACCGGTGGAGGCCCATCTTGAGGCGGAAGAGGATGGAGTAGTCGTATCTCTCGAGCTTGTTGAGGCTGAGGAGCTCGTCGGCGATGCGCTCGAGCTTCTGGGTCCGGGGCTCGGCGGCGGCGGCGGCGGCGGCCGTGGGGGTGCAGAAGGAGCGGCGGCGGGCGGGGCTCCGGGAGGCGGCGAAGAGCTGGAGGAGCGATCTGGGGTGGATCATCCTCGCGGGCATCTTTCTTGGGTCGAATTCTCGAGAGGCTTTCTCGGAGAATTTCGATGTGGGGATCGGATTGCAGAGATATGATTCGAGGGGGGGTTTAGGGTTTTAGGGGTTCTTGATTCGATCGGAACGGAATAGTTCGTCAACTCATGAGGGAGTGTGCTACATACACCCGACCGGACAAAAAGTTCTTCTCTTCCGTTATGGTTGGGATTAGTTCGACTTTGGAAATCAGATTTAGGTATTATGCAAATACTCAAAGTTAAAAGTTTCTGGGAATGTAAATTGAATTCGGTAAAAACTTCTTTACAAAATAACTTTTGGGTGAAGTAGCTTTTGGTAAAAAACATTTTTTTGCAAAGGACATTGACTGTAATTTTTATTTTTTTAGTTCAAAAGAAATCAAATGCCTTATCGGCTAGTAAAATCAGGCACAAACGACTAATGAATGAGGTCACACCCTAGGCAACCCTCGGCGAGGTCTCACAAGCCCAGAAGGCGAGACCTGAGGTTGCGAGGCCCTAAGCGACAATCGCTTGGGCAATTGCACGACCTCAGGTGGCCATCATGTGGGTCAAAATACCTTAGCAAATCTCTAGCCTGCCTTTCGTCGATCATATTTGATCTCATCAACCTTCGTTGGCCGCGCTCACAAAGAAGATGAACAATAAGAACAAGAGGCAAAATCGAAAAACTGAAGAATTCGTGAGGGTAATATTGGAAAAGGAAAAATTATTTAACTGTAGTTTCAGCGTTTTGTAAATGCTACTCGTCTCTACTTACTTTAGGCTTTCAACATTCCCAAGATCAACATTTGACTAAAATCTATATTGAAAGGCTTGCCATATATCTCAACATTTCCACAAAAGGTTTTGCGTAGAAAGTCTATTGTAAAAGTTCGAACCAAACGCCACTCGCCCTTTTTTTTAATGAAAATTCTTTCCCCTTCTCTTTTTCTTTGCCACTCCTTATTTTCTTGATTTTTTTTTTAAATTTGGATTAGCCGGAAAAAAATACCTAGAACATAATTAGAGAAAAGGTAATATTCTTGATGAGAAATTATATATAATTTTTAATATGAAGCAAATTGAGGAAATTTAGTCTCTATTTATTTTGCAGAAATTAAATGACTTGGAAAAAAATCTTCAATAAATTATCTCTTATATCGCCTATAAAACGAATGAAAAAAGAGAAGTTTCATTGCTCACGAAAATGTTACAAATAGTTTTCATTAATTAATTATTTCAATCGATCATTTTAAGAAGAAATATTTTCTAAATTAATCATTTTTCATGAAATAAATTAACTCAACATGGTGCTTATAGAAGCGTGAGGTCATAAGAGGTTGATTACTTACTAATCCTCGAGTCACAGCGTGGACGACCAACCTTGTCTGATCGAGAAGGCCGGCTTAGTTTAGTGAAAAGCGCAAAAGAAGAGAGAAAACGATACAAACCGTAATTGTGCTTCTCTCGTATTATCTATCTATGATTATAAATTCCTCTAGGACGATGAAAAAATATATTTAAATATGTGAATAATACAAACGATGGCTGTTACGAGTATAACTTTATCCATAGCAGCCGTCGTTTGTATTATTTTTAAGGGAAAATATAGTAAGGATTTGAAGTGTTATTATTTTTTCAAATAAGAGCATAAAATAAACCTTGTACCAAATAAGGGCTTGCATTGACCATGTTAATCTTAAATAATGACTTTTTTTTTTGGTCAAAAAATAAGGACTTGAAGTGACTATGACAGTTTCAAATAATAATCTGACCTTGCCAGCCATGTGGTGGCTAAATTTTTCCAATCGATCGAGGGCATTTTCGTCAAAGAATTATTTTAAAATTATTTCTATTTTCTTTTCTTTTCACCTCAACACTAGAGAGCTTTGAGTCTTCCCAGATCGGAGAGGCTCGAATCTTGCCAATGCCTAGGCCAGCAAGCTCGACTCACCGACTTACTAGATCTCACGAGCTCAAGCTCGCCTCAAGCCAACGAGCCATTGACCTTGCTCAATCGGTGAGCTTGAGGCTTGCCGATGCGATTGGGCAAGAGCGTGAACCTTGTCCTACCGGTGAGAGTCGACCACGGGACAAAGAGTAAAACACAAAAATAAAAAATAAAATATAAAAATTGTTCAAAGAGGATGATATATCCTTAATGAGTTGATTCAATTAATAACATTTATAAATTAAATGGGTTATAAATGAATTTGACAAACCCATTTGTAACCCATGTATCATTAGATTTACAACTCAAACTCATTTACAACCAATTTATTAAGATTTAACTAACCTATATATGACACATCTCATTACATGTTAACCCATTTTGCTATCTCTAGATTTTTGAAATAAGAAAAAAAGAAGAAGAAGAGTAAGTCTGATTTCTTTGACTATAACTCTATTTGCATTATATTTTCACCTTTTTATTTTTCAAAAAATTTCATGGAGTTTTGGGGTATTGTGTAGATTTTAACAAAATAAGGGACATCTTGGTCCATTTGGGTAAATGAACATGGTCCTCTGCAAGGATCGCCCTTTTACCCAAAAGGAACATAAGAGCAGACATTGGCGTAGCGGATTCTCCATACGACCAAGCACAGAACAAAGAACAAAACACACCATTTTTCCTTCCGCGAACCATTCTTACTCACAGGGAACGCAGCCGGCACGTTGGCACAAACAATACCTCGTCAAACAGATCCCACATGAAGCCGCCAATCAGGCTACATAAGCATTAAGTCAAAGAGGCTGAAGAAATTTAGCACAACGACTCGGAAGAGGATCAAGCATAGATGAGAATAAACTACTCATGTGAAATAATGACTTGTATACCTTACGCCATATGATTTACAAGGGACTTCACATGCTTGTGCCACTACAGTAATCGAACATCACATATCCGCGCTTTGGCAATCACCTGGGTTTGATGCAACAGGTGCCTGTTTTTTGCCAAGTTGAAAAGGGAAATATATACCATCTTTTTGTCGGCTTAGTTTCCATGTTTTCAGAATCTCATGCGCTGTCGGCAAGTTTGGTTCAGAATCCTCCGTTCCAGCGGGTGGCATGTCAGGTTCGTCTTCATCAAACTCTTTTAAGCTCCCATCCAAATTAAAGCTCGAAAGAACACCATCCAAGCTAGTGGATTCGCTGTTCGCCATGTCATTTGCTAAAACATCCTTGTCAAGGTCATTTCTTCCCTCTTCACAACATGAGGAACTCCGAGACCTATGCATAGTCTCTCCCTGAGGCTCGTCTCCTACCATGTCGCTGCTGGTTTGGTTAGAAGAGTTAGGCATAGAAGAGGCAAGATTTGCAGTAACCTTTAGCCGATTTGTCTGTTCAGTTTCCAGTTCCTCATGACCTGAAAGATATTCAGTTTTTGGTCCTGGCAGAGAAACGCCCAAATCTGAGATATCTCTTGATACAGCAGATGCAGATTCACAGAGAGAGCGCAGTGATCTCAACAAGTTGGTGAAAGTGCCTTTTGTCGTTACATTGCTCTCTTGGAGAGCACTCAGAAGGTCCTGCAAACAATGTTTTCCGATCCTGTCTGCATTTTCCACAAAATGGTCCGTCCATTGCTTTTCACTAAGCTGAAAGGATGCATGAGTCATAGCAGCAATGATGGTGACCGCTCTTTCATACTGACGTTGAATTGCAGCTTGGAAAACCATCTCGACAAAGAATAATGGATGAGGCACTTCACCGCTTTCTAGAATTGCATCAAACGCATGCTCAAGTAGATGGCCCTATAGTAATAACAGCATAAATTATTTTCCACTGACAGTGTTCAACAAGAGTGATTAGGAGTTGGAAATAAAAGAACTCCATGTATAGTGAGAGGACAAAAATCTGAACCTATTCAGTTATTGATAATGTAGTTTCTGCAGAGTAGAGGAAAGAAATCTGAGTGTCATAGAAGGAATCCAGAAAAGGGGTGTCTAAGTTTTAGTAACAACAACACAAACAAAAATCTACCAATTTAAGCATCCTCTTGTGCAGTTATGTTAGCAACCCTTCTTAGAAATTATCGCCCAAAATTTTCCAGTGCCTTGCATATCGCATATATGTGGACATAAATGGATCCAGTTCACCTTGCACCTCAGAAAAACATTCAGCAAACCTTGTATCCTTCTCCATGAAATTGCAAAGTCAAAAGCCAGGAAAGACTCTAAATACCATTCCAACTTTTGAATTTACAAACTTATAGGATAACTCTTATGCATCGACATCTTTCTAGAATGAATTAACAGCTTCAACTAAGTGCATTGGGTAATACTTTCTGTATCAGTTGATTTATCCAAAAAGAAAGGGATTGAGAAGGATACCTTGCCAGCTCTGGATGCTGCCACAAGCAGTGAAGCGTGCTTGTTTTGGTCTAGGTGATACCCTGAGAGTGACATTTCCTTGTAAACATATTCAAAATATTCCCACTGAAGAGCACTAGCGGATGCCTCAAGCATCGAGCCAAGTGTGTACTCGTCTGGAACCAATGTGTTGCCACCATCCTGGCACTTAGTGGAAATATATCTGGTTCCCTTAACTTCCTCAAACAATTCTTTGGCATTAGAAAACATATCATGTTTGCCAAAAACCTTTAGCATGATGTTTATGGTCCCTATATTAGGAGCACAAAGGCCTCTCATCTGATTAAAAATGGACAGGCAATCACTAATATGTCCACCTTCCATTGCAGATGTTATCATCCCAGTGAAGGCTATTTCTATCGGTTTAGCATCTGGAAGCTTCCTCAGCTTCTCAACCTGCACAGCTGGCTTCACTCAGAAAAAATGTACCAGGAAACAGAATTTCCATTCATTGCTGTCATCTCAATGTCTACTCAATAGTTACTCAGACGACCAATTCAAAAGAAAAACAAACTCGACATACTGCTTAATGAGAGTAATAACCAATCATGAGCAAGCATGCAGCTACACCTAAGCGCCAACTTAGCAATAACAGAAAGTTTGAAAGCTAAAGGATCAGGGTCATCAGGGGCCAATGGCCTTCAGTCTTCCAGGCACGGCAGCATGTTGCTTCCTCCATGTCAAGGGTTGGGATTTTCAGGAAAAGGAAGTGAAAAGGTGAGAAGTAGCAAGTCCTTCAGGCAATAGAAGAATTCGTGATGGATGGGAAAGACTATCAAATAACGCGAGATTTCTTCTTCAAAACTAAGTACAATCATCTACTTCTACATATAAGGGAAATAAGAAACCATAAATTTTACAATTTGGCACGGACTGCCTGCTTCAATTTTGTACCTAGAAGAAGAAGGTCTCTTCATAACCAACCAACTGAAAGAATATGGGCAGTTATGGGCCAACAATCATGTTCTCCAGAGAGAATTGACCATGAGACACCTCCCTTCACTCAAACTAGCCGATAAAGCAGAAAAACAAAGATAACTACAGTCCAAAAGCTTATAGAAAATAATAAAAACAGCTTTTACTTGGAAAGATGACAAGTTCCTCTAGCTTCTTAAGCAACGTCAACACAAAAATAGCTACATATTTTCCTTAAGAACAGTTCAAATTCTCAATCAACTGATTCTACTCTTAACACTACAAACCAGACAAAATCAGCCCTGAGAATGCCCTCTTCTTTCTGCCCTATCCTTTTGAAAAAATGTACATCCAAAAAGTTCCAGCTGCCAATATAGCCTCTTGCCAATCTTCTGGCAGAAGTTAGATTATAGAGATTTAAACTATTGAGCCTAAATCTATCTCCTAGGCATCAAAAGGCAAAAAAATCACCTCCGATATAGCTTCTTGCCATCTTCCACTGTTACAGAGGCAGCACGCCAATTCGTAGTATACACCAGCCTTTCCGACCACTCCCCTCCATTCCATCTCTCTGACAGCTTTTACTGCTTCATCAATTTTACCCTCCTCCCAGAAGGTTCTGACAAGGACTGTAAGTAGCAAAAACTTATTCTATGAGTTTATCCAGATTCTTGAATGAACAAGTCTCTAAATGAGGAACAAAGAGTGTCACCTTTATAAGTAATAGCACTAAGGGCTTCCCCGCTTCTCTTCATTTTCCGGAACAAATCATGGACAAGGTCATACTTTCCACATTGAAGCATTACCTTTCAAGAAGCACCTCCTGTAAGACTTGAATCCACACATAATTTGAGGAGAACAAAATGAAAAGTTTGCCAAGCAACAGCAATTCCCCCTGGAATTGCCATTAGCTAAGAGAATCCGCCAAAATAAAAATCAATTGCCTCCGGTAACAAAATACAAAAATAAATAGTAAGAGACTCCAACATACCAACTGCGACATTATGTTGGTTACGCTTTCCTGTTCTTTCATAATTTAGGTTTCGCTGATTTGAGTGCTTTCAAGTTCCTCTCTGTCTTGTTCATGGTTGGGGGAGGTTAAGGAGTTGTCACCCTGATGAAGTTCAAATGGTTCTTTGGTTGGTTGGAACGGTGATAATAAATGCATTCCTTCCTCAGACAATATTTCACTCCAAACCAAGAAGGTACTAGCTCACTCTTGCCTCCTATGTGACCATTAGTTATCGGACCACCAACTGGTCCGATGGTCGTAAGTTACAAAATTTAACAACATGTGTGGATGACAGCCACTCCACCTAGGGATGAGTCAAATATTTCCCCCCTTTATGTTTTCTATTTTGACAGACACCCAAACTCCCCAGCCCAAAGCCCCTTACCACAATGGCAAGAGATATGTGCTCCTCAATCTATATATAATGCAATCAATTTTAGAACATATTACCTCCATTGCCAGTCCATATGTTGCTCCATTGGGCTTCAATCCACTCTTTCTTAACTGCTCAAACACCCAGGAAACACCCTTCCACTGGTGAGACGGAACACAGGCATTCAGCACCTGGACAAATTTGTCACCCACCAATCAAACATAATATCAACTGCAAATTTGCATACGTCGAACGAGTGAAAAAGATATAGTTACTTACAGCATTATACACAACTAAATCAGGTCCAAGGACTGGATCCCAGTTCTTCCGGCGCCCATTTTTTATTATCTTCGAAGGCTTCTGTCTCATTAACTCAACAATGTTCAGCAATTCTCTCACAAGACCACTTTGGCCAAGGGTTACAGCAATGCTGTGGTATGCAGCCATATCTGGATATAGATGAAAATCTTCCTGCACCGCTAAAAAATTAGTCCCATGGCAAGTTTTTACATTGCAAATGCTAGAGAAGAAAAGCAGATGAAGATTACACGCATCAGATTGAAGAAATGGAGAGCTTCCTGGGGCCTCCTTGCCTTTCCAAGAACTGCCAGCAGTTTTGTGTAGACAAATCTGCAAATGTCAGTCACTGTCGATAAATAAAAAACTTGATTTCTTATTCAGATATTAACAACTGAGTTTCCAACATTTTCATAAAATAACTGAAGAAAACAAAGTTTGACATGAAGGATTTAAATCCATCAATTTACAGCGATGCCTCTTTCAAGTTCAAAACATTTAGCACTGCATTAAACAATCTAAGGTGGATGATTAAGAAAAACAGCAGAAATTTTAATCCAACAAAGATTATTCTGCCATGTAAATTTATTGTCCTCCCACCCAAACAATCAAATCATAATGACAAATGAGAAGATATGACCTGCTCCTCCAACGTCTTCGTTCTTTATCATGATACACCCATTCAACAACACCTATTGCCTGTTTCCAATGCCCACCATTTCCGAGCCCACGCAAAATCTTGAGCAACTGCTTTTCCATGAACTGCAATCCCGATAGCTTCATCATCCTCGAGAACTTCCAATCCTTCCATTCGATCTCCTTGGCACCTAACCTGAGCCCCACAAACAACCTCAGGAACCTCAAAATCCAATCCAAGAGCGAGAAGTGGAGTAATAACCGGTCGAGAAGCTACGCACATCTCCCTCACGACAGAACTATCCTTCCTTAGACAAACAATTCAAATTAACATGAAGAAAAGATTCAGATATACGAATTGCTAAAACAAACTCAAAAACCTTTTGACAAGAAATGCAATAGTCTCATCCTCAGTCCTCGTCCTCCTCTTCATTGGGTCCCACTGTGACCTTTCACTCTCCAACCCAATCCCCTCCAACTCAATGTCATCGTCCAAAACCCACCGCAACTCCTCCCTACTCCTGTCCTCAAACATTTCACCCAGCTCCCTCAAACTCTCCCTCTTGAGCTTATTCCCGCCGGACCCTTCACTCCCGCCGGCAATCTCCCTCAACCTGACCCTCTCTATCCTCTCCCAAGGCACACCCACCATCGACCCTCCGCCGCCCTCCTCGCTCCTCGCCCTCACGGCCTTGTTGAATTCTCTGTACTCTCGCCTCAACCTCCGGAAATCCTCCTCCTCGGCCTCCTCGGCCAGCCCTCGTTTCTGGGTCTCGGAAAGGGGCGGGCTCGGGGCCTGCTTGGCCAGGCGGTCTTGCCTGCGGTTGTGCTTCTGGATGGCTTTCTTGCGGATGTTGTGGACGATTCTGGGTGTGGGGAAAACTCCATGCTTTAGGAGCCTGCGCTTGATGTTCTCGGTGTCGGGTTGGAACTTGGGCGACGGGGGAGGTTGAGAGAAACCTGGTGAAGCTTCCATGGCGGGAGAAGAGCACCCGCGGCAGCAAAGAATGGGGGTGGCAATGGCGACGGTGTATTTGCGCAGAAGAGAAAGTTCACATTTTTATCGACCAAATCAAAGGCTACGAGAGGAAAGAAGTGAAGGAGACCGACTACCTTAAGTACAAGGAGTCTTGTCATTTTATGTCATAAAATCTGAATATTTCGAACTTTGTCTAACTTTTGTAATTGGGATGTTGGCAACGAAAATCTCAGGACATTTATTGATCGTACCTAAAGAGGAAATGTTTTCATTTTCAATACATTTTGGTAATAATAAATTTTCATTATTTAGGTATTTAATAAGTGCGCTCGAAACACTTTTTAATAAAAAAAATTTATGAATATTATTTTTTCTTTATAACCGTCTCAATCATATAAATAAATAAAAGAAAATATCTAAAAAGCTCTTTGAAAGTAACAATTAGTGGTGATCGGTTTCCGAGCCAGTCTGATTCCATTCAAAAACTAGGAACCAAATAGATATGACTGGTTCCTACTTTCCGGAATTGGGTATCGGACCTAACCCAACAGATTGGTCCAATCCGGTCCCTAGGCAATCAGGTGGAACTAGTTCCAAACAACTGCATGGGGGCAATGTTAGACTTCTCTCAAAAAAAAAAAACGTCTGTTCAATGGCAAATCTCCACCGCCTTGCTCGTCCATTCTGCTCAATGTGCCTCAAGCCTCATGGAGAAAGATAAGTCTATGCGGATGGATGGGTCTGTGCATGCAAAGCTAACATAAATCGCTACTACAGACGAAAACGCAACACCCGTGACGCTCATCTCCTCGAAAAATCCAAGAAAATGCAGACAAGAACCACCCGTTAAGCTTCGTAGAGGAACAGATAGGGAAAAGGAACCAAGAAAAGAGAAGAGAGCTTGCAGGGGGGTAAGATGGGGGCAAAGAGGGCCGACAAGAAGAGGCTGCGAAAAGCAGATTGATTTGGCAAATGGAAGATTCGAGGAGAGGAGGCGTGCATGTGAGGAGCTGCTCAGCTGCTGAATCGCGAAGCGAAAGAGAAGAGGAGAGGACTCCGAATGAGGAGGCTTGCGAGCAAGGAGCTTGAGGAGGCGTGGAGGACTCGGAGTAGTGATCGATCAGATTTACATTTGAGTCTCAAGATATAAAAATAATAATAATGGGACTAGTCCGGTCCGGACAATCCGATTCCCCTAGAACCGGGAACTAAACTAGCGCCTTTGGGAACTAGCTAGTCCAATTCAATTCGGACAGTTTCCGATTTGGTCAGTTAAACTTGCTCATTATTAATAACAACTACCTAACATTCCTAGTCATTAATCATGTGAATCTCGAGTCCATGGAAAACTTAACTCCTAAACAACCGAGTTTTTTCAGCTCAAATATTAAATACAATATAAAAAAAATGATTGAGAAAATTTTGTGAAAACATTCATTCAATAGAACTAAATTGACACACGAGCACATTTTCCACTAATATGACAAAAAAGAATCACATATAGTGATGTCATGCTAATAATTACATGCAAATTACACCGAAGAGAATGACTAAGAAATTTGTGTCTTCGCCACCATGTCCCTTTGGATAATACAATGTGATTGTTGTCCTCTTATTCATATTGGACACACTTCTCTAGAGTCAATTTATGCAAAAATCAATTATGCCATGCAACCACCATTTTTAAGATTTTAGCAGAAAAGTTGGACATATTGCCAAGAGAAGTTTGCTAGTATTAAGATAAATTCCTATGATATCACAGACGTCAATGAGATATGTAAGTGATGAGTAATAGGGGTGTCAATGGTTCGGTTCGGTTCGGTTTGGTTTTTTTGAAAAACCGAACCGAACCGAACCGTTAGAAAAATCTTCCGAACCGAACCGAAACCGAATACGAACCGAACTGATTCGATTCGGTTCGGTTCGGTTCGGTTTTTTGGTTTTTGGTTTTCAACTATTGGTTTCGGTTTTTTTTTTTTTTTTTTCTGTTAAACTCATATTTCTCCACTTTTATTTCTCTACTTTTATTTGTCGGTTCGGTTTGGTTCGGTTAACCGATAAAAACCGAACCGAACCGAAAAATTTCGGTTTTTAATGAAAACCGAACCGAATGAAAACCGAACCGAAAAAACCGAATTTTTCGGTTCGGTTCGGTTCGGTTTTCGGTTCAGTTCGGTTTTCGGTTCGGTTACTGACACCCCTAATGAGTAATGGTGGAAAAAATAAAAACATTGGTGACTCTCCTCTTCCACCATGTCTTCTAGCATTTTGGAATGCCAACGTTGTAGCCAACTCTATCGATGTGTTCAAAGTAGTCTATTCTCAAACATGTCTCCACCTTCTTGTTGTCCTCTTGTTCATATTGGGCACACTTCTTTGGAGTCAATTTTGCAAAAACCATTCATACTATGCGACAACCTTTTTAAAAATTTTTGCAGACAAGTTGGACATATTGCCTTCCAAGAAAGGTTTGCTAGTATTAAAGTTAATTTCTATGATATTACATACGTCGATGAGATCTGTGAGTCACGAGTCATGGTGGAAAAAATCGAAAAATCGTTGACTCTCCTCTTCCACCATTTCTTCCAGCATTTTGGAACGCCAATGTTGTCTTGGCCAACTTGTTGGATGCAAATTACGCAATCCCAAAATCTCCATAACCAGAACAAGTACATGCATAATTGGGTAGAAATATTAACGCACCTGGTAACCATCACTCTTAAAGCGGAAGTAGAAAAAAGGGATTATCCACTCATGAAGGGGATCCACGCATCAAATCATTCTCCTCTATTGCCCTCCGTATCACTGGCTCAATGAGGCGGCCTCCCTTACGTTTAGCGTTAGGTAAACGCCCCTTAGGTGGGGATACATGTGAGAATTAGGGTTAGAGGAGAGACTTGAGCACTATTTATATAGTTTCCAGCAAGGCCCCCTCATTACGGGCCAGGCTCAACTCAGCCTACACTAGCCAGCCTCATATTAGATTAATTAAGAAACATTCTATCTCACCTTAGACCAACCCTGTTTTACGGTAACCGTAAAAACAGTAAATTACAATATCAATTAATTTAGTCCACATTAGGAAAACTCTTACATTCTCCCACTTGGACTATATTAATTGAAATAAATCTTGTATGTGCGCACTTTGGTCTAGAGATAATTCTTAATAGTTAATCCTATCCCATAAAGTCTCAAACACCGAATCATGGCGGTAACTGCATGTATACACACAGAGCCTTTCATGGTCACGAGTGCTTTCAACTTTATTGATATGGATTCAATATGGTAGTCTGTCAAATGGATAACATCTCTCATAGAGAGATCCCATTTGTCAGTCACCATTCTCTTACTTTAAGTGTCACAAAAATTTGTGCCACTAGAGAATGCCCATTCTCTTACCTTAAGCGTCACAAAAAACTTGTGCCACTAGAGAATGTCTTTATGGTTCCAATGAACCCACATATGCCTTGTCCTTACGGTTAACCTTTCTTTATGTATAACAAGACATATGGATAAGGCTAATAACCGGATGCCCCTAGCCTTCACTCAAGGTTTATACAATAGCTTGAGACTTTATCAATATGTATTCAACATAATAACAACACATTCAAAAATATTTTATTGAATGCAAAAGTTGATACATATCAAACCGTTACTAAATGTAACAAACACAGATGTAACTTTATCAGAGTAAAGCCAAAATAGCTCCCACTAAACAACAGCATCTCATGATGCTCCTAGGCCCATGCGAATGACATGTCGCTCAAATACACATGGGCGTAGGCCTTTAATTAGTGGATTTGCAACCATATCATCTGTGGAAATATATTATATTATAACGTCACATTTCTATACCGTTTCTTTATGTTCAAAAAATTTAACTGTCATATATATAGACCCCTTGAGACCTTTGTAGTTAATAAAAATACTACAAATTTATTGTCTCAATACAACCGTATGGGTCAATTTATTAAATTAAAAACGGTCAATTCCTTAATGAGGTTTCGGAGCCTAATAGCCCAAGTAACAACCTAAAAGAATGTTACCAACTCTACTTACATAGTAGACATAGAACTTTATTTACTGCACTTCCTGCTAACATAAATATGTATTCTATTATTAATCTCATGTCATCATAACAGCCAGCAAAGTTTACATCTAAATACCCTACTAGTTGCAAGAATTGAACATGTCTATAAGTTAGCATATAATCTCTTGTCCTCTTTAAGTACTTTAAAACCTTCTTGGCAGCAACACAATGATCGCGTCTTGAATATAACTGATATTTGCTTAGAAGTCCCGTCACAAGGACAATATTTAGTCTAGTGCAAATTCAAGCATACATTATACTTTTAAGTGCACTGACACAAGGTACATCCTTTAACTAGATTTTCTCAATATTTAAATAAGGACAATGTGATAGATTCAGTCCATCACCCTTAACAACATGAGCAATTCCTGGCTTGCATTGATGTAAATTGAATATTTCCAAAATACGATCAGCAAATGTCTCTCGAGATAAATCTAATAAAATATGGCAAGAACAATCCTTACGGATGTTAGTGCAAAGAACAAGAGATGTCTCAAGGTCATTACTTGTAAACGAAATATCATATTCATAAAGTATGAGAAAAATAAATTTCCTCCCACTGACCTTGCAGTATATTAAATTATTTTGTTCCCAACTAAACAAAAAGACAACACTATGAAACTTTAATAATATTGTCTGGAAATTTGCTTAAGGCCATGAATAAGACTTTTCAGTCTACACACAAGTTTACTTGAATCATCTGTTGCAAAATTGTCCAATTGCACTATATATAGATTTTGTATCTATTTGGCGTAACTCCATATAAAAAAAAAAAAAAAACTATTAATGCCACGTTCACTCGAAAGAATCTTTAAAAGATATTAGAAAGAAATAATTATTTCTTCACTATAAACTATCCACCCCTCTTTCAGAGTGAAGACTTTATCATCTTTTATGGCTTCTAATCACATACTTGATTAAGAACAAGAAACAACATATATATATATATATATATATATATATATATATATATATATATATATATACTACAACCACTTCATTCTGCACTTGAGAGGTTCGATAAATTTTATCATAAACTATATCAAGAATAGTACCTTAAACCTCAACAAGTTTAGTCTATGGTACAGGAGATTCCATAATTGTCTATATCACAATTATCTGTATAGGCAAAGACACAGTGATATTCTATCGCACTATTATCCTTAATAGTCTGAGAGCAGCTATCCTCTACAATAATGTCAATCTCTAGAAACTTTACTGTATGTGATTCCATAATTCTTGTACCTTTATTAGGGTCATAATCAATACTCATTTGAACAATCCGAGTAAGATACAAAATAATTCCGATTGGATCTGAATTGCAACGCACTTGAAATTGGATTAGATAATCTCACTTCTACATGACACCTCTAAATTTAATATGATTCAAGTAATTTATGTCCAGTCTATAACTCAAAAGAAGTTTATGAAATAACTTTGGTAAGAAAACATCTTTTGTATGTGAAAAGAGTTGCTTTCACAATATCAACTCACGAGAAGACAAGATAAATTAGTCTTACTCATCATACTCATCACCATGTTCATTATGGTGCAATTATGCCTTTTGGCCAAACCTTATTGTCAGGATTTTCAGGCATAGTAATTAAATTACCACCCCAGAATTTACTAAGTATTTGACAAATGACCCTTTAAGCAATTCAGTATTGTAATACTTGCCAAAATACTCATGGCCACTATTAAACCTGACAACCTTCAAGACTAATTCTAACCGATTTATTCTTTACCTCGGTCATTTTATTTCCACAATAATCAATAGAAGTCTTTAAATAACCATTAAGAGTAGACATAATATCAACAATGTCAACTTTTCTACTCTTCCTTTAGACATGTGTGAGATTAAACCTTAAACAGAAAATTTTTGGAAACAACCTCTTCAACCATATACGAGATGTATATGCCATTAGGACTTAAACAATCTTTGCAGATGTGTCCTAAATTTGATATTAGACAAGACATAATTATAAGCCACTATGGCTTCCATCATCTTATTGCAGAGCAGTCCGCAGACAAACCACTTTTCAAGTGTTTTAGAATGGAACGCTTCATGGACAATAAGCAAATTCTATTGCTCTTTTCTCAAGCAACAAATCATATGCCCACAATTTAAAATTTGTAGCAGTAAAAACCTCAATAATAGTGGAGTTATTAATTACAGAAAGGTGACCGAAAAATAAACAATGTATATAATTAGTATCATGTGAGCACTGTGTAACTTGACATACAAGTACACATCCAGAGAGTTACACGCATAATCATATAATCACCTTTGGGCAAAATACATGACATGCAGTTATACACTCCCCACATGATAGTGGTTATGAGAATATATTCCAATCTTCGTGAATTCATCACCTATGGGCATATGAACCACTAGGATCAGACACTCTTCCACCACATTATCATGTATCCCTCCATGAACTAATACACAATCACCTCCTTTGGGAGTATGACTATGCATTAGACTAGGAGACATCCCAATCAATATACGAGACCGAAATTTCCTAAATCCAATCAAGCGTGCCACTTTGGCGGTCACTACTCAATTGAATCATTGAAACTCTCTCATATCAGGGATATAAATCTTATTTCTCACATACACCATATACATGTGATTTTAATTTTAGTGATAGGGGCAGCATATCACCAAAATCACATATCGTGCTAATTACATTGCTTTATTCATTAATAAAATCTTTAATCATACATATATATATATATATATATATATATATATATATATAACGAACCTGAAAGATAGATTCCAATAAGATCACCGATCACAGTAACGCAAGAAACTTCTCATAACGAAGAATAAATCATCTCTTATGCACCCCGATTACATATTACTAGAACAATATAAAAAGAATGCTGATCTAGAAGATCTCTCACAAATTAACATCAATAGTAATACATGGTACACCAAATCGACAAGTCTGATAGCTTATCCATTATCACTCATGAGTTTCATAAGGCAAAACATGACTCCAAGGCTAATAGTTGATTTTAAGTAACAAATTATCATTGTAATCAACCAACTGCCTATTAATTGAGTCAAACTAGAGAACCAAATATTTAAACTTTAACAATAGATACCATTGCTCTGCGTAAATATTGTCATACTCCTTAACCATAAAAAATATTCAACTTAATGGACATTAACAAGTGACCATATGAGTTTAGGTACAATATGCAATGACTTAACTGACATGCATTACCCGCATTTAGCAGATGTGTTAATTAATACAATCAATTTGGTCACAGGTTCTTAAGATGTCTAGCATTCAAAGATTACCAGCGTGTCAAGGAGTATGCTTGAGTAAGAAAAGTTCCATAACATTTACTGTTTCTCATCACCTCAATACATAGCTTAAATATTATTTGTATCTCATTAAGCCAGTTTCAATTTATAATAAAGTTTAATTTTTATTAATGAATCACATTATAATGTTTATGTGATAACATACTTGTAACCCAATACTTGTATTTCCAAAATCACAGAAAATACAAGAAAAATACGCAAAAATACACTAAAAATACACGTATTTAGAGTTTCGTATGTATTTTCTCATCCATAAAATTATTAAAAAAATGTAAAATAAATACACCACAACGTAGAGGATGAAGATACGAGTCCATCGCCGCCGGCCATGCGCCGAACGGACACTTCACGCGCCCGCACGCGCCGCCTGAGTGCGCGGCGCGTGGAGCTCACACGCGAGCCGCGCCCCCGCGCGTGGGAGCGCGTGAGAGCGCATGACTGCGCGTGAGGCGTGTCTCCGCTCAATGAGGCGGCCTCCCTCACGTTTAGCGTTAGGTAAATGCCCCTTAGGTGGGGATACATGTGAGAATTAGGGTTAGAGGAGAGACTTGAAGACTATTTATAGAGTTTTCAGCAGCGCCCCCTCACTACGGGGCCAGCTCAACTCGGCCCACACACTTGCCCCAAATTTCATATTAGACTAATTAAGAAACCTTCTATCTCACCTTAGACCAACCATGTTTTACGGTAACCGTAAAAACAATAAATTACAATATCAATTAATTTAGTCCACATTAGGAAAACTTTTACACAACTCTATCGATGGTTTCGAAGTAATCTATTCTCAAACACGTCTCCAGCTCATTGTGATTGTTGTCCTCTTATTCATACTTGGCACACTTCTCTGGAGTCAATTTATGCAAAAACCATTCATGCCATATGATAACCATTCTGAAGATTTTTGCAAACAACCTGGACATATTGCCTTCCAAAAAAAGTTGGCTAGTATTAAAGTGGATTCCTATAATATCATTTATGTTGGTAAGATCTGTAAGTCACAAGTCATGATGGAAAAAATCGAAAAATCTGTGACTCTCCTCTTCCACCATTTCTTCTAGCATTTTGGAAAACGTTGTCTTGGCCAACTCTATCGGTGTGTTCAAAGAAGTCTATTCTCAAACGCATCTCTAACTCATTGGTAAATGAAGACAAAGACCTAACAGCCGTGGGCGTTGTTCATTTTGCGAAGCAGAGACTACATCGATTTCTGGGCACTACCTGATGAGGGGGATCATCTCCGTCCTGGGGTGGAGCAGCAACTTTGAAAGTGATATGTGAGCGAAGTTGAGGATAATGAAAAATGAGAGGAAACGGGCCAGTTTATATAATACCATATATAAAAGTGTAACGCATTAAGCTCACATAAATCTCCATGCATCTTATTAATCTCCATAGATTCTGGTCCACTACCAAAAAAAAAATGCTTTTCTAGATATGACATGTATAGAGAGGGACATCCATGTAGAATCGATGCCATTTTCGATGATCTTTGGTGCATCTTTTGCACGCGTCACGCTCCCGCGGAGGCCATGGACGTGTAAGGTTTGAGAAGGGGAGGGATTAAGGAAAAAGAAAGCAGAAGAGAAACCAAAGAAGGAGAGAAAGAAAAGGCGAAAAGACAGGGTTACGTGTAGAGGAAAGAGAGGCATGCACCAGTCAAGTCTAATTCGAGCAAAAGCAAAAGGGTGGTCAACCGATCCCTTCCCGTTCGCATGAGCCGTAAGTATAGCCTCAGGATTCGTTACTCTCCCATGGAGTCTCTCTCTCTCTCTCTTACACGCGTTTATTGCTTCGTCTGAACAAAAATGAATATTCCTCCAAAGCCATGGCCACAAGCTATTCTTACCTTGGTGAGGAAGTCAAACCCATCATCTTCCTCCCTGTCTCTCTCGTTAAAGCTGAAAGATCATGACTAGTGTTAAATCTCATTCATATAGCACAGGCTCCTTTTGACCGGTGGAGAGAAAATACGTATCAGAGGGCTCGCCTGTTATATATGCAATAAGTCCATGTCAAAAGGCAATGGGGTTCTTGTGCCTTTTGTCCTCTTCTTGGTCTCAACATCCGTGTTTCCGGCGCAGTTACTAGCATCTGAATCCCCCAAAACTGGAGAAAGAAGCCGCTGCGGGCGGCCTGATCCTTCTCGCCGCTTCAAGTGTTACCATGGAGGTTACGATCTTCGGGACAAGCACTATTGGGCCGTAAGTTTCATGCGCACATTTACGTCATGCCTAGCTCTTTCTTCGGTCGAGTCATTTTCAAAAGGATGCTTCAGCATGATCAGGCTATTCGAAATCTATTTGTTGGTGCTACTCTTGGTGTCGGGAGGCTGTGGCTTAAATAAATTGCGCATGTATGATTGGAACAAACGTGCAGATGCATCGGTTTCAAGGTTTTGAAATTTCATGTCAAGTAAATCTTGTGACCATTCTCTACTCTGTAGAGCACAGCATAAAAAGAAAATTGAAGATTAAAAACTGACTAGGTTTACTGCATTGCGTTTGTTAACGCTGTGAACATTAGTTTGCCTTACATCATCTCATATGAAATGAAATAAAAAATTGTAAGGTGAAATTGAAAAAGTGGGGATTGACTGTGTTTTGCTCATCTTTCAGTCTGCGGCATTTACAGGAGTTCACGGATACGTGATTGCCGGGGCATGGATGTTGAGTGGACTAGGCTTCGGAATCTTCATACGTTCGAAGAGTGCGAGCACAAGTTCGACCGACCCATCGAATCTCCAAAGAGTCGTAGTAATCTCGCTCGTGCTCTTGCTCACCCTTCTTGCCATGTAATTGCCCTCTCTGTTCAGCATTTTTTTCTCACGTTTTAGTCTTGCCATGATTTGATCAAGACAGAACTATATTTGATCCCATCTGATACCAACCATTAGAATAATCGCATTAGGCAAGTCTAGCTTCATGCTATGTTCTGATCTAATAAACTAAAGTTGAGTAAATCCACCCTAAAGTGCACTCAGACAAGCAAATTATAGCCAGGACTCGACTCATCTAATGTTATGTGTGTATTCTCTTGAAGAGTGGCCAGTGGTTGCATCCTCGCGGCAAATCAGAGGTCCCACCACAGAATGAGGAGGCTGAAGGAAACCATTCTCAAAGCGGGCGAAGATGCTCGCCGAACAATCCGAAGAATTATTGCAACAATGACAGAAATGGAATACCTATTGCTTCCCTATGAACCCGTCGTGTCTTTCCGGTTGAATTTGACCACTCATCAACTCGGAAAGGAGTCAAGGGTCATCCAACGCTTTGTCCAAACGAACGGCCATTCAATCAATCTGGCAATTAAAACTTCGTAAGCGTCTGTCATCTCTCCTCTACCATATGCTACTCATCTCAAGTCCAACGTCTTCTAACAGAGTAACAGAATCATATTTAGTGGAGTCGGTATAAGTTATTCGAAAATGAGAACCACTAAAATATTTATACGGTACATTAATGTGGAAAGAATGAACTTTCATATGCCTGCTTCGCAATTTTTTGATTGAATGCCATCTGTTTTTATTTCAATGTGCTTATAGGTACATTGCACACATCATGATCGTAGCAGTCAACTTGGTTCTGCTAACTGGGGCGATCGGTATGCTTTCTTTCTTGATTCTATTCTTCCTCATGATTTTGGCTTTCTTGTTGGGCTAATGAAGTTGGTGCTTCCTTTTGGCACAGTTCTTCTTCTACTGCACTGGCATCCAGGACTCGTCATGTAAGTTCATGTGCAAATTTCATTAGCTACATATGGTTGTTTACTTGTAATCAATCGTCTCTCATTTGACTTTTCGCTTTCGTTTTCAGGATAATTCTCTTTTGCTGGATCTTAACAACTCTTTGCTGGGTTATCACCGGCTTCGATTTCTTTCTCCTTACGTGAGTAAACAGATGTTTTGCTTTTGCTAATGGTCCCTTGAGCTTAAGATCTTAACTTCTTTTGGTTATTAGTAAGTTCCATTTTGTCTCAGCTTTGCTAATCTTGTCATTATTTACAAGAAGGAATTAGCCTTTTGCCTTTTTCTTCGTGAAGTCAATCCTTAACTCTCTTACTTTTGTTGGTAATTCCATGGCGTTTCCATGTAAGGAAGTGTTGAACAAACACACGAATGCTCAAGAAATTTTCTTTTTTCATTTGACTGAAGTTTTGCAGAGGATACTTGCTCAGCGTTTAAAGAATATATACAGAATCCCAAAAACAACAGTCTTGCTACAATCCTACCATGTGTGGACTCATCATACTCGGATCAACTCATGACAGAGATCGGCTCCACCGTTCACAACTTCTTCACCCAGGTACTTACTAGATCAATTTGAAAGCATGGAGACGCTTCAAATGTCCGAATGTTATTTTGACCTCTAGTCTTTTCTCTCGTGATGCAGTTGAATGCCAAGACAGCCCAGCTATATCGGTCCTTAGGAATAAGTGAGCTAGGTGACGAGTTGCCTGGAGCCATGAAGATATGTGAACCTTTTTCCGGACCTCCTGACTACAGCTACATGCCCAGAAACTGCTCAAAGGCTGACATTCCAATCAGCAACTTGCCGAACGTAAGGACAGTAGCTGGTTAATTGTCGACAACATGTCAAAAGCATTCGACGACTCTCAATAAACCCCATCACTCATCATACTTTATGAGTACAATGCACATGTGCTTTTCAGTAGGATCTGTGCTAGTCTTTGTTAAAGTTTGATAAATCAAGCCGTGATTGAACTCGACTTCTGCAGCAGACATAACACACAAAAACTTAATTGTCCTGTCAATCCAGGTCCTTGCACAGTTCACGTGCTACCGGGGAAACTCGCCAGGGAAATGCAAGAGCGAAGGGAAGTTCCTGTCGGAGTCCGCCTACTACATGGCCTGGGCATACAGTAGGTCCATCCAGGATCTGATCAACATATATCCTGATCTCAAGGGCCTATCAGAGTGCTCTTTTGTGAAGGGCAGGTTTGAGGAGGCTGAGTTGCACCAGTGCAGGCCATTTAGGGCCTCCATACATTGGTTATGGTCATCAATGCTTGCCCTGTCAATTGTGATGGTGTTTTTTGTGTTGGCATGGGTGTTCAAGGCATGGCAGGATAGGGGAAGAGCCTTCTCTAGGTGTTCTATTTTTCCCAATTCCTAGATAGAGGTGACCAATAAGTGGATTTGAATTGTTTCGACCCCTTAAGTCGGGCTTAATTTGTTGTCCAAACCCACTCGTAACAAAAATAATTAGGACAAAATTGTTGGACTAGGCTGGGCCGGCTTCGCAACTGAATGGCCGAGCCCAAGACCATTCAAACATGCCCGTCGAGTGTGGCCCATGACCAGTCAAGCCCATAATCAAGTCTATAAGTAGTAAGGATTCATAGAAATAGAGGACAAGAACAAAACATGACACGACCCCTTTTTACTCATTTTTTGTGGAAGTTTCTTTGTTTACCAATGGTGACTGCAAGGTGTACATGCCATGGAGAATAACTCATTCATCACATATATCAAAGAGAAAAGAAACGTACATACCATTCGAAACATGCAATATACTTCTTTTTCATTGGCCCCCTTTCTCTGTCTATTATAAGTTGTATGATCTCAGCATAAAATCTTCTACATGTGGATGTGTTGGCATTTAATTAGCAATGGTGGACACATGGAACGTGGTTAAGTACTTAAATAAGCTAAATGTCGTCACTATCTATGAGGTTTTGGCTTTTAGATGGGTTTGACAAGGATTTTTTAGTACTTTTCTAAGAAACCCCTTCTCAATCTTCTCTCTCTCTCTTTTGAACAACGAAAGAAAAGTGAGAACTAAGCTCACAGCACTATTATTGTCTTGTCTTATATAGAATCTACATGATGTTGCTATACCAAAATCATGCCCTTGATCCATCCCAATTGTATTGCAAATAAAAAAAAAGTGGGTCATCATGTACGCGTATGATCTATAATCTGTTCTAGAGAGCAGCCGAGTTCATCTCGAGTTGACTAGATTCTTAATGGGTCGAAGAGAGTTTATCTAAATCCCATTTTGTTCAGGCAAATTCTCGATCCAATTATCTTTATTTATCAACGCTTTAGAACATAGATTACGGAAAACGCGTGAGTGGAATCTTGCCCGATACACATGGATGAAACGATTCGCGTGTACTCATGGGGATTAGTAAAGCCACAAGATTCGAATACCCATATTATCAAAAGAGGGAAAAAGAAATCATGCACTTCAACACTGATGAGATAGTAAATATAAAAATGAAGTGATCCAACCTGTAAAGAGATGATAAAACCAGCACTTGATTACAACAAAATTAAGTAATATAATAAGTGGGTCATATTAATAATACTCACTATATTAATTTTATAATATATGTGTGTGTGTGTGTGTAGGTGCTCCTAATGCCAAATTAGGAAAGATGAAAAATTAAGACAAATGACAAAAACGTAAAAAGCAGGGGAAGACAAGCATCCGTAATTAATGCCAGAACATTTCGCACTCTCCATCTCTTTTGCAGTTATACCTCCCTCCCAACAAGGCCACCTCCTCCTCCTCCATGCCCCGAGCTCGACGCAGACTGTAATAATCACTCAACGAAGACTTTCGGTGGCGCGTCCCATCCTCCAACGACCGCCCCCTCTCTCACTCTTCCTTCGCTTCGTCTCGTTCTTAAGCGATCTCCTCCCCGTTCTGCATCGGTTGCATCTTGGCCAGCTCTTGACACCTCTGCAGGGTCTCAAGAACTCGATCGGATTCAGCGTTTCCGGCTGTGATTCGGCCGTTCCATGACCACCGGAGTGGAAAGCGAGCCGGCATGAAACGACCCATGTCGAGTTTCGGGTCGCAGGTGATGCGGGTGTTTTCGGGTATGGAGCTTTTGACTTGGGTTTCCGTTCTTGGGCCCTTTCGTTTTGACTGTGGTCAGTGGTGGAATCTGCATCGTCTTTTTTTTTTTCCCTTTTTTATTTGGTTGTGGGATGAGATTGGTGTTTTAACTTTGATTCGTGAGATGCACTCGTCCTGGCATGATGCAAATTTGTGGAATTCTCGAACGACCTGGTGCTTGTTTCTTGGTCCGCTAACCAGGGTTTTGTTGGCTTCTGATTCGGAGTTTCGAGGCTGAAGCGTTCTTTGAATTGGTTTGTGTCCAGGAGATGCTGTTTGAATTTGACTGTGTGGCTATGCTGGTTAAGTTTTGTTTAGAATCGGAATGACCTCGGTCTTTTGGAAAAATTGATGATGAGCTTCTTTGATATTCACGTTTTCATTTCGAGCTTCTCTGTACTGGCGTATCCAATTATCAGTATGAATCGGTTATAAATGCATACATCGTTGCGAACTACTAATTTAAATTCTATATCTCACTTATAATCGTGAAAACACAAGTGTAAAGTTCATTTGAGTATCCCGTTCCTCCATTCTGTTAGTTTAGCGTATGAGGTAGGTTTAGAACCGTTGTCTTTTCACTCTCATCTGTTAGAAATCTCATTCGTGGAGGAACTATTCTAATGAATCAGTTTTGACTCGATGTATGATTTGTCACTTTGCTGTATTTCCATAGATTTCCTTTTTACCCTTTTCATTTGCAGCATTATTTGGAGATAAGACAGAAGAGAAAATGGGGATGAAGAACAAATACCGGAAACCAACTACTTTGCATTCCAATGCAGGGAGCAGATGTTCAGCCTTCGCTATAGTATGGAGCTTCATGGGCTGTCTTGTTCTGTTTCATCTGATCTCAGTATGTCGTCAAAAAGATGCCGCAAATGAAGGGAACCATTTGCGAACAAGTAACCGTCCCGTATATCTTGAACTTGAGACGGTTGAGGAGGACAATTTTCAAATTCCTCAGCCTAAAGGGAAGCGTTCATCACATGCCCCTAAGAACAAAAGTAGAAATAGGAAAACTCACCCTATAGTCGATGAGTTTCTCGATAAGAAATCCCAAATTAGGCATGTCTTTTTCCCAGACAAGAGAACTGCAATTGATCCAATGAATAGTGCAGGAAATGACAGTTTTTACTACTTTCCGGGTAGAGTATGGTTAGATACTGAGGGAAATCCCATTCAGGCTCATGGTGGTGGGATCCTGTATGATGAGAGATCGGGGACATATTACTGGTACGGAGAGTATAAGGACGGGCCTACATACCATGCCCATAAAAAAGGAGCAGCAAGGGTAAGTTCCAGGATCTTGAACTCATAGCTATTTTCTGTACCTGAAGGTTATTACTATTGTTAGCCAATCATCCTTGAGGCACTGAGTTGGGTGTTTGATTCATGAAAATTAGAATGATTGGTGGGTAATTCCTCATAGCTTAACGAGAGTGCTTCCCTTTTCTCTTAGTCGGTCTTTTTCATGCTAACTCCATGCTTCGTCTGAGTGGCTTTTCTTCTTAATTCATGATAAGCCACATCCTATTTCTGTTGTATGGCGTGTTTTCTTGTCTTGAAGTGTTAGTGTCTTTTGTCACTCCCCTGGAAAAGAAGTGATGCTGAAGGATATAAACTTTGGGGAGATGAGAACACTGTGGGAAATGGAACACATTGCCACTATTACCCCATGATTCTTGACAAAACATATTCTGATAGAAGAGCCAGAGCCATCTGTTGACATAGAGTTCTTTAGGGGCCTGTTTGTTTACCTTAAAAATAAGCAATTTTTTTATTTTTTATTTTTGGTTCTCCCGCCAAGATTTAAAATTTTATTTTAGTTTCAGAAAATTATGAAGAAATTATAGGTAAGTCTATATATACTGTGATTAAGTAAAAAATCAACATGCACATGCTATAATTTACATTAAGTAAAAAACAAAAAGTAAAAAGTCAATCTTAGACAACTTGGTGTCTTTGCTCTACTATTCACGGCAAACTTCTCTTATGGTTTTTCTTCAAATTATGAATGCACATGCAGAAGATGGCTCGCTTAACAGATGTAATCCCCTGCACATGTCAAGAACTTTCATCAGTGTCATATGTACAGAAGTTGCGGGCCAACTGCATTAAGTTTAATCTGTATATGCCAGCCTTTTGGACAGCTTGCCGGTTATCCTTTTTATGGCACAACTATGCCTATTTCCTCATGGTCATTTGACTTTTGCGCTACTTTCCTTACGGTGATTGTCACTTAAAGATATCAATCAGGTTCTTTTCTTATAATGGTTTTCATAGGGTCCTTCACTTTCTTCTTTTCTTTCTTTGCCCCCACTTTTTTATTTTCTTGTTGAAAAAATGATGGAAAGCATGGTGGCACGCAAGATGGAACATAGATGAAGCGCTGCATTTGACATGTCAACTTTTAGTCAATGTTTACAGGAAAAATATTGGAGACTTGAGTAATCTCATTTGAATAGTAAAGTGACCTAATCAAAAGCATTTTTGAAGTAAAATGATCCTTACAAATGTAGCCTTATGGTTGGATTACTACCTTGGTCCTTGATAATTCATCCACCCAATTTTTCTTTGAGAAAGTATGTGGCATTTTATTACTGTTGGTGGGACGTTGGAATTTGGTAATATTATGTCTGTTGGTGAATTCTAACGCGTTATTGTCAAAATAAACCAGTAGATTTCGGACATTGCAATTTCTTGAGCATTTGTCATCTCTTAAACAATTTTTGGTCAACCGACCAAAAAAAAAAAACAATTTTTGGTCACACATCAACTCTGCCATGACTTAATATTCTTCATGAACAGGAGATGGGAGTCCCAATTCTGGTGATGTATAATTGAGTCAATGTTTTTCTAAATCTGCATTTTTTGAAATTCTTTATCCTCTCTTTTTTGAACACGACTTTGCCAGAGGTGTGGTTTTCTTGTGTTACGGTAGCTTGTTGTGCATGTGCAATAATGAATTTCAAAGATAAGTGCTTCTTCTGGAAACGGAATGCCGAAGGATAGCCTGACCACAGTTGTTGGGTTCTCTATATTCTCTATCAGTGAAAGTGATGATTTCACCTTTATAAGGATCTATTTGTTCCTCTCACACATCACAGCAGCCTTAAATTGCACTTTTTGGTTGATGAGCGGTGCATATCAAACATGTGGTTGAACATCCGTGTTACTTGATATTTTGCTTTACAAGCTCATATCCATTATACGAAGTACCGATGTCCTATCGTGCCACGTAATTACTTTGTTTGGTGTTCAGTGTGCTCCTGCTAGATAATTGTAGAAAGTTTATCTTAGGTCTTGACTTTGGGTTAAATGCAGGTCGATGTGTTAGGAGTCGGATGTTACTCATCCAAGGACTTATGGACATGGAAGAATGAAGGGATTGTTCTGGCAGCTACAGAAACAAACGAGACCCACGATCTTCACAAGTCCAAAGTCCTCGAAAGGCCGAAGGTGATTTACAATGAGAAGACTGGGAAGTATGTGATGTGGATGCACATTGACAATGCTAACTACACCAAGGCTGCTGTGGGTATTGCCACAAGTGACTACCCTACTGGCCCCTTTAATTATCTTTATAGCAAACGGCCCCATGGGTTTGATAGTAGGGACATGACCATATTCAAAGATGATGATGGCATAGCTTATGTCATGTATTCCTCAGAAAATAATAGCGTACTGCACGTCGGACCCCTCACCGAGGATTATCTCGACGTGGCCAATGACATGAGAAGGACACTCGTGGGACAGCATCGGGAAGCTCCAGCATTGTTTAAGCACGAAGGGACTTATTACATGATCACATCTGGGTGCACCAGTTGGGCTCCAAATGAGGCAATGGCCCATGCGGCAGAATCAATTATGGGACCCTGGGAGACCATCGGGAATCCATGCATAGGCGGGAACAAAATGTTTCAACTCACCACATTCCTAGCTCAAAGTACATTTGTCATTCCAATGCCGGGTCAACCCGGCGCTTTCATCTTCATGGCAGATAGGTGGAATCCAGCTGACTTGAGAGACTCTAGGTACGTATGGCTTCCTTTGCTTGTTGGGGGTCCTGTGGATGGACCCCTCGAGTACAGTTTTGGGTTTCCTTCATGGGCGAGGGTGTCAATCTATTGGCATAGGAAGTGGAGGCTTCCTAATGGGTTGAGTTTGTCAACGAAGTAATGGTGTTTTTCACGAGGAAAAAATAAAGGATCTGTGTATATCATCTGTCTTCTTGATCATTCTTTCATTGGCTTACATATCTTTGTGGCTAGAGGCAAGAGCAGTTTCTGGTTCGGAGTTAATGATGGTAACCTGCTGAGCGGACAGCATTGTTGGTGTAGTTTCTTCTTTTTATACGTTCAGGCGATGTGCATTTTCACCGAGTATATCTTTACAGATAAATATATTGTTTTTCCACGTATTTTTCAAGTAGTTAAGAAAGCAACTCAGTTAGTGAAGTTTTGAATAGTTGACTTTACTTGTTTTTCCTTCTTCCATTGACCCTTTTTTTTACATAGACATCCTAGAAGGAGTTGGAGTACTGTGACTCATGTTATTGGGACCAAATTAATGTGTGACTGGTTATATTGATGCAACGTGGTTTGGTATCTAAAGATGTCTTAGCCTCGCTCGTGGCAAACAGGGAGAAGAAATGGTTTCGGTTTCAATTTTTCTGCTTTTGCTTGGACAGATTCAGTTCATGAAAAGCGTCTGGTTTTGTTATTGTGAGCGGTACTACGATGTTATCTTCTGTTGGTTTAGTGACTCAAATTAACATCGATGGAATCGACTAGGTCATTAGAAGGTATAAAGATCAAGTTTATTAGAATATATTGGACTAATTCCCGGATACCCTAAGTGCCTAAGAGAAATATAAAATGCGTGTAAAATCCATATTGGATCATATTAACTGGTCATGTTTTGTTATATTTTTCCAACTACGTACTTCGAAAGTTTCTCATGCAATCAATGATTTGAGATATGATATGCTTATCATTGTACTTCCATCACCTATCCCTATAGTGTAAAATGGCACACGCGAGACTTAGTCCATTCATCAAAATCGGGACGTAACACTACGAAGAACACAGATAACATTCGAGTGGCAATGCTTCACTATGCGTTATACAAACGATGCGCATGACATTTCATTCAGTCTAGTTCTAATCTACAACACTAAAAACAACGTGATGGCCTGAAACCCAGCTTTTCGAAAATAACATGGGATATATCTTTATCTCAAGATAAAGAGGCTTTTCTTCTTACGTGGTGCCACCACCATCAACATAGTCAATATTTAAGAAAAATTATTAGTACATCGGGACAATCATCCTCATATATATAAGTCATAAACGAGTACCATAATAATACACTCAAAATCAATTTTTCATTCCGTTCTTTCCGGTCCCATCAAGCTTTTGTGCCGAAGTTTCGGATAAAGCTTCTTCCCCACTCATCATCATCGTCGAGAGAGAGAGAGAGAGAGAGAGAGAGACGGAAGCAACGTGGAAGCGACGGCCCTTCCTACCGGTGCAAGACTCCAATCCCCTTCTGTCTTCTTCTCACTTATTAGGCCTTTGCTTTGCTTGTAAGCTGGAGCTACCAAAGCTCGCCCCTCCCGACACTCTGCTCTCAAGAAGAATAGCTAGCTAGACCACCCACTTTCTTCTTCTTCCTTCTCCTACGGAAGGGCTCAGCGGGGAAAGCGGGAATGGCGGTGATGATCGCGGTGGTCGTGGACGGCTTTGGGACGCTGGCAAGGGCCATATGGGGGCTGCAGGACCGGCAGCTCCCGGCGACATTTGAGGCGGTGAGCTCAGCCGTGTCGTCGGTGGGCGTGGCGTTCCTGCTCTGCTTCTTATCCGGCGTCCACAGGCGCCGTAGAGGCGGTCTTGGCCTCGCATGGGATTGACTTATCTTCATCATCATCATCATCATCATCATATCTTCTTCTTATCCATTCAATGCTCTTTCGTTTCCCTTACCCGTTTTCCCATTTCGAATTTCCTTTTGTGCATGCATGGTCTTGTAAAGTCTCAGTCACTCGCTTCTCTACTGTGCTCTCTCTCTCTCTCTCTCTCTCTCTCTCTCTCTCTCTCTCTCTCTCTCTCTCTGTGTTTCCTGCAGTAATCATGGGCCTTTGTACATAGAGGAATCTGCTAGAATAAATTTGTGAAATGTCTGCATTCTTTGTTTGCAGCTCCAACATCATTTCCTTTCGCATGACCTGCATGAGCAGATGAAGTAACTTCGTCACTTCTGGCTTTTGCATCATCCTCAAGATCCACTTTTTTCCATACATCCCGCAAGTTTCAAGGTTACCCATCATCATCCATGAGCAGATAAAGCGATGTCTGGTCTGCTGAACCAAGCAGAACGACGATAACCAAAGGACATAAATTTATGAAGAAGATAATGCCTTGTCGAAATTCCAAGAAGCCATTTAGGCTTTAGAGAGAATTGGGGGGGGGGGGGGACCGAAGATCTTGTCATGAGAGCCCTGCCTAACCCTGTTCCCCCTGGACATGATTGCAACTCCTCCATGAGTGACCCCAAAGCTCGATTGACCTGTCAACCAATAGCTGCTGCATTGTCTGAATCTTTTTATCATTTCATCCTCGCCGTCAAGTTCGCTCAATCGATCGAGTGTTTTCCGTCTTGGCAAATGCGTGCACCCATTGTCGGTTCTTTCGATATGGCGGTATTTGTGGACACTCGGTTGATTAGTAAGAACGTCTTGATCGTGTACACCGAACATAGGCAAATTCTAAGCTCGCGTGAGCTATTCTACGGATTTGAGACATCTCACTGTTCATTTCCAAAGAAGCAAATTGAACTCTACTAGAAATTAGTATCTTTGCATTTGGAAATTACAAGAAATTGCTTTTGTAAGAATCACATCAAAATTATGCTCATTATGATATATTTACGCCTGTCCAAAAACCCCAATCCATCTTCACAATGGCACATTTATTTTATAAAATTTCTTTTATATGAAAAACTTGAAACTCATACCCGTGTGATACATTTACTTTCTATCAAAATTTAGTCAATAAGCACCATTAAAAATCTTATATGGCTGCATCTATGAATGACGAAAGGCAAACGGTATTGAAGTGACATTTACGTGAAACTCATTGTGTTTTTCTTCTTTTTCCTTTCTTTCATCCTCCTTAATCCTCTTCCTTGGTTTGCACCTAACCGGCATGTCTGCCATTGCCGCCTTATAGTCGCCATCGCCAACATCAGTTTCTCTTCGGCCATGCTCGACTACATCTGTAATGGATGGTCAGTTCACTCTTTACTTTCATTCGAGACCATTCTGATCAAACTGCCAATGACCTTGGAACCTAATTTTTGGGTCTGGGGTACGAAAGGGGGACTAGACTACTATTTGCCTTTTCCTTATGAAAGCTTCTGCCTTTTTCTGCCGAGAAACCCTTACATTCCATCTAATTTTGATGTTCCTAACTAAGTTGAGCATCTATGGTCCTTTTGCATCGGGGAGCCTCAAGTTTTACCTTAGACATCGATGAGGATTTTACTCCGGTTGATCTGGATGTGAACCGGCTTCGATTGATTGATTTTCTTCCCGAGATGGACCTCCTGAACCAGCTTAGAATTTGCTTGGTCTCATGAGACTTTGGCTCCCATGGGATCACGACAAGGGGCACTAGAAGCCACGTCAAGGCCGCCTTGTACGGTTCATGTAGGCAGTCACATAAAACTTTTAATGGTATTCATTGATGGAATCTTGACGGAGAGCAAATGCATATGTTGGTATTAGGTTTTTGGCGTTGAAAAAAATATTTGAGATAAATGTATTACAATAGACATAGTTTTAAGTTTCTGATGATTTTTTTTCTCGAGAAATTATGAAAACCTTATGTGTTTGGCAAAAGTCAAAAATTAAAGACAATCCAATGGTGTAACCTATGCCACTAATACCAATAGAATCCAAAGAGACTACCATCAGACACCATCGAGGAAGAAATTTTCAGGATGTACTCTCTACTCAAAACAAATTGTGCACAATTTTGTGACACGACCAATGGAATATCGACGAAGGCAAGTTACAGTATTGTGGTTGTACCACAATGAAGGATTTTAGGAGAAAAATGGTCTTGAAATGAAAGTAACTTTTTGCCCTCAGATGAACCACCTTTTGCAAATCCACCACCATCAGGCCATAGAATATCACATGAAAAGAAGATAAGAAAGAGCAGCCTCTATTTGTCTCACGATAAATAAATAATTAAAAATATTTTTAAAAAATGATCGTTTGTATAACTTATAAAATGAATTAATCAAAAAACATATTTACTATTCACAAATATATTTAAATATAAAATTGTTATTAATCATGACAATACTTTTTATTAATTAATTATTTCAATCGATACAAGTGATTAGTTTTAAGAAAATGTTCTCCAAAGCATGCTAACGAAGTCTTAAATTCCTACATCAGGAGCCTCCTCCGAGTATGGCATCAAGAAGTTTGTTAAACAGCGCCCGATCGGTGGCGGTGTCCAGTAAATCAAGCTGCCGAAATAAATTGTGTCCTAGATCCATAAAATAACATACACCAAAACACGCTTCCAAATACTAGTAAACATGACAAAGCATTCTTCCACAATTAAATTAATAACATATAGAAAGAAGCAATAAAGACAATTATTTGTTATTATTAATACATTCCTATAAAATGCAACCAGCCCCAGATCAAACGTTCCATTTTTATTTATTGCAGCCTAAACTTCATAAGCTACGCAACAATGAACAACTTAATAAATTAATCAACACAATATCTACGAACGGAACGAATCCCCACTGGAAACGAGGAGTTTCCTTAATGTGAGAGGCTTGGTCACCAGTTTCAGGCGGCACAAATGGTTATAGGAGTAGAAGGCTTCAGACGAGAGAAACCGAGGGCCACTTCACCGCCTTAGGCCCTGAGGTACCCTTTCTCCTCCAGGAAGCAGATGACTTCCTCAGCCATCTCACAAGGGGAAGCACATTTGGATCCTTTCTGCTGCAACACTATCTGCAACATACACAGTTTCTTTCAGTTTCTTGTGTTGTGACATTAGCGTCAAAGAAGACACAGAAAATGTTTTATTTTTCTTAAGCTATTGCCAAGATCGAACCCAAACATCAGAACCGACACTCCAACCCCACCCTCTGTTGACCACAAGGCCAACCACCTAGGTTCCACAGAGGATTTAGTCCTGAAAGAATATAGGAATAGCTTAAAGTCGAAGGAGATCCATTCACTGCCCCAACTAGCTATACATTGAAGCTTGTATTCCAAACTTGTCCCCTGAGTCTGACTGACCCACGGATACACCTACTGGCAATAACTGCATGGGCCCGAACACAAAGAAAGGGACATATGCAGCCTCATTTAACTTCCCCTATTTTAGCTTCCAAGTATACCTCTCTAGCTCATCCTACCATCTAATGCATTTTGAAATTTAAACAAGACTTACCTCACAATCAAGTGGAGGCTCATATGGATCATCAATTCCTGTAAAACCTGCAAAATTATAAACCGGAAACCACTAATTACAATCCACTAGCAGGCACAGAAAATGACACTGGTGATTGATTACCAATTTAAGCTTTGTGCACTATTCAGAAAACAACATTACTGAGCAGAAGATAAGACGTCGATGATCAACTTCAGCATCATCCCAATGATGCCAGATAATCATCACAAGAACTCAAGATACTATGAAATTCAGTCCTAGCCATCTGCTTCTGCTCAGGTTTGAGCACTTCTCACTCAGAGTGCTCTTGTTTACTTCTTCTCTTTTAATAATATTTCACCAACAACTTCACGTTCTTTTTCATCAAGCTTATATCAGTTGTCATCAATCAAAAAAGCATTTGAAGGGAAAGTATGTTTTAATAAAGAAACCAAGATAGTTTATCCACTTTTTCTTTTACCACCTTCAATAATGCAAGAAATAAACATGATAGATATCTGTCTTCATTGCATTCAACAACTCCAGTAGTTCAGAAGAATGACTTTGATTCGAATAAATCAGATAAAAAACATTCGAAGACAAAAGAGCTAAATCATGAAGTATCAAAGTAGCTTTCCTGTGTCCAAAGAAGAATTGAAAGGTGCCATGTCATCTCAAATATCTCTAGTATTATAACCAGAACATAGAAAGAATGTGAAAGAAGGACATCAAGCACTCAGAAGAAACTCTGCAATCACACTCCTGCACAGATACCTTTAATTTTTCCAGCTCGTGCCAGCTTGTACAAACCCTTGGGATCCCTTGCCTCACAAACTTGGAGTGGCACATCCATGAAGACCTGCCATATGTGAGCTTCGCTGGTCATTTTTCTCCTCACATAAAAAGAACCAATTATCTGGCTCTGGAATCAGCTGTCCTTGTTCTCCCAAGTTATAATATGTCAGGAATGGACTACAACTGTCAAGGACCACCTACCTCAATGAAATCACCTTCTGGCAACATGGAACGGCATGCTGACCTATCTTTTCTATATGGGGATATCAAACTAGCAATGCAAATCAACCCTGCATCTGCAAAGAGCTTGGCTACTTCGCCTGAAAATCACATATTTATGAAGTTCAATGGACTAAAAAAAGATGAACTTGGTCACCACAAGGAAAAACTCAGATCCCTACAATAGAAACTTAATTAAATGCTCACCAATCCTTCGAATGTTTTCCGCACGATCTTCCGCCTTAAAACTCAGATCACTGTTCAAACCATGACGAACATTGTCACCATCGAGGATATAGGTCATCTTTCCTCTTGAATGCAACCCCCGACTTAAAGCACAAGCTAGTGTGCTCTTCCCTGTTAAATTCATATGTATATAAATATGTGAGAGAGAGAGAGAGAGTGAAGATGGTGACAAAGTTGAAGTTGATAGTGAACTATTTAGGACTTTCAAGTGGTTTACAGAAATCACATGAAGGAAAGGACCATTCATGTGGAATAAATGAAATGACCAATCATAGAATACAACGGTCAGAAAACATCGAAATATTGCATCATGACCCAGATGCTTCATGCTGGAAAATTTACAGATATTGCCCCTACTTCCAAGAATGAGAAGCCTCTCTGGAGAACGTACGTCATTAAAAATAGATCAAGCATCCAAACCCAAACATCCTGGCAAGCAATCAAATAGACACTTAACAAAGCCCACGAGAAACTTTAAAAGCACTATCCTTACCATTTCTTCATCCTTCTAGATATTGATGATTTGACTAATAATTTGTAAAATCAACTGAGAGTCACTCAAGCATATTTTAGCCCATTGAAAAATTGCAAACATAACAGTCATGACCTTGGAGCTGGCTTAATCACCTATACTCAAAAAGCACTAGCTTTGATCCACACAAGCTACCACAAAGTTTGCCCAAAAGAACGTGCAAGAGATCTGTCCAATCCCACTAAGTAGGCATGAGGAAAAATACATGTTTATGCATGTTGGATAGTGATTGATATCAGCTAGTCGGTTAGAAGCATTAACTGAAACTAAAACAGAAAAAGAACAAAATGGAAGTTTTGTACTACAGCAGGCCACAATGAAACAAAGGATCTTTATAAAAAGATTCAACACTAAACATTTCCCTCTATCATACTAAATGTCATCCATTAAATCACTCTCTCCATAAAAGACAAGCAAAAACTATGAAAACCTATCTGCTAAATAAGAAGCCAATCCATTTGTTCAGTCGATCCCATCCTCTGCTTTTGGCACATTTTATGTATCAGTACTGTATGATACTAAAGCAAATTTTAGAATAGAAAGTATGGATTGATAGCCTCAACAAAACCTGCAATTACCAAGCTGGATCAATCAAAATCATCACAGGACCTGCAGATCCAGCTTGGTTTGTGCAAACTAATATTTGGTTTATCTAGCCGTATCACATCCTTTACAGAAGAAGCAATGCAAGATCTTTGGCAAAAACACATAGTCCAGGTGCTAATACCAACAGTGCATAAGTTAAAAAAAATCTTACAAAGTGGAAGTTCAGTAGCTAATCTTTATTGACCAGCCAAAGATGGCACAATGCTTCTCTAGTTTATTGTGACGAGACCAAGTGGTATACATATGTATGCTCCAAATGAATTCATCTCTTCACTATAGTTAGAACCAAGCCATCTATACCAGGAGAAGGAAAACTGATGAAATATTAAATTTTTACAAGAAAAATACAGAAAAATTAACTTCAGATACACCACCAAGGGCCATTAAAAGAAAATCACGGATACTAATTAGATCAGTAGGCACTCGACAATCTTGCAACCCATTCCTTTGCTCCTTTTTTTTCGTTCTCCATTTATGATGGATTTCTTTTCAAAAGGCGAGGAGAAGATCTAGCACGTAATCTTATATAGTGACAGCATCACAGTCACCTTGAAGTCCACAACTCTTAAGTTATTTCATTTTAATTTTTTTTTTCATGGAAAATATCTGGTCTAAGACCCAATTTATTGAGCAATACCCAAGAATATGACTTTTTTTGTTTGCGCAAGATAATACAGCTCATGGAAAATCGTAGGCATAGCACTCAAAGAGGTCGACAACAACAAGCTAGTTGTTGCTAGTACTGTCCAACATTAATACAAAGAAAAACTAAAGAACGAAACGATCTGATGAAGAGTGTACTTATAGCAATTTAGTCTCCATATGCCTGATGAGGATCTCCATTCTATCTACAATCCTCTTATTTGGCCTTTCCACCTTTTTATTTATTAATTCCGAACACAACTTACATTCGGTGTTACAAAAATGTTTTTTTACAAATCGAGTTACATGATGGGCTTTATTAACTTATAGTGGTAGACTTGGAAACACATTATGTAACTAAGACAAGGAATAAGACCTATTTGTTGAATAGCACTACCAGTCAAAACACAAGATGTGGCCATACGGTAGCACAGCTAACAATGAATAACTGTGGGCCTGAAAATAGGTATGTCTAGGCTATTCACGGCACAAGAATGAAAAAATTAGCATGAATTCTACATTATCAAAGCTCAAATACTAGCTCATAAAAATGGGTAAAGAAAAGGTTGCTCCACCACATAAGATGCAAGTTTCCAAAAAGACAAACCTGAACCACTGAGCCCCGTGATCCATATGACACAGCCTTTTTGCTGAAGCAACTCCTGCCTCTCAAGTTTACCAACCGAACAACCGTGCCACTTGATGTTTGTTGAGTTTCCAACAGTAGATATCTGGTGGAGATTTTCACCTAGTTAGATAGTCAAAATGAGAATCTCACAGCTTATGCAGTCAAAAAGAGAAGTCAAGGGGCCAGATTTTCAATAAGTACAAAGTTTACTCAAATTTCCAATCGTACAAAGTTTACTCAAATTTCCAATCATTCAGATCGACAAGATGATGGGATTTCGAGCTAAAAATGCCTCTCTGCCCAGTAAAAGCGAATTCAAAAAACCAAAAACATAATCATTACATCGGTCAACCACAACTGCAGAGAAATCTCAGAAGAATGTAATTAGTCTCAAGATTCCTCAACACAAGGGTCCATTCAGGATGATTGACAGACATTCTATGATAATTGGAATAAGAGCAGCTATAACCAAGGTTCCTAGACTGTAAAGCGCAACGACGGGACATGCAAAATCTAAATCAACAGCAAAGGCATCTTTTTTTTTTTCCTTCAAATAAAGCCGCGCCTCCCGTGGAAGACCATTAAACCCATTTTAGTCAGCAATTTCAACCGAACTTTCCACAGCAAGAAACATCCATGTACCTCTCACACCCCTCAAATTTCAACATAAATCACCTCCCTATCAGCGAAAACGACATTCCATTACAAGATTCCATACACTCGAAATCTCGAACGGCTTCACCGGTTTCGCGCCGGCGACGTGCTAATTCACAAAACAAAACACGATCCTACTTCTCCTCGCGATCAAGCTTCGTTTTTTCACAGAGGCATTGCCGATTTCCCATTTGGGGAGAGAAGAAAAGAAATCAATTCCGACGTCAAATTCCTCCACCACCACAAAATCGAAATCCCCCCCCCACCCCCCAAATACCTTCGGAGCTGTCGGCCTTGCTATTGACGTAAGCGTTCCTGCCCTGCTCCATCGCTCCGACCGGCGCCAAACGAGCCGACCTCCCGCCGAGACGGAGGGGACGCGACCGCAGCTGCGGCCCGCGCGCGGCGCCCAGCCCCGAGCAGCCGACGAACCCTAGCTCCCCGTCCTTCGCCCGCCTCGACCGTAGCTCCCCCGAGGCGCCGTAGCCGCACGCGCCGGGCCCTGGAATCGCAGGCATCTCTGAGCCGCCGGGACCCCAAAATCCAAACCGAACCCAACAAAACGCCGCCGGTCAGAAGACAGCCCGAACCGCAATCCAGCAAAGCCCAAGAACAAAAAATAGAAGAAAGAGAGAGAGAGAGAGATGGGGGCGAATTTGAAGGGGGAATACCGACGGTCAGGGCAGGTCCGCGGGCTGGGCGCCACGGGAGGCGTTACTGGCTAACGACGCAGACACCACCCCGCCCCGCAGCAGCCGCGCGCTTATATAGACGCGGGCGCGCCATGGCCACGAGTAGCACGCGTCGCGTCGCGAGCGAGATTCAGTACATTGCTAGAGAGAGAGAGAGAGAGAGAATGGTTGGTGAGAGAGAAAGAGGGAGAGAGAGAGAGGGACTGACCATGTCGGAAGGGAGTGGAGAGACGAGGCGGTGGACAGCGGGGGAGGAGGAGGAGGTGGTGGCGAGGATGATGACGACGTGATGGGGATGGGGGCAGCGCGATCGATCCCATCCCGCCAGTTGGTACGGACGCAGTCGGGGACGCCACGGGCCTCATGAAAAAATCTCGAATCGGTAAAAATGGTGGGAAAAGTGCGAGTTTTTTTTGGCCTGCTTTGCTTTTTAGCTCCAGCTTTTGTCTCTTCCAAAACACCCCCTTATATATATATATATATATATATATATATATATATATAAAAAGGGAGTAATGCTAGGTAGAAATGGCATTTTTAGGAAAAATCCCTGGGCTCAATTAGCGTAGGATAAGGATGCCACGGTGCCATCTACATTTTATTTAAAGAATTTCCAATTAGGACTCAAAAGGGAGATCTTTCTTTTCTTCCCAGAAAAGGGAATTGAAATGAATCTCTATTGATGACTGCACCGACCCAATGGGTTCGGTCCGATTCCAAGATTAACCCGGGATCAATCAATAACTTTTTTATTTCATTTTTTGTATTTCTTGAAAAGGCGACCGGGGATTGGACTAACCCAATGGGTTTGATGACGAGCGAGGTCAAGCGGCGAGGGTCGAGTGGGATAAGCATCGAACAGAGTGAACATCGAGCATCGAGTGGGGAGTAACAAGCCAAGCGAGCATCGAGCGACAAGCGGCATGAGTAACCCAAAGCGAGCGAGGCGAGTGTCGCAAATTGAAGACTAAGAAGACAAATAAGACAAAAGAGAACAAGTATTATAAGAGGATGCCATGAGAAGCTTGTTATGCCCTTTTGGACACCATGAAGACTCCTAACAAAAACATTTTCCTCATTCGTAAATTATGATTTGACGCTATAAAAGACATTAAAAATCTAAGTTATTAAATAATAATACAAAATTATTTGAACTCCTCACTAAAGAGTTGTTTAATGTTGTTGACGCCATTTATGTTTTCTTTATATAAAAAAAATTATAAATAATATATATATATACTCCTAGGACCAAGGACCAACTCAGCCAATGCTAATTCAAAAATCCTAGGACAAAGGACCAACCTAGTCTTCCTAGGAACCGGACCAGGATCAGGACCAGAATCGGCAAGGTTGGTGGGTTAACTCTAGACCGATGCTCACCCCTACCATTGACGATCAAGCGGCGGCTTGAGCTTTGGACCAAGCGCGTGTGATTTCCCAAAGGAGAGTGAGTTTGGTATGACGAGGCCATGACTTTCTACTTTTTGCGTTTTCAATTTCCGAAGATAACAGGAAAATTGTCTAAAAAATCATAAACATATTTTACTTTTATTAATTCAATCATTAATCTTTTAATTATGCTTTGATTGAATCATAAATATTTTCAAATTTTGACAACAAAATCCATCCAGTTAATTTTGGGCGGAAATCGCTAACGTGAATATCAGTTATTTTATATGGCATGAACAAAGTTAATGCGTACAATTTTTAATAATATTTTTACAAATTATTTTTTATTTATTTTATTTTATTATTTTATTCTATTTTCCTTCTTTCCTTTTTTTTTTCTTTTTTTTTTCCTTTTCTCTTCTTTTCTTTTTTCATTTTCCTTTTTCCCTCCTTCGGTGATTTGTCTTGGCTTTCCTTTTAATTTTTACGTGGCTTTCCTTATATCAAAAACATATCCGTCGTGAATTTAACTCTCTCTCTCTCTCTCTCTCTCTCTCTCTCTCTCTCTCATGTGTGGTTTTGCGGTTTTTCTTGGTGGTCCAACGGGGTGCCGCCAAACCATGCAAAATCATTTCAAATTTTTTATAGTTAATAACACAGCTGGTGAGTTCTATAAATATAAAATTAATCCGTATTGAACAATTGTAGAAAGTGAAATAGTTAAAAAGAAAAACTATAATAAAAAAACTAACACACGGTGAAATGTCGACGTATCGACACGACAAGAAGCATAATGAAATAGTATCTTAATTGGTCCATATAGATTGTGTCTGATGATTACATGCACTTATATAGTTTTACTTTCTCGATCTTTCGAAAGATTGCATGTTCACAATCACTAGTTAAGTAAAAAGGAATTTACAATTTGGGAATGAATCCATATCTATTCCTGGACGTGTATGCCTAATTTTATGAGTTGAGCTTCATAGACTATCCATATCTTGATAAATCAACCTAGATTTGATAAAAGGAGGCAAAGTTGTGATTCATACGCATCGAGATCCCCTGATAATAACAAGGGTGTCTTGTTCGCCAAACTTATAGGTCAAGATGGATTTCGACCTGCAATTGAGCTCAAGGAATGCCCCCTTCAATCGAATGGCACTGAAGCTGCTCATTTCGTGACATTGATGCAAGAACATAACAACACATGCACTTCGTTGGCCAAATAACTCAGTCGGCAATCCAACCATCAATACAACCAACTCATTAAATTATCTATGGCCAACATTTGTCAGTCCATCACAACATGTCATAGGAGTAATAATTATTGTTAAAAAGTCCAACTCAAAATTTAAGTTAACAAGTGAAGAAGATTACATGAATAGAGCATTTATGATCCATTGTCAAATAATGTGGAATAATATTTTAAGTGAAAATTTGATTGATGAGGGGGCAACACTTTGATACCATGTTAAGAATTTTAATTCAAATGCTTAAGCTAATAAATGGAAAGAGATCGCGCGATTATAAAGAACATTTAGAACTATTTGTCAAATAATATGAGACGATACTTCAACAAGCATGACAAATGATGTGATGTGTGCTCCAATAATTTACATACATACTATTGATAAAAGGGGATTCTTCAAAATTGTTGTCATACTTACTAAAGTACACTTGACATTTCTATCATTATTGTAACAAAAGGAATGTGACATAATAACTTATCGTGTGCTTGTGTGGATGGTTCCTTTGGTTGTAGGTAATTTATTCTTATGTTGGGAAGTCACTCCCACTAAAATTAAGTTCATACTTACTAAAGTACACTTGACATTTCTATCATTATTGTAACAAAAGGAATGTGATATAATAACTTATCGTGTGCTTGTGTGGATGGTTTCTTTGGTTGTAGGTAATTTATTCTTATGGTGGGAAGTCACTCCCACTAAAATTAAGTTCATAAAAACACCCAAAGTACATTTTTGAATCTACTTGCATAGATGTTGTCGAAGGCCAAACTTTTAATGCATGTCAGACATGTGACCCTAGCATTGATTTCCAAACGAACTCTCATAGGGATTGCATCTTTTCTACACACGCGTATGGAGAGAGAGAATTCAAACTTATGCAATACACTTGAGGGTGCCACCCAACGCTTATCTACCTACCTATCTTCTTTTAAGCCACAATAAAGGAAGGTCGTTTCTTTTGGTATTGTCAATGGAAACAACGAATTCAATAGAGAGATATTATATCGAATCTTTTAGCTCGACAAATCTCGAAGTGTGTCCGCAAAAAGGTCACGTCACGTCTGTGTATCAGATAGGGTTTCACCTGGAGGACGGCCAAGGTGGCTTCTAAGGTCGCCATGAGTAAGAAAAGTTGTGATTTTTCAATATAGCATTCATCAATTATCCCAACATAATGCTCGTCTACTTAGCCAAGCCCTTGTTAGGGCTAGCATTTACCATTTCTTAAAAGTAAATTATCATTTAGCCCATTGTTGCAAACCTATTATTTATAACTACATTTAGGATTGAGAGAATATTTACTCATATACTTGTCACGTGACACTTAACTTTACCTTAGTGATATCCACATGGCAAGCCATATGGCATAATTGTGCCACATGGCCCATATTCATTCAACTTTATCGTCTTTAAAAGCCTATTACCTATTAAATTTGGACTTATATTTAAGCATGGATAGAAAGAAGTATATTATTTTTAAGATAAAAGAAATAATATAAAATGTTTTGAAATAAATTTCTACAATCTTTTCCAAAAATTTAATTTTTTCTACTTATCTCATTGTTTTTAAATTTGAAAAAAAAGAAGAAGAAAATATGATAAAGTATTCTTATAGATCCTATGGATTAGAAAATTTCTAAGACTTGAGAGCATATGATAAGATTTAATGGCATCTACAGACGAAAAAGTTGTCCCTATTGAACACCAAAGAGAAAGGCCTTATTGTGGGATAGCATACTTGTCTCAGAGTGTCATTAGTCTTTAACACAACTCTTCATGCTATTATCATTTGTCTATTCAATTCAAAATTTAATTAATATAATTTAAAGGATAACTTATTTTATTAATTGAATACATTTTACTTAACATTCGCTAAATCTAAACATTAATAGGAGAGAAAAAAATATTGCTAGTTGAGTAAAATATCAGACAGTTTTGTTTCCTTCTTTTGAAGTACTTATCTAACATATAGCTTATATCATTTGAAACAATTATTTCAGCAATAAATGGAATTAAAAATTATTTTTTCCAAAATCCACTTAATTTGAAATTGAGATATTATAAAAAAAAATCAAAATCATATATAAGTTGAAGGGCTTTAATTTAATAGTCCATTATTCAACAATTAGTCAATTATATAACTTGAATTGACATTTAACCAAGTGAAATTTTAAATTGATTAGATTTTTTTTTTAAAATGTGGTAATATGGATGTAAAATTTTAAATCAGCTAGTTTAAATAATTAAGGACTCCTCTCTCCTCTTCTGTATTTTATTTGGTCATCTCTGGCAGATGAAAAAAATACAGAAAGACGGCGGAATTCCTGATGTGGGATTAGAATCCTCTTCAAGAGAAGAAAGAATAAGACGTTTTTTTTTATGATTTGATACTGTAATAAGAGATTGTACTCCATTTATTGAATTTGATACAATTTAGTATACATGTTCTGATCTAAGTTTAGATTTGCAATTTTATTTGCATACAAACCAATAAAGAAATTTTTATGAACATAGCGCGGACCATCTAACTTGCAGAATAATAATGATTATGATATTTCAATAGCTACGTTATTAGCAAGCAGCTTTATCTATTGCACTTCGTATTCAAACCTATCAAAGCATTGACTACATTAATCTCTTCAGTGAAAATAGACCTTCAAGTCTACCACTATACAAAGCCTCCAATTACAATCTCATGGGGTTGGTCCTTTTCTCTTTCTATCACCAAACCCCCTAAGGGGTTGAGCATTGGTTTAAGGTCGATCTTGGACCAACCTTGAGCTGGCCCAACTCGATTTGTCCTAATCTAGTTCCTAAAAGATTGGATCGATCATTGGTCCTAAGAACCCTAGACATTGCACTATACGGGTTGATCCTCAATCTTGAGAATTTAGGGTTAGTCTAACCCGGATCAATCTTGCGTGTATGTATATACATATTATATCATACATAATATATTATATGCTTTCATCTACTCTAAATTGTAATGCCTCTTTCTCTATTCTTTTCGTAGTTAGAAAGTAGAAAGAAACCCAACCCTAATTTGACCCAAAAATAAAGGAAACACTCTTCACTTGCCTCAGCCTCACTCACCCACCTTGGCCTCACTCTCTTGCTCGCCTTGCTCATCGCTTACCTTGCAGCTTGCCTCTCTTCGCTTGCCTCGCTCACCTTGTTGCTCCCCTCAGTTCCCTAGCCTTGCATGTTCGTATTTATGATTTGTTACTTTTAGCGAGAATGAAATTTTGGTTGTTATCTTATCTTAAATTTATATTTGATGTGAATTGGTTTTTATAGTTTGGTTGCTCAATGTCGCATTATTAATTTACATATAATTGGAAATAGTATATTTATCCTTTTAAGGAATACAAAAAATGAAACAAAAAAAAAATAATCAATTGCTTGGTTGACCTTAGAACCAGACCTTGGTCCTAGGTTAAAAAGGTTGATCCTCGGTCCCAAAAATTGGGGACCAACATTGTGTGAGTTGGTCCTTGAGTTAGGTGCTGAACTGATTTAACTCGGACCATGTTCACACCTACCCTCAAAGCATTGACTAGATTAATTTCTTCAATGAAATTAGACTTGCAAACCTACCATATTACAAAGTCTCCAACTACAATCTAATAGGGTTGGTTTTTTCCTCTCTTAGTCAACAAACCCCCTTATCTCCAAAAAACTCTTCCCTCTTTTGAAGCTCTCTTGTAGGCTTTAAGCTTCAATTTCTTAAGCTAAGAGCCTACTTAATCTCTTATTTTCTTTTTCTTTACTTTGATTGTCTTTTATTTTCTTTCTTAATCTGTTTTGGGAGTTTGTGTATGTGAATAAATTTTTGCAACTAATCTTAGGTGAACATGGAGACCCATCATTCATCTAGCCAACATCCACCAAAGAGAATGTTTGTGACATGACTCCACAAGCTCTTTGAAATTAGGCCGCTCTCTTCTTCCAAGTTAGATTTGGATCTAGATCTAGGGATTCTACTCTCCCAATTTAGATTTAGGTCTAGATCAAGTATTCGATCTATTTCAACATATTGATGTTGGTATCTTTGCACAATGATGGTGATGAGGATGTCGAATCTAAACGCACACCGCAAGCCGTTGTAGTTGAAGTAGAGAATCTCGGTATGTACTCATCACCGAATCTACTGATCGGCAGCTAAACATTTATGGTGATAGATTTGTTTTTTAGGGCCGAGAGTGTACTTCTGGTTACAAACTGTGTTTTGTTATTTGCATTTTGGCATCTGCTTTATTCTGTACTTATTTGGGATTTGTTAGGTTTAAAAGCCTTCTATGTACCTTTCAAATATTATTCTAAGAAATGTATAGAATCTTTCTTTCGACCAAAAAGACAAAACCTACCATAACGCAACGTGAGTGATCTCTGAACTTTTTTTCTTTTTCAATGTTCAACATGGTTCATAAAATTTATTTTTGTTTAATCAAAATCCAAACTTCCAAAAAGTCACTCAATATAGTCATTTTGTTTTGGCCTACTAAGGCTGCGCATGACAATGTTTCTTGGCTGGGGAAGAGATTTTTTTTTTTTTTTTTTTTTTTTTTTTTCAGAAATAGTTCTTTTTTTATTTCTATTTCAGGGAACAATTTCGAGTAAAATAAGATATTTGGTAACTACACAAAATTTCTATTCTTGAAATAGAAAAAGAATAGAAATGTGTTTGGTACAAAACAGTTTCTTTTTTGTATTTATTCATTTTTTATTCTTGCTCACGAATTGCCAACTGCCGACCGCCAGCTGCAGCCGCTCCGCGGTCGGTGGCGGTGTCGACTGTCGGCGGCAGCCGGCGGCGGCGGCGATTGGTGGCGGTGGTCGGCGGTGGCTCCGGGCGGTTGGAGGTGGACACGGCAAGAGAGAGGAACAAAAGAAAAATAAAAAAGAAAATTGGTTTATTTCTAGAAATTGTTCCCGGGAACAAGAAACAACTTTTTTTTGTTTCTCGTTTCTGCTCCAAATCTATTCCCGGGCTAACTTTCTATTCCGGGGAACAGAAAAACAATTTGGTGTTACCAAATGGATTTCTTTTTTTTTTTTGTTCCGGGGAACAAAAGAACATAAATCAGGAGGAACAGAAACGTTACTACGTTACGCAGCCCTAAGTTAACTTTTATGAGGCCAAAAGATTGATGTGGACTGCCACTTCATTTTTAAAGTTAGCAAATCATTTTGGATAAGTGTAGTAGAAGTCCTAAAAGTTGTCAAATTAGTAAACCGAGTCCTTCCATTAACTCAATTCAACCTAGTTAAAGAAAAATACCGACGTGATATTTTTATTATTATTTTCTCTATCTTATGGGGCGATGACATGGCTTGCCGCCTGGTTTCTCATCCCCCTTTCTCCTTTTTTTTTTTTATTTAAAAAATAGCTTATTTTTCAATTTAATTTAAATAAAATTTATATTAAAGATCATATTCAGACCAAAACAAAGGTTTTAGCCTTGTGTTTCATATTTTAGTCACATAGAAGAGAAAAAATATTTTAAAAAGCCATGTTAGCATTTCCGTTAATCAAGTTAGATAGAATTAATGAAAGAACTCGGATGCACTAACTTGGCGATTACATTTTTTGTAAGTTTTAGAACTCAGTTGTACTTTCTTAACAAGTTTTAGAACTTGCAATGCACTTATTCATTCCAATTATTTTTCTCCTTTCCTTTTGGACCAAAATAATGAGAGAGAGAGAGAGAGAGAGAGAGAGAGAGAGAGAGAGAGAGAGAGAGAGAGAGAGAGGGAGGATGTAAAAGCACATATAACCCAAGTGAACGCGCATGTCCAATTTAATACATCGAGTCAATAGAAATTATGGTCACATCGGCAAATATTTTTAGAATTTTAAATGGACAGATTAGAAAATGTAGCAAACTAAAGTAGCGGGGAGAGTGGTTAATGATTCCTTATATGTTGCACGTCAGACTTTTTTAGTGGGGTAAATCGTGCTCTCCTTTTCAGCCTTTTCTTTCAATTTCTTGTCCACTTCTTTCCCTGATGCCCTCATTATAGTGAAAAATGATGTGAGCAGGGAGAGTAGAACAAGCCCCATTCTGGGACCATTTGTTGATAAGAAAGGTCGGACCTATTAATGTGAGACTACTTGCAATTCCAGTTGGAAAGAGTGCAAACGTTATGAACCAGATCAGAAGTTTATCCAAAGAAAAAGGAAGTGGGAAGGGCTTTTGACAACGACTAACGGGAGGGTGACGCTTCCGTATGGTGATAAGATGGTGTCTTTTTGTATGTTCACAATAATATAACAAATATAGTTTCAGACTTATGCAATTCACAAGCATCTTACTAGACTACTAGTTATTGAGTGAATTTTCGAAAATTCCGGGATCTAACTACAAAAAATAAGGCGTAAGGATGGTATTTAACATTGAAGAAAAGTTCAAGGATCACTCATTCATTGTCCGTGATATATATATAGTTGATCCCGAGGAAGCTTCCTAGGGAGTTGCCTCCACCGGCACTGGATTCCATGCTCTTGTTCTTGAGTCCTATTGGTGTCTAGTCTTAACCAACGTGACATTAATAATTAGTCAAAGCCCTTAAACTGCCTTCATTAAAATTCCTATCAATGAACACGAGAACTTTAGTATTAGAATAACCTTAAAGGTTTGTGTTAGATAGAGCATCTGATATACGTAAACATATTTGCGTTTGGGGATCAACAGAAATAGAAGGTTTGATAACCAATCTTATAAAAGTACAAGTTCTTTCACCAATAATGTCGAATGGGCTCATAATGGAGAACTGGATTACAAATCTATCTCATTGGCATAGTGTTCACAAGTTTCAAGATATCTGTAAGTCTAATGAGTAAGAATCTTGTGATATTTGTAAGTCTTATGAGTAAGAATCTTATGATATCTCAGAAAATTAAATTTATAAAATAACGAAGGGACGTTGCAAACATGGCTTCGTTATTAAAAAAAATTAATTGCAAAGTACGGGGAAAAGTGTCAACAAAAAGACATGTATTGCATTTATGCCAATTTAATTCTAAACATTTTATTGGTGTCAATTTAGGCCTAAACATTTTGACCTAATGTCAATTCAGTCATCTTGACTAATTTTGGCTAGATATTGCTAACGTGAACACCGGCCAGCCTGTGTGATACCTTTAGCGCTAATATGAACAATTTTTAATTGTATTTTTTAAATTTTTTAAAAAAAATTCTATCTTTTTTTTTTTTTTTGGCCTTTCTTTTTCCTTTGTGTTGGCCGACCATCGACTGTGGTAGGGCAAGCTAGCCTTGCCTAGGCAAGGGTCCCCATCACTCACCACAAGTGAGGCCCGACCGAGTGAGGGCAAGGGCTCACCTCCCTAGATCTAGCGAGGCCATCCCTCGCCCAAGCCAAGACGGCCTCGCCATATTTTTGGCTAGGGGAGCACTCGCTCGACCGAGCCTTGCCTATGGTGGGCAATGGCGACCCTCGCCCAGGGAAGGCCAACTCTTCTTGCCATAGCTGGTCATCGCCGAAAGGAAGAAGAAAGGTAAAGAAAAAAATGAAAGAAAAAAAAGTCAAAAAAAGAACTAAAGATTTGAAAAAAAAAATATTAAAATACTATAAAAAATTATCCATATTAGCATCGGTGATGCCACATAGATCGCTCAGCATCCACGTTAACAAAATCAAGCTAAAATTAGCCAGAAAAACTGAATTAGCACTAAATAAAAAAATTTAGAGTTAAATTGACATCAATATAATAAATTTAAAAAAATTTTGGCACTCTTCCCGTGAGTTACGAATAGTATCTTTCCACTACATTTTTAAAGGTCTTGCCATCGATGCTCTGAAAATGACAAAATATTTATGTATGAATCTTTAACCTGTATCTCTAGAACAATCGCCAATAAGATTTTATTGTAGAAAAGGGCCATGGTCACCATTAAATGAAATTACTCATGACGCTTGAATTTAATGCTCTTGGCGAGCTGACTCTCCCACTTAATGTGGTGGTTGGCGCCTTTATTTAATGTAAACCGCTTTCTCCATTAGCCCCTCTCTAAACCCACTTTGTACAACAAACCAAACCCAACCCCCCACTCCTCTTCCTTCTCTCCTCTCTAGCATACTGAAGTTTCTCTCTGTAGCTAGTACTTGTTAATGGACGCTCACTTGGACCATTGCAATAAGGTCAATGCTCCAAAGAAGCAATCTACCTATAGTTAGCCCAATAGATCCCTAATCTTATATCTAGACGCTTGAGCAATGAATTTACTGCAACTTACTTTGAATGCGTGATGCTGAAAGATGACTGAAAGTTAGGTTGATTATAGCCACGCCAACGTGCACTGCTGCTCTCTTTCCATGCAATAGTTAAGTACACACTTTGTATAATCGAGGATTGTTGATGATGTGACCTTGTGGAGATCCAACGTGTTCCATGGTAAATCCTCTTTCTGGAATATAATATTGCTGCTCCGCACCACGTGTTCGGTGGGATCAACATGTAAAGACAACCTAACCCTGCTAGTCTTCAATACATCCAAATCATTGGTGGATCAACTTATTTTGTTGTGGAGTGCACGAGAACGACAGCTTTACTTTTATAAGCTGCTTGAAGATACGGCTGTTGTGATCATCCCTTCTTGGATATGGCTTGAACAGCATGCTCAACCTCACATTGTTATTGCACCATTTTTAAATCTAATGTGATATTATCGTGTTATAAGAGTGCAGGAGAATTTTCGCTGAATCTAAAAAAACAAGGTTAAATAATTGACCTGTTGGTGCTTTCCAATCTTCTTGAGTTGAACTCCGTAAGCGCACGATCAATCGATCTCAAACACCATCCGGGAGGAAAAAACTCATATTGAAATACCCTCTAGCAGAAATCCACCGTTGAAATTATTGAAATTTAACGAGTAAGGGCATATGTGGGAGAAACGATTGAACAGAAGTTTAAGACGCGCATGACAAAATTTCTGAAATAGAAATCAATTTATATTCTATAGACGAGTTTCTCAATAAAGAAACGTGTTTGATAACGATTTAGAATTTCTATTTCAAGAATAAAAATTCGTTTGATATGAGAATAAAATTTATATTTTCAGAAACGGCGACGGCTGACATTCGATGGCCGGAGTCTGACATCCGACAATCGGCGTCCGGCATTCAGCAATCGATGGCGGGTGGTCGAGTTCGGCATCCGGTGGCCAACGTCTGAAGTCCGATGTCCGGAGGCCGGCGACCGGCGGCTAGTGGTGGGTGGCCAACGGCTGAAGTTCGGTGGCTGGCAATGGGTGACCAAGCTAGAGTCCGACAACCAACGGCGAGGGGTCAATGGCCGGAGTCCGGTGACCGGCGGCAAGTGGCCAACGGTCGGAGCCTGGGCCGGCCGACAACCGGCGGTTGGCGATGTGTGGCCAACGGCCGAAGTCTAACGGTCGACATTCGACGGCCGGTGATGACCGATGGGCGGTCGACGAGGGACGTTCAATGGTTGGTGATGGGCCTCCGGTGTCCGATGGTTGGCGATGAGCGGCCAACAACTGACGAGCGTCCAACATCCGCCGACCGGTGGTCGATGACGAGCGGCTAGAGTCTAGTGGGTGACGGCCGGCATTCGATGACTGGCGGTTGGTGGCGAGTGACTGATGGCCAGGGCCGATGACCAACGGTGGGCGTTCAGCATTCCACGAGCGACAGGTGATGACGAGAGTGAACGATGAAAAAAGTTTTGATTTCTCATTTTTGTTCCAGAAATAGAAAAGCTAAAAATTTTAACTTCTAATTTCTTCTCCAAATCTATTTTTAGAATAGAAATTTGTTCTAGAAATAGAAAAATGAAATTACGTTACCAAACGGATTTCTATTCTAAACCTATTCCGGAGAATAGAGAAATAAAAACGTTGTCATGCACATCCTTACTAGCTTGATAAAATTCCCTTAGGCTTTGGGGACCTTACCCCGCCTTACAATTTGACAAACTTCCTAGTCTGGATTATCTGTACAAGTTGGGCATATGCCCAGTTATTGTTCATCCATCTCAGAAAATCTCCCACTTTCGAAGCTATGATGATTCATCCAAACAGGTTCAAGCAAAGCCCGAGCGGCACTCAATTGGTTCTGTCTATATCCTGGAATTTGTTCTCCAAGCTTTTTCTCGATCGGAAGATAGATTTGATCAAGAGAAGCCAACATCATATCAAGTTGATCCCAATGTCGATTTTCGTGCCCAACTAGCTTTGCAGTCACAAAGTGCAAGAGTCCCAACACAAGGCCGTCATTATCCCTCTTGAGCCCAAACACTAAACCAGCCAAGAAGATCATTCCAACTGCATCGAGTAGATTAACATTTGCTCTCAGCAGAACGAGTACTGTTTGCAATAGCTTCTTAAATGCTGGGTATTTCTCGGATCGAGAGATGCTCTCATCCTCCACTTCAGAACAATCTTCAGAGAGCTCATCTACCTCCATCCTTGCTACAACTGACGGCCATGATGGAAAATGGGTTGAAATATCCGACATGGTTAAAGAAACATCTCCATGGATCTTGTTCAGCATATATGTGGAACCCAGGGCCACAACCAAATCAGGCAGCCATGGTTTTGCTGCTGCAATAAGACGCATGACACAACCATACCCTAATGATAACTCGACACTAATTATCAGATCGAGCAAATGATTGGCTAGATCAAAGATTTCCAACTGAACCCTTGAAGCTTCGCTGGTGTCTGAAAGGACTAAATTGAGCAATTTTACCATGTAAGTGAAGGAGCTCTTCAGACACATGGTCATTTCTTTCATGTCATCCTCTGTCAATTGCAATGACTGGCTAGATAGTTGTGCTAAATCTGAGATGATCTGTCGAACAGCTGCTGATGTGTAATGTAAGCATCTCCCATAATTGCCAGAATAAAATCTCAAGGTTATGGCATCACTTATGAACTTGAAAATCGCGGTTAGCATCTTCACCTTTCTGGATATCTTTTTTCCTGTTGATTCTGGAATGATGTCACAAGAATAAAATGTTAGCTGCCAACCAGAGCGCATGCAAAACATCTGTTTTAACCATACTATAACACTTGCTACTCAGATGATCCCATAGAGGTTACTTCGAAGTGATTGTGCAGATACTTTTTCTAATTTTGACAATTCAAAACAGTGTACTTCATCAACAAAGCAATACCCAATCAGCCTGAAGAAAGAAAAATCAGCTAACCAATGCCCAGTTGCCCAGTAAGGTGTTCAAAAGGTGATATATGCTGTTCATCTATATCCTAATCTTCTTTTGATCATGAACTAAATCATGCCAACAAGAGTAACCCTTTTGAGATTTCCTTGACTCAGAATGTATTGGCAGTTTAGATGAACAAAGTCGCAAAACCTGCTTAACCGACAGTTGTCCTTCTGCAGATGAAAGCAGCATGAATGATGTAGAGCATCTCATTATAACAAGGATTATGCTCTCGCTAATAAATGCAGGATAAGCAGATGCTACCATTTCCATCCACACTTGGAGAATTTTAATTCAAGTAACAATACCATCTCATGGATTAGATGGAATTGTGAATGTATTCACAGCGGCAAACTATAAGCTAATTACTGTTGCTTCATGCACATTACAAGTTCAACTTTATAAGAATATGAATAAATGGGAAATTCACATTATAGCAGATAGTTAGAATAAAGGATTCTCTCCCTTTTTCTCGTATGCCCTTCCACACACACTCACCACTATCACTTGGTTGAGAGGCATCTGTTGCTGGTTCCTTTTCCTTTTGTCCAGAGGCAGGATTAACAGGGCCACCAGCTCTAAGCAGCTTCTCCGCACAATTTAGCAACTGATCCATAACCTAGTAATGCAGGATAATTAGCCAAGCACACCTACACAGGTTCTTCAGTCATCTACCACTCATAGAAAAGGCTCACTCAATAAAAGTATGTAAAGCTAAAACCTCAAACCAGGGCCCTGAGCTTAAAGTTGAAAAGAAGCCGATCCTATTCATTTCTTTTCTATGGATGGCACTGATGAAGCACAAATGGAAGAAGCAAATCCCTGCTGTTAACATAATATTTTACTCCATCATAGAGACTGGTTGGCAAGAATACAACAAAAGGTTCAAACCACTCAAACAATTAATTTCAACATATATAATGAAGACACATCTAAACCAATACAAGTATCAAAAGAATACAGACTGGAAGATGTTAATGAATGTACAAATCAAGTTCTGTGCCAGATTTGTCACTCTTCCATCCTAACTTGGTTTACATAAACACCCATAAGAAATCCATAATGGGTACTCTGCTGTTGTACAGACATCTGAAAAATGTCTCTATCAACTGCCGGCATATTTTGTTAACAGAAACCTAAACATTACATCAGTCCCATGTTTCTAGTGAAAGCTTACAAAAAGTCCAATTTCATATGTGCATTTGATATTCAGTTTGCACTGTTCCACCCAACGGTGATACTTTTACTGTTATAAGCTGAGCATGAGAAAAATTGGGATCTGGCGCACCTTAAAATTGGTCATCAGTCAGTATCACAATGTGGGCATAATGCCTGGTGACAGGTTTACACTTTATTTTCCCTAACTTATCCTAACAAGAACAGAATGGGAAGGCTGGTATATGAAAAAAGTGAGAGAAAGGAAGAAATCTATCATGCAGATGGACCAGAAACCATAATGAACAAATAGTACGTAATCATCATCACCATTTTGTTCAAAGTGAACTTCCTACTAGTAATAGTCATTACAAGTCACTTATAAAAAGAAAGATTTTTACCTCTATCACTGCTCTTGAAGGGTTTGATGTGCTATACGTACTGTTGCAAGAGTTCTGTGAACTACTCAGGCTAGGATCTGCTGCGGCCATGTGCATCACCAAGGTTGTATATGCCAAGAGAGGGTATATGCTCATGTATTCAACATTCACACACTCCACAATGCTGGCTGTTGTGATAACCTTTAGAGTATTAAGAATCAGTTCACAAGATGAAGAAGCCAACATAGCCTTCCGAGAGTCCTCACATCCAAGCAAGTCTCTTATTTGCCAGGCTACTCCTACAGCAACCAAATAGCCATCCTCAAAGCTGGATGGCATCTGCTGGCCGACTCTTCTCTTTTTAGCTAAGTTTCTCACCGATGACTGATTTTTTTTCCTTTTTGAAGAGGAATTACTCTGCTTCTCTGACATATCAATGCCAAACTTCTTATGGCAATGGAAAGCAGCATTTTGCAGCAATTTTGAGAAAGTGTCAAACATATCATCACATCGATCATAAGAGAGCAACAACTTATGGGCACTTCTTACTTCAGATTGCCGTTCTTCATTTTCACATATGCCAATACAGTCCATGACTAGGCGCCCACATTCTTCAATGAGCCCTGACACATCATCTGGGGAGATGGCAGAGACGATATTGAGAACAGAAGATTGAGCATGCGCAGTTGGTGCTGCAGCAAATAAGCACTTCAGCTTGTCATTTGCAAATATTTCCTTCAGGGCATCCTTGTATGATGGCTCACCAACAAGTTGCTTACAAATGTATGCAGCAGCATCAAGTAAACCCTCAATCTGATCTTCATTCAGCTTATCGGTTGACAAAACAAAACTAATAAATACTTTGAAAAGTTGCATAAGAGACTTCAACGGTGCACCTTCCAAGGCAGCATACTCACAAAACCTTGCTCCAGCCTTGGGCGACCTCTTAATAAGTGTAACACATCGATTACATGCCTCTTCAAAAGTTACTTTGGAGGGAAAATATGATGGCAAAAGCAATCTTGTGATCTTTTGTGCAACTTGTGCCTGATCAGTTGCAAGCATGGACAGTAGTGCTTCTAGTGTTACCACCTATGGAACATAAGTGTGAATAAGAAACAAAACCAGCCAATTAATAAAAGACTGCATTATCTTAACATATAATAGATTGGAGACAGCACTTCAACCTTATTAAACTGAAAAGATCGAATATCTCTAGTGAGGAGGAGAAGTTCAATTAGGGCAACCCGCACGGAAAGAGTACCATCTGTAATCAGATGCGCAAGTCTCGGTAATAGCACTTTAAGAACCTCATGTGACTGTGCATTTCCAAGCAAATATGCGACTCCATTTATAGTGGAAAGCCTAACTTCACTGCAGTTGTCGTATGCCATGTCATCGAAAATCCTTGTAATAATCTTGGTGATGGTAGATGAAGGAATAACTTCCCAGAACAGATTAAGGATGCGGCAACAACCTTCCACTGCAACAACTCTTACATCAGGACAATCATCCTTGAGCAGTCTTTCCAACAGATAGAACTGTCTGTCAAGTAAGCTGTCCTTAACCTCTTTAGTGGCATCTGGATCTTCTAAAGGGAACACGTCCAGCAGTAAGTGCAGTGCATTCTGTCTAACATCTGAGTTTGCGACCTGTCAAGGCAAGTGTAAACATTCAGACATTGCATCGGTGAGATGACATAGGAAAATTCTCTTGTTCTGACTCCCTCAGTTTGTTCAGTATTAATTGGCATCATGAAACTACAGAGACTACTGACGAAAAAAGGGCCACTGATCCACCTTTCACTGGACATTGGACATAAACAGCAGAATCTGCTCCAACATAACCCAGCTATATGCTGGTTTGACACATGCCACTAATTCTTCCTAGTTGCCAGCATCAAAGTCCAGCTTGCTCACCGCTAACCAAGATAATTATAGATGCAATCAATATCAAATGATATCAAAAAAGGGACAACCTCTGTATCTGTATGTAGATAGCATCATCAGATCATTCATTCCTATCAATCAAACCCACAAAATTTGTCATTTTCTTTTGCAACAAATTCATCCATAATCTGACCATACCTGTAGTGAGCGGAAAAGTACTGGCTCGGTCAGACGGAAGAGGACCTTCTCAACACCATCAACAGTCCGCTGATTGATAAACCCACCCAAGACTCTTCTGATTGATGTTGCAAGTGCTGCAGAGCTCAAGTGTATCGCCCCTTCAATTAAACCCTGCAAAAACCCGTTTTCAATCTCATCTTTTGAATCTCCTTCCGCAGCATTCCACGCCCTGAACAGTATATCCCCATATGCCTCCAACATCGACTTCCTCCCGAACGGAATCTGCGATTTGATCATCGCCAAAGCCTCCTTCACGAGCTGCCTGCTCAGCCCAAACATGAACGCCACGAATCGCTTCCCTTCCTCAGTCTTCAAATACAGCGGCGAGATCACACACCGAATCAACAACATCTTCAAGTCCTCGATGCTGTCATCCTCAAAGTCAAACAAGCCGAACGCTTCCCGCATCGCGTAAACCCTCCCCACGTCGACCTTCTTCTTCAAAGTCAAGGACCTCGACACCAGGAACGGCAGGAACTGCGAAATCAAATTCTCTCTGCCGGGCAGATCGCCCTTCCACCACTCCTCGCACAAGCCCACGATCTCCGCCGACAAGGCCGAGTCCGACTCGAAGAGCACCAAATTGTCGTGCAGCGCCCGCACCGCCGGCAGCAGATCGCCGGCCGCCGAGCCCGCCCCGCGGGCCGCCGAGACGCACAGCCGGGCCACGTGCGCCAAGACCCGGAGCCTCTCCAGGGCCTTCTGCCTCCGGCGGTCGAGGCCCGCCGGGGAGGGCCCGCCGCCGCCGCCGCGGGGCGCGGAGAGGCGGCGGGAGGAGCGGCGGGGGCGCTTGGAAGGAGGGGAGGCGAGGTCGCCGGGGTCGGCATCGGGGGATCCGCGGAGGAGGTCCCTGAGGGCGGCGACGGACTGGGAGATGGCTCGGTGGAGGGAGGCGGGGAACGACGGGGAGGAGGCGGGGAGGGGGCTGAGAGTGGAGGACGGATTTGAGGGCGGCCTTGGAGGATTTCAGGCTGAGGCCGGCGACGGAGGAGATGAACTCCTCCGGCGAGGATTTGAGGGAGGAGCGCAGCCGCTTCTCCATCGGCGACGGCGAGAGAGAGAGGGAAAATGGAGAGGTCTGGCTTTTTGAATTTTGGAACTGGCTGACGACGACGACGACGATCCTACAAAGGAAAAAGAAAATTGCTTTTTGCCCCCCAAACTTGCGCGTTTTTCTCAATTTTTGTCTCTATTTCTTTTAATTTATCTAATCAAGTCCTTGAAAATTGCGCGTAACCCGTTCGATTGAATCCCTCCGACTCCTACTCTGATTAATCGTAGCCCACGTGTTCTTTGTAGGCGGCAAGAATTTCGACTCGGAAAAGCTCGAGTGCAATCTCGGTGCCGGAAAAATTCACCCGTGGTTTTTACCTTTGTAGTTTTTGGTCTTTTGCATCAGTTAATAGTCAAAGGTTTTTTGTGATTTCTGATGGACATATTAACTCCGATTATTAACCAAATCAAGAGTCAGAAGAGCTTGATTAGAAAATTCATGCAAGTACTTAATCGAAGAAAGTGAAGAATTAGCGATCTGATTATTTTCTTCATTGGTCGAAGGCATTTTCTTTTGTGCTTTATTATACATTTTTGGTTATCATGTTTGTTATTCTAAGGATCTTTCGATGTGTAAATATCATGTTAAACGATAGCCAAACTATGCACATGCATTGCATGTACCCACAATATTGACATTTGGAAAGATTTTGCAAAATTATGTTACTACGAAATATATAGATCGTTAATGAATGGAAAGAAACTATTTACACAATATGAAGGAATTTTTACACATATATGAAAATATTTCATAATTCGAATGTTGTTTATAATATAGAACAAATTGGGATTTTATAATTGAAATATGTGAAAAATAAAATACATGAAGTAATCAATTCATTATTTTATTTATCGATAGAATTAATCAATTAATGATGGGCAATCCCTTTTTGTTTTTGTCGAAAAAGCTTTCATAGCATTCTCATTTAAGTGAAAGTTTGAATAGATAAAGTACGGGTTTCAAAACACAACAACTCCAAAAGATAAATTGGGGGATAAGCTAGGGGTGTGCAACCGGTCCGGGTCAACCGGTTCCCGGATCGGCCCACCCGAAAAAAAAAGTGGTCGGGAACCGGTTCCCGTTGAAACCGGTCCGGAACCGGTTCCCAAAAATCAGACCTGTTTGAACCGGTCCGGAACCGGTTCCGAGGGATTACCCACCGGGAACCGGATCGACCGGACCGGTTTGGGAACCGGTTGGAGAACCGGTTTGGGAACCGGTTGGAGAACCGGTTTGAAGCGCCCACCTACTGCCGTTGCCTTGCCGACGCCCCAATCTCACTTTCCCCTTCTCTCTCTTCCGCCCCTTTCTCTCTCCTCTCCCGGCCCCGCTCGTGCCCCGACGAAACCCTAGATCCGAGGCCCACTGATCGGCGACGGACCCGATCCGATCGCCGCCCCGCCCCGCCCCGCCGTGGATCGCGCTCCTCTTCGTTCTCCCGTTAGCCGGTAATGATGCCGACATCCGGGCTCCCCTCTCTTCCCCTTCATCTCTCTCTATGCCTTCTTTGATTTCGCGTCGTGGCGTTGTTCTTGTTATTGTTGGGTCTGAGGGTCGAGGACGGAGAGGAGGGTGAGGGAGCGGGTGTCGAGGAAGAGGGGGCCGGAGTGGGGGGAGGAGAGGGAGAGGAGGGCGGAGGAGTGGATGGTGGAGGAAGGGAAGTCGAAGTAGAAGGAGAGGTGAATGTGGGTGGAAGCACCCAACCCACCGTCGAAGCACCCGGCAGGCTCTCATCGCCGCCGCCGCCGCGTAGCCGTGGTGGTCGAAGACCCGGATCCCGGGATGGCGGTTTCCCGAAGCCCGCCACCAATGCGAGCTACGCAGCATGTAAAGACACGTTCTTGCAAGCCGGGGCCTTGAATAAATCTGCAGACTTTGAGGCTACCAAGTTCTCCTTGAATGAATCTGCAGACTTTGAAGCTACCAAGTTCTCTTCTTGCTCGGGTGCGGCCGGTGCAAGGGAAGGGGAATCAAGAAGTGGGGAGGCAGGGGAGGAAGACGAAGGGCGATTGCGCAGCGAAGGTGAAGAAGTTGGCCGGAGAAGGTGGGGAGGTCGAGAAGGAGGAGAGCAAGGTGAAGGCGTCTCGAGATGGGATCCACGCGGGCAAGTTCACATCTCCGTCGTTGGAGGAGAAGGAGTCGAGGAAGGGCCCCGAAGAGGGTGCGAATGGCGGGAGGAGGAATTCGACGTCTTCGGCGGTGGCGGCGAGCGGCGGAGGAGGCGGTCCTTCGGCGGCGTGGAGGTTGAGCGAGCGATGTCTTCGCCAAGACGGTGGAGTGAGAGTTGTTGCCGTCGCGTTGCCTAGGACACCAGAGGCGCACGACCCTTGAGCTTGTACTTAAAATCTTACAAAATGACATGTGTCACAATAATCACTTAGCTGGTGTTTCTACTTACTGCATGATTTACTTGAGAATGTTTTTATTTTGACTAAGTTAAATATAATTTGACGGATGAGTTAATTATATTGCAGAGCACCTCTTTTTGAAGTCCAAATTGATAAGTGGGAGTGCTTCGTTCGTTTTTTCGGGATCCAAGCCATTCGATTGTGTTGTCCATTAGGTAACATTAGTCATTTTTTATTCTTTTTTCACACTAGTATTATTTCTGTCCTTAAAACCTAATTTGTTTTTTTTTTTTCAGAGCACCTCTTTTTGACGGATGAGTTAATTATATTGCGAGCGCCTCTTTTTGAAGTCCAAACCGATAAGTGGGAGTGCTTCGTTGTTTTCGGGATCCAAGCCATTCGATTGTGCTGTCCATTAGGTAACATTAGTCATTTTTTATTCTTTTTTCACACTAGTATTATTTCTGTCCTTAAAACCTAATCTGTTTTTTTTTTTTCAGAGCACCTCTTTTGACGGATGAGTTAATTATATTGCGAGCGCCTCTTTTTGAAGTCCAAACTGATAAGTGGGAGTGCTTCGTTCGTTTTCCGGGATCCAAGCCATTCTGATTGTGCTGTCCATTAGGTAACATTAGTCATTTTTTATTCTTTTTTCACACTAGTATTATTTCTGTCCTTAAAACCTAATCTGTTTTTTTTTTTTTCAGAGCACCTCTTTTTGACGGATGAGTTAATTATATTGCAGAGCACCTCTTTTTGAAGTCCAAACTGATAAGTGGGAGTGCTTCTGTTCTGTTTTCTGGGATCCAAGCCATTCTTATTGTGCTGTCCATTAGGTAACATTAGTCATTTTTTATTCTTTTTTCACACTAGTATTATTTCTGTCCTTAAAACCTAATCTGTTTTTTTTTTTTTCAGTTTTCAGTCAATGGATCAAGACAAAGACATATCAATGGAAGTAGAGGGACATGATGAAATGAGTCCACTCATGGAATTGCCATTCCAAGGAGCTGATGAAGTGGAATCTACAACCATGGGCGCGACAAACAAGGTGAGGGTACCTAACTCTCATACTGCTTCGGATAAAAAGCGAGCTAATCAATCAGATTGTTGGGATCATTTTTCGAGAATTATAGATGAGAAAACACAGAAAACAGTTAAGGTGAAGTGCATTCATTGCGGGATGGATTATGTGTATAATGTTGATCATGGAACCTCTGCTATGTGGAAGCACTTGAGAAAGTGCAAAAAGTATCCTCGCACAGATAAAAAGCAAATGTTGTTTGCATCACGTGACAAAAGTGTAGTTGGCGAGGTTGGGGAAAATACTACTAGTGATAGTGTCTTAACGACATGGAAGTTTGATCAAGAACGTTGTAGGCATATGCTTGCTCGAATGATTATTATTGATGAGCAGCCATTTTCCATGGTTGAGCGTGTTGGTTTTCGGGATTTTGTTACTGAATTGCAACCTCTTTTCCATCATCTTTCACGATTTACAATGGCAAGAGATTGTATGAAGTTATATCTGAGTGAAAGGACTTGTTTGAAAGCTTACTTTGGTAAGCTTAAATCTAGGATTGCACTTACAACGGATATGTGGAGTTCCATTCAAAACTTGAACTATATGTGTCTTACCGCACATTATATTGATGAAAATTGGCAGTTGCAAAAAAGAATAATCAATTTTGTGATGATGCATAGTCACAAGGGTAAGGAGATTGGTAAAATGGTGGGGAAATGCATTTATGATTGGGGAATAGAAAGGAAGGTGTCCACAATAACAGTGGATAATGCAAGTTCAAATGATGTGGCCGTTAGTTATTTGAAAGAAAAATTTTCAGAAGAAGGATTTTTGATTTTGAATGGTGATGCTTTACATATGAGATGCACTGCTCATATACTTAACTTGATAGTAAGAGACGGATTGAATGAGGTGCGTGATTCTATTGCACGCATCCGAAACATGGTTAGGTATGTGAGGAGTTCTCCGGTTAGAGCTAAGACATTCAAAGGTTGCATTGAGAGTGAGAGGATTGCATACAATGGTTCGGTCTGTCTTGATGTTGCCACTAGATGGAACTCCACTTATATGATGCTAGACACCGCCATAAAGTTCAAGAAAGCTTTTAAAAGAATGGAAGAAGAAGATTTATATTTCTTAAGGGAAATTGACAATGATCCTCCTGAAGATGAAGATTGGGAAAATGCCATCATTCTTTCTAAATTTCTGAGACGGTTTTATGATGCAACCAAAAGGATGTCGGGTAGTTCATATGTTACTTCAAATCATTATTTTGAGGAGATAGCTAAGTTGTACAAGTATTTGAATAATGCGGCGAATTCTTTAGACCCAAAGCTTCAAGCTATGGGTTTAAAAATGAAAGAGAAGTTTGACAAGTATTATGGGAGTTTGGATAAAGTTAATATGATGGCATTGATTGCGGTTGCATTGGATCCTACAAAGAAGTTGAATTATGTAAAGTTCTGTTTTGAACAAATCTATGATGATGAAGCAAAAATTGATGAGATGCATGATAAAGTGAAGGTCGCCTTGGAGAATTTGTATAAATCTTATGAGCGATCTTTTGTTGGCTCTTCTAGTAAAGGAAAATTTGGTGATTCAAGTGTGAGTAACAATAGTAATGCTTCTAATGTTGATATTGATGACAATGATTGTGAATTCGATGCTTGGCACAAAAGCTTTCTCCATGCGAAGAAAAAGTGTTGGATGAAAACAAATCTGAGCTTGATCGGTATCTTGAAGCTGAAAGTGAAGATATCCTTAATATTGATCTTTTGATGTGGTGGAAGAGTACGGGTCAAAGTATGAAATTGTATCTTTGATGGCTCGAGATGTTTTGTCTATTCCCGTGACTACCGTTGCTTCGGAGTCGGCTTTTAGTACATCGGGACGTGTACTTGATGGCTTTCGAAGTTCTTTGACTCCTAGAGTTGTGGAAGGTTTAATTTGTACTCAAGATTGGTTGAGAGCTGTTCGCGTGCCAATTAATGTTGAAGAGTGCATCGAGAATGCGGAACAATTTGAGGCGGGTAAGTTATATATATTTCTTTGTATCTTGTAATTCATTCACATAACTATCTATTAAGTGCATGCCTTATTTAATCTCTCTTTTTTTTCTTTTTTCTTTTTTATAGATTTGGATTGTCTTACCAAGGACATTATCATTGGAAAATAAACTTCATTTTGTCGAAACTCCAATTTTGTGGTAAGTAAATAGACTTTATTAAATCCTAGAGTATGGATTCTTGTTGATTTTTCTTTATATATGAATTTTAGGTTTTTGTCAGAGATTTTGTACCACGTGGAACGCAAGGCCGAAGAAGGAGAAGAAGATCGAGCACATGAAGGACAAGGTTGATATGTGATTAACAAAAAATTGTACTACAACTAGTTAATTGGCTAAATTGCTAGCTTGTATATTACTGGAATATGAGAAACTCGATGTATCTTGTGGGATATGGGGATGCAAGATGGTCGAATTATATACTTGGTTGTTTTTTTCAAGGGGAGTCCAAATTTTATACATGTTCCCAATGAGTTTGGTCGAAGGATGTGCTTGGTCCGGCCTTTTGTTTCAGCAGATAACTCATCTAGACTTGCTTTTTAAGGTTAATTTTTATGCAAAACAGGTTCCAATATAAACGGGGTCAACCCCTGTTCCCGGACCGGAAAAACGGGGTGGGCGGGAACGGGGTCCAATGAAAACGGGGGTAGGGAACGGGGTCCAAAAAAGGAGAACCGGTTATAACGGGGTAGGGAACGGGGTCCAGGTCTAGACCCTACCCACCCTGGACCCGCTCACCCCTAGGATAAGCAACCCAATTAATCGGTAGAGACTTATTTCAATGGGCCTTCACGACCCAGCCCGTCACTTAGTTACGCTCTCTTCTGCAATGGACAACTATCAGGTTGGTAAAAATTTTTGCAAGTGATTGGGCTTCGGTATGAACAGCATGTGCGCTTCCCAACTAACTTGATCTGTGCTCTCAATTATCACCTTCATCAGATCAGTTCTATCGATCTCCATCTCCATTTTCAGTTCAGTTTTTCCTTTGAAGTACTTTAGGATTTCTAGCATAGCAGTTGCCTCCGCCTATATCGCTGAGGAATTCTCACCATACAAGCAAATCTGATGATGAGGATACCCTGACTGTCTTGACATACACAAGCGATGCTCCTTCCCCTGTTTCTTTAGCATAAGATTCATCCACGTTGATTTTAAGCACACTTGAGGGAAGGGGAGTCCAAATTGGAGGTATGTTAGTTTGCATTTGTGATTTTCCTTTCTTCTTTCCCACCCATATGTTAAAGTTTTTCTCCATGGCCCTTGCTGAGGTGATTACATGATGGGGATTCAACATTTTAGCTCTAAACACCTAGCCGTTGCAAGATTTGCAGATGTGCCATAATAACAAGGCAAGCTGCTCGAACGAGACCAAAGTATATCAAAAATTAACCAACCACTCCTCTATTCAGGTCACTCCGTGACCATAACTTTGTATGTTTACCATAATACCGTTCTAGACTTGTTGAGTCCATGGACACAAAAGGAAAAGATGCTCAATGGATTTCAGGTGTTGATGACAGATTGTGCAAGTGCTTCAAGTACGATATGTCTTTGAAATAAATTCTCTTTGGTTGTTAGTGCATTCTAGCAAAGTTGATAAAGAAAAAGAAAAATCTGATTTTGGGCAGTTTGTATTTTGGCCTATTCCACAATTCTTTGGAGGTTAAAAAGGACAATGATGATCAATTTGGTTTATGGATTTCTCCTTCTGCCCTAAGATTGTTATAGGCACTCTTGATTGTAAATTGGCTTGTTTTAGTCAGCTTCCACATCAATTTATCTTTTGGAAACTGAGAGTTCAAGTGGATAGCTAGAATCTCTTGGGACTTTTTGTAGTTGGACATCTCTCTCACTTTGTTTTCATTCCAATTAGCTTCATCTCTATTTATCAACTTTGATACCTAAGATTAGGGGTGAGTGGTTTCATGTTCCTTACAGGTTCCACCTGGAACCCGGAATCTACCCTCGAGTATAGGTTCCTCATTTTTTGGAATCTGGAACTTACTCATCGGAACCAAGAATCTGGAATCTACCCTGTCACAGTTTCCGGGGTCAGTTCTAGGTATCAATAGGTTCTTTTTTTTTTTTTTTTTGGTTTCATTTTTAGATTAAAAAAAGGAGATGAACGCAACAACAATAAACAAGCTTATCATTCATCAAAGAGAATACAAAACGAAGAAACAGAGGAAAAATAAATTTTTGACAAGGAATTCAACTAAGATAAAATAGAGAAAATGGAGCAAAAGTCTGTATTGAAATGGAACAAAATTCACTAGAGCATAAATTTTGTTTTGGAACTTCGTATCAATAAATTTATAAAACCATAGAACCAACTAAACCATAAAAACAAGAGCATTAAAATTGCGGGTATGAGTATTAAAAGAAAGATGAGTTTTTGGTCCTCAAACATCCATGAAAATTTGTTCTAAAATTTGATCACCCAAAATTAAAAAAAAAAACAATCATAATTAATAACTTAATAATAGCTTTAAATTTAAAATTGAAGTGTCATATATTAGTTATTTGCAATTATAACTACAACGTTTTCTTTGTAGCTGAAAGTTCACCATATGCAGAGTAGCCTAGCATTGCAATTTGTGTAAATGCTCATTGGACATGATGAGAACTAACATCTTCTGGAACCTACATAAAAGAGCATACCACGATGCTTAACTTGAATGTATAATCAACCATATATGAGAACTAAAGCCATCGAATGGAAGTGTAAAATAAGTATTAGATGCCTTACCACATATATTTATTTCGCTTTAACTGGTAAACTCTATTTACCAACGATAGTCTCCTCATTAAGACAATCCATATCTAAGAGAGAGAGAGAGAGAGAGAGAGAGAAATTCAATAAAATATTCACTTATTATATATAAAAAATGAATTACAATATATAAAAATATAAACATCACTTGCCCAACTTAATTTTTTTTGCATTCTCAATATACTCTTCAACATTAATTGATACACGAACAACTCTCAACCAATCTTGAGTATAAATCAAAGCTTCCACTACTTTGAGAGTTAAAGAACTTCGAAAGCCATCAAGTACACGACTCGATATACTAAAAGTTAACTCTGAAGCAACAGTAGTTACGGGAATAGACAAAATATCCCGAGTCATCAAAGAAATGATCTTATATTTTGAGCCAATAGTCTTCCACCACATCAAAAGGTCAAGATCAAAAACTTTTTTTATTTTTTTTTCTTGAAGATACTCATCAAGCTCGAATTTGTTGTCATCGCACCCTTATTCGTTTGAATATAAAATATTTTCTTCCAAGCTTGAGAGTCATACTTCTTTACACCTTTATTACCACTCGCATCGACATTGGAAGTATTACTACTTGCACTCAAACTGTGGCCACCAAAATTTCGATCACTTGAAACAAGAGAATATTACTCATAAAATTCATACAAACGCTCCAATGTGTCATTCACCTTGTAATGTATCTCTTTAATTTTCTATTAATCATCATAAATTTGTCCATACAAGAATCTCACATAATTCAACTTGGCTCTAAAATCTAAAACAACCACAATCAACAACATCATATTCACTTTATCCAAACTTCCATAATATTTGTCAAATTTTTCTTTCGTTTTCACACCCATAGCATGAAGCTTAGGATTCGAAGCATCGGCTGCATCTTTCAAATCCTTTCAAAATAATCATTTGAAGTAACATATGAACTCCCCAACATCCGATTGGTGGCATCATAGAATTCTTTTAAAAATTCTGAAAGAATAATAGTATTTTCCCAATCATCATCTTTAGAAATTTCATGATTAAGCTCACTTGCAAAAGATAGATCGTCTTCTTCCATCATTTCAAAAGCTTTTCTAAATTTTATGGCGATGTCTAATATGAGGTAAGTGAAGTTCTATGTAGTGGTAATGTCAAGAATAATCGAACCATTATAAGTGAACCGTTCACTCTCAATGCAAGATTGAAATGCTTTGGTTCTCGTGGAAAAACTTCTAATATACCTAACTACATTTCGGATACGTGCAATAGAATCACGTACTATAATCAAGCTATCTCTTACAATCAAATTTAATATATGAGCTGTGCACTTCATGTGCAAAACACTACCATCTAATTTCAACAATCTTTCTTTGGAAAGTTTTTTCCTCAAATAGCCAATTGCATCATCGTTCGAACTAGTATTATCCAATGTGATTGTGGACACATTTTTTTCTATTTCTCACTCGTGCATGCATTTCTCCACCATCTTCCCAATCTCCCTACCCCTGTGATTATGCATCACCATAAAGTTGATGATTCTTTTATGTAGCTTTCAATTTTTATTAATAAAATGTGCAGTGAAACATAAATAATTCAGATTTTGAATGGAACTCCATATATCAGTCGTAAGTGCGATCCTAGAATTAATCTTTCCAAAATAAGTCTTCAAACAAGTTCTTTCATAGAAATACAATTTCATGCAATCTTTTGCCACTGTGAAACGTGATAAATGTTTAAAGAGAGGTTGTAACTCACTGACAATTTCACAAAATCCAATATGCTTGACCAAGGAAAAAGGTTGTTAATCAGGGATGATGAATCGAGCAAGCATTTACCTACAACATTCTTGATTAAACGACCATATCGAAAAAAACGCTACCAATAATAAAATCTTCCCCTGCCTTGTCAGTCATGTCTACATTACATGGTGCAAAGAATTTATACCTTTTATCTACATTATGAGGAAACTTCTTGCACATGATCAAGTGCTTCCTCATTGCAAAAGTACCGTTAGTAATACGGTATTTAAGTACAAACCCATAATGAATGCACTTCACTTAATATGTTTATTCATCCTTATCATTGATTCTCGCATAATGATTCTAGCATTCATATGTATATTTCTTATCACAAGGAGGAAGACGAGAACCTAATACCTTATTTGTGGCACTCATGGTAGGGGATGTCTCTTCTTCATTTTCATCGCCAGAAAATTCCAATTCCATGATCGAAGTCATCTCTTCATGTCTCTCCACCTCCATTGACGTGTTATCTTGATATATTAACTTCGCACAACACAACAAGGGGAGTGTTTGGACATATTCAGGCACAAATAAAGTAGAGAAAGGTATCTCCTCTTCAAGTTCCAATTGGAGGGAAAAGTCTAAATCTAATAAGAATCATGATATCCCAATAGTAGCCTCTAAATGGAGGTGATTGTTTTTTTGGAGTTCATTTGAGCAACATTGAACTAATCAATCTAAGACTGAAGAATAGAAAGAGGCTGCAAATTCTTGAGTCCACCGACACAAAATTCTGTATCTTCTTCTTGTGCTGCCAAGATTCATCAATGAAATAAGCGGCTAAACTGAAGTATCGAACATCACCAGAACCAGCCCAAGCATCTATACTGAGGTTAATTCTACCAAGCAACTTATCCAAGACCTCAAAAACCTTTTGCTTTTCTTTTTCGTAGATTTCCAAGCAGTCGGTCTCTATTTTATTCGTTGTCACAAGCTTAAAAAGAGGCTGCAAATTCTTGACAAATACCTTGAACCCAATTCCACCAAGCAAACAATTCAAACATGACCAAGAATTCATGAAATACAGCACATCGGCCTCAAGAATTATGAGAGTTCATGCATTTCTCAAGACTTTGGCTTTGGATTCAGTCGGAATTTTCCATTTAATGTCAACATCTCTACTGATGCACAAAGCAAATGTTAGAAACAAAATCAATTTCATCTTGAGCATAAGCAAATGACATCAGCAGAAAAAAAAAATTAACAGATGCTTGCATTTTCGTATGGCATCAATTTGATTTATCACTGATAGGACAATGTAAAGGAAGTGCATAAGTAGAGGCTAAAGCAAAACAGACCACTTTGTCATGCAAATTAAGAAAGCAAGTGACATATAAGTTACGTAACAAAAATCACAGCAGATTCCAAGTTAATCATTAATTTGTCAATACAACCTAGAAGGTCTTTCACTAACAGCAATATTCTGATCAGATAATGGTAAAGGAAAAACAAACCAAGTATTAAGAAGAAATCTAAATAGGACCAGTCTGTAATTGGTTATCAATATAAACCATGCATTCAAAAGAAAAAGACAAGATCGGAAGTTCAGAACCTAAAAGTTGTATGCGCAATAAGACATGAATTATACCAAAATCTACTTCTAATATGATAGTGTCGGAATGCACCGGTTGCTTTTCCCGTATAGTTTACACAAAGACAGATTCAGTCCAAGCGACTACTATTACAGCAGCTAACAACCTCCAAGAGAGGCTCGTTTCGAATGGAAAATACACACATGAACTTGCTACCTCATACAAATGCGGCATCTAGCAAGTCCTTTTATAATTTAGCAGGCATTGGCAATGTACGAATCATCGAACTGTACCAATCTAAGACTGAAGAACAGAAAAGACAAGATGGCGCAGAGATTGGACCTGCGATTGAAGTGGTGGAGGAGGAGGCGTCGTCCTTCGAGGGCGTTGAGGGGCATCGAGGGGGGCAAGGGGAGTCGAGTAACATCGAGGGGGGCGAGCAGCGTCGATGGCAGCAAGCGACGGGGCATCGTCATCGAGGGAGTGGAGGACACCTAGGTTGTACTGACACGCAACACTGACATGCGACACGACACGACACGTCGACATGTCATTTTTCAAAAATAGAAAATTCCGACACACTGGGACACGTTGTATAGTAAATGAATATTTTTATTTTTAATTAATTTGAATCTAATTTATAAATAATTAATTAATTAAAAAAAGAACCTACTATGAATTTATACTAATCATTCAATACTTTCAGTAAGATTCTAAGTTTTTTTTTTTTTAATTTCATTGTCTCAAATTTACTTTTATTTTTTCGAAATCCACCCCCAACTCCCCCTCCCCGCGCGCCCAAACTCCATTTTTTCTCTCGTCTCTCTCCCCACCCTCAAATCTTTTTTCACTTTTTTTCCCTCCCCACCACCTGACAGCCCATCCCGTCCCTTCCCCCTCCCTTGCCAAGTCCCTTTCTTAATCTTTTATTTTCCTTCTCAGTTCTCAAAACCCTAGCAGCGCCTTCTCCTCCTCCTCCTCTCCGCACGACACTTATCTCAGAAAGCATCGAAGACTCGATCAAGAAAAGCACTAGCATTTGTCAAAGGAGCAGAAAAGGGAGTAACCCAGAAAAAATTTTAGTGAAAAGGGATCGGAAAAGAGGGCGGAACGCACGGTCCCTGTGCGCCGAGAGGCTGCAAATTGCTGCGAACTCCTCCTCCTCCTCCCCCTTGCTGCCACCGCCGCCGCCCCACTCGACGACGCCGCCCTTCCCCACGCACGCCTCCCTCGTGAAGTTCCTCCTCACGGCCCTCGCCTCAGTCTATACTCTTTCTCTTGCCGTCTCTCACCGTCGTGAGCTCACCTTCGCTCGCAACCTCATCTCTGCTCCCTCGCCCTCGCCTCCATCCTTTTGGACACGCGTGTCAAAGCGTGTCGACAAAAGTTGACCACGTGTCGACAAATCCGACACGCGGTCAACGCGTGTCCGAGCGTGTCCAAGTGTGTTGACGTGTCTAACACGCTCCGACACGTGTCGGACACGATACGGAAGCACGTGTAACGTGTCCGTGCAACATAGGAGGACACAGTATGTGGAAGTCGAGGACATGGAGTATATTGGGGTTTCAGAGTGACAAAGTTGAGGGTGGTGAGCGGCGTCCAACGAGGGGGGGAGTGGCATCTAGCGACATTAAGCAAGGGGACTAGCAGCGTTCAGTAGGGGGGGAGCGGCGTCGAGGGCAGCGAGCAACGGGGAGCCGTCAAGGGCATCGTGAGGGGCAAGCGGCGTCAAGAGTAGCAAGCGGCAGGGCGTCGTCATCGAGGGAGTCAAGGACAAGGTATGGGGGAGTTGGGGACAAGGCATGTTTTGGCTTGGGGTTTCAAAGCGATAGAGTCGAGGACAGGGGTTGGGCAAAGAAGAATAAACAAATTAAAGTATAATAAGGGTTTTTAGGTTTAGGAACCGAAACTGGCCTCTCCAGAATTGGGAACCGCGCTCACCCCTACCTAAGGTGGGTCATCTCTATTTGTAGGTCCTCTAATCAAACCTCTCGATAACCATTGATCTTCCCTTATGTTGTTTTTTTCTCCATTTCCAACCACCCACTATATTGCTTGACTAATAACATTTTGTTCCATGACTAGACTTTACTATTCCCAAGAGGCTCATGAACCTTTTTCTACATGTAATATATTAGCATGTGGATGATTTAATCCTTTAAAAATCCAACTCCAAAGAGAATGAGGATTCTAAACTAGCCTCCATGCTTGTCGACCCAATATTGCCTCATTGAATTTAACAAAGTCTTGAAACCTTAATCCATCCTCATTCTTTCTTGATTTAAGAGTATCCCGGTTTCTCCAATGCAAACCCGCCTTGCTTTCATTGTTTTTCCACTAGAAAGTGGCTATCTTTCTTTCAATAGCTTGACAAATGGATAGGGGAACTTTAAAGATGGATATAGCATAATGCGGTAGAGCTTACACTATAATTTTAAGGAGAATTTTTTTCCCTATCTTTGATAAAAAGTTCTCTTTTCAATATTCAAGTTTTATGTTAACTCTTGCAAGGATCCAAGCAAACATTTGTTTTTTTAAACCACCCCAATTGGAGAATATTGCGAGATACTTCCCTGTCTTTTCTAACTTTGGTACTCTTATTTTATATGTCATATTCCTCCTCAACTCGCTTAGGCAGTCTTTGCTGAAGAACATGCTTGATTTGTTCAAGTTTATGGCTTGTCTAAACGTGAAGTAATATTGGTTGAGGATCATAGCTACATTCTAATATTTGATTAGTTTTCCTTTCAAGAATAGTATTAAATCATCTGCAAAAAGTAGGTGGGATGATGATAGATAGAATATGTTCAGTTTAAATTCGTTAATACTTCTATATTCTACTTCTCTTTTCAGCAACATAGATAATACATCAGTCATAATGATGAAGAGATAGGGAGACACCTTATCTAATATCGCGAGTGGACTGAAAGGAGGCCGTAGGTTTCTTGTTAACTTTGACATTGAATTAGACTGTAGAGACACATTTTATAACCCAAGAGATCCATATATCACAAAAACCTATTTTAAGCATGCTTGCTTCAAGAAAACCCCATTCTACATGATTGTATGCTTTCTTCATATCTAATTTTAGGATTGCATGAAATTCCTTTTTTCTCTTTGGGATATCTAACTGATGAAGCACTTCTTGCACTATCAAGATATTGTCTTATATCCGTCTCCTACTAAAAAAGGCACTTTGCTCCGTTGCTATCAAATCAGGAAGCCATTATTTTAATCTATTTGCCATAGCTTCTAAAATGATTTTATATGCAAAATTACATAGGTCGAAATTGTTCCAATTTCTCTAGATTATGAATTTTGGATATAAGGGTGATATAGGTGTTGTTCAACTCAGGATCAAGAGTCCCTGAATTGAAGAAAGACCTTACATCCCTAAATATTTTCTCTTGGATATCCTTTTTGGATATCCTTTTAGTGATGTTGATAAAACTTTCCATTCAAACCATATGGTCCAGGAGCTTTCAAAGCACCCAACTAGAAGGTTGCTTCAGTAACCTCTTCTAGAGTCACTTCTCCAATCAAAACCTAGTTAATCTCCTCTTTAACAATGCATAGGATTTGATCAATTATTGGTTGGAATTTTCTTGACCATATTGAGGTGTAAAGCTCTTTGAAATACTCAATTGGCACATCCTTTAGTTGAAGGCAATTCCTTAAAAGCGTGAGATTTTCTTATTTTATATGATAGTGTGGATAACATTTGTATTTTATTTATTGTTGCAGCATATTGTAACTTGATTATCAATTATTATTTTTCAAAAAATCAGTAACTTAAGCTGATCGAGCAAACAATACAAACGCAATCGTTGTGAGGGCTGCTATATGTCAAGTCATCATGAAAAAGTTCCTGCTTTGAAGAATTGTTGAAGTGGCATTAAGAAGAAGTAAATTAAGGAGCTTAAAATGTACCACTTCATAAATAGTTGCTGCTTTAGAGAATTAAATCACAATCTAAGTTTTTCTTGGGGGTTGAAAATGCACTTTCATTTCATTAGGATGAAGTTGGCGAATACGCATCTATAAAAGCTTCAGAACAAAGGAGCTCCCAAAGGGCCAGAGAAGGATAGGAAGTCTAATTTCATGGTGGGCTACTTCTTTCTTTGGGCCTTCACAACCCAATTAACAAATTTCGTTGAACTCTCTCTTCAATGGATTAAGTCGATTAAATATTCAATGATGGTGAGGCTTTTAGAAACACAAGTTCTTATACCATTTTTGAATCATGAATAATATTATTTACCATATCATATGTAGAATAAGTCAAATCAAATATTTATTTTCTTGGGGCACAAGGGACATGATTATTGCGAACTAGAGCACTGTCTAACCTAGATTGTCATGGATCTAATTAATTGCATATGTTAATCAAGATGGGTCTCATATAATCAATAATTGCGACCTTATAGGTCCATGGACTCATGATCCATGCAAAATGTTTTCTCCTTTAAAAATAAGTGGGTTTGCCAAGTATGATTTGTTGAGGATATTGGGCCACTCGTTATAAAAGCGAAAAAAATTCAACGAATCATATGCTATCATAACTATCAATTGTGATTCACGCGATCCATCCAAAACCTGATAAAGGTAAGCCCCACCTATCCCATGAAGGCATGTGGAGCATTGGACCTTCTGACACATTCCAACTTTTATGAATCATAGGGAAGGCCCCGCAAGGACCAATCGGAGGGAGCAAAAAATATCACTATGTATTTACCTAACATTCGTGTGAAAAACCAAGGCCTAAGTTTAATTTTTCACGATTTTATGTCATTGCGAAACCAAACGAAAAAATAAAATAAAATCCATGTCTCTAAGAATAGATGGTATATGGAGATATTCAAAAGAAGACTTTTTGTTGCTAAATTCTTTTTTGAGCGATATATCATTATCTCAAACAGAAATTATCTCTCATAATTCACATCACGATGTAAAAGTCTTTCTAAATTATTCTTTAAGCTTTATTAAGAAGCACATAAATCATCCTTGTGTTACAAAAAATAAGAACGCAATGAGCATAATGGAGAGCCAAATTGATACGAGGTGCAAAATCTTTTCAAACTCAATTTTTGGTGAGAATTATGGGATAATTGTAATTTGATTTAAGGCCTTTCTATGAAGCCCTAATCACATTAAATCATCAAGAACGTACCACCTCACATTCTTAATTCCATTGCATCAGCAGACATTCCGTGAAACAACGTCCACACCGACTTACCAACTAAGCTTTAAGCACCTTCGTCCAAAGTGCCATTTTATCTTTTATGTATTCTGGTACCATGTCGATTTATTTTCATTCAACTTGTAAAGAAAACTCATTGCCTCATTTGGTTTCATGGGCTTAGGTGCGTTTGAGAAGACTTTTGGGGAAAGTTTTTAAGGAAATGCAAAGATCTTTGAGTTAAAGGTGTTTTCCAAAATACAAACTGTGTTTGGTAAATTGTAATTTGAAAGCCCTTTGTGAAATATCTTTGAGCAAAATGGTGTTTGGGGGACAAAGGACTTTTGTGATAAAAAAAATTATCAAAAGAAAAATAAAAAAATTTGACCGACAAAGGCAGGCAGCTGCCGGCGACCCCGGATATGGGGCGGTGAGGCCAGCGGGCATCGCGCGACGCAGCCTCGACCTCCCGCGACCCCGGATCTGGGGTGGCGAGGTCGCGCGACGCCGTCTCGACCTCCGACGACCTAGATTTGGGGCGTCGAGGTCGCGGGAGGACCTCGCCGCCCTGGATCTGGGTCGCAGCGGGGTCGCGCGACCTCACCGCCCCCGGATTTGGGGCGGCGAGGTCAGGAGAGGTCGCGCGCTAGGGGTGAGCATGGCCCGGGTTGGTCCGGGCCACCCCCTAACCCTAGGACCAACCCGTACAGTGTCGGTCCTCAATTTTTAGGACCAAGGACCGACCTATTGAGCTCGGGACCAAGGACCGGACCGACCCAATGGGTTCGGTCCGGTTGTGGTCAACCCAGACCGATCGATAATTTTTTTTGTCTTGTTTTTTATACTCCCTAAAAAAGCAAACCTACAAATTCAAATTATACATCCATCGACAATGCGATATTGTGCAACTAAACTATAAATATCAATACATATTCAGCAAATTTAAGATGACACAATAATAGAAATTTCGTACCTGCTAATCGCTTATCGAGATATGGGACAAGATGGAAAGTTCTTGTAATCATCTATCTTTAATATTCATAACACTATATGCAAAAGCGTTTTCCTGCATTTGATCATGTAGAGTCCACTCAACCAAAAAATGAGCTTCACACCACTTGACTAGCATTTGATCATGTAGAGTCTATTCAACCAAAAAATGAGCTTCACACCACTTGACTAGCAAATCACCGTAGAAACTGCAGTACTACTCTACTCTTCAAAAACTTCTACCATTTGACACAAATTGAAAAGCAAAGTGCAGCTGAAATTTATTAGTATAATACAATTAAACCATAAAAAGTTCAAAATACTTAATATAAACCATGAATATATAACTTCACATCTTGTTAATTCACTTGAACTTCTAAACACCTTAAAACAAAACAAACGACACATAATTAATACTCAACAAAAGTTTTAAATTGAAATTACTATTAGTGCTATTGATAGAACATCTCACCATAACTCTTAGGTTTTATAACAGACATTTTACTTAGGTTTGAATATATAAAAGAATTATAAATAATATAATGTAATATAATATATATACGGGGTTGGTCCGGGGTTGGACCGACCCAAAACTCTAGGACCGATGACCAACCCGCACGGTGTCGATCCCGGAATTTCGGGACCAAGGACCGACCCGGTCCCCTTGGAAACCGGACCAAGACCGGCAGGGTTGGGCCGGTCCAGGGTCGGTCCAGGGTCGACCCTAGACCACTGCTCACCCCTATCGCGCGCCGCGACCCGGATCCGGGCGGCGAGGTCGCGTGACCCGGATCGGGCGGCAAGGTCCTCCGCGACCCGCGCCCGGATCCGGGTCACGGCGACCCGAGACCTCGCCACGACCCAAATGGTGCGGCGGTCACCCCCCCCGAGGCGTCGGTCGCACCACCCCGACGACGTCGTCGGGCAACGGTCGCTGGCAACTGCCCGCCCTTCGCCGGCGACCGCTCGTGGAAGAAGAAGAAGAAGACGATGAATAGTAGTGAGGGCAAAACCGGAAAAACGAAAAATCAACGAGGGTAATTTGGAAAGAAATTTTTTTTTTAAACCCTTGGCTCAGCATTCCGAGAATGCGAAAGCCCAAGGCAGCCCCCAACCTGCCTTGGCTTTCAGCCTTCACAAGGCTAACATTTTGCAAAAGGCTTTTGAAATTTTTTTGCAAAACACCCCAAAACACATTTGCATTTGCCCAAGAACCTTTAGAGGTTCAAAGGGCTTTGTAAAGTGGTTGCCAAACACAGCCTAAGTCCTTCGGTTATGGTTTGTCAAAAACTTTTAGAGCACACATTTTTCTACATTAACAAGAAGATAGATATGCTAAACAGGCATAAACCATCTTCCTCGTTCCCCATACCCAGAAGATACTCATAAGATCTAGACACCTTGATTTTTTTTTCTTTTTTTGTTAGAGTAATAGATACTTTTATAGATTGCAATGGAATGCGACCCATCTTGCGGGAAGGGGGTAGGGGTGCGTGGTCTTTTATAGGCTCCCATACTACAGCTTAATGGGAAAAAGGTGAAGCCATTCATGAAAAGCAAGGACTCCCCCCACCCAACATTCCAAGCAAAATATCCAATCACATCCAATATCTCATGCTTTTTTATTGGCCCAAACGCAACACAAATGTGTCAAATCAAGCAAAAACAAACAATACATTCCCTCATGGTCTTCAGCCTTTTGAAAGACACAAGGAAGCATCCCAAGCTCCCATCAAAAGGTAGGGACTTTGCTAGGGTTTTTCACTACACAAATCACTACCGACCAAACAAATTTCACGGTAAACAAAAAAGAAAATGAAACAAAATGCCAAAGTAGGCATTGAAGCAAATAGCAGCTTCCTTATAGCAGCATTCTAAGGAAGCGGCTATTTCTAGCATGAATATAGACAAGATTGGGATTAATTGGCTGATGCTTCTTTCTCCCACTCCCCTTGGTCTCCGTACTGAACTTCATGTCATCTTCTTGCTTCTCTCCCTCTCTCTCCGTGAAAAAGTTTCAATCTTTTTTTAATTATATACTGTCTTCTCCTCCAGCCGCTTGGCTTTCACTGGCTGAAGAAAATTCTTCTTTTTCTCTTTTTGTAGGTATTGGAAAATGAAGACCCCCCAAGTCATCAAATCCACTCATGCTACTGAATTTGGGACTTTTAAACACTCATTAGACCTGTAATCATCATCCCCCAAAGCAAGAACCTAGCTCAATATCACAGGAAATTATTGCCATCTGGTCTTTTTCTTCACGGGGCAGTTCTGTTCACTGTCATTGAATGGAAGCCTCTTCTTGATGCCACCACTGGCATAGGTTAAAGATGATGAAACACTCCTCAGAACATCTCTGTGAGAAATTTTTGGCGGGGTCTTGAGTTTTTCCTGCTTCATTATTCCCTGAAGAAGGTTGTAACAGACGAATATATGCTCCTGTTGCAGTGAGACAAAAGAGACTATAATCAGAATTAACAATAAGATTATTAGGAAAGGGACAGCATATTTTTCACAGACTCACATTATCTTGAGAATCCCATAATGAGATTCTACTTGTTTTAAGTTCCATTGCTTTTCTACTCAACTCAGCATCAGAAGATGACGATAGTACGGCAGCAGCAGCAATAACAGATGGCCTATAATCCACCAAATTAATCTCTGGCACATAAATTGAATACAAACAGATAAATACACGTTGTAGTAAAAATGAATACACACAACATCAATCTATATACGCAAAAATGCTTATTTTCACAGATTAGACTAGCTTTATTTTTACCTTTTGATAGCGCAAGAACGAGCTCCATGGCATTGAAGAACTCCCTCTCTCTGGATTGGCCGTGGAATTTAAGGACTAAATAGTGCAGATAAGAGAAGGGAGTGATCGAACCCAATTTCCACTCGAGTGTTTTCAAGATCAGGAGCTCGGTGTTCTGAATTATTTCACCCTCGAAAACGAAATCTTGAGCTTGGAAATCTGATATCGCAGGGACTCTGTACTCCTCCATCTTCGCCGCCAGAAGCAAGCACGCCAGCGACAGCAGTCGGACGGCCCACAACTTCCCGTCCTGCAAAATGAATCCGGCAATCCCAGGTAAATATCATTCAGAACCCGATTCATCAGAACCAGAAGAGACCCAGAAAAGCGGAAATGCAAGAAGGGTCTCTTCTCTAGCTACTTAGAGACCGCACCGATAAGAAATGTTCGGATTTCCGAAGCATCGAATAAGCACTCGTGGACCAAATTCAAATGAAAAAAGAGTAGGAGCTCGCTTACGGCTATGGAGCGGATTGCAAGAAACCGATCGAAGTAAGTGATGGACAGATAGGCAGTGTGCAAGTGAAATCCGAACGATTCCCTCCTCTGCAAAATGCAGACTTTCCTTCTTTTAGCAATAGCGATAACGACCCAGAAACGATAAAGCGGTCAACTTTTAATGAGAGAGCAATCCAGAGAGAAAGAGAGAGAGACAGACAGACATCGAAAATCCAATCGATGGCGCTGGTGCGAGCGCGCTTGAGCCAGAGGCTGCGCGGGGTGGCGGTGGCGGTGGCGGTGGCGGTGGCGGTGGCGGCGGCGGAGGAGCAGCGGAGCGAGAACGGAGGGTCCCGGGTCTCTCGCCGGATGAGCCTCTGGATGTACTCGTCCTCGTCGCCGACGGCGAAGAAGAACTGGGCGGCCGCCGCCGCCGCCGGCTGCTCGGCGCCCCTGCGGCGGGGGCGGTCGTCGTCGTGGGAGACGAGGAGGAAGGCGGCTTCGTCCTCTTGGCACAGGAGGGAGACAACGTCGGAGTCGTCGCCGTACTCCATCCTTCTTTCTCTAGTTTTTCTCTGCCTAGTCTCGGGCGTGCTCTGTCTTTCCTTGCACGGTTATAAAAAAGTGAAGATCTCCGAGCAAGAAGGAATCGTGGGGAGATTCGGCGCTGAATCAACGTTGACGGGATTGGCACAGAGAGAGAGAGAGAGAGAGAGAGATGAAATCGTGGGGAGCGATGGAAATGGAGAGGAGGAGAAGGTGGCGCTTTCAGTGCCGCCAAAATCAGCGGGGCAGAGAGAGAGAGAGAGAGAGAGAGAGAAAGAGAGGTTATTTGCGGTTACTTATAGCACAGTGTTGCTACAGTTGTTTTACAGACGGTGTAAGTACATTCTCTCTCTTTTTCCCCCTAAATTAGGCATTGTCTGACTTTTTTTTGCAAATTTTTTTAATATTCTGTTTTTTTTTAAGGAGGTTGATGTGGAATTTTGAGAAGGGAGAGGAAGATATTTTATATTTGCTCAGATTTATTTCTCCCTAGGAATAATATTATTTGGGGTAACTGTATGAAATGAGCTTGAAAAGACAGGATGGAAATTGCAATGAGACCTAGATAGATGGGGTATAATGACCACTTTTTAGATGAAAATTTGTTAAGTGTTAAGATGATCTCAATCGTCATTATTTTGTAGAAACGACTAAAAGGATAATGACAGTACAAGGTCTAATTCTTGGCAAGTTTTGATTTGTCTTGAATTATTTTTCATTTGAATTTGTATGCTATCACTTTCAACAATTCGAGGTTGAAGCATAATTGCCATTAAATCTTGACGTGAACTATGTGTTGATATTAATTGTGTCAATGGCGCCACAATAAAAAAAATCACCACTAAAGAGACAAAAAGCCTAAAAGGATTAGTGGGAGAAGGAGGGAGAGCTATGAGTAAGCTTCTCCATCAATGGCCAAGGAAGGCGTACGTCGCCTCGGATGGCAACGAGAAGGTGTTGACACCAAAACATAATCAATTTCTGAAATCGATGAGTGACGGACACGATCGATAAGAATTAAGTTTGTTCACAATAGAGTTGTTAGTCCATAATATGAGCTCGTTGATGACGAAGAGAATCAATAAGATACGGTGGGAATCACTGACAAGTGACAAGAGCCCTCATTAGAACCTAAGAGAAGTTAATCGACAATATCGTCGATAGCAAGCTATTCCAGATTTTGGCTAACTGTTGGAATGGGGCAGTTAATAAGTAGTGGCCTGCCGGCACATCAAACATAGTAGATCGATAGGAGTAAATTATTGCTAGGTGATTAAGCCTAGGGGTGTGCAAAATACCCGGGAACCGCCCGGACCGCCCGGAACCGGACCGGAACCGCCCGGAACCGGCGGTTCTTGAGGGAACCGGTCCGGTTCCCGGTTCCAATTTTTCGGAACCGGTGGGTACCGGTCCGGTTCCCGGTTCCATGGGCGGATCCATCCACCTAGACCGGACCGGAACCTTTTTAATATTAAAAAAAAAAATTACTAAAAGAAACCCTAGATTAGATCTCATCTCCTCACTCCCTTCGTCTTTGGTCCTCTCTCTCTTTGTCTCTTCTTCGGTCCTCCTAATCCTATCGCCATTTCGATTCCTCCCCGAGCGTCGACGCCGTCGCCGCTGCTCCTCCGCCGCTACTATTTGCCCCCTCGCGTGGGCCACCACCCGCCACAGCCGCGGAAAATTGTTTCGCGACCGTTCTATGTTGAAAACCCGACCATAGACCTCCTCCCCTCATTCCCAACTCATAGACCCGACCGTTTTATGTTGAAAACCAAAATTGTTTCGCGTCAAGATCGGTTCCATGGATCCACCGGGAACCGGACCGGACCGGCAGTCCGGTTCCCGGGTGGATCCATGTAACAAACGGGTGGATCCGGTTCCAATTTTTGAACCGGTCCTTAGCGGGCGGTTCCGGTTCTAGGTCGGGAACCGCCCGCCGGACCATGCACACCCCTAATTAAGCCAGCATTCTCAAGATTGGTAACCACTTGTACATAATCCTTACTAAATAATAGGAGATTGTGTCTATTACTTGTAATTTATTGTAATTGCGGACAGGATTACAAAGTTGCTGGTTTATTAAAAATCAAATAGCCGCTTGTATGCAACTGTCAATAATGGGCTATATAAACCTGCGTTGTACTATTCGTAAAGGTTCATTCAATCAACCATTGAACTCAATGTTCTTCGTAATTTATTTTCCAGTAAATTTATCTTTCCTGCATTTTTGAGTTCCTCTTGTCCAAAATCAACGAAAGACCTTTGGCAGCATTTGTCAATTTAATTCAATCAATATTTAAAAGATATTTCGCTTTTTCAGCGAACCATTTTTATGGGACAACTTTTATTGAATCTGAGAAGGCTGCAACAGTGAGGACCAGAAAACAACAAGAGGCTAACAATGCTACCAGTAGCCATAACATGTTACCACCAACTTGTAATGAGATGGCTCCACATTCCGAGTCCTTAGCCAGTGGAGGAGTGATGGAAGATAATTGTGCAAGAGATGCTGATCTTCCGAGGCATCTCAATGAAGAGCGATTGAGGTAGGTTGCACCAATTCTTGCACCGTGTCAACATGCACAATTCGATCGAGGAATAGCTAAATGACATGGCTAACTACATTGTGAATCATATGTCAAATGTGATCAAGCAAATGGTCATCAATATTATCAATGGTGCCATCTCAAGGCTAGAATCTTCCAACTAACCACAATGACAATTCCAAGTGTATCTTGTTATAAGGGTACGTTCCTAGTCCATCTAGTCAATTTAATAATGCAAATAATTTAGGCCAAGTTTATCAACTTCGATAGAGCTGTTGCGCTCGAGACTTCAAATCAAAGCCAAACAATAGTAGTAATTAAAACAATGCCAATCAAATAATCAAATGAGTAATAATAATTTGGTGAATCAGATTAATCGACAGAATGGTCAAGCACCAACTATTGAAAATATTAGACCAACTGGTGCAGTGGTGCCACCTAATGTGCTAAACATTTCCTGAAGGCCTAAGTTGCTAGTTAATATTAGCATTGCCTAAGGGGCAGCAACATGAGCAATTGAATCCTCAAATCGCTCCAGAACAATTTGCCTAAATAGTTGGACAATAATTAGAAATAGACGGAAGTAATCTGAACTATCTACAGGAAACATTATCATAAGTGGGTTGATAATAAGACTTTTCTGGAAGCCTTTAAAACTCCTGATTTTGCCATTTTACTGGCAAAGACAAACAAACGACTGTTCAACATATCGATCTATTCATAGTCCAATGTGGTGAAGTAGGAATAGATGAACTTTTTAGATTTAATTTTTTTACTTTGTCTTTATTAAATATTTATTTTATTATATAGACTAATTTGTCACCTAATTCGCTTTGTAATTGGTCAGATGTAAGGATAATTCCATTCTTTATTTTATAAAACAATACCATGCCAAACTTTACCAATACAACAATGAGTTTTTTGATGGGTTTGTTACATGATTTAAGAAGGTTAGGAACAGATGCGTCACTTCACTCTTAGAAAAAAATTTATAAATTTACTTTCAATGGGTTAAAATTTAACTTGAGAGAGATATTTGAGAGCCAAGACTTTGCTAATTTATTTCTAAGTATGAGCTGCTGCAAAAAGAAAGAAATAAGAGGCCACAAAAAGACTACAAGCAAAATGTGGCTTTAATAAAAAGTCACGAGAATTATAACATTACAAGTGTCATAATTTGCGTACAACGCTTATTTAAATGCCACAACTTTTTTTTCAATCAATCGAATACCATTAATTTATAAAAAAAAATGTAACTTTCAGTTAATCATTCGAGTGTCATAACATTTTCCAAAAATGCATCAAGGTGTCGAAAATTAGACGTGGCATGGCACCTGAGGTAAATTTTTCTAAAAAAGTCATGACCCTTAAGTAATCGATTAAAATGCTATATGTCACGTAAGTGATTGGAGAAAAAAAAAGTGAGTGTCATATGAAAATTATAACACTTTTGATGTCTTTAGACTATTATCATGTTTGTTTTAATTCTTGCCCTGTCATGATTTCAAAAAATGCTTTTTCTTTTGAAGGATTACATTTATTTTCTCCAAAGATATTTTTGGCTTTAAAAACCAGTATTATATATGTGGCTGAAAGGACGAAGAGAACCCTTGTCTGACGCAGCCAAATAATGACACGACTGTCAATTCTAAAGGTTAGCATGCCTCACTAGTTAAAATGTATAAATCATATTGCACACGCATATACTCACAAATTAAGGATCGTGCATATATTTACACATCTTTTACATATTTTCATTTCATAAACAAGCAGGGGATATTAAGTCATGGCTGGCCGTTGAATGACGAAGAAATTTCACCAATAACGTCTCCCCAAAAATCAAAATTGCATTACAATTTTAGGAAATTATTATGATAATTGTATTCAAGGACTTAATTGAAAAATGCAGTATCATAAGTGCACTGGAAATTCTAAATTTACCAGGAAAGTACAATTATATTCTAAAACTTTTAAAAAGTATAATTAAATTATAAAACTTGTCAAAATTGTCCAATCAAATTCTTTTGTTAATTTCGTCCAACTTGACTAATAGAAAATATTACGTGGCCTTTTTTTTTCTCTCTCCCACGTGATGATAACGTGGCTAAAACTTAAAATAGAAGGTTAAAACAACGTCGTTTTGGTCTAAATCTGATTTTTAATACAATTTGTATTTAAATATATTTAAAAATAAACAAAAAAATTTAAAAATACAAAAGGAAAAGAAGAAGAGGGAAAAAATAGGCCCGCGACCATCGTCGCCCCACCATCATTGGGAAGGGTCAACGATAGTGGGAGAATCAAATTTGGGAGAGGATTGCGACCCTTACCCAAGGGCTAGTGACACTCGCCAATAGCAAGTAAGGAACATGGCCCTTTCCCAAATTGGGCGAGGGTTGTTAGAGCCCCGCAATCCCTACTAAGTGCGTTTGGTTCAAGCGTTAAGGGCTTTTTCAGAAAGCCCTTTGGGAAATCTTTGGACCGTTTGGTCAATTTTTTTTCTTTTTCTTTCAACTTGCTTTCTTCAAAATCTTTGAAAGCCCAAAGCTAGTAGGGGACTAGCTTTGGGCTTTCGCAAAGATTCACGAATGCTAAAATTATTTTTTCTCTTCCAAAACTACCCTCACTAATTTTTCATATTTCCGATTTTGCCCCTATTTATTTTTTTTTTAATTGAAAAAAGAGGCAGCCCCTTCGCCGGACCGGCGAAGGGCTACGACACGGCGAGCGAGATCGGGCGCCGGCGGCCGTCGGCGGAGGTCGCGCGACCCGCCCGAGGGCCGCCGGAGGTCGGATCTCGGCAACCCTCGGCGAGGGTCGCGCGACCCGGGGCCGCGCGACCCAGCGACCGCCCGCCGGGTCTCGCGGCCACGGGCGGCCCTCGCTTGGGTCTCGCGAGGGCCGGCCGTCGCGCGACCCTCGCGAGACCCAGCGGCGGTCGCTGCGCCGCCGCGACCCTCGCCGAAGGTCGCCGAGGTCGGGCGGCGGCGGCCGGCCGTCGCGCAACCCTCGCGAGACCCAAGCGAGGGCCGCTGCGGCCGCGAGACCCGGGCGGCGGTCGCGCGGCCGCGCCGCGACCCTCGCCGAGGGTCGCCGAGGTCGGGCGACCTCCGGTGGCCTTCGGGCGGGTCGCGCGACCCTCGCCGGAGGTCGCCCGAGGTCGGGCGACCTCCGCCGACGGCCGCCGGCGCTAGATCTGGCTCGCCGGCGGCCGTAGCCCTTCGCCGCGGCCGTAGCCCTTCGCCGGACCGGCGAAGGGTTTAGTTCAATTTTCAAATAAAAAAATATAAAAAATATAAAAAATATATATTATACCCTTCAAAGCCCATTGTGAAAGTTTTCATTACCAAACGCACGTTGAACTCAAAGTCCATTTGCAAAAAAATTTTACCAAACACAATTGCATTTCCCCAAATAGCTTTGGGCTTTTCAAGATTTACGTTGGACTCAAAGCCCATTGCAAATCTTTGAACCAAACGCACCCTAACCATGCTTTGCCCAAGCCGTATGATCCTTGTTCACATCAATCAATCTTTTTGCATTGCCAATTATTGATTCTCAATCCATCTGTTGCCTTACTCATGCACACCCAATTCATGGTTATAATAAATGCCCGGCATGGGTTCAAGGGCACAACTCGTACCAACCTAATGCACGAATTCAAGGGTCCAACACGCGGGGTAACGCAACCTTTTCACGTTTGGACTTAATCAGACTCGTTTCTAGAAATCTAAGCATTCTTTAGTGTTGGGGCCATTCAATGTTCCCTTTGTTATTCTTTTTGGCAGGGAATTAGGCCACGAGAGATGGAAAGCTTGGGAATGAAAGAAAGCAATCGATGGAGGAGCGTCTCCACGTGCGAAAGGCTGGGCACCCCTTTGAGACTTTTGCTCACAGAAAGAGATGTTGTATGATCAATTTACGAGGGAAAAAGAAAAAGGAAGGGTGGGAAGAGCTTTGCTTGGAGACGCTCCTCCTCTATCCAGCCAGAGAGTTGTCATCCACTATTCAGTATTTTAAGATGTGGAGCAGGTCTTGAATAAACAATCATCTTGCATTGGGGTTCTTCTGGCTTGGGAGTAAGTGCTGGGGGACTAGAGACTTTGACTCTGATAACTTCACAAGCCCGAGACGGTCAGCATCTTTGACTATTATTATGATGCTTGGCTACACGCCCCATGCCAAGCAAGCTGTAGGGGAAAAGGGAATATCAAAGAGGATCGAACTTTATAAATCTTTTCAATGACTTTTAACCCTGCTTTAGATGAATAAGTTACAGATCCATGGAATGGTCGACTAACTTTTTTTTATAGGGATAATAATAAAACAGTCTTTGAACTTTAATGTAATATGCAATTTGATTCATGAACTCTTAATTTGTTCAATGCGGTCCATGAACTTTAATCTAATGTGCAATATGATCCATGAACTTTGATTTATTTAATGTAACCTCTAAAAATTTTGGAACATGTTCAATACAGTCCCAGAACTGTATTAAAAATGTAGTTTTCAATGTAGTCATTTCATTAATTCAAGATCTAGGACTACATTGAACATTTTCATACAGTTGAGAAACTATATTGAACATGTACCAAAAATTGAAGGATACATTGCACATTAGACTAAAGTCCAGAGACCAAATTAAAAAAAAAAATTAGGAACTAAATTGCACATTGGAAATGACTGTTTGTGTTATTTTCCCTTTCTAATACTACAAGAGTTAAGCCAAAGTTCTAATGAATGGTCTTAAATATGAAAAATAATGTAGAATGGGAGGCTATGCATGCGAAATAAACTAGGGGCAGAACTGGCTTTGTTATCATATGTTAGAATGTTCAACTCAAAAACTTAACTAATAGATGGAGGAAAACGACTATATATAAAAAGCATATAAACTCTGTAAACAAGCACTGGGAGATATTTTGATATAGAATGTCATTGTGAAATTAAATATCCGACATAAACTTAATCTATAATGCAAATAGATTCTCCAACCACTGTGGAACCAATTTAATGTTAGACAATTTATTTGGATAGGCACTCTATATTGGGGAAAATTATTCAATCGGTCCTAAACTTCTTGCACAAATATCAATTCAGTCATAAAATTTTAAAATTTATCCATTAAGTCATAAACTTTTCCGTAAGTCATTCTAGTCAATTTTTGTTGGAAATCTCTAATATTGAAGCAAAACTTGAGAACTCAATTACAATTTGAAAAGTTTAGAACTAAATTGGTATATATACAATAAGTTTAGGATTGATTGGATAATTTCTTCTTTATTTTGATATAACGTGTTTTTCAACTCTCTTGATCTAGTCGTGATCACCCCCACATCTTAACAAGGTTCTATCCGCTTGAGAACTTGTGCCCGGTATGAAGTTGTTGTGAGATTATATATCATTTGGGTGCAATGCGTTCTAATGGATTTTCAAACTAAGGGGATCCCAAATTCACCTTTGACCTGAGGAAACAATGCTAACCGCTACAATTCATGTCCTCTCGTGAAAATAATTGACTTTGTTGATTGAAATAACCGAAAGAAAAATGGATTTCATTCATCTTCATCTATTTTTCTTTAGGCAATTTTTTTTTTGCGTCCTTGGACTTTCATGGTGCAGCATAAGTAGCTTTAAAAATGCTAAGTGGAGTCTATTAAGATCTTGCTAGAGAGAGATAATTGAGACTATTCTATAGCTAAAAACTTATGGGAATCAAATTAGATATAGAGAATTTGTTTGAGAATGCATCCGCACAGCGATTTCAACTTCGAAAAGGAGTGCTACGGCTTTTGAGAGTATTTGTTAGATAATTCAATAGCATCATCAACTTTAAAGCCACGGCATATTTTGAAAAGCCACTTTGCCTAGTTATGAGAAGTTGCGATTTTAAAACATGTACAACAAAACATATAAGTTACCATATAGCATAGGTACTGTTCAGCCATAGTTTATGCCAAATGAAATCCGAGGCTATTGCAAGCATCCAATAATCCTCTGATGAACTCCGGAATTACCATCTTCCATTGAAAACTCTTTGCAGGCTTCCATTAACTGCAGGGATCTTATTAACAAGTGTTCTCCAAAACACTTACTAATCATGCCCAGCAAGGTGACATTTTGTTCTCGATGTATTGACCATGCATATCACGAGGGCGACCAATGTACAGGAAATCACGATATTTGCTCGATTCAATCACTTAACAAATTGCATGGGGCCGTGAACCTGAACTAGTGGATATGATGATGCATTATAACTCTTTTTCTCCAACGAGTGATCATTTTGATCGTTGGGCTTTTGCCCATCACAGCAGTCTTTCAGATCAATGTGGTCGGATGGCATAGTGTAGACCCGGGCCATTTAGTGGGCCTTTGCGCGTGTTGATTTTCGCATTTCACCAGAGGAAAGAGATCTCTGACTCATCTTCTGTGGAACCGTCCTTTTACAGCACAATCAAATGTACTGAGCATATCAATTTCAATTATTGGCATTAGTCTCAATCGCATACTCAGGGTACAAGAAATAGGTTGCTACAACTCGACGAGAATCGAATTTTAACAAACCAAATCAAGTTGCATTCTGGGGGGATCTCTAGCGGATTTGTAAATGAAAATTTTGTGACGGGCGGGCTTGGAAAGATTTATGCCTGACCTTTATGGTTGGCCCGGCTAAGGCCCGATGATCACCTCCGTCATGAACTGCCTTGTTTATTTATTTTGTTCTTGCCAGGATGAGAAATTTAGTCTCGATAATAAAAGGGTAAACATGTTAATGGCTTCTCTTGTGGGCTTCGGCAACCCAGCCTGCTACAAAGTTGGTTTCTTTAAAGCAATGTATATATACACATATACATGTGTGTATACATATACACATATATATGTATACATATATGTTTCCCAACTAAGCTGATCTGGACTCTCCAAGGCTTTGACTAAGTCCTAACTATAGACTCAATTACAAGGGCTTCATGCCTTTTGGGAAAGGAGTGAGTTAGGTCTTCTAGTAGAGTGAGAGACTCGGCCATCAGTGTAGACGGCATTGCCATTGTATGAGCTGCTCCAGGCTCGTATGCTCCATCTATGTTTATCTTATAAGCTTCATCCAAGTCCATGAAAAATCGTTGTCTTTGTTCCTTGATCTGCTCGATTTGGGGTTCCATATGTTAAAACTCTTCAACCCAGACAAAATAGAGTTGATAAGGTTGATTGTGTTGAGTTATGTTCTTAAAGATGGCTTGGTTGCATGCCTTCCATATATTCCACGATGTTGCAGCAACCAACTCTAGATTTAATGAGTCTTTAACTTGAGTAAGGCCCTGACTTGAGATGTGGACATTTATGACGCAAATGATAACTATTCTAGCTAAAAATTGATTTATGGAAGAAAAATAGATTTTTCTATTTCTACTTTTAGATGAGTTTCTAAGAAAAAATACGCGTTTAATAACAATACAAAATTTCTATTCCGGGAATAGAAATTTATTTAATAACGACACAAAATTTCTCCCCTCTTGCGGCAGAGTAAGCGGGCGGCGACCGATGCCTTGATGATGGTGGCAAAGAACGGCGACCGTAGAGTGGCGGCGGCGAACATCGATCAGCGACGATGGATGAACAACCAACTAATAGATAGAACCAAAGATAAAAAGAGTTTTTATTTCTTATTTATGTTCTAGAAATAGAAAAGTAAAAAAATTTTACTTCTGATTTCTATTTCAAACTTAATTCTGAAGTAGAAATTCTACTCTAGAAATAGAAAAATGAAATAATTTTACCAGACGGATTTTTGTTCTAGAAACAAATCTAGAATAGAAATTTTGGAACAAAAATAGAATGGTTATTATGCGTACCTTTAGCATAGGATTTGACCAAATTTCCTTTGTCTAACGACACAACAAAAACATGTGCTCCACAATTTCCATGCTTCGATTACCTAAAGAGCATGTGGGATTAGGTATCATTTTCCTTTAAAATAAATTATCTTTAGTTTGAATTGGGTTTTGTCCCCTCCCTAAGCACTTTGAGAGCTCTTATGTATTGATGCCTATTTATCGGGCTCTACTATATTTTCTTAGTGAATGATTTATTTTATTTTCTGACCCATAAAGAAAAATATGTTGGTGAATTTCTTTTTGGAATATTCCCAAGCATCGCTAGTGAGAATGTCTAGTAAGGTGGGGCCCTCTTCCTCTTCGTATGCATAGCAACCCAATCTGGGCATGGATTTCTGAAGTGAAGTATCTACTTGCCCCTCAAACAACCTCATCCACGAAATGAGAACTAGGTGGTTTTCTTCAACTCATGTCTTTGATTTGAGACCATTGTAATGCTTTTTCTAATCCATAAAATGTCATTTTCTTAAAACATGATTATCTTACCTGATGAATTTAGATAAATAAATATAACATTGTAAATTTTCACATCAATCCGACGCTTCATTTGACACTCCAATTCTCACAATGAATGGGAGAGGAGAGGACTTGGGGCTCAATGTATGAGCTCGCTTACTCACTTATATGATTATCACCTCGACCCGTCACCTTAAATAGTAGATAAAAGCTCATTTCAAAAGTTGACCCGCCCGAATCAAGTTGAATTGCTTTAATTCGGTAGCGAATATTTTTTGGATATTCGAGATGATTATTCTCTAACAAGTGAGATTCATTAAAAGAACGAGACTTATACTACTTTTAAAAGAGTTGCTTGGTAGATGTTATCGAGGTAGCGTGCAAAGTCAAGCGGAGAGGAATGATGTGAAAGGCAGGGAGATGAGAATCGTGATATCATAATTTCAGTTTCGATCGATCGTATGGAACTCGACCTAGTCTTCAACTTCGAGTATTAGGTGTTGCTATAAGTCAATTTGTATTTATATATATATACTTTTTGTAGGCCGATAAGTCACGTTGATTATATTTATAATGGTGTAAGGACGGAAGTTCGTGGGGGAAGTACTGAAATGCTGGGGACCAACGTGGAGGTTATGTGGACATGATTTCATCCTCGTGCTTTTGGCTTTTCTTTCTTTCTTTTTCTTTCTTTTTTCCCTTTTTAGGCAACATGCTGAGGTGTTCGAATTATCGGTCCCCCAAGGAACAATGCACTCCATCAAGAAAAAAAAAATTACTAAAAAAATCTTAAACATATTAGACCTTGTCATTTAAATTCCAAATATTTTAGTTTGATTAATTTGGTCCTAAATATTTTGATAAATTGTTAATCTAGCCTTTTCTATAAATTTTGACTAGTAATTATGACACGGACAAATTTTTTATATGTGTTTTTAATTTATTGTGAAATTTTTGTCTAACTTTTTTGAATTTTCTTTTCATTTTTATTTCTTTATTTCTTTCTTCCTCCGGTGGTCGCCATGGCCAGTGATGGCCAAAAAATTTATAAAAAGTTATCAACATCAGCATGCTCTTTCGATCTCCACGAACTATGTCCACAATGGCGATGGGAGGCCAATGGGTCCTGGCAGCCAGAAGAGTACGGCGACAGCTAGGGTTTGTTTGTATTGGCTTTGCTAGTGGATTGTGTGGATGTAGAAAGGAAAACAGTGGAAAGAGATGAACAGAAAGCTATAAAAGGAGAAAGCGGAAATTAGGGAAATAATATGAATAGTTGATAAGCTAACGTAAAATCACCTAGAAGGAGAATAAATGTAGGATATGAATTTACAATCTAAATTTAGAGAGTCCTTATCCGAAAGAGCTGCCAAGAAAATGGAAGTACCGTAGAATCCAACCTAACGGAAATCGCGCTCATTGTTCTATTTTCCTATTTTTGCTTATTATTTGTATTAAGACTTAAGAAAGCTATTTGGTTTTTTCAACTTTAGCATGTAAGTTCATGAACGAAGAAGGTCTTCTACCCTATAAGAAGTCCCCATCGGTGTCCCCACAAATCTCATTTTTCCATCCATGCCTTTTTCGAATATCACCCTTATTTTCACATGAATGAATGAGACAATACAACGAACTATCAGTGACGATTGGTTAAACTAATCAACTAGAGAAATTATGTGTAGTAAAAGGAAAAAAGAAATTATTCATTGCACCTAATCCATGCATGATTGCAAGGTAGATCGACGGACATGAGACCCTACATGGCCTGAAGAGCTAGAAAAACAAATGCAATTCCATTCATGATTGCATCGCTGAAATAACATAAGAAACACGTGCTCCTCTGCCTTTTCTAATTTTATGATTTTTATTTTCTCTCTTCGAATCCTATAATTGGCTTTGACTGCCATTTCGTTGTTTACTGGTGCGAGTGGTGGACGTATCTCGGACGAACCGCACATGCACCGACAAGCTAGAGAGAATCTCGCGTTAAACATTTCTGAAAGACATGCTTAGATGCTTTTTGCCTCATGAGGTCCACCATAATCTCGCGTGATCCACAATAAGACCTTTATATTGTTGCACATGTAAACATAAAATCTTTTACATACATACATACATACATACATACATACATAGGGAAAAGTGCCAAAAAAGTCATAAACATTTTGTCTTTGTGCCGATTTAGTCCTAAACCATTTTTTGATATTGATTTAGTCCTAAACATTTTTACGTTGTGCCAATTCAGTCTTTTCCGGCCAATTTTGGCGGATTTTTCTTATTAGACCCCCGCCACCGACGTGGCCGACGGCGTTAACGTTTACAACTTTTAATAATATTTTAATATTTTTGAATTTTTTTTTTCTTCTCCTCTTCTTCCTCCAGTCGATCGCCAAGGTCCGGGGTCTGGCCAGAGGCGACGGCCAGCGAGGTCGATGGCCTTGACCTCGCCAACCACCTTGTCGGATCTGGCGAGGGTACCCTCGCCCATGGCCGGCGAGGCTGCCCTCGAGGCTTGGGCGGCGAGGGCGAGCCCCGCCAGCTCGGCGCGAGGAGGCGGCCAATCACTCTGATTTTCTCCGGCAGGGGGACGGCCTTCTCCGGCCGCCTAGTCCTAAGGTTTTGTACTCCTTTCGACCTCCGAGCACGGCGATTCTGGCAATTCGAGCGCGTGTCGGTTCTGTTCAACCGCCTCCTGCGCTGAGCTGGCGAGGCTCGCCCTCGCTGGCCATGGGCGAGGCTCGACCCTCGCCAGATTCGGCGAGGGCGAGCCTCGCCGCCTAGGCCTCGAGGGCGGCCTCGCATCGGGCGGGCAAGGGTCGAGCCTCGCCGGAGTGCGAGGCCGCCCTCGCGGCCACTGGTGAGGTGGTCGGTGAGGTCGACCTCGACCTTGCCGGCTGGCGTCAGTCAGCAAAATCCGGCCAAAATTGGTCGGAAATGATTGAATTGGCACAATGTAAAAATGTTTAGGACTAAATCGGTACAAAAACAAAAGGTTTAGGACTTTTTTGGCACTTTTCCCTACATACATATATACATGCATACATATAAATATATGGTAATTTGATCAAGTTTTTTTTTTTTTTTACTCCAACTCCTAATTAGTGAAAACTTCATCAAATCAAGAGGTGTGCATTGGTCTTGTTCCCATCCAGTAATTGGACTCAACTGATTGGTTCTAGGTGGTTTCTAGAGGGACTGGACCAGTTACTGATTTCAAAAAATTGAAATCGAAAATAATTGGACCAACTGGACATGCCAAGATTTTTTTTTTTTAATTTCAAAGCAAACCCTGATGAGTAAATAATTGTTTTGGAAAGCTTCCACTCGTAGAGAATAGAAGACATGAAAGAAAAAGTAGAAGAAGAAATCATCAATTCCAGAACCAAACTCAAACCAGAGATGATCTGATTCATGATTTTAGGGTTTAGGGTGGAAGTCGATCCATTTAAGAGGCTAGACCCAATTGCCCCTACTCTTTAGATGCCGTGCACATGCAAACTTCTGATTATATATGTCTTAAAGCGTGCATGCATAGAAGATTACCGTCCGCTAATTTTCTGGTCGCCACCAAGTTGTCGTCCTGCCCATTCACGACCGTTCATGTCTCGATCGAAATATACTGCCTATGGCTTCCAGCTAAAATTTTGTCACCTTTTCCACTCACCAGCACACTAAAAAATATCCGGCGGCAAACCGGCCAAACCGGTTAATTCACCCCAACGCTACGAAGGTGGTGTTGGCGGTGGGTCCCGGTCGAGCCAAAGGCACGTACAGAAAACCAGACAACCTCAGCATGGATGCTTTTCGCCTCATGAGGTGCACCATAATCTCATGTGACCTACAATAAGACCTTTGAATTGTTGCACAAGTGAACATTAAATCTTTTATATATATAAGCGAACAAACATACCCCTAAGTAGAAGCATGATTGGAGAAAGTTTTCATTAATACTTCACCTTACATTGTATCACTTTAAGATCACTTCATCTTGTAAGTTTCTTAATCACTTAAAGAGTATAGCAATCAAATCATGGTTGGCTTGATTATTGTGTCGTTCGGTTAACCCTCCCTTTTGCTTTGTAATTTTCTTTATTTAATAACAGTTCATCCCTCATTTGAGTGCGGATTACCTCTCTTTTAGAAGGGTATGCTATAATTTTCTTGTTTTTGTTAAGAAAATCTTTGAGATTATAAGTTGTATTGGCTTTGGAAGTGATTTTCATGGAGGTCTAGAGCTTATCTAGGTGTTCTTTCTTAGCTTTAGAGTCAAATATTTGATCTACAGTACTAGTGAAAACTCCCTCCAATCATGCTTCTAATTAGGGGTGTGCATCACTCCCAATCCAACCTAGTAACCGGATCAGATTAGATCGAATTGATTAGTTGGTTCTGGGTGATTTCCTTGGAACAAGGAATAACCAATTTGATTCTCGCTTCATTGCTAGACAAACTAGACTGGCCAAGATTTCTTTATTTTTTTTTATATTCTAATGCAAATCCTAATTAGTAAATTTTTTTCTTTTAATGTTGAAAAAATCCCACTTGTAGAAAATAGAGGAAAAGGAAAAATAAAAAGTAAGGAATCACCGATTTCGGGATTGACCCTGAAACTAGATTCGATCAATCGATGCAATTCTAGAATTTGGTGGGTCAATTCTTGGTTTCATAGGTTAGAAATTGATTTTACCCGGTCTCATTTAAGATTCCAACGTGAGAACCAATCCACCTTGAAAACTAGTTCCCATATCAAAACCGATCATTCCCTAATTCTGATTGGAGAGTTTGAAAGTCATGGATGTCGTAAAGCGTGCATGCATTATGGTCCGCTAATTTTCTTTGTCACGAATCAAGTTGTTGTCCCGCCCATTCACAATCGTACATGTCTCAATCGAAAGAAACTCTTTAAATATGTGGCCTCCAGCTAAAATTGTCACATTTTCACTCCCTGGTACACTAAAATGCTTATGATTAGGGTTGTACATCAATCACAATCTGACCTTGTAACCAAATCAGATTAGACCGAATTGAACTGGCTAGTTTTTGGTGGTTTCCTTTAAACAAAGAGTAACCAATCTTTATTGCTGGACAAACTAGACCAACCAAGATTTCTTAATTTTTTATTTTATTTTATTTTGAAGCAAATCCTAATTAAATTATTTTTTCTTTTAATGTTGAAAACATTCCATTTGTAGAAAATAGAGGAAACTAAGGAAAAAAAAAAGAGAGGAAGAAATCATCAATTCCAGGACTGACCGTGAAACTAGATCGAATTGATAGGTGCGATTCTAGGATTGGGTGAGTCTATTATTAGTTTCATGAATTAGAAATCAGCTCTACCCTGTCAAATTTCAAGTTTCAGGATGTGAACTGATCCATCCTGAAATTTGTTTTTCACATCAAAGTCAATCACACCTAATTTTAATTGGCAGGATTGAAAATCATGGATGTCATGAAGCGCACATGCATTACCGTCCGCTAATTTTTTTTTGTCGCAAATCAAGTTGTTGTCCTGCCCATTTGCGACCGTGCATGTCCCGATCGAAAGAAACTCTCCAAACGTATGGCCTCCAGCTAAAAATTTGTCACCTTTTCCCTCCCAAGTACACTAAAAAAAATCTGGCCGCAAACCGGTCAAACCGGTCAATTCACCCCGCTGCTGCGAAGGTGATGGTGGGCGGGTCCCGGTCGGGCCAAACGCAAGTACAGAGAACCAGACAACCTCAGCTTAGCTGGCGTCTCTCCACTTCATGGGTCCCACAGGAAAATTTGTCGTTATCCTTCATCTCGTTTCCCTCTTTTTTTCTTTTTTTTTTTTTTTTCCATTTTCGGGTTTGGTCGCTTCATCTTCTTTTTTTTTTAAAATCACAAAAACTACAAATTTTGCCTACCGTAATACATTTATGCCAAATTTTTTTATGATATCAAAACTCTAAATTTATACACCTCCGAGTTATACATGTAATATATTTACTTGAGCTTTTTTATAACACAAAAAATCTTAAACTTTTCTTGTGATTCAAAAATTTTAAAATAAATACGTCACATGAATATAAATTTGAAAAATTTTCATTTAATAAAAATAAGTTTAGGATTAATATATCACACTATAAAAATTTGGGTAAATATGTCACATAGGTAGATTTTGATATCACAAAAATAATTTAGGATAAATGCGTTATAGTAGATAAAGTTTTAGATTTTCGATAGCTTTTACTTTTAAAAAAAAAAATTGGTTATTAAAGGAGAAAATGCGAGTAATTTATGGGAGCACGAGAACCACGCGAGCATCCCTTGCGATCGAGCGGGGATTTAGTTGGCGGCCGTTGGTGAATCGCGAGAACGCGTGCAGCCAAAAGCGGGATCAACCCCGAAAAAGAAAAGATAAAAAAATGATAGTTAGGGCAAGAACCGGTTTCTTGATCCCTTCCTTCTTCCTGCCCATTATTTCAAATTCCCTGACGTGCGTCTGAATCAGCAGCCTGATCTTCTTCCTTCTTTCTCTTTCTCCTCTCTCTCTCGCGCGCGCGCGCTCTGACCTGCCGATGCGCGTGCGGGTTTCTTGCCGGTTGCCTGGCAGAGGAGAGAGAGAGAGAGAGGAGAGAGACAGAGATAGGGACGTGTGCGAACAAAGACTGACAGATAAGGAAACGCGCGACGTCGACAATGGACGTCGTCCTTTCTATATAAGCTGATCCAAACGTGCTCTGAGGAATTCTGGTTGGGTCGAGCGAGCCTTCCTCTCCGTGTCTGTCTCTGTCTCTCTAATGGGTTGTTGATTTCAAGAAAATAATTGAAACTGCACAACGGAAGTTGACACCTTTGCATCTTGCGGATCGGTTCTTGATTCATATTCGAGGGGATTACCCAGAAGCTGTTTCTTGGCAGAGAAGCTGTCGCTTTTCCTCCTCCTCCTCCCTGATAAATATTCTGTATTGCCTTCGGCATTGGTCCCATTCCTCCAGTTTTGTTGGAGAGGAGGCCCGATTTTGCACCGGCTTCCAGAGATTTATAGAAGCAGAAGGTGTCCGAGGATAGAATAGGATCAAATTCGGATTGGATCGAGTCGAATCTCTGGATCGGAACTTGGAGGTATGTGATTCTTTCGTCCTCTGCAACCGGGTCTTTTATCTTGAAGATTTGCTTGTGATGATAAGATTCATTGAGCAGTCAAAAATCTTGTGAGAATTATGGAAGTGACTGTTCTGATCCTCTTAAACCTGAAACATTTTGTCAGATTTGCACAATCTATGGCTTAATTGGGCTTAGTCATTAGCAATATGATCATTTGAGAGAATCCTTACTTGGTTCTGCAATTATTAGCTCCTCCATGATCTTTTTTGATGTCTACCTCAGATGTTTCTCCTCTATATCATTAATCTTGGTTTGATGGTAGACAACAGATTCTATTCATTAATGAATTGGCAATAAGAACTGCCAATTACCAATTTCCAATAACAAGCCTTTCTTGTCCGTGCTCGGGTTAGAAATTTGAATGTTAGGTACAGTTTCCCCTGATCACATGCTTACTTACCCGAGGTTAATGTTTGTTGCGCGTCTTGCCGTTCGCCTGTGTAAAGTGACTACAGCATCTCGAATTTCACCAGGAACTGCAACTAAGTCCGTTTCCATTTGTTTGGCAGAATAATCAGAACCAGATGGGAGGGATCGACACAAACAGCGATGATACATTGATCATTGCACGGACTGGTCCCCCAGCAGCACCTCCATTACCTGGTCCGACCCTGACCAAATGTGCCAGGAAGAGACTGCTAACGGAGGGAGTGCCTCAAAGAGGCAATTGCTGCATCTCGACAACAGCGATCGATCTATGGGAGCGACTTTTTGATGAAGGCCATAAAGCAGATGTCCAAATTCACACTGACGATGGTGGTGTCGTCTATGCACATGCTTGTATAATTGTAAGAACTCATAATCCAACCTTGTTTCAATTCAAACCGTAAAATCTTTCTGCAAATAAAGAGTCAGTCGCTTTCCATCCAACATTGCTATGCTGAAATTTTGCTACTCTCTCTGTTGACAATCTGGAACTTCCTTATTGTGAGCATGAAAGTCGAAATTCTCATATTCTAAATGAAACTTTGTGCAATCGACGTTTTACCTTCCACGAAAACTTTGGCCTGAAAATAATTCACCCTTTCATGATCGTTACTTAAGTTGTCAAATTATCAAGTCACGAGAGTGGATCTGATTCTTTTCCCACACGAAATTTGATATATTCAATGAGGAAGGCCACATGGATGGGAAGTGGTGTGACTTCGTACTTCTTGAACTCATTATCAATTGGCTATTCTTTTGCAGAGCATGGCTTCTCCAGTAATGAAAGGCATGCTAAAGAAATCTAAACGAAAGGGTCGTTATCAAATATTATCAGTCAGTGGAGTTCCTCATGATGCCATTCGTGTTTTTGTTCGATTCTTGTACTCATCCTGGTAAATATATCTCCCTTGCTGTCGCTTCAAGAATAGTGGAAAATTTTTAGATTTTCTACTTCCAGAATTCTATGCTAAGCATCGCTTATGTTTCATGTGCAGTTATGAAAACCAAGACATGGCTGACTTCGTCGTACCTTTACTGGTGCTCTCACACTCGTTCGTGGTTCCTCAGCTCAAGCAGATCTGTGAGCAGCAACTCGAGCAGGGTCTCCTTAACATGGAGAACGTCATCGACATTTTTCAGCTTGCGTTGCTCTGTGATGCTCCTCGTCTTAGCTTCATCTGTCACCGCATGATTGTGAAGAACTTCAAGGATGTGTCAGAGACCGAAGGATGGGCTGCGATGAAGCAGAGTCACCCCTTCCTAGAAAAAGAGCTACTAGAGTGCGTCACTCACGAGGAAAACGTAAGCATTGGAACTTATTGTCTGTCGTCACATCATTCCTCTTACTTTTTGGTTCTATTAGAAAAGAGAACAGAAAGGAAAATCAATTTGAGATCTAATATTGCAGCAAACAAAGGAGAGGATCAGAAGGAAGAATGAGAAGAAGATCTATTTGCAGCTATATGAAGCGATGGAAGCTCTAGTTCATATTTGTAGAGACGGGTGTCGAACGATTGGGCCCCATGACAAAGTCTTCAAGAAGGACCAGCCGCCGTGCATCTTCGAGGCTTGCAAGGGCCTAGAATTGCTTATCCGCCATTTTGCGGGCTGCAAGTTACGGGTTCCGGGCGGTTGCATCCACTGCAAGCGAATGTGGCAGCTGTTGGAGCTGCACTCCCGTCTCTGCGCCGATTCAGGCGTTTGCCGAGTCCCTTTGTGCAGGTATGTTCCTTCCGTGCGATGGTTTTCTCTTGCATTTTGTACTTAGTTATGTAGGCGCATGTTTTGTTTACGGAGACCCTCGTGTTCACTCGGTTCTGAGAGTGTCGTTTGACTCTGAACTTTTGCATGTTTTCGATCTAATGGAAAACATTGTAATGTCAATCAAAGTCTTTACTAAATAGAAGTTTTTCCATTTTGTAGGAACTTCAAGGACAGGATCAACCAACAGAACAAGAAGGACAAGACCAAGTGGGGAATACTTGCCAGAAAGATCTTGAGGACGAAGACCATCGGGGTAGCGCCGTTTTTTACATCGGCATATGGGAGTTAATTTGGAGAGCAAATCCCGGGTTTCTGTGGGATGTCAATCCAAGTGTAATATGTAATGTTTATATGCAATGAGAAGCCAGCACTGAATCTGGTGGTTTTGGATGCATCTTGATCGACAGAATCATAAGGAAAGAAAAATAGATCGCATTCTCGACCTTTTATGAATCTGGCTAGCTGGGCTCGAACAAATCAATAATCTGCGGACACTTAAAAAGTTGACGCGGGTGTGAGTGCTCATCATATATGATAGGTTCACATGATCTTAAATACATGTATGTTAAGGGCTTCGAATACAAGGAATTCCAATAGTAATCTCTTCTCTTATTCTTGGTTTGTGCCCGTTGGGGAACGATCCACTCGTCCAGGTTTCTAAACATCTGAAACCGAGAAGCGAGATAGGAAACACAGATCACAGCAGGCATCATTCTTCGAATCATCTTGCGCATTTTAAAATTTAAAAGCATTTGAAGCCAGACAGAAGGACATTCATCCACGAATGCTTGGTCGGTGCGTATCGGGTGCGGAGTTAACTCGGGTCTGGTGACGTCGCAATTCAAAGTGCTGCTTCGCCATGCATTTTCACGGGATAAGACGAGACCAACGACAAATCCTCTCAAGTTTTTTTTTTGGTCTAAATCAAATCCTCCCAAGTTCAAATGCCAATTTCTGCCATGTAACTTGGGCAGTGAAAGGTGATTTCAGATCGTTGCTGATAATGACGTAGCATGACACGTTATCTGGAGCTTCATATCGAAAACTTTGATTTTCTTGGGCAACTCCCTTGATTGATGAGAGGAATATGTCCTGACCATGGGCTGACTGATTTAGTTGAAGCACTTCATAAAGATTGCATACCCTGTTATTTGTTGACATTGAGAAGATCTCATGAAACTGAAAAGCAAACTAGAACAGAACAGTAGCATCAACCCACACCAAACTCTTAAAATTAATTGCGGATATAGGCTACCACAAGAACAGCAAGATTGTAATAATAGTGTACGAAACCATGGTCTCTCCTCCAACTGGATCGTCTCTAGAGCCGATTAATCAAGCCGGGAATGCCTATCGTGCCAATCGACATAAATGCTTCGCATTGTGCCTTGCTTATAATGACCTCAAACTCCTCATGCGGCTAATAATATCCTTGTTTCGACTTTCAAGTGGTCTACCGACTAAAATAGATACAATACTTGCCCAGACTCATAGCAGACATGCTTGTGTCACGGGCCGATAGTTCATTGACCACGAAATAGCCCGTGCGATGCTTGGTGAGCCAAAAACACCAAACTAGCCTTCTTTCTATAATTGTTCCTAAGAAAAGTATGGTGAATCGATGCGTCACACAAGGTCGCATCGCGCCCAATTTAGCTTGGGTGTTCAATCCCTTCGAGACATACAGGATATGCCTAGTTTAGCTCGGGCCCCTCTTTTTTCATTTTTATATTTTTGGGCCTTTTATTTTAGCTGCTTAAATCATGTTCATTGTTTTTTTTCTGGCCGATTGGCAATGGAGAGAGCTTAAGAGTATGCAAAGCCATGCACCTTTTAACCTCTCTAATTCCTCTATCCACCGAAAAAAGAAGAATACAATATTATGTGTGAGATGGTGATGGTAGATCCAATTCGAGTCTCTGATATTGCTATATGGATCTCTTTTTGCCATATATATATATATATATATATATATATATATATATATATATATTTCAAGTTCATGATCCACACATATACAACCTAGGATGGAGGAAGAAGAAAGGAAAAAAAAAGGAAAAAAAAGAAAAGAAATATAAAATATAAAATATGAAAAATAATTATAATTTCGATTTTAATAAAAAAAAAGTATAAATTTAAAGAGGGAAAGAAAGAGTATGAGGCTTGGGTTGGAAATGAATTCTAAGTCTAACTCATTTAAGACCCTTTTATTTTAACTTTTCAATTTTTAAATCCATTTCATTAGTCTTTTCAAAATGTAAATGATTCATATATAATCCATTTATGATATAAATGGGTTATACGTGGGTTTAAAATCCGTTTTGACATCACTAATTGTGTCCTGCTCCACTCTACACACGCTAACAGAAAAACAATCCAAACCTGCTTGGATGTGAGAGAATGCTGAAATACATGGGCGAAATGGAAACACAACAAGCGCATTTTAACGAGCAGCAGCAGTAGGCTGAGATAAACCATAGGCGAAGCGGAAAAGAAATAAAAATCTGTAAAGGGCAATTGACAGTGAAGACAGAAAAGGCGCCAACAGCTTCTTTACCAAAGAAGCCTCTCTGAAACATCTAAAAACACATTTTCTAAGTGTTACATCACATGATTAACATGACAAGATCAGAATCTAAACAAATATAAGAATATGCAGAACAAAGTTCACCACAAACCTTCTTCACCAACAGTGGGGTTTTCATATGATTCAAAGCCCCAGAAGGTTTTCAAAGAGTAGGGTGGAAAATTTGTTGCTCCTTCTTCTGTGATTTTTACAATCTGCAAGTCAAGCACCGTGTCATTTAGATAGTTCGAAATAAAGCTAATAGCAATATTTCAAAGAAAAACGTCGAATGCCTGTAGAAAGAACTACATATGAGTAAAACGTGTGGGAACAAAAAGAAGAACATGTGAGATAATTGCAACAAAAGAGTGCGATATGAAGTCATGCACCAGAGATCAATTGCTGTCTATAAGAAACATGATCCATGAGAACCTTCTCCACCTTCTTAATTATGATTTAATTTCTCTAATCATTATAATTAGCATTTGTCAAAATTTAGAAAGCAAATTGTCAGCTCGGGGAAAATGAAATTGACTTGTCCACCCCCTCGTCTTCTTCTCTTCATGCTCAATTCTCAGTGCACTTTATTAGTTTATCACACGAATCGTCTAGCTCAGTAAATATGAAGAACTGCTCCGAAGCAACTTGTAATTAGAAACATGGCCAATGAGAATCTTCTCCACCTTCTTAATTATGTTTAAATTTCTCTAATCATTGTAATTAGTATTTGTCAAAATTTAGAAAGCAACTTGCCAGCTCCAGGACAATGAAACCAACTTGTCCACCCTCTCTTCTTCTCTTCATGCTCAGTCCTTAGTGCACTTTATTAGTTTATCACATAAATCGTCTAGCTCAAGTAAATATGAAGAACTGCTCCGAAGCAACTTGTAATTAGAAACATGGCCAATGAGAATCTTCTCCGCCTTCTAAATTATGTTTAAATTTCTCTAATCATTGTAATTAGTATTTGTCAAAATTTAGAAAGCAACTTGTCGGCTCCAGGACAATGAAACCAACTTGTCCACCCCCTCTTCTTCTCTTCATGCTCAGTCCTCAGTGCACTTTATTAGTTTATCACATAAATCGTCTAGCTCAGTAAATATGAAGAACTGCTCCGAAGCAACTTGTAATTAAAAACATGGCCAATGAGAACCTTCCCCACCTTCTTAATTATGATTTAATTTCTCTAATCATTGTAATTAGCATTTGTCAAAATTTACAAATCAACTTGTCAGCTCCAAGTAAATGAAACCGACTTGTCCATCCCCTCATCTTCTTCTCTTCATGCTTAGTCCTCAGTACACTTTATTAGTTTACCACATGAATCGTCAAATATGAAGAACTGCTCCGAAGCAAGAAAAAGACGACCTTAAATTAACCACAAATTCAAGCGCTACTAGTTCTCAAAAGTCAAGATAAAAGGCCAAGATCCTTTGAAATGGCCAAAGAACAGTATGACATCTCCTGGGTTCCAATTGTTACTTAGCCTCTGGGGATTCCTAATTATCCAAAAAGTAGCATACAGGGAAGAATGTTAGGGGGACAAAGAGCCTGAAACAACTCGATATTCATCCTCCTTAATCTTCATCATGATGCAGACTTCAAATTTGTCTGGAAACATCTCCTCAGAATTTTTAAGACACAAACCAATACAAGTCTATGATTAATCGTTGTACAACCACGTAATAATCATGCGTCACAGGTGGGTTGGACCTGCTTAAGTAAAACTGTAGAGAGGGATGAACCGCAATGGCAATGGTGGATCCAAAAGGAGCCAGAGTTATATGTGGAGGCTGGTTGTGCAACTAGGTAATCCACAAAAGAATACACTATAACTCTCCCTCAGTCTCAGATAGGACATCCTTTCTTTAACAAAAGAAGAATGCATAAGTGTGCATCAGTTCATCAAAATCACACAATTATATGAGGAAGAGGAAGAAAATGCCAAAAACTGATGATATTATCACATCCTAACCTCATAGTATGCTGCCATATGCAAACATTGAGAAGTGAAGAAAACCATAAACAATAACACAGATAAAACTAGAACCTGAAGCTTATTGACTGGAGATCTATCACGATACAGAAGCACGCGCATGCACTTCTCCAATAGCTTAACAGCATCTTCAAAACTCAAGTTCTCGTTCCACGCGTTGCGAAGAATTGGCCGTGCAAGGTGATTGCCAAACCCAGTAGCCACATGGTTTTCTTCGAAACTCACGCCCATCATGCTAACCTGGATAAAATTGCAGGCCAAGTGAATGAGAATTCGACAACATTCTGAAAAGTCCAACGAATCTCACCAAGGGTCGAGACCTACCATGCCAAGATATTTTTGTCCAGTCTTAACTCCACCTAGAACTAGTGAGTTCCACGATGGGTTGAACTTGTTCCGTCTATTATACATAACCCGAGTCAGATAATTATGCGCCTCCTTGGGCCCCAAGGAATTCCCCTCTTCCCACATATTGTCATAAAGACTACAACAGCAGACCCCAAAATCAACGGTCTTAGTCAGAAGCAGCCTCAAAGTTAGAGAAGCAAGGTAACAAATATTTGGCAATAAAAAAGAAACTGCTGCTTGTAATCTTAATCAATCGATACATACATCAATTCATCAAGGTAAACAATATCTCCTGAAAATCACTTATCTCTCCACTCGCACCCAGGAGAGAATGTTTTCCAATAGGCTTTATTCGCTCAATAGTTTTGTATCTCAAGGTGGATCCATAAGAACCTGCGAAATATTTCTCACTATCAGAACACCGAGTACCTCTCAATCATCATTCTATAGCCTTGACAGATATCTAATTCCCGAACACAGGCAAAAGAGCCAAAATTTCTCCCAAGCGAAAGTAACAAATTGTTCAAATCAAAGTGCACCAGCATCAGGCAAAGAAGAGGGTGTGGGTGATTCGTATATAGCTTTGTATAAGTAGTTTTTTTTTTCTACTATACTTTCCCCACTCCCCACCTCTTCTTTTGCTCTATTTATATTTTTTTTTATTGTATTATTTTCTAATTATTCATATTGACAACAGTGTATTGAACAAATATAATTTGATCGCTAGAAATGGATTTATTTATCTTCCTCATATTTTTCTGAAGCAAAAAAGCTAACCTCCCATGTCAGCAGCCATCAGAATCCCATCCCTGTACTTGAGTCCCAGCACAGACGTGCCCGTCACATACGGAGACCTACATCACGCGAGCCATCCAAACGAATCGCAATCAATTTCATATGAAAACACACGTCATCCGACATCGCGAGCTGAAACCCTAGATGCATAAGCACCGAGCATGTGTATCTGTCCGTGAGAGTGAGCGAACAAAAGAGAAGATTGCTTACAGAGTTCTTTCAGAGCCCAACGAGCAAGACCAGGAGTCTGTGACAAGTGCCACATCCGTATTGGGGACGATTAACATGTCGTGATCCGAACGCCGTCCGCTCGTCTCCATCGTCAGCGCTTCAATCCTGAGGCGTAAACTGTTTTGATCTGGCAAACGACGATGGGCGCAAAGAAGAACCAGTGCTCTGCGAGAGAGATACCGATAAGAGTTATTCTCTGGTCTATGTAGTAAATAGCAGGGGTTGGCCGCTGCGCAAGCTAATCTAGGGTTCTGAAACCCCGTCATACCTTTTCTGTTTTTTGTCCGTGTGCCATTGACAAGCCCAGTGCGCCTATCTCTTTCTTCCTCTCTCGGGCCTCATGGAAATTCGAACGAAGTGAGACGAGCGCGCGAGGAAGAAGGCCGAGCGAGGCAATTCAGCGAGGAGGGTGCGCACGCGGAGACCACGTCCTAACGAAATTTCTCTCTCAAGCTTCTCTCTCATAACAACCTCGCACACTTCCTCATAAGCGGGGTTCACTCGGATCGGGGAAACCATTATTCAGAATACACGACCCACACTGAGGAAGCGAACCCAAAAAACCCTCTCTGTAGAGAAGTGTTTCAAAAGTTTCCACTCATCTTGGTCGCCCTCGGAGGCGACTTCCACTCTCTTTCGCAGCTGCGACCGCCATGCTCTGTTCATCTCTATTCTGTGGCTGAGAGATTGAAGTGGCCAGATCTCGCTTGAAGCTCCTCCGCCGGCCCTGATTTTGGTCGTCAAAATATGAAGAAGCTTCCTTCTCCAATTCGATCTCCAATGGCGACACCGATTGGCTTCATTAGCAAGATAACACCAAATGCTCTGTTCTGGTCTATTCTGAGGAAGTTAGGGCCGCAATAGTTTCTTCCTGTTATTTTGTTGATTGCAAACATCCTAAATTAATTTAGTATGAGATTAGTATCAAATCCAAGTTCGTTGGTTGCTGTTTCACCTTTGAGTCAAATGCATAGAACCCGTTTGATGAAACGCCTCTTTGATGTGATCGCGAATTACTTCCTGGAATTGTTCAATCTGAAGATGTTTTGATTTATCTTTAATGTTATTAATCGTTTTATTAGCTACGAGATATGATTTCCGATGTAATTTCGCAGTTGCCGAGCACATTGCTGAACCTACGTAGCCTCTGTTTCTCTGTTCTGTGATTCTGTGTGCTCCTGTGGTGGTGGATGGTGGTGACTGACGAGAAAATGGGCTAACGATATCTGGTGATGTCCATGCATATTTCCATCTCTCTGTGGCGTCTCTCTTTCCTTGTCCATGTTCTGCGTATTTTTGCAATGCTGTAATCGTGAGTGTTGATCTGCTAGCGACCGAAGGTGATGGTCTGGTGATGCAACGGCAGAGCAATAATTGGTTCTCGGCCTAAAGTTTGTGTTGATCTCCGACCAGGTAGAGATATTCTGGGGATCTACGTTTGGAGTTCGCGCGCGTTTGATTAGCACGAGCAGAAGATGGACCGAAGGAGGAAAATAAAAGAGTGAAAGAAAGAAATAATAAATAAATAAATGCTATGAAAAACTTTAAATTGATATACATGTGATTAATTTATTTCAAATTAATATTTTAATCACGAAAAATCCCAAATTAATAAATTGATAAGGAAATTGAACAAAACAATTATACAAATCAACATTTAATAGAAAAATGGTTGAATAGGATAGAATTAACGATCCAGAATCCCAACAAATCATACCACAAGTAAAAACATTAAAAAAAAAAACCCATTTTTGAGACATTCGATTTAAAAAAAATACTTAAAAAATTAAGAAAAATTCTCAAAAAATTTCCAAAATTCGGAAAAGTCTAAACATTTCAATGGTAATTAGAAAAATAACAAAAAAAAAATCAAAAAGATTAAAAAAAATCCAGAATGTTTTGGAAAATTCGAAAATCCAAATAATTCAAAAAAATAAAAAATAAAAATCTACAAATAGGTTAAAATTAATCTTTTGGGTTATTTTCTCCTGAAAAATGGAAGTCTTTCAATTTAGAATTCTACTTAAGGTTGACCAAGTCATTAGGGCTCTATCTTAAGGTTTTAATTGTCCTTAAAGACAAATGTCCTTAATTGCGCAATGTTGGTATGTTAATTTTGGCTCTCCTTTAGTCTAGTTGGGATTGGCATTTATCTTCTTTTTTTTTTTAAAGTTAAATCTTTGCTATTTCATGAAATGTATTTAATGCTTCCCTTGGTTGCTAATTGTTACGTTAATGATTATGTACTCGTCTGATTATCTCACATGTTAGTGGATAGGTATAAAATCAATCCAGACCACCTAACAAAAACATCATTTTTTAAAAATGAACAAGATTAGGTATCGAAGGGTACTAATTGGTTAATTAGTGTAATTAAGTCCCCGAACCTAAATTATCTAGTTGCATAGAAAGTAAGGTACACTTTCATATATCGCTTATTTTCTAGCCAACCCCAATAGACTAGTGGCAACTTTTCATTAAAAGAATCTTATGAACCCTCCAATATCGCGCAAGGTATGGGCTTAAGAGAGCCAATGCTTGATTATGGGCCATTGACTCATCTTTTAGGTAATACCCCTAAATCTATTCCATTTTTTTCAAGGGGTAGGTCGCGACAATTAGTTTGGGCAAGTTCTATACTTGGATGACTCATTAGATCACTCAAACTAAGGATGTTATTTTTTGTATGAGTAGTTGGATGTCGTCCCAAGCAAGGTACGATTCTAAACATTTATATCGATCAAAAGGCATTCTTGGTCCAATCAATCAGCTCCAGACACACAATCAATCAGCTGTAGACAAAATCCACCTGGAGAGGCGACCGTGGTTTCTGCAATTAGTTTTAAGAGTTTGGTATAGGTCGATGTTTTAGCATCTGAGTAAGGCAACACAAAAGGGTACACATGGTGTTCTAGTATTGGCTTTTCAGTTTCATGAGATCATCTCGAACCATGGTTATGCCATGTTCTTCTCTTATCAATCTCGACAGTTGTCCCAAAAAATCAGAGTTTTCGACGTAAAAGTTCCAGATGTTATGTCACGCTCCATTCTGTAAATGTGGACAGAAAAGCAATCCGAACCTGCCTGGACGTGAGAGAACGCTGAAATACATGGGCGAAGCAGAAACACAAGAAGAAAATCGAAGTTTTTGACATAAAATTGCCAATATTGTGTCACGCTCCACTCTATAGACGCTAACAGAAAAACAGTGTTTTTTTTAACCTGCTTGGATGTGAGAGAACTCCGAAATACATAGGCGGAGTGGGAATGCAACAAGCATTTTAGGGTGCATTTGATAATGTTTCTTTTCTGAGAACAATTTTTGTTCAGAAATTTTTCTATTTTTATTTTCTGGACAAATTTCTGAGTAAAAGAACATGTTTGATAACTAAACAAAACTTCTACTACTCTTAGAATAAAAATGTGTTTAGTACAACTCCAAATATTTTTGTAACTTAAAGCTCTCTCTCTCTCTCACTTTTCATTTTCTCTTGCCGATCACGTTGGCCTAAGCCATGGAAGGTTGATGACCAGCCAGACGAGAGCTGGGGAGGTCGCTAGCCTCGGGGAGCCTCATCTGAGCCTCACTCGTCTCTTCCAAGAGACGCCAATAGGTGAGGCTTAGCATCGTCAATGTTTGGCCAGTCATTGACCATTGTCGACGTTAAATAGAGGAAAAAGAGAAAAAGAAAAATTGAACTTGATTCGAGTTATTCCTTGAATAGAAAAACAATTTTTTTTCTTATTTTTATTCCAAATCTATTTTCAAAAACAAATTTATTTCCAAAAACAAAAACTACACCAATAGATTTCTGCTCCGAAAAACAAAAAAAAAAACAATAAAAAAGGGAAATGTTATCGAATGCGCTCTTAGTGAGCAATAGCAGTAAGCTGCAATATACCATACGCGAAGCGGAAACAGAAAAGCAATCCGAAACCTGCTTGAATGTGAGAGAATGCTGAAATACATAGGCAAGGCCAAAACACAAGAAAATCAACACAAAGTTCCAAATATTAACCACAGCTCCGTGCTATAAAGTTGACAGAAAAGCAATCCCAGCAATGTCGAGTGATATCCCCTCCGCGCCCATTCGGCAGCTGAATGGGGGCACACTCAAGAGGGATGGGGGCAATAGCCACGATATCCCCTCGGCGCACATTCAAGAGGGATGGGGGCATAGCCAGAGATTGCTAAAGTACATAGGTCAAGAGGAAACGCGACAAGGAAATACAACGGCACTTATGACGCAGGCTATCCTGCAAAGCGCAGGGGATCGAGATCGACGTCATCCAACTTTATTCTAGTTGGTCATCTTCAAATGATGTCCTGCACGATCCAATAATTGTGGTAAGAGTAAGGTTATACGACAGACAACTTGGTAAGAGTTATGAAAGATGTTTTTCCAATATTGTTAACAAATGAGAGTGGCGCAGCAATAGCATGGTAGGCCCATGTCCAGGGATCACAACCTTACTCTGATACAATTAAGTGGAAGATGTTCTTAACGAAATTGATAGGCCCAACTTTCTCTTTCCCGCCCCACGATAAAGATTACTGTACCTTTCGCACTTTTACTGATTTTCTGCACAAACTATGTCTCCATTTCTCTCACCTAGCACAAGTTCTGGTTAAACCAAAAGCTAACCCAACTTCATTAGCCCATTCACAAAATTAGTCTCAAAAAGACCATGTAAAGGTAAGATGATGTATCCATAAGAACAGAAATAAAGATCTGTAAAGAGCAATTGACAGTGAAGACGGAAAAGGCGCCAACAGCTTCTTTACCAAAGAAGCCTCTCTGAAACATCTGAAAACACATTTTCTAAGTGTTACATCACATGATTAACATGACAAGATCAGAATCTAAACAAACATAAGAACATGCAGAACAAAGTTCACCACAAACCTTCTTCACCAACAGTGGGGTTTTCATATGATTGAAAGCCCCAGAAGGTTTTCAAAGAGTAGGGTGGAAAATTTGTTGCTCCTTCTTCTGTGATTTTTACAATCTGCAAGTCAAGCGCCGTGTCATTTTGATAGTTCGAAATAAAGCTAATGGCAATATTTCAAAGAAAAACGTCGAATGCCTGTAGAAAGAACTACATATGAGTAAAACGTGTGGGAACAAAAAGAAGAACATGTGAGATAATTGCAACAAAAGAGTGCGATATGAAGTCATGCACCAGAGATCAATTGCTGTCTATAAGAAACATGATCCATGAGAACCTTCTCCACCTTCTTAATTATGATTTAATTTCTCTAATCATTGTAATTAGCATTTGTCAAAATTTAGAAAGCAACTTGTCAGCTCGGGGAAAATGAAACCGACTTGTCCACCCCCTCTTCTTCTACTCTTCATGCTCAGTTCTCAGTGCACTTTATTAATTTATCACATGAATCGTCTAATTCAGTAAATATGAAGAACTACTCCGAAGGAACTTGTAATTAAAAACATGGCCAATGAGAACCTTCCCCACCTTCTTAATTACGATTTAATTTCTCTAATCATTGTAATTAGCATTTGTCAAAATTTAGAAATCAACTTGTCTGCTCCAGGAAAATGAAACCAACTTGTCCATCCCCTCATCTTCTTCTCTTCATGCTCAGTCCTCAGTACACTTCATTGGTTTATCACATAAATCGTCTAGCTCAGTAAATATGAAGAACTGCTCCGAAGCAAGAAAAAGACAACCTTAAATTAACCACAAATTCAAGCGCTACCAGTTCTCAAAAGTCAAGATAAAAGGCTAAGATCCTTTAAAATGGCCAAAGAACAGTATGACATCTCCTGGGTTCCAATTGTTACTTAGCCTCTGGGGTTCCTAATTATCCAAAAAGTAGCATACAGGGAAGAATGTTAGGGGGACAGAGAGCCTGAAACAACTGGATATTCATCCTCCTTAATCTTCATCATGATACAGACTTCAAATTTGTCTGGAAACATCTCCTCACAATTTTTAAGATACAAACCTATACAGGTCATCTATGATTAATCATTGTACAACCACATAATAATCATGTGTCACAGGTGGGGTGGACCTGCTTAAATAAAACTGTAGAGAGAGATGAACCACATTGGCAATGGTGGATCCAAAAGGAGCCAGAGTTATATGTGGAGGCCGGTTGTGCAACTAGGGGTGTTTGTTTGTGTTTTTTTTTTCTGTTTATGAACAAAAATTCTGTTTTTTTGTTAGGGAACAAAAAAGAACGTAAACGCATTTGTTTGCATTTTTGTTCCACATCTATTTTTTTGTTCTCGGGACAAGAAAAGAAACGAAACAAGAAACAAAAAAAAATTGTTTCTTGTTTTGGAACAACTTTTGGGAACAAATTTTCTCTCTCCACTCTTTTCTTTTTTCTTCTTTTCTTTTCTTCTTCTTTTTCTTTGGCCGGTCGTCGGCCTCGGCCATGGCCGGCGACCGGCCGTCGACCTCGCCGAACGTCGCCGGCCCCGGCAAGGCTCGGCCTCGCCTTTGGCGGGCGAGCTCGGGGCGCCCGAGCTCGCCCGAGCCTCGCCCGCGCCTCGAAGGCTCTCAAGGCTCGGCCTCGCCGGGCCACCGCCGGGTTGACGTCGCTGGTGGTGGCCGGCGAGGCCGAGCCTCGCCGTGGCCGGGCGAGCTCGCCTTCTTGCCGGGGCCGGCGAGCCTCGCCATGGCGGGCGAGGCCGCCGGCCCTCGTCGGCCGATCGCCGGCCATGGCCAAGGGCGGCGAAAGCCAAAAGAAGAAAAAAATAAAAATAAAAGAAAGCAAAAAAATGAAAAATAAAATAAAAATATTAAAAAATTAAAAAAAAAAAAAAAAAAACACAAATTTACCAAACATGTTTCCGTTCTTTTTTTATTTTAGGGAACAAGATACCAAACGTATTCTTTTGTTCAAAAACTGTTCCGCGGAACAGAAATAGTTTTTTCTATTTCTATTCCCTGGAATAAAAAAAGAACAGAAACACAAACCAAACGCACCCTAGGTAATCCACGAAAGAATACAATGTAACTCTCCCTCAGTCCCAGATAGGACATCCTTTCTTTAACAAAAGAAGAATACATCAAAATCACACAATTATATGAGGAAGAGGAAGAAAATGCCAAAAACTGATATGATATTATCACATCCTAACCTCATAGTATGCTGCCATATGCAAACATTGAGAAGTGAAGAAAACCATAAACAATAACATAGATAAAACTAGAACCTGAAGCTTATTGACTGGAGATCTGTCACGATACAGAAGCACGCGCATGCACTTCTCCAATAGCTTAACAGCATCTTCAAAACTCAAGTTCTCGTTCCACTCGTCGCGAAGAATTGGCCGTGCAAGGTGATTGCCAAACCCAGTAGCCACATGGTTTTCTTCGAAACTCACGCCTATCATGCTAACCTGGATAAAATTGTAGGCCAAGTGAAAGAGAATTCGACAACATTCTGAAAAGTCCAACGAATCTCACCAAGGGTCGAGACCTACCATGCCAAGATATTTTTGTCCATTCTTAACTCCACCTAGAACTAGTGAGTTCCACAATGGGTTGAACTTGTTCCGCCTATTATACATAACCCGAGTCAGATAATTATGCACCTCTTTGGGCCCCAAGGAATTCCCATCATCCCACATATTGTCGTAAAGACTGCAACAACAGACCCCAAAATCAACAGTCTTTGTCAGAAGCAGCCTCAAAGTTAGAGAAGCAAGGTAACATATATTCGGCAATAAAAAAGAAAATGCTGCTTGTAATCTTAATCAATCGATACATACATCAGTTCATCAAGGTAACGCAATATCTCCTGAAAATCACTTATCTCTCCACTCACACCCAGGAGAGAATGTTTTCCAATAGGCTTTATTCGCTCGATAGTTTTGTATCTCAAGGTGGATCCATAAGAACCTGCGAAATATTTCTCATTATCAGAACACCGAGTACCTCTCAATCACCATTCTATGGCCTTGACAGATATCTAATTCCCTAAAGCAGACAAAAGAGACAAAATGCCTCCCAAGAGAAAGCAACAAATTGTTCAAATCAAAGTGCACCAGCATCAGGGAATCGGAAAACCGATGAAGCAAAGAAGCTAACCTCCCATGTCAGCAGCCATCAAAATCCCATCCCTGTACTTTATTACCAACACAGACGTGCCGGTCACATGCGGATTCCTAAATCACGCGAGCCATCCAAACGAATCGCAATCAATTTCATATGAGATGCACACATCATCCGACATAGAGAGCATGCGCATTTGTCCGTAAGAATGGGCGAACAAAAAAGAAGGTTGCTCACATAGTTCTTTCAGAGCCCAGCGAGCAAGACCAGCAATCTGTGACATGTTCCGCATCCATGAAATCCTTCAAAGATGGTCAGCGAAGAAGTAGAAAACTCCGCGAGGAAGACACTGATCAGTTTTTCTATGATCTGTGTAAATAGCAGAGGCGTTGCCCGCCGCTGAAGCCACCAACCGAGGGCTGAATGGAGAAACTCTAGCCCCATTCGCAAGCCGTGATCCGGATCGGAGCGTGTTCGAACTAGGTAATAATCTTTCTCCGATTCAATCGAAATATTTCATTCCTCGATTTGGATCGATTGTAATTTGATAGGTGATATTCGAGATATTAAACAAATCTAATTAGGGCTTATTGATAAGTTGATTTAATTACTAATATGATCTGTAAAGAAATCGGATAATTTTTTCAATTATTTCAACTTATTATTGAATAATTGCGTCGTCTAAGATTGCGATAATCTTTAGTTTGATCCATCTTCATTTTTTTTTTATTATGTTTGATTCTCGAGTAAGTGCCCTATCAGGATTATAATATCTATCAATCTAAGGCGAGACGACGGATTATTTTTCCCGATATCGTAATCTTTTATTTGAATCTCGATGGATGTCTTGAATGATTTTTGCTATATTTGAAATTTTGTTTATAGAATTGCTAGCTTTAATGAATAAAAAGTAAAAAAAGATTGTTAGATATATTTGTTAGATTTTTAGATAATATGTGATGCTAGGTAGATTTCATTGCATGTTAAGAAAGACTCTATCTAGTTAGAGATAGTATTTAATTTAAATAGGGATCTGACCTAGTTTAATCCTCAAATTGAATTGGATAATATCTAGAACTAGATGACTTATTTTGGTTATGTTCTAATTTCGAATTTTCATGAAAAACACAAAAAATGTCACATGCATGTCATGTAATTTAGGTCATGCCATGTCGTAATTGCATGCCACGCCATCGTGCCACGACATATATGGCATGTCATAACGTGTGCCACATCATCTTTCATGTCATCATTTGTGTCTTGTCAGCATGTCTCATTTAGGGGTCGCATGCGAGGTCATTTCATTAATTTACATGTCTAGTAGAGTAGTTACATATTAATTATTGCTTGTCATTAGAATTATGCCATTTAGTTAAATTACATGACATATAGTTTAGTTTTCGGAAAACCTAAAATGAGATTTGAATGGAATTTTGTGATAATAAGAAATCATATTTAGGTTGAATATGTATTTCTAATTAATACTTGTTGCAGTTGATTACATAGTATCAAGGTAAGTCTTTCCTCCCAATGTTTATAATTTATTTGTTGTCTTGTTTGGCTCACCCACATAATCACTCTCTTGTATGTTAGCAGTTTAAGCTAAAATCTATCTAGACTACCTGCAAAACATTTTCCAAAATAAAAAAGAAAATGTATTGAAAGGGCGTTAAAGTAATATAGCGTAATCAAATCCCCGAACTCATTTAATCTCTGGTTCATAGAAGTGAATTAATTCTCCCATTACTTTACTTGGATTTCTAATTGACCCACCAAAAATAGATTAGTGGCGACTCATAATTAAAAAAATCATTTGCATGTTAATAACTTGAACATAAGTCAAGAATTGTATGGGTTTGGAAGAGCTTGAGCTAAATTTAGGCTTAGTAATCCATTAGCCAAAACCTAGGTGGTCCATCCAAAGTGAGATCGTAATTTATGAAGGAACAGATTGAGTAAAAGAAACAAAAGTCAACATACGCTTGGATAGTAAGAGTCCTTCAGGATATGTACATTAGATATCCTAAAACTTGTTAAAAAGTGCGATTGAGTAATGAAATTTACAAAAAGTGCAAAAATAGGCAAATTGGTTCAATTGAATCATTACGTGTCTTATTTTGTTACTTTCTTAAGACATGCGGCAATGATGTGGTGCCCACCAAGCACCACGTCAGAAAAATATTAAAAAAAATAAAAACTATAGTAGATTATCACACCACGGCTTGACCAAGCCCTCTCTAGTGGCCGCCACCACAGCTGCCGGGAAGGTCCGGCGGCTACCGTCGGAGAGGACTTGGCCACAGCTATTCGTGTTTTTGTTCGATTCTTGCACTCATCCCGGTCACTTTATCTCCCTCGTTGTCGCTTCAAGGATATAGGGACATTTTAGACTTTCTACTCACAGTATTCTATGCTAAGCATTGCTTGTGTTTCATGTGTAGTTTCAAAACCAAGACATGGCTGAGTTCTATGTGCCTTTACCGGTGCTCTCACACTCATTCATGGTTCCTCGGCTTAAGCAAATCTGCGAGCAGCAACTTGAGCAGGGCCTACTCAACATGGAGAACGTCATTGATATTTTCAGCTTGTGTTGCTGTGTGATGGTCCTCGTCTTAGCTTCATCTGTCACCGCACGATTGTGAAGAACTTTAAGGACGTGTCGGCCACCGAAGGATGGGCTGCAATGAAGCAGAGGCACCCCTTACTAGAAAAAGAGCTACTACAGTGCGTCATTGACGAAGACAACGTAAGCATTGGGACTTATTATTTGCGTCACATCATTCTTTTCCCTACTTTGGGTTCTATAAGAAAAGTGGACAGAAAGGGACATCAATTCGAGATCTAATATTGCAGCAAATTAAGGAGAGGATCGGAAGGAAGAATGAGAGGAAGATCTACTCGCAACTATGTGAAGCAATGGAAGCTCTAGTTCATATTGTAGAGACGGGTGCCAGACGATCAGGCCCCATGACAAAGTCTTCATGAAGGAGCGGCCGCCGTGCAGCTTCGATGCTTGCAAGGGCCTAGAATTGCTGATCCGCCACTTTTCAGGCTGCAAATTACGGGTTCCGAGCGGTTGCATCCACTGCAAGCAAATGTGGCAGCTGTTGGAACTGCACTCCCGTCTCTGCGCTGATTCAGATGTTTGCCGAGTCCCACTGCGTAGGTATGTCCCCTACGTGCAATGGTTTTGTTCACTTGGTTCGGAAAGTGTCGTTTCACTCTGAACTTGCACCTCTTCAATCTAATTATAAACATTGTAATGTCAATCGAAGTCTTTACTAAATGGAAGTTTTTCCATTATGTGGGAACTTCAAGGACAGGATCAACAAACAGAACTAGAAGGACAAGACCAAGTGGGGAATACTTCCGAGAAAGATCTTGAGGACGAAGACCATTGGGGTAGCGCCGTTCTTTTCATCGGCATATGAGAGTTAATTAAAAAAGCAAATTTCGGGTTTCTGTTGGGATGTCAATCCAAGTTTAATATGTAATGTTTATATGCAATGAGAAGCCAGCACTTAATCTGGTGGTTTGGGATGCATCTTGATCAAATTGTATGAGAAGGAAAGAAAAATAGATTGCATTCTCTTATGTGTCTCGACCTTTGATGAATCTCGCAAGCCCGACTTGAACAAATCAATAATCTGTCAAGACACTTAAAAAGTCGACACCGAGGTGAATGCTCATCATATATGATAGGTTCACGTGATCTTAAATACATGTAGGTAAGGGCTTTGAATTCAAGGAATTCCAATAGTAATCTCCTCTTATTCTTGGTTTGTGCCCGTTAGGGAATCATTCGCACGTCCAGGTTTCTAAACATCTGGAAAATGAGTAGCCCAAACTGCTGAACAACGTCCACTGCGAGATAGGAAACATAGATTAAAGCAGTCATCGTTGTTTGAATCGTCATGCAGACTTCGGGATTTAAAAGCGTTTGGAGCAGGCAGAACGACATCCATCCACGAATGCTTGGTCAGTGCGTATCAGGTGCGGAATCAGCTCGGGTCTGGTTACGTCGGAATTCAATCTAGTGCCGCTTCACCAAGCATTTTCGTGGGATGAGATGCGACCACAAACGAATCCTCCCAAGTTCAAATGCCAATTTCCGCCAGGTAACTTGGATTCTGACAAGTGATTTCAGACAAGTTGCTGATGATAATGACATATCAGCTACCTCCAGAGATTCTCAGCTCCAAAACATAGCCATGAGAGAGAGAGAGAGAGAGAGAGAGAGAGAGAGAGAGAGAGAGAGAGAGCAAATAAACAAAAAAATAAAAATGATGGTGACTGGTCGGAAGCTACTCTTCTATCAGAGCCAGGTTTCGATCCTGGGACCTGTGGGTTATGGGCCCACCACGCTTCCGCTGCGCCACTCTGATTTGTTGATACCATCTTCTCACAAATTATATATAACCTGTACACGAACGCAAAACCTTCCTCCTCTTACCGCAGTACTTGAATTGTGCAGGACATCATTTGAAGACCATGAACAAGATCCGATTTGAAGGAATTCCGATTCAGGTCCCGTAAATCCACGAAAGGTCACACGTCGTATTCATAGTCCAGAACGTTTCATGTTGAATCGCAGCTCGTTGATAGTGCTCATATGAGATGCTTCTAGTGCTTCCACTTCGCCTACAGATTTCGGCGCTCTCTCACATCTGAGTGGGTTCAGATTGCTTTTCCATCGACTTTTGCAGTGCGGAGCATGACCCGTTATCTGGAACTTTATATCGAAAACTTTGATTTTCTCGGACAACTCTCTTGATTGACGACAGAAGAAGAAGAATATGCCATGACCATGGGCCGACTGATTTGAGTTGAAGCACTTCATAAAAATTGCATACCCTATTACTTCTTAACATTTAAACTGAAAAGCAAAACTGGAAAACGGAGTGCACCCTTTTTACGTTGCTCTATTGGGTTGCTAAAAAGCATCAGCTCACACCAAACTCTTGAAAGCTACCGGAAGAACAGCTAGATTGTAATAGTAGTGTCAACAAACCTTGGTCTCTCCTCCAACTGGATTTCGTTTAGAGCTGATTAATCAGGCCAGGAATTCCCGTTGTGTTGATCGATATCGATATAAATGCTTCGCATCGTGCCTTACTTGCAATGACATCGAACTACTCTTGCAGAGAATAACATCCTCGGTTCGAGTGATCTACTGAGTCACCCATACAGGACTTGCCCAGACACACCGCAGACATGCTAGGTTGTAACGACTAAAATTAGTTGACTAAACTGGGCCCAAAATACCGACCAACAAACTGGGCCCAAAGCACTGAAGTGTTTCCCATAAGATCCGCGGATTTGTTGTCTTAGAGTAGCCGAGAAAGGAAGGGTCAAACCAAATTGAGTTGAGGGGAAGAGCTCAATTCAAGGCTAATCCAAGGGAGCTGTGCTCAACATCTTGTGCTTTCATTCTCATGCTAACTTATCAACATTGGATGATACTATTCACCATGCTTCATCCTGGAACCCCTTTTGGCTGAAGCATGTCAAATTTTCCGTAGACGACTAGGGTCTTGATCCTTGTAGGTTGTCAAACCAAATCTTCGGTATGCGGTACTTTTAAGGTATTACCTACCTCAAGTTAGCTTTTTCGTCGTAGAAAGATAATTTCTTTATCTCACAATAAAACTTTTAAAATAGTTGACAAAATTATTGTAGGACTCAACGTTATGTACAAGTAGTTCTTTGCTAAGGATAAAAGACCGATAGTCAAATTAAATGGGATTTTGGTGTTTTCTCTTTACATTAAGTACTTGAGACTTGACACTATGGAATAAATTGAGTAAAAATCCTGAAAAGACCACGGACAGAAATGTGTCAAGCATAATCAAGTCTGAAAATTCTCTTCTCATAACTGTATATATGTGGGTTCATGAACTCGAATGCATCACCCAGACATATGTGGGATAATACATGTGGTGAAAAGAGATTCATAGAGCGATTCTAAAGACTCGAGGTCGACCTACCATCATCAACTCGCACATGATATTGTATTATTCGTTTGTCTTTGAAGAGAGGAACTAGAAAGAGGTTGGAAGGTGCGTGCATGTGAGGGCGAAGGGAAGAGCCCATGATGGCTTTGCATGCTCCTAGGCTCTCTCCAATGCCGATTGGCCAGGAAAAAAACAATCGGGCATGATTCGAGCAGCCACTTTGGGCACTTTCGACAAAAGGAGGGGGCCTGCGAGAGAGTCCTAAAACCGGGAGATTCAGGACCACCCTCTCTCCGATTCCCATGTGTTATAAAAAGAAGTTCATGCAATGTACTTGTCACAGTCCCCACTTCCATATCCCTAGGGCATTCTTCCTTGTTCTCTTTTTCTTCAACATAGATTGGAGAGATTTATAAAAACCATCTTCATCCTTCTGCACCTCGGAATCGTTGAGAATGTACATTTTTGTTTATCTTTTCAATTTAGAGGGAAAAAGGTGTAGGCAAGGAGAAAGTTAGGTTGGTGATTAATACAAAGTTCTAGAACTATCATTGTTCTCCCCTCTCTAGGTTGAGATTTCTCTCAATCGAGCAATAGATAGATTGATTCATTTTATCTTCAAATTGCTATGTTTAGATATGCATCTTGAGTCTCCACTACCGTTTTAAGCAAAATATACTTAAGATCAAATCTTTAAAAAGTTGTCAACTCCGTTTTTTTTTATAATCCATGGGCACAAGCATAGATGCTTTGCTACGTAAAAGTCTAGGGAATACCCCGTAACTCCCATGTTCGGGGTGCCCCTAATCTAGTGTAGTTTATACGTAATTGGTGGAATTTGAATTAATGAAAATCTCCCGATGCCTCATTTAGTTGCCGCACTTGAGGATTGACATCTCAATTCTTTATTTTGAGAGAGAGAGAGAGAGAGATTCCTAATGTTAAAAAGAAAAATGTACATTTTGATCTTTCTAAGATCATGGTTTGCGTTTTGTCAAAACTAATAATAGTTTCACAAGAAATATAATCATTTTGATAAAAGAATAGAAATCTTCATAATGCTCATCCTCAAGCATTGGGGCACAATGCAAATGCACGTTAATTAAACATAATTTGAAACCATGTGAATATAATCGAATTGTGCTTAAAATTGTCCATATCTTTATCGCGAGTTATAATGCATGCCTAATATGAAACGCTATCTCGTGTGAACTATAATCATGTCAACATAAAATTGCCCTTTCCGTGGCAGGATCTCCTTATTGATTGATTGAATGATAGCTCTCGATTCGTGGGAGATTGACAATTAAACGGCCTGAAATTCATGGAACATGTTGACCTCTTCCAAAAGAGAATTCAATATGAAGGTGTGTTGCTTATGTTCTTGCATTCGACGACTGATGCGACCTTCGATGAGAGAGAGACCATTTTCAACAGATTCCGGTTTTCATGCGAGCCTAGGATTGCGTATCTTGATGCACGAACGTCAACTTCTAGCCTCGTGTCAACCTTTCGAAGGGAACTCTGGTTTTATGAATTGATTGATTAAATTAACAACGTTGAAGCGTCGAAGCAAAAAAACAAAAGTGGACTAGCATCTCAGGATTTTGTACCATGTGTCAAGCAGTGGATTAACTGAAAAAGTTTATTCACTCTTTATTAACTTTTGTGTCTCAAATGCTTCTTCCTTCCCCCTTTTCTCAACCGTAATTCTTTTCTTTATTTTTTGTATTTTCAGCAAATTTTGAAAAAATCTACCCTATTTTTTCCCATTATTTTTCATTTGTTACGATGCAATTATTTCGACCGGATTTTTTTCTCTATCTTTTCATTATGTAAAGATTAATAAACCTCAATAGAATTTGTCATACGACTCATGCGGGATCCGTTTCCCTTTTCTATTTCATGGATTCTTCTTATTTATCTCAAATCAAGCCCTTGCATTAACTTTCTTGTGTCAAAACCCTTACATGATGATGAATTTCAAGAAAACATGAGTAAATCTCCAACCTCGTTCGTATGCAAAATTGGAAAAAAATTTCCATTCTATTGTAATTGAAAAATTACTAGGATCTCTCATCTTAAACCATCAATCATAGGTGCAACCTTACAGATCGATTCTCATAAAAAAAAAAAAATTACCGGATAATGCCTACGAGCATGTCCATAATATAAGGGATTAAAAAAATCATTACTCAACCAAACCAAGAATACAAGAGCATTGCCAAATGCTTAAGTTACAATTTATTTATTTTTTCCTTTTAATTGGCAATGCTTTAGTTACTTTGATCATTGAACCAAAACCCTTTTGCTGAAACTAATGGCGTTCAAAGCCAGGACTTCTCCGAGCACCAATTACTTCGCCGGGTTATCACTTAACAAAATGATTTCAGGAGATTTTGCAGTTAAGCAAATCAACATCGACCATCGCCTACCATCATTAGTTTTCATGTACCTCATTCAATTAAACTATGTGCTACACTGCAAGAGAATCCAGTCCCATGTGCTTTGTAATTATCGTAAGCAAGGCAGGGAGAGTAACAAAAGGCACATTCCTAGTTGGAAATCTGTAGGTTTTCAATCGATATCAGATTTGGATGGGTCTCTAGTTTAACCAATCTTTGACTGCCATTGGCTACGAAATGTATTTGTGATCCATCTCCCTGGCAAAGAAGAAGATGATGGATTTCTCATTGGTTATCGAGCTACGCACCAGGAGAGAGATAGGTCATCCTGGTTGGAACCCAAGGCTTCATGTGAAAACGAGGTTGGAGATCCGAGTCATTGGCGTTATCATCAACTTGGACTTTTTCAGCCTGTTCTAGATATTATCATACCTTTTGAAAGAATAAGAAGTTAGCATCCACGCAACGTTATGTTGATTCTCACACCAAACCTTGCTCATTAACTCTATTCTTCGACAGGTGCATGAACTCGTTGCCGTTCTTCTTTGTCAACCCGGATTACTGTGGGATTGGTTTTTCTAGAAGGATGCGATCGATCGTTAGACCCACATCACAAGTATCATCGAGTGCGACTGCCAATGATAGCGCGCCTGCTATCTGTACACGATGGAGCCTACCTTCGGAATTACGTAAAAAGTGAGAGAACACGTTCTCGAATAGATACCATACAATCACCCTTGATAATAAAACACGTAAAAAGGCACAAAAAAAAATTGGTCCCCCCCACTCCTTTGCGCTTAAGGATATTAACTATTTCCATCCTATGGGCGTAGATCTTTCTCCAAGAAAGTGCATAAAGATAAGGTAGGGCATGACCCTTCAGCTATGGCAATGGCAAGACCACATGGCAAGGGTCAAACTTCACAAAAAAACAGGCCAAGCACAAATTGACGTCGCCATTGTCCAAACCCACTTTGCTTGAGTGGGCATATATATCCCTACAGCAAGAGAATGTGATGAGGCATATGAATCATTCAATGCGCAAGGTCCAGCATACCCTTGTGTAGGACCCTACACTGGTCGTCCAAGATCAGTACACAGAATGAGACCTAACGATGCATGAACTGTTCTATTCCAAAATCCCCTCGTTGCATGAACCCGACCAGTCTCGCTGGTGGATTGGATCTTTCCCAAAGATTGTGGCCGGATTTTATCAGGATTTTTAGTGTTGATTAGGACAGACCAGGACCGACATTTCTTCAGGAACCAATCTCAATCTAGTCGTAGATCCTCTCACACACTGATACTAACATTATGTAAGAAAGGGTTTTGCTTTAAAATAAAAAAGAGGGGATTTATTGTGCAGGTGATGAGATTCTTAATCAAGGAATTAAATAACTCCAGCATTTGGGAAAAAAAGCTGGGAATTAGTATTGGGATGTATTTTAAAAGGAGCGAGGATATGACCAAAACCGAGAGATTTGGTGCACATTCTTGATGGGGTTTAGTGGCATCGGGAGGAGTAGATTGGAGCAGTGCATGTGAGGCTCAGTAAAGAAGACAAAAAAAGAGAGAGAGAGAGAGAGTACTAAATAAATCAATCAATTGATAGATAAATTAAATGTGAAAAAAAATAAGTAAAGGTACCGAAGAGGATGTGGTCACTGTTTGTCCACTAGAAGAAAGGGAGATGGTTCCTATTGGACTGGTCAAGTAATTAAATAATTGGGTGATCATGTTATACTTCTCGAGGTCACATATCAAAGTGACTCCATCTGATTCATTGAATCACCAGGGAAGCTTTTGCCCTTTCTTCTACTTTACTATTGAATATTTTCCCTTCACTCTTGACCATTTGCTGTTTTCTATGCCCTCTCAAATGGGTGATCATAAAACAAATTGGGGTTTCATTTTGTTGTTGGTTCATAAGCCTCGTCATCACTTTTGTTGGGACATAGGGTCCTTAGTTTTATGGAAAACTTTTTGTCACTGGAAAATGTTTTCATGAAATTGAATTTCAGAAAAAATAACCATTATGTGGTGTTGATTTGTGCTGAAAGCAAGTTGAAAATGAAAATCAGTTTTATGGTTTTTAATACTAAGTAAAATCCACTAAAGGCACCTTGTATTGTTAAAAATTGATTTCAGGGAAAATGGTTTCCTTCTTATTAGAAGGGAAAGTAGTTTTTTTTCCAATTTGAATTTATTATTTTCAGTTTATGGAAAACGCTCTATATCGAAAGGTTTTTTTTAATCAAACAAATCAATCCTATGGCCATTTCAAGACATTAAGTTTTAGATTAAAATACTTACTAGATATACGAGTGTGTAGATAAACTTTTACTTTTTGCTTTTTTACTTAATTGAAATTTTGCAGAGGATGAACCTTGACTTTCGTTAAGCTAAAAAAAATTACCATTTTCACAATATATAAATGTAGACAAGTGGAATCATAGCTGTTTTCTCATTCTTTTTTAAACTTATATAATCTTTTAGAATGTATTTATTAAACTTCTACAATAGGAAAACGCACCAAAAATCGACTCATTCCCAGATTTTATAAAAATCCAAATTTCAAACAAGTATGAGAATATTATATGTGAACCTATGTATATAGTATGGAATTTTATGGGGTCACAGAATAAATAAAGTCAAAGTGCATCCGATGCAGTATTTGGATTATGTAAAAGGTAAAATGCAAATTTTTTCTATAAACGCTAATTTGGGCAGGAAAGTAAAAAGTTGCCTTTTTCTTTATGAAAAACACACACAAAAAGTTTAGGACTTAGGTTAATTTAAGTTCGCAGTCTGAATATTGCACTTGTTGTAGTAGAGTGTTATCTCCTTAAATGCAGATAGATGTTATTGAACTACCTATATCTCTTCCACCAAAGTGAAATTTGTTGAATGTGCCTTCACTTTGCAACTGCGGATCGTGGTCCGACACGAAATGAAGTGTGCAAATCTCTGGGACAAAATCATCATTGTCCACAAAGCTAAATGGGCAAGACCAAACATTCGAGTCGAACGCACGGTGGACGCCTTCCAAGAAACAAGCGTTCCACCAAGCTTGAGATGGCACCCCGTTTGGAGCCATGGGCTTAAGGAATGTTCTCCCTCTAATCCCACAAAGAACTTGCGAGTTTTCAAATAAATATATAGATTTTTAACATGCCCGAGTCAACAAGGGATCTTGAATTTTGAGGTTGCAAGACTTCTTGGTAAAGTTGAGGGTTTCTTTTTACGAGAATTGGGTGCTAAACACATGATTTTGAGAGACAATAAAGTGAATGAATCTCCATAGATTTCGATTTTTAGTGACTCTAATTATTGTAGGTCTCTGTAATCGAATCATGTTCTTCATCAATTAAAGCGACAACAATCAAGCAAACTCTGAAATTGTGGAAGAAGTTTCATGCCGTTTTCATTTTCTACTTATAAATTTACATCGGACACTTGGATTATCATCAATAAAATATGATTAAAGGAGGGTAATCTAGACCCTTCTTGAAGAGAGTAGAGTGCAATCTCGACTCTCACCCATTTTCATGCTTACATTCTCGCTTTCCACCTCCAACGTCTTTCTCCTTTTTACTTTTGTGTTAGCTTTTTTTTCCCACCAATGACCAATCTTTCTCACTTTTGCCCTAACCCATTTTTTTAATCTTTTCTTTTGGTTTCTTTTTTCTTTAATTGATTATAATTAAGCACCCTATATAGCATTTTTTCATTTACGTACCATTTTATCTTAATATGCCCTTATAAATATGGCTCCAAGTAAATGTCAATTTGGATATTTTAAATTTATCTGAATTATGTTTACATTGAAATTATGTGGAGTTGTTACATCCATTTACGTGATATAGAAGCAAATAATATTTAGATTAGCTATTTATATTAGTATTGTTACTTCCATATAAAATGGTGTTGGTTCTTTTGGACGTAGTTAACAAAGCATTACTCAGTCTGACATGTTCAGCTTGAGTTTAATTGGTCTATTTTGATTAGATAAAAAGAATGTATCCAATCAGCTCATCATCTTCTATCTACAAAGATATACTAAAGGAAGGTTTTGGGAAGGACATGTGTCCCTTCCTTAAGCCCTCCTTCCAATGCTATTATTACTTTACTTCATATTCACACAACTCACCTAACCTGTTTTCTTTTACTTATTTTATCATGTAAAATTTGCAATTTTTTTTTTTAAATTCTTATCACTATCTTTATTTACAATTTCTTAATTTCTAAGATAATTAATTTCTCTTCAACTTAATTATAACTTTTCTTTACAACAACATTTAAAGTAATCTCAATTTCTACTATTCAAATCACTTTTTCGTTTATACTAATTTGTGTGCTTGGTATTGCTTAAAATAAAATCAAGAAATTTTGTTACCTTAGAAAAGTATATCTAACGGCTGAAATATAATTAAATTTTGAAGTGCTTTTAGATCTTAATGTTTATATGTCTTTAAAAAAATTAAGATCATGAGTATCATCAATCACGCTGAGGAAATCAAATGATTATGAGTTTAAAGCTTAACCAACAAGACAACAACTATATCAAAAGAGCAAGTACTAACCCTGTCTCAAATTTAATTAGATAGCGAAATCTAAAATTCTAAGTTTTCATGTGTATATGATAATAGCTATTTTCCTTGATACTTGGATTAAGTTTCCAATTGACTTATGTTAACAAGGAGTGATAATGAATTCAGATCAAGCAATAAAAGCTCACCATATTTAGTTTTGACAAACAACTTAAACCTTGAATGTGAAAAATTCTAGAAACTTCAAATGCAAAAAAGTTGGCTACTTGTGTTTGCAAGAGCTTTGGTTCTACGCATTTTCAGTTATTTCATTATCGCAGTGAATAGACTCACCTAAATTCATGCACCATCACAAGTTTATCCTCTTAAAAAAATACAATAAAGTATTCGTCAATTTCAGTTATTTAGTTTTATTATTATTAATAACACGGTTCACTCATAAATGAAAACTTATCTCACAACGAAGCATGATTTACAAACTAGGGTTACTTGAAAGTTCTAGATTTAAGAAAAAAAATCTTAAGATACAAACAATAATCGACTATTTCATCTATAAATTTTCAAAATGACTTATTCTATCCAAAAAATAATAAAACACTGTATCATTGTTTTCTTTTGCAAAAAATGCTAGGAGAGTAGCCGTTTGTATATAGGAAGCTTTGGGCCATGTGTCCGAAAAAATGGTGGGGAGAAGTGACGCATACAGTTATCCTTCTAAGCATTAGTATGAGGATTGTGCGTCAATTATGAAATATTTGATTCAAATCATAGCTACTTTCAATTATGATGGTTCGAGATTGATGAGCCTAGCATCATAATCTCATTCACCCGACAAAAGTTAATATATGTTTCCACGTGAAATAGTAAAGGCCAAAAAGATTAATTGACTAGAGACTTGTTCGTGATATAATTTTGCTTGATTTCTCCAAATCGATATGAAACAATTACCATTTTATTTAAGCTTAATTTTTTCCTCAAATCAGGATTTTAAAAAATATATTAAAGAGTGAGAAATAATTATTGTCGATAAATTCACTATATAAATTATATTTAATAGTTGGTTCTTCGAATATTCAGGGGATTTTTTTTTTTATTATGCTTGACAACTACCCTTCTAAGCACATTGGTTATCTTGCAGATTTTTTGAAACGCACGAATGAATCGATTCTCACAACGCGCATCTGGAATCGCGGGCACACGAAGGATGCGAAATGGTTTGACCACGATGTGTATGCTCTGTTTAGTTTTGATGTATAAGCAAGACCAAGAAGACCCGCAAGAACCGTAGTTGTTTTTCATTTTACCGTAGCAGAATACAGAGTACGAATGGCATTAATACAGGAGCAAAAGGGATCGAGGAGGGAAAAGATGAGATGGATGCCATTATTATCAAAGTACGAGAGAGGTGGATGGGTCGTTTTCTAGTACACAGTATCTGCTTTCCTCTCTCTCTCTCTCTCTCCATAACGGAGGATAGTCACCTTGTACATCTCGCAGGGGGCAACAAAGTTCTCCCTGTCAGATTGGCGTGCATTGCCTTGTAGAGAGAGAAAAAGTGGGGCAGAGAGAGAGAGAGAGAGAGAGAGAGCGAGTGGGGTCCCCATGGTTCTCATCTGAAAGAGGGGAAAAAGCTTCATCCTTTGCTTTGCCCGAGCTCCATTAGAAAGAGGGCGACTATAAAAAATGCATCTTGGCAAAGGCGAGTTAACAAGAAAGGATGGAAAACGATTTAGAAGCTTTTAATATTTTTCGGGGGTCGAAAAGTTTCGAGCATTTATATTGTGGGTGGTGAGAAAAAAAACTGGGTTGTGAACAGAGTGAGGGAGGGGAAGAGAGAGAGAGAGAGGGAGGGAGAGAAGTGGTGGTGGTAGGGGCGGTGGTGCTGATTCAAAGGAAAGTTAGGAGACTGAGGACGGGGGAGAGAGAGAAAGAGATGGAAGGGAACATTTGGGGCTTTGGCTTTTTGTGAGCAGTGAAGTGTGTAGCTCTGGTGGCTGTCAAAAGGAGAGGAACAGCTCATCTTTTCGAGAGTAGGATTTTCCCTTCTCCCTCTCTTTTTTTATTTTTTGGCGGTTTCATATACTTGTGGGTGTGTTCTTCTTGTTGTCGTTGCTGGGTCGGGGTTGTCTTGCTGAGGTGGGATTGTTCTTGGCTTTTGGCCACTGCAGGATATAGTAGTGCTCTCTTTCTGCAGAAGGAAGGAAACGCTGTTGGTGTTTGCCATGATCATTCCTGCTTTGATTCTCTGTACCTGTTGTCACAGAGAGGGAGGGAAGGGAAGATAAGAGAGGAGGAGGAAGAAGAGGGAAGGGCAGTTAGGGCATCAGTTAGGTGGGTATTGAGAGATCTTTCCTCTGATTTTCCTCCGTCTCTGTTCCTGAAACTCCATTCTTCTCTTGTAAACAATTTGAAGTGGTTCAATGTAAAGTGTCCTGCTTTTTGCTGGAAACTTTTTCAATTTCTAATTGGTTGGTTTTCAGGTCGGTGACCTTCCTGGTCTTGGCAGGTTGCTATTTCCTTGGTAGTTTCTCCTTTTGGAGCTGAGTTGTGCATGATCTCTCTCATTCGCTGTGCAAAATTGGCACTTTGGCGACATTTTCGGTGTTGGGTTTTTCGAGCTGAGCATGTTATCAGTTGGGTATTTTACAACGTGGGGAGCGATTTTTTAGGTCGATTCGGGGGCTGTGGTCCGAAGCCCGGTCCTTGATTTGCTCTCACCTTCACCACTAGCTTGAAACAATCTTGTTGGAATTGATGCCCACTTGTTAGTGGTTATCCTGATAGATTCTCTTGAAATTTGATGCCTGTTGTCTAATGTGTCGGAGGTTTTGTTCAACTCGTCA